>OV725079.1:175068524-175811024 GCA_928085145.1 Nezara viridula | reverse complement strand
ATAGTAATTTATGTTCCATTTTTTAAAATAATCATAACTGTTGTACGTGGATGACAGTACATGCTGCAGATAGACGTGTTTTCATTTCAATAGTTCTATAATTTCTTTCTTTAATATATAAATGTTTAAAAATCTAATAAGAGTTTATAGATATAAAATTAAAAAATAATTATTTTATCTATATAATAATAATTATTATTATTTAAAAATAGTCGTTCATTTATCGATATAATATCATGGCTATTATTTTGATTAATCTCTTTCTTTGGTAATAAAAAAAAAAAAAAAAATGAAACTGTTTTTAATAGTCCGTGTCCCTTTATTATCAAATTATTAAGATCCGCCTGAAACTTCGTGAATAAATTTATCTCATTGTAATCTACAACTATTTTATTTACAAAAACTCTTAGGGTAGGGGCGTTTTCAATATGGAGATCCCTAAACATTGTCTATTTAATTAGTTATTAAAAACTCGTTAATCTTGAGCCGTTTGGCGTAACCTACACTCTCCAATTTTCAAAATGATGAGGTTACATAGGACAAACGGCCCAATATTTTTGTAGACCACCTTTTTTATCGATTTAGTGTCCGAGGTGGAACTTTTTTATATCTTTAAACAGTATTAAAAATAAAAATTCCTAAAAATTTTCATTATTTTTATCAGTATAAATTACAGACAGACCCTTTTTATCGAATTATTAACATCCGCCTGAAACTTCGTAAATAGTTTCATCTCGTGGTGACCTACAACTATTTACCAGAACTCTTCGGGTTAGGACGTTTTCAATCTGGAGATCGGCAAACTTTGTCTATTTAATTAGGTGCTTAAAACTCGTAAATACCCATTTGAATCGTAAGATAATTGGATCAAGAAATTGAGAAAAAACTGGTCTACAACAGTATTGGGTCGTTTGGCCTATATAACCTTGTTATTTTGAAATGTTGGTGTAGGTCTCGGCAAACGGTCCAATATTTTTGTAGGGTACTTTTTTTTCGATCTTGTCATCAAATTATCTTATGGTTCATGTGGCAAGCAAATGGGCATTTACGGGTTTTTAGTAGCTAATTAAATATAAAAAGTTTGCCGATCTCCAGATTGAAAACGTTTTCGTTAATAAAATATTTGTAGGTACCGATGAGATGAAACTATTAACGAAGTTTCAGGCGGATGTTAATAATCAGATAAAAAGGAGTTTGTACCACGGACTGTAACACTTCATTTAACTTACCAACTAGTTATAACCCACATGGCTTCTAATTAATTGTGAATTTTAATTTCATAATGTGTTAATTTAATATAAGAAAATTATATAAAATTAATTACATTCTTAGTACTTTGTGTTTTTCCCTTTTCTGTAGAAAATATTTCATTAGTTTTAGAAATAATAAAGATTTTTTGAGAAGGAATTAGTCGAGGGTGCGGTCAAAAAAATAAAAAAAAATAAAAATATATAAATAATTTTAATTTTTGCCGACGTTTCGACCCACTTTGCAGGTCGTCTTCAGGGCTACAAAAGATACAAACATGTTGAAAATATAAAAATAAAATAAAAAATAAATATAAGTATATATAAATTACGAAGAAGTTGTCAGATACAGAAATAAAAGATAAAGAAAATAAATACATGATAAGAAAATAGATAAAAGAAAATAAATACATGAATGTTAACGAATAAATGAATGTTAAGATGAATGTGTCTCTTACTATATAAACAAAGGTTAGATAATATTTTAAAATCTCAGATATATATATTTATTTTCGTTACATTATATGCGTATATTGTACAAATATGATATATTCCGAGCCCCAAATGCAGGTCCGATGCCTGGCGTAATTCTAGAGGTATTTCAACACGGCATGCCCCAAATTATTGCCCTCACTGCTGTGTGTAGAAGGTCGAATTGCAGCTTCCATTCCTCGCTTTCGTGTTTGTTGGAGGTTGGAGAGGAGAGGAGGGAGTTCTTGGTGGATAAATATATTTCCTTTTCTTCTTGGTTTTTCCTTTATCGTTCACGTGTATTTTCTCTTTTCCTTTGTTGTTCAGTTTTAACGGCGGAACTATATTTTCTTTACCTCTGAAGCTTCTACTCTAAGAGATTTATACTCATAAACTAAAAGTTCTAAATGTGAATGTTTTCGATACACTTTGATTTATTTGTTTCATTGTTTTATATTATAAATAGTCTTGCTCGAAATAGTCCTATTATTTATTTTTTTAATAAAGAAAGATGGTCCTGGGTGGCGGTCATAAATAGGCTAAATAGTGGTAAAACTGTTTCATTAAAAGCAACGTTTCGACCCGTCTTTGCAGGTCTTCTTTAGGGCTGGAACGGACAAAATGCAAAAAGATAGAGAATTGTGGAAGTTACATAATATTTAGACAAAAAATTACAAACAATGTGAATAAGTACTTTAAAATATAAACAGAGTAAGCTAAGTAACAAGATCCTAAACTTAAGCAAAATAGATGGTAACAATTGTTGTATTGTAGTATATAATTTATGCAAATGTAAATATACTTCTGCAGATCTACAGGAGAGATTTAAAGAACAGAAAAAAAGATATAATATGAAATAATATACATAAAGTAATACCGAAAAAGAAATGGAAAAGAAAACAGTGGTTTTCTTTATTTTTTAATTTCTCGGTCAACGGTCTACTATTAAATATTCAATATTTTTTTAAATAATTTATTGTTGTAACTTCTACTAGTTACTAATCATTTTTTTCGATTAGATGTTAATTCATCGGATTCTACATATATTGAAGTTATGAAAATCGTCTAGTATATTTGTGTTACATTTTTCCATATTGTGTCATCGTCAACACCACATGGACATAATTTTAAATTTCATATAATCAATGACGATTCGATAACTTTTTGATGATTCAAAATAGTTAGGTTTTTACTCTTCTCTCTCTCTCACACACATGAATAGAGCATATTTTATGTTGAAATGGAAATTGCCAAGTTAAAAAAAAACTGTTATATTTTTGTAGTATCTGTATACAATAAAAACAAACTAACACACACAAGACTGTACCTGTTAGAGTGTTGTAGAAGCCTCGATGGGATATTTTAGCAAACCTGCTCGGTCAGTTGGACTGACATTCTGATTGATCGTGTGAGGGTAACATTGTTGAAATCATTCACTGTACTGATGGATATCCACAAATCCTGGAATCCAATCTTGAGTCAGGAGAGGTGGATGGGAGATTTACCTAAGCTACTAATAGCTTAGCTTACCTCGGTTACATAATTAATGTATATTCCTCATTTTAATTTAAAATACATACATTCCTGAACATTACAAATTATCTTCAAATAAAAAAGATAATCCTAATAAAAGTAAAGGAAATCAACATCTGCGAACATTACAGACCCCGTTTTATTAAATGATTTACATCCGTCTAAAACGTCGTAATTAATAAATCTTTTCGTAACCTGCAATTCTTTTATTTACCATAATTATCGGAATTGGAGCGTTTTCAATTTGGAGATTGACAAACTTTGTCCATATAATTTAAGGTACTAAAAACTCATGATTACTTACCCATTTGCTTTCCACTTAAATCGTAAAATAATTTTATAAAAAAATAAATAAAAAATATATTGGGCCGTTTTGCCTATATCACCTCGTTATTTTGACTTGCTGTAGGGGGAGAATGGAAGTTACGTCAAACGTATTTTGGCCTCATATTTTCTTGATAGTGTGATTTCACGTTTCTAGTTAGATAAATTGAATAGAAAAAACTTTGCCGATCTCCAGATTGTAAACGCTCCAATTCCAAGAATTTTCGTTAGTAAAAAAAATTGTAGGTAAAGATGAGATGAAGCTATTCACGAAGTTTCATGCTGATCTTAATAATTTGATTTTTAAAAAAGTGTCTGTACCATGAACTATTAAACTTGGTATACCAGATCCGTCTAGCGTGTACCCCCTCTCTTCCCCACATCTCTATAAGTTGCATATCATTGTGTTTCTTGTAACTATTTATTAAAAAAAAAAAAAAAACAATGTTCCCACAAAAAAAAGTGAACGAACTACCACAAAATAACGTCCAAAGATGGCGGATTGACGATTTTGTCTTTAGTTAGTTTGTTGGTCACTGAGAATCAGCATTTGGCTTAATTTCGACGTAGTTGGCCTTTTATTAAAGCTGAATAGTCAGAAAACAATAAAACATGAAAAAATATTAGAAAATAATTGGTTTAGGCAATAAAAAACACCAGTAAGGTAAATTTTTTTAACAAAAGATTTTCAAGTTGAAAATCAAGCGCCGTTTGTAATTAGACGGCCAACAATAACGCATAACGTGCTGAAATAAAACATCTGGAGAATATATTTCTCTTTCTAAAACACTGATTACTTTTTAAAATATTTGCAAACGTTAAATAAAAAATTCAAGATATTCAGCACAAAGTATTTTAGAATTAAGTTTTATTATTATAATTATAAAAGTTTTATAATAGAGGCCTATACGACCTCCGCATAGAATAATGGAAGTTAAATTAAAAAAAACAAAACAATAAATTAAAAAAAAAATTGATTTTTTATTTTTACAATTAAATGATTGCATTAATATTTATTCGTTAATAAACTCAATATAATATACCAATCACGTTATTATAACACTATAACTAAGCCATTTATAAGTACTGAATGGTGTGGTAGAGACCTGAAGGCATCTACGCCAGTAGCGCTTTTCTGCCGTATAAGTGCATTCTCTACGGAACTGCTACAAATGCTTTAAAAAATAATCATTGTTTTAAAAAGAGAAATATATTCTCCAGATGTTGCATTTCAGCACGTCTTGCGTTATTGTTGGCCGTTTAATTACAAACGACGCTTGATTTTCAACTTGAAAATCTTTTGTTAAAAAAATTTACCTTTTTTATTGCATAAGCCAATTATTTTTTCATTTTTTATTGTTTTCTGACTATCCAGCTTTAATAAAAGGCCAACTATGTCGGAATTAAGCCAATTGCTGATTCTCAGTGACCAACAAACTAACTAAAGTCAAAATCGTCAATCCGCCATATTTGGACACCATTTTGTGGTAGTTCGTTCACTTTTTTTTGTGGGAACATTGGTTTTTTTTTTTTTTTTAATAAATAGTTACAAGGAACACAACGATATGCAACTTATAGAGATGTGGGGAAGAGAGGGGGTACACGGTAGACGGATCTGGTACACCCTGTAACACCAAGTTTATTAGTTCATGGTAACGAGGCTTAACGACGCTTGATTTTCAACTTGAAACGGTAGGGGAGTGTGGTCTGGCCCATAGACTATCTAGATAGCGTGTTCATTAACGGCTTCTGGCAGGTAGATTTGGTCCCATGTACAGGTACAGATCAACAAACGAAAGTTTCTGGTGGTTCAGTGTGTGGATGGGAAGGAATCGACTTCTGAAGAAAGTTTAAATATCGGTAGACGTACACTTTTCTAACAAGTACGTAATTATTATAGTTCCGCTTGCTTCTTTATGTCCAATGCTATGGGATCGCGACCGAACAAGTTTTATTTTTATTTTGATAAGATTACTAGCAGTACCCGGCCACGCCTTGCTGTACCTGATCCGGGTTAAATAAAAAAAATAAAAAAATAGAAAAGAAAACAGATGTTGCTAATATATTTTATGTAAGAATACTTTTGGATATGCGATATTCTTTTTTGTTCCATTATTTGTATAGATGTAGAGTTATCTATGATTTTCTAACTCTTGAATTCGCAAAATATAATTGTCTATATAAGAAGCAATCGGTCTCTAAATCTTCCAAAAAAAAGTACTACAGTTTAAAGCATCTCTGCACAAAATCGTCCGATTTCAGTGATTTTTTTGTTTTAATTTGTAAGAAATTAAGTAAGCTTTCAAATAAATATAGTTTAGAACTCATTGTTTTTTTCATACTCTTTTCTGTAAGGATGTTCTATACATAAATTAAAAGTGCTTAAAGGAGAAGACTATAGCCAAGTTTAATTAAAATCGTTACAGCCGTTTAGGCGCTACAGCCTATAGCGACACAGGTTTTTCGAGCGCCTTTCCAAAACGAAACTCCGGACGGTTATTAAATATATATAAAAACACTGCTGAATCCGATAGAGATATTATGTCGATATTTCAAAGTAATCGGTGAAGAAGTTTCGGAGATGAAATGTTTTAAACAAACGAATATTTACGTTTTTGTTAATATAGATTGTTACAAGGCAGTGCACCAATCCACACTACCCATGTGTCTCAACATCAACGTAACTGACATAACGTCTGACTGATAAGTATATGAACCTAGGTGATTGAAGTCATTACTTCATTCCTGACTGGCCGTGTACGATACTTGCCTTACCCTCAGCCCTCAGTTGGATCGCCTTACGATGACTCACCGGAAGCATTGCCGTTGCATAATAATGTCTCCTAGCTTCCGTTCTCACCTTATTGAATTATTTCTTTCTCATTAACATAACTTCTCAATGAACTACGCTGTGATCAACATGGTTATTTTTTTTAATTTCTTTATGCTTTGAGACGTATGAAAAGAAGATGACTCCGCGATGTAGACATATTATTATTAGTGCTACCTGTGGGTAATTTCTCAACACGTGTTTACATGTCATCATATTCATTTGTACAAATTTACTTGTTAGAGGAGTCCACAATTAAGGGATAATTTATAAAAATAAAAATTATGACAAGTCCTCTAAAAAAACTAGATGATATAAAGCTAATATGATCTGAAAATAGGATAATAAAGTGATCCCGAAACGTCATAAAAATAAAGACATTTTTTTGGGAGTTACTGTTATTTAACTTTATTCATATAATTAATAGATACTAGTTCCGTTTCGCTACTCTGTCGGCCATGTTGGTTGATGACAGGTTATCCACAATGTTTCAGATAAGGTTTCCAACAGATAGCACCAGGTAGCGCCACTATTGCGGAAGGATAGTCTAATCAGCTCTTGCCCCCTCCACCTCACCTTCATTTTTAGTAAATATGGAAATTGTATCGTTTAGGTTACATATTACCCGCTTTTTTTTTTTTTAAGTTCTCATTCTTTTCGCAACATGTTTATAGGAAATAAATATCGATTAAACACGCATTCGATTTTACATGTTATTAACATTTTAAGATATTACAAATTAATTTTGTTTTATTAAAGTAATCATATCTAATATTATTTATGCTTATAATTTTTATATATATTCTATAAATCAATCATATTTTCGGTCTAATGGAGTTCATACTGGCTTAAAAATGTGTTTCATTGAAAGAAGTTGATTAACTTAACTTTTGTTTTAATTGTGACACTTATCTGTAATTGTATTATTTCTAATAGCAACAATAAACTTTCTTGTTTACTTCCAGAAAAAATTGCAATTCATTTAGATTTCAAGTCTTCAAGAAGAATATTAAAACAATTTAGAATTTTGAATACTTGACTTTGACGTTAACCTTTGTATATTTTAGAAGGAGATGGTCCGAGGTGGCAGGCCTTCATGTCCGTTATTTCATATTATTTTTATTTTTTCTTACAATATTTCCGTATGTAACTTCCAGAATTATATCAACACTGGATATTAATAATTTGATAAAAGGGAGTCTGTACCACGGACTATTAGTGGACTGTTCTACATATCATGGCTGATAAATATTCAGGATGCAGTAATTATAAAGTTATTATTAGTGCCGACGTTTCAACCCAAACAAGTGGGTCATCATCAGGGCGTGTTTCGAGCACAGGAGTCGATTTATTGCCGTACTTGAATACCTTCAGTGCTCGAAAAGCTCTGATGATGACCCACATGTTTGGGTTGAAACGTCGGCACCAATAAAAACACCCAAATTAATTTTTATTCAGAATTTATTAAAATTTAAAACGTAATATTCTCAAAATAACAAGAACTCGTAAAGCTGCTATTTATTGTTTCAATCGATTCGGAATAAGAAAATACTTATTAAATGATCCCCATTAGAGTTTTAATTAGGTATGTCTAAGGTGGGCGAAGTGTGTGGCGGTTGCAGTAAAAGAAAAAAAATGTTAAACATCCTTTAAAGGACTTATAATTTTGTGAGATACTCAATCAATCTGTACTAATGTAGAGGAGTTTCTTTGGGCGCATTGGTTTAAAATATTACCAGCCCATTTTAAAAATTATTTTTGCCTCAGTCTACAGGATCAACTAAGAAATTAGTTGAGCCTCATAAGTGTGTGCTTTGCATTATCTATGAATAATGCGCAAGGACAAAGTTTTTGTGCATTTTTGTGTCGATTCAAGATGAGATGTACTTACGTAAATCAGTATAAATTTATATAAATCACCACATCAATCATATATAGGAACCGGCAGGCATGTATAATAGATGTTTTATGCGCTACATAGCTAGTTTAAAAATAAAATATTTACAAGAAAGAAAATTTAAAATCTTGCTTAATCAAGAACTTTTATTCATTTCCAAGTAAACGCTTTTCGTTTTATAATTTTTTAAAAGAGCTTTTTACTTCTTAAAGTTTAATTAATTGTTGAACTTTTTAATGAAAAACGTTTTTTAGAAACTTGTATAAAAGTATATTAGAGAGAAGGATTTTATTAATATTTTTACTCTCTTAATAAATTGACTGACGCATGGAACTTTTTATCTTTGACAGTACTGAATCAGTCTTTAATTAAAGTTGGAAAAGTTACTTTGGATTAATTAAAGAACATTAAGTTTCATTTCATTATTAGATATATATATAGTAATTGTTTAAAAAGTTATTATAACAAAATCTAAATTATTCTGATAGAAATGACGCATTGTTGTTTTTCTTATAGTTCATTTTATTTATTTATGTCTATTTATATTTATTTATGTCTATATCTGGACAAAAGACTAACTTGGAGGACACACATTAGACAAAAACATATGGAATCGTCTGTTTACGATACGGTCTTTTATCTAAGTTACTTAACAGACGTTCAAAATCATGTTTGACTGACAAACTAACGCTCTAAGGTTTTACTTAAACCAACTTGGGCTTATGGCATAGAACTGTGGGATTCTGCTAAAACTTCTAATATTAAAAAAATTAAGTCTTTTCAATCCAAAATTTCACGAAGGATAGTTCACCCACCATTTTATGTCGCAAATGATAGATTACAGTAATTTTTTAATCTTTTGTTGTGTAATTTATTGAAATGATTCGATTAAGTTCGTAAATTAAGTTATTTCTTAATGTTATAAATTCTAAAATCTAATATTGTCTTACAGGAATTCCGTGTTCCCTTTCGATAAGTTCCTGGCGCCAACGACAGCAAAGGTCATACCGTAACGAAAGTGTTCTTTAACGATAAATTCAAAATCATCTACGGTAGCTTGTGGTTTTTCGTCATTATCTGGAAATTTCAGTCAACAAAGCTGTACAAAAACGGGCAAGATAAAAATCATACCTTTATAAAAATAAATGTGTACCAAATATTATAAATTTCATACTGTCCTAGAAAATTATATAACTTAATGAAAATGAATTCTAGAGAAATTATAATAAATTTTGTCACTCGAAGTTGACACTGGGGTATTTTGCTTGTGGCCTGATTTTGCTTTTTTCATCACAGTTTTTTCGAGTCTATTTATGTCCTGTTGATAGTAATATAGGTGTCTGATATTTATAGTTGATTGGAAAAATAACTTTGTACAACACATTTTTATTTTTACTTTCACTTACGTATATATATGTAATATATAGTAAGGGTAAGTATTGCGATCGAGAAAATTTTTGAATCTCAGTTTTCAACGGAAATACACGTTTTGTGGTACCCTAAGTCCAAATAACGAAATAAAGTCCCGAAAAATGGTTTGTGTGTATGTGAACACTAGCTCGAAAACGAAAAGTCGTTCGAAACTGATATTACGTATTTGAGATAGATGTATGCCTTAGATGCGACAGCAAGTTTTTCTTTAAAATCGGCTTACCGGAAGTGTCACTTTATATCAACGCTGAAAAACATTTTTACAATTTTCTCAAAAACTGCTCTAACAATTTTGATTAAACTCTCGGTGTATCATTGTATAATTAAGTGGTCTTTAATATCAATTAGGTCTTATCCTCGTTGATGTCACTTTACAGGGCTTAAATGTCCAATGGTCATATACCTCTTCCTCTAAAGTATCTTTAATATGGTATATTTTAAATAATTAACTATCTTTCATAATTCAGAGTTACTATAAAATGATAAATATAACTTTTAAAACAATTTGATATGTTAATAAAGGAGAAAAAAAAAGTAAAAATGCAAAAAAACCTGCGTTGCTATAGACTGTAGCTGCTAAATGAATGTACCGATTTCAATGAAACTTCGCTAAAGTCATTTTCTCGACACCCTTTAAATTTATCTATAAGATAAAAGACAATTCTTTGAATATTGCTATATCCTTGGTTCGAGGCACATCTTGTTCCAATTAAGCACGCTCGCTTTGACCACTGAGTTATAGTATACTGTGACCCTTGTCCGTGGGACTAGTTGGGCATCTTGACCATTTGGTATATTTATATGACGTGCATCCGCCCTAATTCTAAAAGCTGTCAATGTCACAACCCCGAATATCAGGCAGTTGTCCATCGGATTCATTTTGAACTGTCAAGGCTTCCGCCCTTAGAGAAGTTTTATTACTTTACTTCTGAATATCCTTTGTCCAGTATCCCTACCGGCACCATCCCTAGTAGGTTCCTAGAAACCAAGATAACGCCTATCACCCCCTGTCCTTCTCCGGCCAATCCTATCCCCACCCCAGAGTTGGGCTATATTACCGCCCTTAATCTTAGAGAAATGCATTCCATTCAATTCCATCATTCCATCTGTAAATATTTCACTAGATGTAACTTATGTAACATTAGTTTAGGCCTCACAAGGCTAGTTTGTAAGAAGTTCACCAAGATTATATCAACATAACTTTATATTTCACAATAAAAGTATATTTCAAAGTCTTCACTGTTGTACGAGTTCGTTAATTTATATAACATACTTCAACGAAAAGAAGCTGGAAAAAAAAATTACGACGGTTGGTAAAATTAAATTCCGAATAACTCAATAAGTACACACTTTTTTTTCGAAATTGTGATTAGATGATTCGAAGGTATTTAAATTTCCTAAAAAATTAAAGAAGTTTCATCGAAATCAAAGCACTATTAGTAGAGATATCGCAATTTTAAAATATTTTTGATTTATTATTACTTTCACTTACGTATATATTTAATATATATTAAGGGTTAGTACTGCGATCGAGAAAAAATTTACAATTTATCATTAATAAAATATATTTTATTTCTTGGTTAAAAAATTTAATATTTATTATTGCCAAAATTAAACGTTTTCCGTTGTTTTTTTCTTTCGTTTTTGAACTATGCGCCCTGCTGGCTGAGGACGATAAGCTGCCCTGAACGGTGTGATCGTGTGATCCTGCTCAACGTCTCCGGGAATAATACGGATGATTGCTTTTTTATTCAATTTCCCCTCCCCTCCTTTATTCGAAGCAAATATCAGTATAAGAGACAAAAAGGGATCTCGACGTCCCATTACTGCCAGGGGTCGCTGAGGAAGAAGTGGCCGCTTTGGGATCACTTTTCTCCTTATTTTCTCGATTATTCATTTTCCTCAACGACGAATGATTTATTTATGGTCTTAACCCAGGCTTTGATCTTGGTGTTGGCATATTACGGCATTAACTAGCAGAAAATCTTGAAAAGATGAGTTTTTCTCGGACCCTTCCTCTAGCTTTATTATCCTTTGGCAGAGAACGTTTATTTTCATTTGGGGAATCTAGTTTCATTCTTCAAATAATTATTCGATTACCTATTCAATTATTGGATTAAGGTAAGTATCAAATTACCTTCAAATAATTCGAAGTGCTTATTGAAATGGGAAACCAGATAGTTGGTTTCCCATTTCAATAAGCACCACTATTGAGTTAACACACTAATACACATGAATTCTCAGGATGAATATTGTCGTATTAGGACAGTGAAAAACGTTAAATTCCAATGACAAACGTCTAATGGCTGCTACAAGGGTGAAAACTTTAGGCTCTTTCCAATCTTATAAATAATAGAAATAGAAAATAACCTTATTCTGGGTTATTACGATGTTCCCTTGGAATAACAATAATGAACAGTCACAAAAGAAAAAAACACACATCTGGCCAAAAACTTAATAAAGATTCAAACAATATATACTAGAACTTAAATAATAGTATGTAAATTAGTTAAAAATAAAATAAAATCTTCTCAACTATACTTATAATTTTGCTGGAAAAGAAAAAAAAGAATTACATGTATTGAAAGAAAAAGCAAAAATATGGAGAAAAGAAAAAATATCAAAAGTACTTGAATAAAAAAAATTGACTTATGTTAAAACAGAAACAGCTAAAGCATACAGAATATATATATATATTAAAAATATATTAATGACAGAAGATGAGCAATGGGATCACAATATTGCATTATTTCTTCATGAGAGGTATAAAATAAGAATAGATAGATAAATACAATTAGGAAGGGGCATTAAATTAATTTTATGAGAAAACAATTGCAAGCAGAAACAAAAAAAAAAAGTTAGGATAATTCAAAAGAATACACTTTGACTAAAATGATTTTTATTTACGTGATTAAAACTTGTCTAGTTAAATCTACCCTGAATTTCCTCTAGCTTGGTTGAACTGCTAAATCTCACGTCCAAAGAGACGAATCTCACAGGTGACCGTTAGTCTTGTGTTGTATCAAAGTTAAAGTTGAAAGAATTATTGATTATAGTGATGTCCCATACTGTGATGAGTATGGGAATATGACTTGCAATGGTTTGGTGAGAGTTGCCGTGGAGAGCTGTCGAAATACGTGTGACTAGAATTGAAATGCCTTCGAAAATTTAGGAGTAGTCATTTAAAGGGGGGCTCGATGATGATCAAAAAGGGAAAGGGCTCTATTTGGTAACTGTAAAAGTAAAAGGGTTAAGTTTTGAAAGGTCAATGATTAGATATGGTGCTCCCTTCATCTGAGAAGTTTTCATCTTGAAATGAAATAAAAAAATAATTTTATTCTGGGACTACAGTCCTCTAACAATAGTGACAGAGTTACGAATTTATGAGTCTTAGTCTGGCTTAAAATAATTAAAAATACAAACTAATTAACTTCTTATTGTTATTGCAATTGTGCAGTAGATTGAAATTAAACAGTATACAAAGGAAAGTAATTTTTTTTACAGGTTAGCGGAAGTTTGAATGTGTGAAAGTAGGTGGTGGAACTGGGATTGTTTGAAGGAATTTTCGGACGAGGATCGACGTCTAGAGGTAGATAAAGAGTTCCAGAAAGGGGTAGCAGAAATAACAAAGGATTTGCTGAAGAAAGTACTTTAATGGGAGATGATATAAAAGTAGATAGGTTGAAATCTGGTATTAAGAGAGTGAATAAAGGAACGTAGAGTAAGGAGTTAGTTCCAAGATATTGGGAGGGTTTTTGGTTCTGAGGACTTGGAGGAAAAGAAAGTATAGCCTCGGTAAGCTGGATAAAGCCACTTCAACTCGATGTACCAGAATGAAACATGTGAACTCCTGGGGATCCCGAAGATTTATCTTATGAAACAGTTCATTCGTTTCTTCAGTCTAATTTCTAGCCTGGCAGATAGCCCTCCCTCCATACACCAAACAGCCGTAGTCGAAGTGGGGGAATACAAGGGAGGTTACAAGGAGCTGTATGGTTTTTCTAATTTTTTTTCCTTTTTCTTTTTTTTGAAATAGAAGTAGAAGTCTTGCAAATTAAAGCACCCTTCACAAGTGTCTATGTGTGCAGAACGGCTAACAATAAAGGTCGGCAGCTATCTCGAGAATATTATGAAAGTGAAAGTGTTTTTTTTTATTTTTAATTTCGACTCGGCTGCTGGGCTATTAAAATAATCATGTCTCAACACTGCTATGACAGTAATTTTCGCCGTGGAAACGATGTGTAACTTGTGACAGATGATCTGTTGATTAGCAGTGGCATCCATCACTGAGCTATTGCAACGTCCTCTTTTAAAATAATCGATCGGAGGTGATCGCTCACCGAGGGATCGAGATTTGTTGTTGTTACCGGGTGGTTGTTAGCGCCCTCTAGGCTTAAAAAAAAAAAAATGGGCCCATCAATTTTCATCAGCCTGCTACGGGAGCGGCGTCGTTTGTCACGATGCTTCCTCTGTATTTATCGCTTTTCTTTCTCTTCCTTTTTTTCTCCCTTCTTATTATCACCTTTATATTACTTTATTAAACTCCTAATTTTATTTATTATTATTATTTTGTAACCGTAATATGATTAATTATAGAAATACCTGCCTAGTAAGGTAAGAAGTATAGCTTCCTCACTATTTTGTCGCCTATATTATTATTTTTTTATATCTTTATTGCGTACTATAACAATCTGTCTCTTGGACATTGGTTATAGTGAGGTAGGATGACATTCACACTATATGTACAAAAAAAAAAAATAAAATAAATAGAAACAAAATAATAATCAAAAGTATATACAATAGATAATAAAATAAAATAAGAAAATTAAAACTAAGCAAAACAAACAAAAACACATGCATACCTATATACAATCGGGTGAGAGAACTCCAAGAGAACCCTGCGCTACTCTCCCAACCCCGTCACTGGTACTAAAGCCAGCGGAGATTGATCGAGAGCACTTTAGCCACATACACTCATGTCTTGAGTGAAGAATCTGGCCATTGCCAGAACTCCAATTTATACAATCTACAAAAGGTCGCGAGACCACTGCCGTTTCAACCTTCTTGGAGGATTATAGAGATGGGAGGTGCTTGATACGGATTGTGCAAGAGGATTTGGGTGGTACGTAAGGTTCTGGTGAAATTTGGAGGATTTTTCTGGGATAAGGTCTAGGACAAATGGGATGTTGAGGTCATGATGTAGGGTTTTGTTGGTTGCATAGAAAGGAGCATCGACTATTGTTCGCAGGACTTTTGACTGGAAGGATTGGATGCGC
Source organism: Nezara viridula (assembly GCA_928085145.1). Lineage (NCBI taxonomy): Eukaryota > Metazoa > Arthropoda > Insecta > Hemiptera > Pentatomidae > Nezara > Nezara viridula. The sequence continues at coordinate 175,796,015 of OV725079.1, read as the reverse complement.
TTGATATTAGAAAATTTTGTTGCCCACAGTTCTAGTCCGTAAGTCCAAATAGGTTTCAGTATTTTCTTGTAGATCAGTAGCTTGTTTTCAATGGAAAGTTTAGATTTTCTGTTTAGTAGTCGGTATAGTTGGCCGTATTATTAGAGACTAGTTCTGAATCGCGGTTAGAAAGTACCCGGTTCTTGACTAAATTACAAATTTACTAAGCGAAAACTAAAATAACGTCTATTTTTCATGAATGATGAAAAATGTTTTCGAATGGAGATATAGTCCTGTCAATGAATTATCAAATATGGGATATAGAAGGAAATGGCGTTATGCAAAAGTTATAAATTGATTTAACTTTTGAACCGTTACAGATAAACTATTAAAATGATATATATTCTTGAAAACATTTAATTGTTGGATGTCTAGGCGCAAAAAATCCAAAAAAAATAAAAATAAAATAAAATGTAATATATGAAATGCTTTTCAGGAATTTAACTATACCACAACACTTCCAATAAAATAATTTTTATTCATTTTACTATCATTTGTCAATTTTCAAGTAATTCTTTCCTAGAATAAAATTCATATCCTAACTTATACACTACACTTTTTTTTTCTTTTTTTTTTTTGTATCACAATCTACAAAATTAATATACTTAATCATTTAATCAGTTTACAAAATTAAATGTTTCCTTAAAATTTGCTACACGTTGTTTCCATAAAAAATACTTCAAATTATTTCTAATTGAAGAAAAGGTTGGTTGGGGTGAGATCAGTCAAAATAAAATAGTAAAAATAAATAATTATATTTATTTTCACATATATTATTGTTATCTGGTTCTTTTCTTAGCCCTGATGAAGGCGTGAACTTCGGACCGAAACGTCGGCGAATATGAAAATAAATACAATTATTTATTTTTACTATTTTATGTTGACTGATCATCCCAAACATTCTTCTCTTCAATTATTCACTACTGTTAACCATCAACCCACATTAAAAATGATTTCTAATGTCTTTTCTCATATTGAATTTTGTTCGTAGAATTGTATGTTTCCATTTTTCAGGAAAAAATCAGTCATGATTTTTAAATTATAAGGAATTAACTATCCTATTTTTCTTCATTATTTAGAACAGTTCATTGAATTCTGTAACCGTAAATTTATATTTATTTTTAAATAGTGTTATTTGATCTCATATATTTAATAACTGCTGTATTATAAATCAGCTATTTATGCAAATTCAGTTTCTTGCTATCAAATCACAAATGATTGTTTATTTTTAAAAAATATTGTATTATCTGCTGTGGTTTCCGATCAGTCAATGAAGCAGATATTGCTTGCTGTAGTTACATTGCGGTTTTATGCTCTATTAACCGTATCGCTGTAGGTTTGAGTTTAACAAAAAAATATAGTAAAAACTTATACATAAAATTATGTAAGGTGTAAATTACATTTTGTAAAATATTATTGATTTAAAAACTAGTACAAGTTGTTATTAAATTGTGTGTTACATACAGTGGCAGATCAAAAATTTTCTGAAGGGGGGGCACACTTTCTAAACAGGTGAATTCTATACACCAATGCTATATATATATATATATATATATATAATATATATATATATATATATATATATATATACACACACACACACACAATTAATCCCACACATTGAATTACAAATAGTTTCCAAGGTATCAAAGCACTTTAGAAAATACATTCAGTTACAATATTAAAAAATATTTCACTATAATATGAAGAATTTTTAGTGTAAATATTGAGATTTTATAAATTATTTGTCGTTTTGTTTCCTCACTACCGATGGTAGGGAAGCATTGTGTTCCTGCGAAATTGTTAAAAAAAAAGTGCTCAGAATCGAAAAAATCCACTCGCGTTTTACGTTTCAGATAACAATGATCAAATTTGGTTCGGCGTCTGTCTGTCTGTTCTGTTGTCAAATCGATTTAACACCTACTACATATCACCTATTACCGTTTATCCGATTTTCAGGAAATTTTTAGGAAATGTGCGGATTTGTTTCATATCAAATTCCATCCTACACCATCCCTTACGCACGCACAAATGTATTTCCTTAGATAGATAGATATGCTAATATTTCAGAAACTGCCTCAAAGTTGAAAGAAAGATAGATGTTGGTATAAAAGTTATGCTGTATCAATGTTTTTGAATTCCGTCTACTGCTTTCTTTTAAATATGTCCAAACCTATTTTTCTTTATAGGATACGTCTTTATCTCAAAAATCACACGTTCTATTTGGCTCAAACTTGGAGGGAAGTTAGGGATTGGTAAACAGATAATCAAGTAGGTATCCGTTTTAGAAAAATCTATTCCCTACTTTCAAAAAATACTTCCGTTTTTTAATCTGAAATTTAGTATTTTTAACACTCTTATATTTTGAAAATGGTTTTAGTTCGATTAGACCGAAAGTTGGAGAAGATGCGAAGAATATTGTAGAAATTCTCTAGTATCCATTTCATTGAATTCTATTCAACAATTAATATAAATAACATTTAAAAATGATATGGCTGTGAAATGTGGAAGGCATTAATCATGTGTAAGAGAGATTATGCTCATAGTATTGTTTTATGAGGTTATAAAATTGTAGATCGTATTAAAAAAAGTTAATTTAAACTGGATGATTTGTCGTTTACATGTTACTGGCATGACAGCTAATGCCATTACAAAAAAAATCATGTAATTTTCAGTTATTGTGGGAGTTGAAACTTTGATGGCCCAATATACATTTTGCCGAATCCCTTCACCATCGTTCGCTTAGGCATCCTTTACTATATGTACCGTATATTTGTAAAATTAAATTAAATTTTTTACTGACTATAAAAAATATCATCATATTTGTGAGTTTCTTTGTTCCTATTGAAGTTCAACCAACTGGTTCGGGGCTCGATTTCCCTCTCAAACTTCAAATTGTTAAGGAGTTTTATTCCAAATATTTTTTTAATTGGTTATAATTGAAGGGTGGTTATAATGATCTTGAAAAGTGGTTTGAAAACTAGAGAATCAAAATTAATAGTACAAAATCCACCCACATTAGTTTCTCTCTTAGGAAAGCCTCATGTCCACCCATAACGATTGCCAATAATCCAGTGTCTTCAAAGAACTATGTACGGTACCTTGCACTCTACTTAGACAAAAGACTTACTTGGAACATACATACGAAATTAAAAAGATAAGAACTTACCAGACGATATAGCCAACTTTCACATCTTCTGGACTACAGATCTTCACTTAACTTGCGAAACAAGCGACTTATTTACAACACCTTACTGAGACCAATATGGACATATGGGGCAGAACTTTGGGGTTCAGCAAAACAAACACACATAAACAAAATACAAACAGCACAATAAAAAGTTTTACGATAAATTGTTAACGCACCTTGGTACATTTCAAACACTATACATACATAACCCCTACAGTAAGATCCTAAATCCACGACAAATACACTACATTTCATTCTTCAACTCAAAATCACTCCAATCCCCTGGTTCTTTCTATCTCCTGCTCCCTGTTACCTGAGCAACGAAGATTAAGAAGAAAATGGCCAAGAGACCTATTAAATCAATAAAAACATCAACATAAAAAAAAATCAAGCAATTACACAAAGACAATAAAAATAGAATAAATTTGCTAGATGCGCAGCAGCGCAGGTGCAAATTGCATAAAATAAAATATAAATATAAATAAATAATAATTGAAGAGTTATTTCTTCTGGAATACTTTTTGTTCTAGCTGATGGAAGATGTCGGTGAATTTGGTATTGAAGCTATACTGACATTACTTGTACTTTTTAAAGTACAAATTATTTGTTTAACACTCTTTTCAATTCAAAAATATATAATAAATGAAAGTGTCAGTTATTTTGTTACTTTCCTCGAGATAAAATGTTTTCTCACCTTCCATCGATGATTTTGAGGGGGGAGAGGAGGAGGGGGACGAAAGGAGGATGTGGAGATCTCCGCTGAGTCTGCTATTGGTTACATATTTTTCAATATGGCCGTAGTAGACTATTTTTAGGATAATAAATAAAAACGTATTCGTTGTTATATATACTAAATTTATATTTAAACAATTAAAGCTTAACTAAGTAGTTTCGCTGAACAACCAAAAGTGTTATAACTTTAGCAACTCTAGTTGAGCAGTGTCGGTTCTAATCCGCCTAGGCCGGGAGGAGATTTATTTTGTGGCGGACTCGCCGAATAAATCTCGACCTTCCCGCTCTGGTTATGATAAGTTACCTTTAGAAAAGCGAGGTAGAGGTTAACGAAATAAAAAAAAATCATTTTAAGGACCGACTAAATGTAACTAAACCGTGTAACTCTTTTCTATTTTAAACACACTAGTGAAACATAACAGTTCCTTAAACACGTGAAAGGATTCATAACTGATGCTACAAGCATCTGTTTTATTAAATATATGAAACGATTAGTTCGTTTAAAGAATAATTCGAGGAATTCATTTCTAGGAAAAGTATCAAACTTTATTAAACAGAAGGTTATTTTGAAATAACCTTAGTTTTTTTTAACACTTTAGAAAAGTGAATAAGTATTATATTTATATTAGATCAAACTTATTAATTTAACATTTACAACGTTACATTTCATTATTTTCTAGGTAAGAGTTTTCTTTCAAGTCGCTTATTTAAGAAAATGTTCATAACTGTAAGATTCACTTGTGTGTTTATTGTAGAAATTGAATATATTTTATTTAATTCAATGTCATAGTATATACATACCAATGAAAAGAAATGAAATCGTAATATAAATGGAATGAAGTAAGACAAATTTGTGGATATGTGAATTAACTGATTAATTAAGAAATTTCTTTAAAAGTTTAAATCATTTTATTTTACGTTTTATAGATCAAATTTATTGTTAAAACTATAATTTTATTTTAATAAACTATATTTTAATTATATTATTACTTATTTTTTGTATGTTAGAATATCATTTTTGGCAATAAAAACTAAGCTGTTTAGACCACACGATCGAAGTGAAAACATCAACAATCCGAGATTAATAAATAATATGAAATATAAATTATAAATAATAGCTCATTATTAAGAGGATGAAATGCTGAACATTTCCCTCGCTTACAGTATACAAATCTGATTTTTTAGGTTCTGAGATATTTTATTTCATATCTTCCGTAAAATTCGTTATCATTTGCTTTTCGACACTGTTTTTTCCTTTTAACCTCGCTAATACGGCATCGCGTTCTGATACAGTTTCGAATAATAGCTCAGTACAAAGAAGATGAAATGCTGAAAATTTCCATCGCTAACAATATACAGGTTTTAAGTTTCTATAATATTTTAATCCATATGCAGGGACACTTCAATTAGTCGAATTTAACCGAATGAGTCTCAAACATCCCAAAGTTCAAAACACGCCTAAAAAAAATTTCACTTCAATAATCCTTATTTATCTTATTCATTATTACCGATAAGAAGGCAGACTTAATAATCTGAAATATAAATATTTTTTTGTTCTACACTCAAAAAGTAATTACATTTACAATATATATAATTATAATTGTGTTTATTCTAGTAAACCTGGCTCTATCTAATAATACTACTCTATATCATATTCTAAAAATAAAACAATATGTTTCAAATATGTGATGATTTTATGTTCTCATTATTTTATTATGATTCTTCATATTTAATATGACAATATTTAGTATGGAATTCGTTCTGATTTGGTTCTCGATATCATAATGTTTCCCTTTTTGCCTGATATGTCGTCACGTCAATATACAATTTTGAATAATAGCCCATTACAAAGAGGATGAAATGATAAACAATCGTTTACAGTATTCAGATCCGATTTTTTGTTTTTGAGATATCCATATGCAAAAACAGTCCAATTATTCGATTCCAGCCGACTTTACACGAGCGTTACACATCGGAAATCTGACGGCCCAATCTAATTCACTCTCCACATAAAAGTGCGAAACGCGCATAAAGGAGTTTTCACTTCAAAAATTGGGGAGTTTAAAATGCTAGTCCATTTCGTCACTGTTCTGGGGATTACATACGCGTCGTAGGAAATGTTGATTCGGAAATACGCAACTTTTATAAACCAGACTACTCCCTCGAAGAATTGCTACCTCTAAAAGACCTCTTGCTAATGTTGCCCATAATAGGTCTCGGTCTTGCATTTTGCAAAACCAAAATCAAGGCCGCCTAACTTTTGCAAGACCGAAACCAAGACTGGTAAAAAAAATCGATTTAATTAAGGCAAAAATAGTTACTAATACTGGACAATCTTAGTTACTATATGTTAATAATTGGTATAACCAATATAGAATAGAAAAATCATCTTTATTCTGGAACAAAGTCCCTTGAGAATAACAATATTGTACATAAATATTAACATAACATCTGGCCAAAATGCATACAACAAAAAAAAAAAACACAAAAAACTAAAAAATGAGTAATAACAGAAGGATTTATATAACTATAGTGATATATTAAAGACATAATATGAGCAATAAAGTATTAATACTACAAAATAGTTACTAAAAACCATAAACTATGAAATTTTAAGTGAAATTTGAAATGAACGACAAATTACTTTTGTTGTCATACCATTGTATTAATGAAAAAAATAGTAATAAAAGAGTGGATAAATATTTACTTTAAATGTACCTTAATATGTTCAAAGAATACAATAATACAAAAATATACTCCTGCATTTAACTCCTCTATTTTTTCATTCGGTCTTAGTTAGGTTTCTCCTATCTAAAAAAATACAGTAATATCTCTATAGCAAGAAGCTAATAAGTAACTGCAAGACCCTTGCGTAAGACCAAGACCTTGATCAAGAGTGAGTTTGCAAGACCAAGACTCGTTTTGGTCTCGCGTTTGAGCAACACTACCTCTTTCTCTGTTGGCCTAATATAGGAAGGATATCCTAGCTGTGGGAGATGCCGCCGGTAATGACACTCGAGATAGCGGATCTAGTCGTCAGTGAGGGCGATATCTGAGCCGGATCATATCTTAGTAGAACGAGGGGGGGCCGCTTTTTAAATTTCAATCCATCACCTCCAGGTGTGAGGGTGGGGCCTAATCTGCCCTCGCTCCAAAAATATCTCTGATATCTAGTGACATTAGCCAGTGTTATCAGTTGGTCGTTCTTGTTTATTTTGTTTTTTTACGTTTTATTTATTTGTAATAGATCAAGAATAACTTAAAAAGCACCATTTTTTAAAAAAATAACTCTGTTACTTGTCAGTAATTCGTCGAAAGTCGAACGAGTGCAACAGAAAATCGAATAGAAATATATAAGTTCTTATTTCTCATCTTCTATTGACCGCCAGAAACTGTATAATATTCTAATCGAGCAGGGGATTCCAAAAAAAACTAGTAAATCTAGTCAGGATGTGCTTGACGGAGACACTCAATAAAGTTAGAATCGGTAATAATCTGTCAGAAGAATTTGAGGTTCGCTCGGGTTTAAAACAGGGGGATTCCCTTTCACCTGTACTGTTCAATTTGGCATTAGAATATGCCGTTAGGGAGGTAATGCGTACCGAGAAAGGGTTGGATCTGGGTGGGACAACATCCGTGCTGGGCTATGCTGATGATCTGGTACTGTTAAGCGAAGACGTTGAAACTATAAAACTAAATACGACAACGTTAATGAAAGCCGGTGAAAAACTAGGACTCGAAATAAACGTGGATAAAACAAAATATATGGTTAGCTGCAAAAATGGCGATACTACTGGTGATATCGATATAGATGATAATATGTTTAAACAGGTAGATAAATTTAGGTATCTAGGTTCTACGATAACTAGAAAAAAACGAAATTGAAGAAGAAATTAAGGTTAGACTGAAGGCAGGAAATGCTTGTTATTTTTCTGTGACAAAACTACTCAGTTCGCGCCTCTTGTCCCGGAACTTAAAAATTAGAATCCATAAAACAATTATCTTGCCTACAGTCCTTTATGGATGCGAAACTTGGCCGCTTGCATTAAGGGATGAGCAGCGTCTTAAGGTTTTTGAAAATAAAGTATTGCGTAGAATATTCGGACCGAAGAAGGATGAGTTAACCGGAGAGTTCAGACGGTTACACAACGCCGAATTGCGTGAACTGTATCCGGGTAATATAATTGAGGTAATTTCGTTTAAAAAAAACTATACTGACTTCCGCAAAACAATTTCTGAATTCTTCATATTATTAAAAAATTGGGATATTTTAGTCCAAATGTTCAAAACAGTCGTTCTTATTTGATTTTTCGGCGCATATAGTTTTCTCTTTCAGATTCTGACTCAGCGTTACGTCAAAATACAGTTGTTATCTGTAGCTCATTTCCAAGAAGTTGAAATGCTGAACATTTCCCTCTCTTGCTGTATACAGGTCCGATTTTTTAATTTCTGAGATATTTTAATCCATGTATATTTAATAAAACTCGTTATCATTTGGTTTTCGAAACTATTTATTCCTTTTCCTCCTCTAAACACGGCAGATATTGGTTGGAAAAGGCATAAAAACGGCAAAAAACCCTGAGAAATTTTCAATTTAAGTACAAGATATTTGAAAAACGGAATTTTTTATATCATGGGTGATAAGTAATCAGGACGCAGTCTTTTAAAATTTTTTTAAATTTTGAGTTGACAACTGAGAAATCATCCCTCGACCTTTTCACTTACCTACCACATGTGTAAGTTCTTAAAGCTTTCGGTGTACTAACCACGCCCTGAAGATGGCCCACATGTTTGGGTTGAAACGTTTGCACAAATTAATTTTTTTTTAAAAGACTGCATCCTCAATATTTATCATCCATTATATGTAGAACAGTCGGTTTTCGAGCTTTCTTCAATAATTGAGGAATTTATTGTAGCATGTCGGGCATTCTGCATTAATATTCAATGAAACCATTTGTGTAAGGCCAACTTTTTCAAAAATAAATAAAATATATTTTACATGTAATATGTTGTGAAAGTGAACATTTATTGCATAAGCTTATTAACCGAATAAATATCTACTACCTATATTACTGTCGAAAGGACATTGTGCTAAGAGAAGAAGATCAAATTAACCTACAACTAAATGAAGATAAAACCAAATACATGTTAGTGAAATAAAAACAATATCCCAGTATTAATTAGGAGTCGTGATTTTTTTTTTAATTTATCTTCAATCTTTTCCTTCAGTTTTTAAAGACGGAATGGAATACCATATATTAGGTATAAATTTAATTATATACAGATAGGAATTTTTTCTTGCTCGTTTTTGGTATAATTTTCTTTTCTGAATTTGCCAGATAATTACCAAAACCTTAAATTATTGCATCTGATTTCTGTATTCATCATTAGCAGAAGGTTAAAAAAACATTCTGGTTACATTAAGAACTTGGCGGTCGTTGGCGCGAAGTACTTTCCAATGGAAAAACGAAATTCCAGGATCCGTAGAGTGATAACTTATCGAATGAAAATATAAAACGTTTGGATTTATTGAGAATAACTTTTTTAAGAACTTATTTGACTCATTTCAACAAATTACACAACAAAAAATATTATGAGGATTCAGTGATAACGCCTAAAATATATTTAATGATTTATAGCAAGCTGCATTATTAATATGGCTGAAACTATTTTTTTAAATTTAAAATCTTGGAAACTTGTATTTTATTCCCGCCTAAATCTTAGTAATATATGAGTTAACTGAAACGGACCTTGTGAATTGGAAGAAATTTTGCTGCTCTGAGACCACTGTACGGCTTCTCTTCAAAATACAATTTTTATTTATAGCTCATTAAAGAGAGGATGAATTGGTCAACATTTCGAACATCGTGTGTTATATAGCCTAATTATTTCGAAATGTTGTAGGTGTAGGTAACGCCAAAAAACGGCTTGATATTTTTGTAGGCCACCTTTTTTCTTTGGAAGTTTAGAATTAAAATACCTCAGTAACTAAACTAAAAATATTCCCTGCATACAGTAAGCGAGGTGATTGTTAATGCTTCCTCTTCGTCTGTCTTCTCTTCTCCCATTTGTCCCTCATGAGCTCCGCGTGCTTACCTTTTCTCTCCTCACTCAACACCCTTTTTGGAGCGCTTCTTGCCCGCAAGAACCGTTATTCCCTTGAACGCCTTCCTGTACTCATCTCTGTCCAAACAATCTTGGTCTCTTAGCCCCACTTGGTCCATATCATCCTTAATCTGTTTGAAATACCCGCTTAAATTTTTATGACAGTGGATTCGTTGAAAATTTCTATAGCTAAGTCTTTCAGGATTCTCACCTGAACCTCAGCCTTCCCACTGTAGCGCCAGTTTCTAGATCCGTTGTTTCCTTATATATTTCCTCATTTGACCTCAAACTGTATCCTTCAGGTGTTCTCCTAGGCCCGTAGATTCTTCTGAGAATTCTTCTTTCTATTTTCAGAAGGCTCTCTATCTCTGGGAATACAAGAAGTTTCTGTTGGGTAGAGTACCACTGGCTTGACGACCGTGTTATAATGTCGTATCTTAGCTTTTAGAGACAAGTTCTTTTTTTTTATAAAGAAAAGAAGATTGTTCAGCATTTTATCCTCTCTATAATAAGCTATTATTTATAATTTATATTTTATGTTATTAACCTCGCCTTGTTGATGTTTTAATTTATATCGTGTGGTCTAAAGCACACACCGTTTATTTTATTTATTCATATTACAATTTGCGAGTGCCCTTTACTTGTCGGCGCTGGGCCAATTTGCCCGATTCTCCCGTCCCTAAGAATTAAATAATCAAACACTGATTAGATAAATCAATGATTGAAAAAGTCTTTTATTTCCTCTCCCTCCCCCCCCCCTAAAAGAAGGAACAATTCGAACCGGATGTGTGTGGTGGGGCGGTGGGGCCGAGGGAAGGAAGGGATCAAAGCTGTTGGGTCAATTAATGAACTTGGGGATTAGAAGTTGTTCTCGCCTTCCGGGCAGCTAACTTCTTCGTTCTTGTTCTCTCTTTTGCCTGTTTGTCTTCTACCTAATTGGAAATAAGCCCCAATTTCTTGTATTTTGTTTCTCTTATCGACTTTATTCAGTAAAGTTATGTTTAATTTTCATAATTATATGTAATTAATTATAAAATCCTTTATCGAAATTGAGCTTTACTTGATGGTTCCAGAGAACAATTTGCAACATATATTGCTGAGTGAAGTAATGGCAAAATAAATAAGTGAACCCTATGCATTATCGGAGGAGGAATTAATTGTGATTTCCTTGGTTTATTCTAGTAGTTCATTTAACATAATTTAACAAAATATTTGTCCGAATAACAATTGGGCATATGTCCTATGGAAAATAAATACGTATAGTAGCAAAATAGGAAATGCAGTATCGTTTAAGAGTAATAAGTCTATATCTATAATTCCCTATTATATAACCCTCTGTATCTTTGTTAACAATCTTCCGAATTTTACACTTTTTCTTTATTTTGTTTGTAATTTAGTAGTCTTACTAATATTTGTAGATGCAATCAAGTATTAATAATAAAAAATACATTCTTTTTGAGTTATTAGCAAATTAAGTTTATTTCTTGATACCCGTGATCTCCTAATGTAGTCATATCATTAGAGTGCTACCATTGGGTAGTTAATCAGCAAGTGTATTCATGTCATTATATCAATTATGTCCAAATTTACTTGATGTATTTATGTAAAACAGTTGTAAATGTCATAAAGAAATAAATAAAAAAAAAAAAATTCTTGATAAATTTCTTTAAATTTAGGGGAGGGATGTGACTATTTTTCCCACCTGAAGGAGAAGAAGATCTTTAAAATGGGCGTTCAATCAATGGGTTTGATAAAGAATTGACGAAGTGTTGGAGTTGCGGCGAAAAAAACACCTTTTAGAAATAACATATAAAGATGGATGAGCTGTTCTGAGATCGTCGTCATAGCAACGACTTCACTTTTCATTATGTTTCATTATTATGTTATGCCTCAATATAAGTATCTTGTATCAATATCATCTCGGTATCTCTTAAAGTATCTATTACAGGTACATTTACCTTGCTTACTTCGGATCTTTACGGCAGTGAAACCAGACCTTGCGTTAATACTAATAGCCTTAGAGTTATTTAAAATAAAACAATGATTAAAATATTTGTTGTACCTAAGATCATAAATTTACTAGGTTGGCAAATAAGTTCTTTCGTTTTTCTGTTTATTTCTATGTCACTATGATACACTTCTTATCTGATGAATTAATCCCTAAGTGGATTGTTTATCCTGTTTGTAATATTTTAACATCTATATATGTTAACTCTTGTTGAAACTAGCTTAGTATTGTGTTTGTTATTGCGCTGAATATGGAAGAAAATATCATTCATTATCGGCACGTTTTTTTGTATTATTTTAAAAAAGGTAAGCGTGCCTGCAGAAGCTCACAAAAATTTTTGCAGTGTTTATGGGGATGATGCCTTAACCGAACGCACCTGTCAAAATTGGTTTGCCAAATTTCTCATTCAGGCAATTTTGACATAAATGATGCTCAACGGTCTAGTCACCCTCATGAAATTGAAACGAGCAATGTTAAGGCCATTGTTGATCAAAGTCCCAAACAATCAGTGCGAGGGATAGCTATGGCCCTGAGTGTGTCGCGCACAAGCGTAGAAAACCATTTGCACAAGCTCGGCTGTGTTTTTACGCTCAATGTTTGGGTACCTCACATAATTTTTTTTTTTTTCGAAAACCACAAACAAATTTAAATCTTGAATACATCTTCAGCTATCTACAAAACATTTAGCAGGAACTTAGGGCCACATAAACTTCACAAAATGACTTCACCAGGACCTTCGTAAACAAACTACAAATGGAGATAAAATATTAAAACCTATATTCCTTATGTAGGCATTAAATAAAAAACAATTCATACTGCTTTTAAGGGCAATAATTCAGCTTTCCAACAGATATATTAACATCGAATTTGGAGAACATCCTAAAGAGTTATGAATGATCGGAAGCGTGTTGTGTTCCACCAAGGCAACGCTAGGCCTCACGCCTCATTGGTCACTCGCAATAAATTATTGAGTCTTGGATGGAGCCTTTTACCCCACCCTCCCTATTCACCTGACCTATCTCCATGTGACTACAGTTTATTCCGATCTGCAGAACTCCATGAATGGAAAGAAATACTAATAGGAAGAAGGCATCAAAAACCCCATGCATCAACTTTTTAACAATAAACTCCAGACATTCTATGACCATGGATGGCATTATGCAGTTTGTGGAATGATGGGGAAAAGTCATATTAAATAATGGTAAATATATTGTAGATCCTTTGATAGGTAAATATATTGACGAAGTGTTGGAGTTGTGGCGAAAAAACACCTTTTAGAAATAACATATAAAGATGGATGAGCTGTTCTGAGATCGTCGTCATAGCAACGACTTCACTTTCCATTATGTTTTATTATTATGTTATGCCTCAATATAAGTATCTTGTATCAATATCATCTCGGTATCTCTTAAAGTATCTATTACAGGTACATTTACCTTGCTTACTTCGGATCTTTACGGCAGTGAAACCAAACCTTGCGTTAATACTAATAGCCTTAGAGTTAGTTAAAATAAAATAATGCTTAAAATATTTGTTGTACCTAAGATCATAAATTTATTGGGTTGGGAAATAAGTCCTTTCGTTTTTTTGTTTACGTTTGTCTCTATGATACACTGAATTAATTCCTAAGTTGGATTGTTTATCCTGTTTGTAATGTGTCAACAACTATATCTGTTAACTCTTGTTGAAACTAGCTTAGTATTGTGTTTGCTATTGCACTGTGAATATGGAAGAAAATATCATTCATTATCGGCACGTTTTTTTTGTATTATTTTTAAAAAAGGTAAATGTGCTGCAGAAGCTCATGGAAAAATTTGCAGTGTTTATGGGGACCTTAACCGAATGCAGCTGTCAAAATTGTTTTGTTAAATTTCATTCAGGAAATTTTGACATAAATGATGCTCAACAGTCTAGTCGCCCACATGAAATTGAAACGAGCAATGTTAAGGCCATTGTTGATCAAAATCCCAACCAATCACTGCGAGAGATTGCTCTGACACTAAATGTGTCGCGCACAAGCATACAACACCATTTGCACAAGCTCGGCTATGTTTCCAATCCAAATGTTTGGGTCCCTCACATTATTTTTTTTTTTTTTAATCACATAACAATATTATAACTTCAATACGACTTTAGCTATCTACAAAACGTTTAGGAGGAATTTAGGGCTACATCAACTTTACCAGGACCTTCGTAAACAAACTACAAATGGAGATAAAATATTAAAACCTATATTCCTTATGTAGGCATTAAATAAAAAACAATTCATACTGCTTTTAAGGGCAATAGTTCAGCTTTCCAACGGATTTAGTGCAATCAAATTTACAGAACATCCTGAGGAGTTATGAATGATCGGAAGTGTGTTGTGTTCCACCAAGGCAACGCTAGGTCACACACCTCATTGGTCACTCGCAATAAATTATTGAGTCTTGGATGGAGCCTTTTGCCCCACCCTCCATATTCACCAGACCTATCTCCATGTGACTACAGTTTATTCCGGTCTGCAGAACTCCATGAATGGAAAGAAATCCTAATAGGAAGAAGGCATCAAAAACCCCATGCATCAGCTTTTTAACAATAAACTCCAGACATTCTATGAACCATGGCATTATGCAGTTTGTGGAATGATGGGGAAAAGTCATATTAAATAATGGTAAATATATTGTAGATTAAAATAATTTTTATGTCTCATTGAGTTTTATTTCACCCTGAAAATCCGAAAGGACTTATTTGCCAACCCAATATACTGCCTAACTTTTGTTGAAATGAAAAGAATTTTTCATATATTATAACTTTCTTTCTATGAATTATAAATTTAAACGTACGACAAAGAAGACGTTGAACCGATACAAAATAGAACTATTTCTTGTTAATAAGTTGGACTGTAGAACCGAAGGAACCACTCAGCTTGCGTTAAACCGCTGGTGTAAATTATTGCGTGGCTGCCACCTTTTGTCAACAGTTTGTCCTCGCTTGTCAGTTGATGCCTGTCCATTTAGTGCCTCTATCTCTTTAATGCCAACACCTCGGGGACTCTTCTCTTAGATTTTTCTCTCCAAAGCTTCTGGCTAAATTTGTTCATATTGCATATTATTATATGGAAAAATATATCAATTAAACACCAAAAATCATTAAAAAAAATTTGGTGCCTGTATCACACGACATTCACGTATCGCCCTCTTCTTAGCAGAAATAATAACATTCAGACGAAGGAGAAGTGAATGTAAAAATTAGAGAAGTTTTATTTACATTTCATTGTGGGTATCTGTATTTGTTTGATTATCCTTATATATACAAATTTTAATTTTTATATTGCTGTAATCTGTACAATTAAATATTAAATAATACCAATGATAGCGTTTATGAAAACCACAAATGTATATGTATATAATATTGTCGGCGTTCGTATTATATTAAGCTCATGTTACGTATGGAAACTTGTTATAATTTGCCTCTTATTAACGATCTCTTATTTCTCCTTCAGTTAATTATCAAGTTCTTTCATATTAAACTGTTTTTTATATCGAAGATTATTGTGAAATGTTTAATTATTTCTAATTAAAGAAATCAAAGGTTCTTTAGAGATAGCTAATATTGAAAATTAGCCATTTAAGCCCTGTTAGAGAACATCAATGCGAATAAAAACTAAATTTTATTTAAAACTGCTTAATTTCACACTGATATGTTGAATATAATCAAAATCGTTATATTCATTTTCGGGAAAGTCCTAAAAAAGTCCAATATATAAAGTGCCACTTTTGAAAGAAAATTTTGCTTTAACATCCCTATCATATAAACACTTTGAATATGCAATTTCACTTTCGCACGACTTTTTTGAGCCATTTATGAGAAAATCCTAAAAATGTTTTGTGCCATTTCCGGTAGGCCAATTTTGACGACAAAGTTGCCGTAATATCTCAGGTATATAAAAACCTTGAATATGCAATTTCACTTTCATGCGACTTTTCGTTTTTGAGCTAGACTGGTCACATACATCAAAACACGCACACAGTCCATTATGTCTTGGTTGTTTGGACTCAGGAGACTTCAAAACATTTTTTCGTTGAAAGCTCAGATTCGAAAATTTTCACGTTTGCAATACTTACCCTTACTATATATTTCATATGTAGTTATGTAAAAGTAAAAATTAAAGGTGTATATTGTGATATATCTGGCCGAAATTAGTCATGTCGAAAGCTTATGAGATTTATATATATATATATATATATATATATATATATATATATATATATATATATTTTCATTGAGTAAAAAATAAATGTTGTCTCAATTAAGGGCATTGAGTATGTATGAAACACAATCATAGCATATATACAATAAAAGAAAAACAAAATTATAACAAAAAAAATAATTTGGAATATCAGAATAAACATAAAAAAAAAGCAATAAATAAAAATTAAAAACACATTTATATTTATTTTCAATCAGCCGAGGGAGCTCCAAGTCGAGCCCTTTTCCCCCATGTGTGGGGGGGGGGATAAGGCAAGATATGAGAAAATTAGTTTACTACACTTGACACAATTCGTTTGTCTTTTTATGAGGCACCCAAAAAATTCTCTTGGTAATAAAAAATTAAAAAAAAAAAACTATTGGTATCTTTTTTTTTTTTTTTTAAATCTTTTTATTGAGAAATAATACATTTTGCCACATTTAAGGGCACTGAGTACTAAAGCTGAGTGAGGCTCATTCATGCTATATATACAATGCAATAAAAAAAAATAAAAATAAAAAAAAATAAATAAAAAAAATATATATCTATATAACAAAGGTAAAAACTATAAAACTAAAGAAATGTAACTTGAATTCAAATTAAAAATAAAATAATAATAATAATAAGTAAAAAAAAAATATATATAAAGAAGAAAAACATTCATAATTAATGTATAAAAAAGAAAAACATTCATACTTTATTTACAATCAGCCAAGGGAGCTCCGAGTCCAGCCCTTTCCTCCACGTGTGAAGGACAGAGCGAGATTCTAAGAGATCCCAGCGCTTCTCTCTCAACCGCGTCGCCAGCGTTACCAGTCCGGTGGAGACTGAGAGAGGGCACTAAAACGACAAACACTCATGACTTGAGTGGAGAAGCTGGCCATTGCCAGAACTCCAGTGACGTCTTTACAAGAGATCTCGAGGCCACTGCCGTTTCAACCTTCGAGGAGGGTTGTAGGGATGACTGGAGGTAGATAAGGATTGTGCTAAAGGGTTAGGATGGTGGATTAGGTTCTGATGAAAATTTGAAAATCGGGATGGAATAACGTCAAGGACATAAGAGATGTTAAGGTCATGATGTAAGGTTTTGTTCGTAACATAGTAAGGAGCATTGACTATCATACGGAGGATTTTAGACTGGAAGGATTGGATGCGTTTGATGTTTGAAAATTTAGTTGTCCTCCACAGTTCAAGTCCGTAGGTCCAGATGGGTTTGAGTATGGTCTTGTATATTAATAGTTTGTTTTCTATTGAGATATTGGATTTTCTGTTAAGTAGTCTGTATAGCTGGCCAAATCGTCGGTTAAGTTCTTGTCTTTTAAGTCAAGTATGTGGGTTCCAAGTTAGTCTTTCATTGGCATCTAGGGTTACAGAATTTTACGATGACATTGTTTGAATCCAGTAGATGACAGGTAATTTTTTTTATCAGCAGTGGATTGACCGTAGGGTCTGGAGATCCTCCCATGGCACATTCAGCCTTTATTAAAATGGTTTCTCTTAATTACAATAATTAATTAAAGGGAATACTTATTGGTTGAGCTAGATCCCAGCCCGTTCACCTCCCTGCACAATCATCATTGGCTCAGAAACAACTGCTTCCTTAACAATTACTGAACCCAATACTCCGTGAGTTTTTGTGGTTCATGTGTCCTATAGCATGAATTAAGAAGATTATTTTGATATGAACTTTCAGTATGTGTATTTTTTTTAATTTATTGTTTCTTTTATTTATTTAGTCCTAATAAAATAACATTTGTTATATTGTAATAGAACTAATCAGATATTTGTTATATTGAAAATAGACAGAAAAAAATGTAATAACAAAAGAACACTTAAACAGCATATGTACACATATAAATTTTAAAGCCGTTAAAAAAGAAATCCTCGACCGGTCTAACCAGGTTCCTTTCTTTATAGAAACGGTTTTGTTACAAATACAAAAGCATCTCCATTTAATCTTCACGTCGAACTTCATTTGATATTTCACCTTTCGAAATATCCCGGCGTCTTAAAAATATTCTATAACCTCTTCTTCTGAAGACGTCAATTCCGACAATGTGACAACATCCATAATTAAATAACACTAACTCACAGCTTACAGAAGGAACAAAAAAATAAACTCGGGAATAACTTAGGTTAGAGGAGATAAGGGAGGTTAGGTGAAATGAGATTAGATAACAAGGGAGGTTTTGACGCTGCCCGCTATTATACAAGTACCTTTATTGCAATTGAATTAATTGTTCTCTTGAAGAGTGAAAGAATATGTAAAATTTATGAATGGGCGATATAAAATTTTAATTGTATCTTTGTATAATTTTTTTTTATCATAAACAATATCTTTTTTTTTTTATATATATCTTATTTTATGACTATGCATATTGATTTTCTTTTCTTTTCTTGTTCTTTCAGGACGTCCTTCATACGATTTGCACACCCAACGGCCAGGTCCTCCGGATAGTCATTTTTAAGAAAAATGGCGTCCAAGCTATGGTTGAATATCCTTTTTTTTACTACTTGATTAATTTATTATTTTATCTAATGTTCTCAATATAAGGTAAGATTTTTACTTTTTTTTTTTTTTAATTTGATTTTTGCAGTTGTATTTCTTAGGTATTCTTCGATTTTTTTTCCATGTAGTGACACCTATTATCATTGAATAAATATACATTCACAACGACACACAATTATATTTTATCCTTAAATTCTTTAACATCCTGGTCTTAAATGATAAATTTTTAATTAATATATAACCGAGGCTAACTGTTGGAAAACATTCAGTAGCTTGTTACCCCATCCCCTTTGATTTTAGTGGTGCATAGTCTTCTTATAATGGTCTATCTTGTATGTATTTCTTTGAATGAGGTGTTAATCCATTTTTGACAAAAAATTAATTTTATTCAAGAAGTTTACATTAAAAACTGCCATTTGACGAAAGCAAATATTAGTATTTCTTACATTTTCCTTTTGTTGATGTTTGGGGAAAACTTTCCTATCCGCAGAACTTTTTTTTGCAATCATTAGTAGTCAATGGTTTGAAAAAAATATTATTATAAATGAATTAATGTTGTTACATTGTTGGTTATTATATTTACCGATGCTATGTTTGCTCCTTAAATTTATTTTTTTATAACGATGAATACAGTCTGACGTGGAACTTTTTTATATCTTAAGACAGTACTAAAAATAAAAACTCCTTAAAAAATTTTCATTATTTTTATCAATATAAATTTACTAGTCCGCTCTACAGACCACCCCTTTTTATCGAATTATTAACATCCGCCTGAATAATAATAATAATAAGGCTTAGCGAACCCGAAGGTTCGATGCCGACACCAGCAATCGCTTGTTACACACCTCCCTCCACCGTTCGCCGTCCAAACCCAGTCCCTTCAGATCGGCTTTAATGCAATCCTCCCATCTTCGCTTCGGTCTACCCCTCGGACGCTTACCATTCGGCACAGCAAATATTAACCTTTTAGGAATTCTCTCGTTACTAAGCCCAACAACTTTACAAGCCCATTTGATTCGCCGCGATGAAATTACCTCAATTATATTACCCGGATACATCTCACGCAATTCGGCGTTGTGTAACCGTCTGAACTCTCCGGTTAACTCATCCTTTTTCGGTCCGAATATTCTACGCAATACTTTATTTTCAAAAACCTTAAGACGCTGCTCATCCCTTAATGTAAGCGGCCAAGTTTCGCATCCATAAAGAACTGTAGGTAAGATAATTGTTTTATAGATTCTAATTTTTAAGTTTCGGGACAAGAGGCGCGAACTAAGTAGTTTTGTCACAGAAAAATAACAAGCGTTCCCCGCCTTCAGTCTAACCTTAATCTCTTCTTCAATTTCGTTTTTTCTAGTTATCGTAGAACCTAGATACCTAAATTTATCTACCTGTTCAAACATATTACCATCTATATCGATATCACCAGTAGTATCGCCATTTTTGCAGCTAACCATATATTTTGTTTTATCCACGTTTATTTCAAGTCCTAGTTCTTTCCCGGCTTTCATTAACGTTGTCGTATTCAGTTTTATAGTTTCAACGTCTTCGCTTAACAGTACCAGATCATCAGCATAGCCCAGCACGGATGTTGTCCCGCCCAGATCCAACCCTTTCTCGGTTCGCATTACCTCCCTAATGGCATGTTCTAATGCCAAATTGAACAGGACAGGCGAAAGAGAATCCCCCTGTTTTAAGCCCGAATGAACCTCAAATTTTTCGGACAAATTATTACCGATTCTAACTTTATTGAGTGTCTCCGTCAAGCACATCCTGACTAGATTTACTAGTTTTTTTGGAATCCCCTGCTCGATTAGAATATTATACAATTTCTGGCGGTCAATAGAATCGTAAGCCTTTTTAAAATCTATATACAGCTGGTGAACAATACCGTTATACTCCAATTTTTTCTCTAATATTTGCCGTAAAGAAAATATTTGATCAATAGTCGAACGATTCCGTCTAAATCCGCATTGGTAGTCTCCGATAATTTCCTCGGCGTATTCCGTGATTCGACTGGTTAAGATTAAAGTGAATATTTTATAACATACCGGAAGGAGTGAAATTCCTCGATAGTTATTACAATCCGTCCTCGGACCCTTTTTGTGAATCGGAATAAGAATAGATTCTTTCCATTCTTCAGGTAATTTCTCGTTCACCCAGATCTTTTTAACCAACCGATGTATTTTAGAAACTCCAGCTTCCCCGCATGCCTTAATTAGTTCAGTAGGAATATTATCGATTCCCGCTGCTTTATATGATTTTAATTTTCCGATAGCTACTTCAACTTCCTCTTTACTTGGTCCTTCTATTAACGGTTCAGCACTCTGGTACTCAGAAGGAGGACACAGATCATAATTTCCCGTATTTAAAATATTGTCAAAGTGGTCCTTAAACTTATTCAATATGTCAACCGGATCGGTCAGAATATTGTTATTATCATCCCTAATTCCAGACGTTACGGGCCCTACACATTTACGTGATCTGTTTATACCTTTGTACATGTCTCTTACGTTATTTTCGATTCTATTAGTTTCTATTTCAATTATTTTATTTTTAAGATACTCCCTTTTTTTATTTTTGAGCAATTTTGTCGTTTCGTTCTTTGAGATTCGGAAGTATTCCAGATTGTCTTCGCTAGGATTATTTAGAGCTTTTAATTTAGCGGCTTTTCTTTTTTCACACATGTTTAAGCAATCTTCATCAAACCACGGTTTGTTATTCTTATTTTCCTTTTTTCCTAGACACGAGTTACCGACCGCTTTAATATTATCTCTGATCTCTATCCATAACTTGTCAATATCCTCGTGGTCCTCGTCAGGAAGCTCTAAAGCTTCAAACCTATTCTTAACATCTAGCTCGAATTGGTTTCTAATTGATGGATTTTTTAATTTTTCCAAATTAAAATTCTCAAAATCGAAACGGTTTTCTTTTCTCTTTTTTATATTAAGTTTTTGTCGAAGTTTCGCGATTACTAATTCATGATCCGACCCACATTCTGCTCCGCCATGATCCGACCCACATTCTGCTCCGCAACATCCGGTTTAAGTTTAAGTTTAAGTTTAAGTTTAAGTTTAAGTTTAACGTTCAACATCCGCCTGAAACAACTTCATAAATAGTTTCATTTCATGGTAACCTACAACTATTTTATTTACGAAAACTCTTAAGATTGGGGAGTTTTCAAACTGGAAAGGGGCAAACTTTGTCTATTTAATTAGGTATTAAAAACTCGTTAATAAAGATTTGTTTTCTACTTGGATCGTAAGATAATTTGATCTTAAAGTCGAGAAAAGAGGCGGCCTTAAAAAATATTCTACTGTTGACCTACGCTCCCAAATATTCAAAATGAAGAGGTTATATATGACAATATTTTTGTAGGCCTCCTTTTTTATCCAGTTTGTGATGAATTTATCTTACGATCCAAGTAGAAAGCTAATGAGTATTTACGAGTTTTTATTACCTAAATAGACAAAGTTTGTCCCCCTTCCTTGAAAACGCCCCAATTCCAAGCGTTTTCGTAAATAAAAGAGTTGTATTTTACCATGAGATGAAACTATTTATGAAGTTTCACGCGGAAAAGGTGTCTGTACCACGGACTATACGTAGTTAATGAAATTACAAATATAGTTGCTTTGAAATTGATTTAAATCCACTTTTTTTCCAAGGCATAATGTTTAGTTCAAATATTAAGATACATCCCCTATTTATAGTAGATCATCAAAACTATCGTGTGTTCTGTTTGTTGTTTTAACTTGGTGTTAACAGATATGATTACCTGTAAAAGTAATAATTATTAATTTCATTATTAATGTTTGAAGTAGGTGAAATCTCGTGATATTTAATATATCAATAAAGGTATAATTTTCACACTCTGTTGATTTTAAAAACGTTGTAATTTCATTCGAAATCACCAAACGTATAAACTTCTTTTAAATAATACTTCAAAAACTTTATCTTGTTTATAAAGTTTAAAACCACGGTCAATCAACGGCAAGTTGGCTCTGGTTATATACTTTACCACCTAACCAAATTATAAAGTCTATGTACTTGTTCGACGAAATATTTAACGTTCTTTAATTTATTTACGAGTACATTTTTCGCTTTGATGCATCGTTTAGGAGTTATAGGTGAAAAAACAAAAACATATCTGAAAAATCTGACTTTTTTGGCTGTAAAAAGTTTTCTCCTTGTAGCCAGCGTTAGCAGTTTTGTTGTTTACATGTCTAAACCCCATATGTACAAGTTATTAAAAATAAAACTTTTCTCACATTTTTCGTAATGGATTTCCCGTTTCGATCCTCAAATTATTGGCCTAATATTGTTTTGGTTATTAGTAATACCATTGATGCGGCTGAGTGAAAGACGCTGGGATCTCCTAGAGTCCTGCCTTTCCCTCCACGAGTGTGGGGAAGGGCCTGGTTCGGAGATCTCGAGTGACTGAATATTGTATAAAAGCATGTGTGAATTTAAATATTTATTTTGTTAGATTGGTTTATTTTTATTTAGTTTAATATCTTTTAGTTTATATACAATTTACTTTAGTATTATTATATTGCCGTTTATTATTCTTATTTATTGTACATAGTATGAATTAGCTATTCTATATCACTATTACTATTGTCCTTGAATGTGACAGCTTGTAATATCTCAATAAAGAACTTTAAAAAAAAATCTTTAAATCAGCCGCCATTTTTTAAAGCAACGGCTCTGGAACGGCAGACAAGGTTCTTTTTACTCAGATATACTTTAGTAGTTTACAATCAAACGGTCGTCTGCGATGAGGTTGATTTTTGGGCCCTGGTTCCCAAGAATCAACCTCATTAAGAAACATATTTTTGAATAAAATATTGGATATTCAGTATCATGACCGTAAATATATATAAATAAAAATCAAGGGATATAATCAATTCTTTCAAAGGCATTTTTCATTTCATCTCTTCCGTTGTTTATCGCTGTAATTATTGTCTACGTTCTATAAAACGAGAACTCACTTGATATAAAAGTTCAGTTATATATAAAACTGAGTGTAAATACTCCGCTTAATGTTTAACCCCTTGTACCATCTCTGGTATTCTGTTTAATCTAGCCTAGGGCAATGGAACGCCGTCATTAAAGTTGGCCGTCAATACAACACTAATCAAACATGGACTGTAAGCTTTTAGTAAGCAGTACAAACTGGAACTGGAGAGGATTTAGTTGTCGGCAGGTTGTTGGTATCTACTGGAGAGCCTTATTAAAACACAAGTGGCGTGCCAGTAGTGAGGCTATAGTGTCCACAGAGGTCAGTCCAAACATCGGGCCGTGTAATGCGATTAGATTAGCTACCAGCGCTCTCTGTCTATAGTACTCCGCAAATCGCATTATTAACGCAAGACAGATTTATATACCATATTCTAATTCTATAAAAATTCTAATATTATATACATTATTTAAAAAGTATGTAGCCACTAAAAAATAAACAATATATATTTATATATATATATATATATATATATATATATATATATATATATATATATATATATATATATATATATATATATATAAATGAACATAAAATCTTCTCAAAATTACTTATTATTGTGTTGAAAAAAAAAAGAAAAGAAATTACATATTTATATATACATAACTACACAATTTATAAACAATAGGCTATCTAATAGAAAACTAACTTAATACGAAATGTAATAATATCTACACTGATTTATATAATAATATGCAAACAGTAAGATAAAATAAAATTTTAGGATTACTTGTGGTGTAATGGAAAACAAAATAAAAAGGAACTATTTATACTTACATACTCATATTGGTACACAGAGAGACAAAAAGTATAAAATATTGTATACTAAAGAAGATAAGGATTCTTTGTGCCCATGCGGGAATATATACAAATTAATTAGTAATGAATAATATTTATAATTTGTGAATTACCTGAAGTGAAATCTGGTTTTTTAAAGTTTGTTGTATAATTGAGAAGCATAAATGATTAAATTATACAGCTTTTAATTACAAAATAAATTCATCTAAATTTAATAACCTCGTAGCCTTGTAATCTCACACCAAGTGCTTAAAGAACATATGTTAAATAAAACAATTGCTCTTATGATCTACCACTATTTAAAATAAAAATTATCATATGATGATATGATTGATATGGAATACATATATGTCAATAGTTTGGTATCTGACTGTTTTTGGAACAGGAATTGAAATAGGCGGTTTTTGAGTGTGGATACGGAGGGAGAATTCCTAATTTCAATTGGGAAGGAATTACATAAATTGACAGAGCGGGCAACAAAGGAATTTTGAAATGAGGCAGATCTGTGAGAAGGGATGTGTAGGTCAGAAGTCCGAGATCTTGTGGTAAGGGAATGAATTGAGGACTTGAATTAGAGAAGGTTTTAGGCATAAGAAGGGCGATGATTGTTGATTTAATAAATGAATATGCCTAGGAAATGTTGTTGTCTTCTTAGAGTATAAGGGCCTATTTATGAGTTATTCTTGTTTAGAATCTGTTCTAAGTAGTACAGGTCTCATTTCCACCTCTGAGAAGCAAAGAATCTTGAGAAACACGGTGTCAAAAGAAACTCTTTTAGAAATAACGAATCTTGATTAGAGATATATAATTGAATTACTTAAAAAATGTCGGTTCTCAGTGTATGCGGAATGTTAGGGAACCAGGATGTTACTATTCTCTAGGGGTTTATTCCATGGGCTTTATTTTTCGGGAAAAGAAATGTAGGTCCTCGTAAGCTTTCTGACTGTCAGCAGCCATAACCCATGGATTTAGACCGATTTGTCACTGTCCTTGAACCCGAGTGAGTGGGTGGGAAGAGTGTTCGGCAGCTGCGCAGTAAAGTCTATGGTCCGTACAATCGTGAAGTCCCATATCACTTACGTTTCATATTTACTTGTTGTATTTATCATTGAATACAGTTGTAAATTTCAATAATAAAAATAAATAATCCTCAACGCTCCTTACTTTGTCATAAACATAATCATCCATAAAGATTTTAATATTACATATGTTTTCGATTTGGCCCAATCCAGATACCTATCATTCCATAACAACTTGCAGAACCATCCGAACCATCTCGCGTCAAACCTTGCTTCCTCCTCCATCACTGATAAACCTCCGAGACGTGTGAAAAGAAGGTGGCCTCGTGATCTTCTTGTGTAAATTTATTTTTTGAGTGCTATCAGTGGTTAGTTTCTCAACAAGAGATTTCGTGTTATTATATTCCTGATTGCACATTTTTACTAGTTGTGGTTTTTTTATAATACAGTTGTAAATATCAACGAATAAATAAAAATAAAAAATAATTTATTTTTTCATATATTTTTTTTTTGTTTCCAATGGCCCTTTGGTCTGCCCTTCTTATTTTCATTGAATTTCAAATCGGAATATCCACGAACTCCCAGGGGCGATGTCCATCGTTGTTAGTGCCAGAGAAATGCGTACAAGAGGAGACCGTGACAAACAATTCCCGCTGTGACTGTATTTCGTTCGGTGTAAGTTGATTTATCGCTCAGTTAGTCCGGCCTGTGATTTAGGACGGCCGTATCTCTTTGCCGTATCGCTATCGGATAATTCTATACCCCGTTCTTCCGCTGTTAATGTCTTTGTTCTCTACGGCTGATTTCTTCTTCCTCCTGTTATTTACAAGTCCTTTACTTATTTCTATGATTTTCATTTTTAACTTTTGCTTATCCATACAGGATGGCATCTTAGTAAAGAAAAATACTTCGAAGAATTGGTAGTAGACTTTGAAAGCGACAAAAAAAAAGTTTATATTAACTGATTCCATTTTCCGCAGAAATTTTTTTTAACGAAATTTTTTTTGTAAAAGCAATTAATTAATATAATATTTAATTTTGGTAATTTACTACAGTTTCGTAATAAATTAGATGCAGTTTACTTCAATGTTTTGTCTTTGTTACAACCATTCAAAGAGCTATAAGGATGAGAACGAAACTACGCTAAGTTCTGTACTGAAAGTAAGGTCGATACAAGACCACGTAAGTTGAGAGAGTGAAGAGTGATAGTAGGCATGAAGATCTACAAAAAACATTATATAAACAATAGCACAAGCGGATCCAGGATTTAATTTTGGGGGGGAGGCTTCAGCCCGAAATCTTTTTTTCATAAAAATAACGATAATTGCTTTAGAAAGAGAAAGAAACTAACAACCTGTATGAAATGGTGTTTAAGTGATCCCTAAAGCCCTTTTAATATTAATCACACGAAAAATAATACTTTAAGAGATACTTAATATTTTTTTCGATAAAACGTGGTTATATTTTACCATTTTGGGGCGAGGTTTCAGCCCGAAAGCCCCCCGGTAGATCCGTCCTTGAACAATGGAAACATTTCCAGTAGAAAATAGAAAATCCAAGTTTTGTATTATGTTTTTAAATAATTCATGTTTTTTGTTGACTAGAAAGCTATAACTAAAGAAATATTATATTTAAGTAATTAACAATTGCTTCGCTGTAAACTAATAAGAAGTATTAAAAAAACGTGACCGTTTTATCAAATTCAAGATTTCAAAGGACTGTAAATATTTTAATGCTATTTAATACTTACCAATACTTAATAATTCCTTTAGAGCATTCTCTAATCTTGTTTAATCCCATTGGACTTCTTCAAAAAAAAGCCATCAATCAACTGGCCAGTCTATCAACTGCTTCTTGCAGTGCCTGATGCAACTCCCTGATGAAGGCCTGCAAGGCGCATCGAAACGTCGGCGAAACAATTAAAAATACCATTTTTTTTTAATTTAGTGTTATTTGACTGCATCCCCCACCAACTCCTTCTCAAATTAATTAAATAGATAATTGGTAATTGGTTGACTGTCGTGGATAATGAAGAGAAGAATAGTTGGGGTGCTCAGTCAAAAAGGAAGGCAAAAAATAAATTATAATATTTATTTTTTACATATGCCGACCTTTTTGATTATGCCTACTTCATCATTCCACACTATGTAACAGTTTTTATTATTTATCTCTTAGTTCTTAGTCATTATTCTTACAATTTCATTTTACTTAATATCTATCTATTTTATTTTTCTAATAATTTTTTTTTATATTTTATTTTCTCATTTTTTATTATCTTTTTTACCATCATTACTTATGTTTCTCATACCTTGTTAACTGGTTATTTTCTTAGCCCTGATGAAGGCCTGAACTTCAGGTCGAAACGTCGGCATATGTAAAAAATAAATATTATAATTTATTTTTTGCCTTCCTTTTTGACTGAGTACCCCAACTATTCTTCTCTTTATTAATTAAATAAATAAATTATTCAATTGATCAAGTTGAGAGATGCTGAAATATTTAAGTTTTAATGCACTCCTACCTTGCTAAGTCCCCCCTGACTTTAAAATAATTCTGGCCGCTTTAAGCTCCCATCGAGGAGCTAACTCCACCCGGACTTGAATAGTGTAAGAAAAATCTTTTGAAAGCTGGGACGGTACAAGAAGACAAGGAGAGGTCAATCAAGGGAGAGCTCTCCTGCTGACTCCCCTCCAAGCTACTGATAAAATTTTCATTCCTTCATCACTTCATCCTCTTTTCTCATTTCCTTCTTCCTTTATTATCCTTCGTCCTTTCCCTCCCCCCTCATCCAGGAATAAAACATTTGTTTCACACTGCTTATTGCTCCTGGAGGCATGAAATAAAGGAGTTTGTTGTTTTCTCTTATAATTTTTTTTTTTTTTACTGTTGAATTAACAGCCTTTGTTTTCTTTCTTTTTTATGGGGTGAGGGAGTGTCTTTTTTTTGTATATAAAGCAACGCTGAATATAAACTATATACGTTTTTTTTTTTACAATTATTACTTTTACTATTGTTGCCTGTTATTAGGTGAAGGGCCAAATATAACAATCTTGTAATTGAATTTGGGTTGGTTCTGTTGTGATTTAGAGTGAACAGTATGAATTAAGAACCTTGTAATTATCACCGAAATTAACTATGAAATACATGTTGAAAAGGAACTAAATAATATTCAAATAGTATATAAAAGAAAATAACTTAAAGATAAATAAAATATTTAAAGAATAAACACACATACCTCTACATACACTATTTGGACTCCGAAACAGACTTGCAAAGCCAGTGGAGATTGATCGAGAGCGCTTTAGCCACATACACGCGTGTCTGAGTGGAGATTCTGACTATTGCCCAGAACTACAATTTATATAAACTACAAAAGGTCGCGGGACCAATGCCTTTTTAACCTTCTTGAAGGATTATAGGGATGGGTAGTACCTGATAGGGATCGTGTAAGGGGATTCGGATGATAAGTAAGTTCTGGTGAAATTTGGAGAATTTTTCTGGGATAAGGTCTAGGAGAAATGGGATATTGAAGTCATGAAGTAGAGTTTTGTTGGTTTCATAGAAATAAGCATCGACTATTGTTCGAAGGACTTTGGACTGAAAAGATTGCTGTTAAAATATTTTGCTGTCCCCCACAGTTCTACTCCGTAAGTCCATATAGGTTTCAGTATTGTCTTGTAGATCAGTAATTTATTTTCCGTAGAAAGTTTAGATTTTCTGTATAGTTGGACGTATCGTCGGTTAAGTTTAGTCGTCTGTCTAAGAGAAAAGCGAGATACCGGACTATATCTGAGAAAGGAAGCTGGATGGAGTTAAAATAAACTGGTGGACAGTATTTATGACAAATGTTGAAGGTAAGTTTATATAGAGGATACGAATTATATTAAATTTGGAGGATGCTTTAGATGGCTACTTTGGCCTTCCATATCGTCCATAAAAATAATTTAGCAATTTGCACCATTACAGACTCAGATTCGACTGAGGAGGAACTGATGTGCTCAAAATGAAGGTAAAATGGTGGCGAGGGCTGGTGAAAGATAATCTTTTTTTTTTTGTGTGTGTCTGAGGAATTTCTCCCTCCACATCTTTAATCGTATAGTCTAGAAATGGTAATAAAAAGACTAAATACGTTCATTAGATGTTATTTCTGATTTTTAAAAAATATATATAAAAGTAATAAACACTATGCAATGATTATAAGTAGTTAATTAAAAACTAATTTTTCTTTGTTAACAAGAAATAGAAATAATCACAGTCCAATCTGCTCTTACAACACATTTCAAATAAACGGGATATAGATTCAGATTTTATTCAACCAAGAGAAATACATGACGAAAGAAGCCATTTTTAATCGATTATTAAAAAAATATATATAATCAAAGAAAAATATAAATAAGCATCACACTATGACAAAAAAAATATCCGGAATCTAAATGCCTTTCAATGAAATTTAATTATTATTATTAACAAACATCAATATTAAAAATACACTACACGATACTTTCTCCAGGATATAGCTATATATTTATTCATGGATCTTAATACAAACACAACCTGAATTATTGCATAATATTTAAATCTGCTAACCTACAGCTTTAGGAAGAAGTGGTGCGTAACTTTTTCTTGTTAGATTAATGATGTTGTTAATTCTCCTTTAAAATTTACCTGACGTTAACAAAATCTTTTTTAAGTACTTAGATACTTATAATGTAATTATGTGGAGCTAATTTTAAAATTTTTCATTTTGATAAATAACCTTTTCGTGGCATTAAAACTTGGTCCCCTTCGCAGTGTTTCAAAATCCTCCCGCTATTTTAAAGGGAAGATTTATGATAAGGCTGAGGTATTAAGTAAAACCGGCTGAGCGAACCCGGGCACTGACAAGGGAAAATTTGGGCAAGTAGTGGGATGAGGAGCGGACTCCTAGCGCTCTCTTGTTGACTTAATTAAAAACTTTTAATGAACCTTGTCCCCGCAGAAATCAGCCGGGTCGAAAATTACAAAAAATAAACAAAAAACATAATTACAAGATTATTGCAATGACAGCTTTCAGTTGATATAAATTTTATAAACTTTATATAAACAGTTTATTCTAATGAAAAAAAAAAAGTGAAACTTCAATTTTTGAATATTTTTCGGAAAATATAAAAATTTCTGTTCGATTAGAGGTGACCTCAATTGTTGGTTATTGCTACTACATTGAAGCTTGGTTTGTATGCATAGCCAATTCTTTCTAACTCTACTCGAATTATCCGTCAAAAAGAAATAATAATAAAAGGCGTAGGAACCTTAAGGATTCCAAGGTATGGGATGGAATAACGGCACGAGAATGAATTAGATTGAGCCGTCAGATATCTGGGGTGTAACGCTCGGGTAAAGACTGCATCCTTCGTAACGCCCTTTAATATCATCTCTTTAGGCGTACTTTGAGAATCTATTTATAATCTGAAGTAGAATACATGATGTTATTACAGAGAATGACATAAACTAAGAAATCAATAAAGTTGTCATATTATTTCTGGTTTCCCTCCTTGTTGGAACACACCTCGGGAACAGAAAACGAAGTCGCCGGCATGACACATGGTGTAGCATACATTTCAACATGACGATATCTGGCCCACGTTCAAATTGCCCTGTTTCTCGGAACGGTGACTCCACACTGAATATATAACGACAACAATTTTTTAAAGTGTTATTAATCTTTCGAACTGTGTCCGCGGCCGATATATTGGAGTTGGAAACTATGTCAGTGAGTCATTTGCCGAATTTGATTCTATTTAGTGTTTCTGAAATAGACAGAAAAAAAAATAAAAAACTTGTTTTGGAAAGAGACGTAATCTACCAAGAAGTGACAAAACGAAATAAAAAAACATGATTGTTAATGTTAATGTCTTCTTTTGTATGGACAGATGAAAAAAATGTCTCTGAGAATATCGTTGGTTGTCTGTGATGAATATATTAAATATAAATCTGTTTAATTTTTAACATAATCAATACTTAATTATAAAAATGAATTATATTATTTTTTATTTAAAATGATTTATAATTTACTATTAAAAAATAATGTCGAAAACCGAATGATAACGAGTTTTACGGAGAAGATGTGGATTAAAATATCTGAGTTACTAAAAATACTGTTAGCGAGGGCGTTGTTCATCATTTCATCCTCTTTACAATGAGCTATTATTTATAATTTATATTTCATATTATTTATCTCGCCTTGTTGATTTTTTACTTCTATCTTTTAGTATAAAGCACACACTCTTAAACATTTTTAATAAATCACGCGTTTCGGCCATTGCAGTAGAAATTCTCTGCCGTGAGTGGGGGACCTTAAATGATAATAAACGATTTCAGCAATAAAACAAAAATCTTTATCCTTTGGCAAAAATAATGATTTTAATAGTGAAAATTGCACGATATTTAACCGATTGTCCTGTACCATCGTGGTCCAGTTGCCTAAACGGAGGTTCTGCATATAAAATACAACTGGTTGGCCCGTGCGAATAATTCGCAGATAATTTTGTTTAGTGAAGAAATAGCAAAACAATGTGGAAATAAGTAGATCCTATGTATTATGTAAGGAAGGAATTAATATTTGTACAAACTGTTTTTCTGGGGCTTATCTCATAGGATTTTCTAAATTATTAACAAAAATAAAATGTTAGAACAAACAAGTGCCTTTAAGAAATAATAAAGTTAATATATCAGCCAGGCAAAAAAGTGTAATGTACTATTCTACTCCTAAATGCAATATGTTTAAAGATGAAGACATTATTAAGTATACCAAAAATAATAGATTGTATCTTTCTTAATAATTGTCCGAATTTTACTATGAATGGAATGATGTACATTTCCCTCGATAACTATATGAAAAAACACTGTACAATTAGACGACTTTATCCGAGCGTTACACATCGGAAATCTGACGGCTCAATCTAATTCACTCTAGATAAAAATGTGCTAAACGGGCCTTAAAGATGTTTTCATCTAAAAAAAAAAGGTTCTTGATCATTTTAAAAAGAGATTAAAAAGGCACCGAATTCAAATAACGAACCATCTGTATTATAAATACAAATTTAGATCGTTACTTGAATATACCTGATTTGGCTGAGAGGACTTGTATAAACAAAATATCCGGTGACGCAAGATGGGTAAATAAGCAGTAAGGCAAATATCATCAAAACTCTTCTGAGACAGGACCGATCAAACATATTTGCTCCCGAAATGGGGGGGGGATGTGTTGACATTATTTCTACATGTCTCCGGTGGGGGGAGGGGAGGAGGAGATAAGTTGAAGTAAAAGAGTCCTGATGGTAATTCCCTCGGCAACTCCTGTGTGAGATATTAAACTGGGAGCAGGCAGGGCCTTGCATTTACAGTGAGCCGGTCGAATTCAATCATGGAAGCGGCAGGCCTGAGGCGTCTTCTATTCTTCCCATATCTCTTTGGCGGCGGTGCTTTTGGAAATAACTTCACCATCTCAAGGTATATCCTTTATAATTGGTGTTGACTCAGAGGAACGGTAAATATGGATCTGTTTGCGAGTCTGATATATGGACATATTTATGTGCTTCTTGATGAATTCTCATTTTAGAATACAATAGAAAATTAAAGTAACTAAAATAAATATGAAGTTTTTAGGAGTTATTTCTCGAAATCAAAACTTTTTCTTATTTCTTTATTATATTTACTACTGTATTAAAGAAATACATATTTACATATGTATATAATGACGTGAAAACAATTGTTGAGAAAATACCCAATTTGAGCACACTGACCATCTTCTTTTCAGACGCCTCGGAGTGTTATCAGGAATTGGAGAGGAAGCAAGGTTAGAAACGAGAGGGTTGGGATGATTCTGAAATTTACTATGGAAAGATATATATATATATATATATAGATTGGGCCGAATGTGAAAAATAAGAAACATTAAGGTCATTATGGATGGTTTTATTTTTAACAAAGTAGGGAGCATTGAGAATTTTACGAAAGTTTTGGATACGAGAGGAATTAGTGGTTTAGTGGATCACCATAGCACAACTCCATAAGTCCAAAAAGGCCTTATTGGAAGTAAAGAGCGTTTGTCTAGTGAATGCTGCAGTAGTCGAATGAAAACAAGTGCTGAAGTAATCAGAAACGTCGAGCTGTTTCTTGTCGTTTCAGTCGACTTTTTTACTGTCAACAATAAATGAGATTTTTTTTTATACTTCGTTTTTCAAAATCAAAAGAAGGTCCTATACTGTATTAAAAAAAAAAAAAAAACCTCTACCACTGCAATCCATGAAGGATCTAAAAGTTTTTCTTTTGGCCCGTGTTTTTTTTTTTTACATGTCTAAACTAATATGTCGACAGCCATACTGCAAACGCCTGTAAGGACAATGAGGTTTTGAGCTTTCCTGGGCATTCATGTCCTGCCGCTTATTCTGGTTCCAAAAAATTGAATCGATGTTTCAATGATTTTCTATGGTATTTTGTAAAAACCTGTAACTTAAAAACCAGCAAATTCTGATGGAAAATACTGCAATTTACAGTGTGTCATTACCAAAAAAAAATAAAATAAATATTTTTTAAAAATTCATTCGAGTACTGCAGCTCTTACTAAATTTCCCACTATTTACAAAAGATTCGTATATATTACTATAATAAGGCCTATTTGGACTTACGGGATCGAGCTTTGGGGCTCCACTAAACCATCAAATTCCTCTCGTATCCAATCCCTACAATCCAAAATCCTTCGTAAAATCCTTAATGCTCCCCACCTTATCACAAATAAAATCATCCATAACGACCTTAATGTACGGTATGTTTTCGATTTAGCTCAATCCAGATACCTATCCTTCCATAATAAACTTCTGAACCATCCGAAGCCTCTTGTTTTTAACCTTACTTCGTCTTCAATTCCTGATAACCCTCCGAGGCCTCTGAAAAGAAGATGGCCTCGGAACCTTGTAATATAGAAATATAATTGGAGTGCTACCAATGGGTAGTTTCTCTTCATGTTGTACATGTCAAGTTACTTATTTCATATTTAGTAGTTGTATTTATCATGATAGAGTTGTAAATTTCAATAATAAAAATTAAAAAAAAAAAAAGTTTTCATTAGATGTCGATTTTTTCTCTTTGGCTCTCGGATTATACGCAAATACTTAGGACTCCGGGTCACATTTCATACATTACGTAAATTAATATTAACGCCTACGGTTATGATTTTGATTACATCTTATATTAATATTAATCACCGATGCGCGATGTTAATACTTGAGTAGCCTCTTGAATCCCGAAGTAGAGGAAGCGAAGGAATGACCAGCAACTGTCGCGAGGTTACCAATTAGCGAGGTTAATAGCATTAGGTGGCAGGAACCATTTGTCAACGTCATCGCCTTTATAATATAATGGCGTTTTATAACTGATATCCTTCATCATCCCCTCCCCCCCCCCCCAAAGGTCTCATTATCATATTTATTATAAATGGTTGTAGAGTATAATAAAGCTCACTTGATCATTTATATAAAGCTCTATTTTGCTAAGTATCCTCGACTTTATAAAAGGATTAGGTTGGCCTTTTTAATTCCCCTCGGGCCGGAAATATATTACCGTGTCGGCGCTCTAGTCCATCCATCACCCAACGGTTCAATTTGCCGTATCCGGAAGTTGCCCCACTTGTGGATTTGTTCTATATCGGCCAGGGGTCGCTCCTTCCCATGTTATTATAGTAACATTTAATGAACTTGAGGTAATCGAATTTGAAGTTTCTGGTTCGTTAAAAAAAAAAAAAGTAATAAAATAGCTGAAGAGAAGAATTGTTGGGGTGATCAGTCAGAAATAAAAAGGCACAAATAAATAATAATATTTATTTTAACACTTGCCAAAGTTTCGAACTGAAGTTCAGGCCTTCATCAGGCTGTTGGAAGAGATAGTTCGTATAGAGATAGTTCACTCTATTCGAACTATCTCTTCCAACAGCCCTGATGAAGGCCTGAAATTCAGGTCGAAACGTCGGCAAATATTAAAATAAATATTATTATTTATTTGTGCCTTTTTATTTCTGACTGATCACCCCATCTATTCTTCTCTTCATTATTCACGACAGTCAACAATCAACCCACAATTACTAAAATAGCTATTTGATTATTTATTATTTGTTATTTTCAATAATTAATATGGATTCTAGTTTCTACAATTATTTAAAATATTTAACATATACGTGACAATGAAAAAATTGGACTTGCAGTAAAAGGTTTTGAAATTCGTCATAAAAACATATTATTGTCGGAAGTTAGTCGACTGGTCTACATTAAGATTTTTATTGTTGTAAACGTTTCGACCCAAGACTGTGGATCATCGTCAGGGCATGTTATCAGCACTTTAGTTCTGGCAACATTCCCTGACGATGATCTACAGGCTTCGGTTGAAACGTTAAAAACAATAAAATTCTTAAAAACTGATTCGTCCAGGCTACAAACCTCCCTCCCTTACCATAATATTACCAATTACTTCTTTAGGTATGAATAACGCATCTCTATCGAAAACTGAATGGTGGATTTTTTTTTTTTTAATGAACCATAGTGCTTCTTGTTAATGATAGATTTTCCTTTCTGAATGAATGGGGATTTTAGAAATTTTAACATTTCTATCAATCAAAATTATTTTAACTGAGGTGCCGACATTTTCAGTCTCAGGGCAACAGACCCCTTCAGTGGTAATTCGACGGCTTTCATTCAAGAAATGAGAATGATCGGTTTAATTATCAAATGTTCAATTTATTAACTGCTTGACATAAAAAACTCATTTGAATACTTGTCATAATCTAACTACTAATGACGTCTATTTGAATATTTTTGGGTACCATCTGATTTCAAATATAAAATGCAGAAGAAATTCAATATGAGCTTAATACTTAAACAATCATAACATGTCCTCTTTTTCATTATAACTTAAATATTTCAGCCAATAAATGTAAACACGTGCTAAGAAGAAAAATATTCCTAAAATCATTATTGTTCCAGTAAACAGTTGTTTTTTTTTTGACAAGCCTTCAAGAACTTCCTCAACATTTTTTCTTTTAGTTTTTTTTTTTTGTTATTTTTCCATCACCGTTTTTTGAAAAAAAAAAGATTAATAAAATAATGCTGCTCCATAATATTATCCACTAGTGATTGCGACGGTTCCTTTATTTTAGGAATTAATATAATAATTTTTATTAAGAAAGAAAATTTTTCATTAAAAAAAAAAATGTATAAACGTACTTTTTTTCCCTCTCTCTTACAGTCTAGGGAATAAGGTCATGCACTCGCAATTTTCAGTTTATTAGGTTGTCAGGCAATCCGTATTTTATATTTTATACAAGATTTTATATTTCAATTTAGAATTAATGACTGAGTAGTGTCGAAGTCAGTAAAATTTTAAGAGACCCCCCCCTTCTCGTTTACAGGCAATTACTAAAGGCACAGCGCCCTCTGTCGGGAGTGCTTAACGTCCGCTTTAAATGACGCGGCCATTAGGAAAGTGGGCAAGGCTGATTGATCCCTCCCGAGCGAACTTTATTTATAACGGGTGCTTGTTCTTATATACCTGCCTTGTATTATGTACAAAGAGGTAGCAACTAGCAGTTAGCAGTTTGGATAAAAGGGTTATTCTTGCTATCAGTGCTAAGTAGTGTTGCCCAAATGCGAGACCGAGACGAGTCTTGGTCTTGCAAACTCAGTCTTGGTCATGGTCTTGGTCTTGCGCAAGACTCTCGCAACAGTCTTGGAGTTACTTATTAGGTCATTACTATAGAGATATTACTGTGATTTTTTAGATAAGAGAAACTTAATTAAGCCCGAATGAAAAATTAGAGAAGTTAAATGCAAAAGTATATTGGTTATACAAATTATTTACATACAGTAACTAAGATTGTCAAGTATTAGTAATTATTTTCATTAACTTTTATTCATGAAATCGATTTTTTTACTGTTCCTAGTTTTGGTCTTGCAACAGTTAGGCGGCCTTGGTCTTAGTTTTGCAAAGTGCAAGACCAAGACCGATTTTGGGAAACACTAGTGCTAAGTATTGTAAATCTCTTAAATGTGTTAAAGTCGAGAAACTTGTTTATGATCAGTGTGTTAATAAACGGAGATCGGCTTTAACGCAATCTTCCCACCTTCGCTTCGGTCTACCCCTCAAACGTTTACCATTCGGTATAGCCAATATAAACCTTTTAGGAATTCTTTGGTCACTAATCCCATTTGATTTAATCACCTCAATTATATAATAATTCGTATTATATAATAATAACTATAACGTATAACGTATAAATATAATAATAATTCGCCATTGTGCAACCGTCTCAACTCTCCGGTTAACTCATCCTTCTTCGGTTCGAATATTCTACACAATACTTTTTTTTCAAAAACCTTAAGACGTTGCTCATTCCTTGATGTAAGCCGCCACGTTTCGCATCCATTAAGAACTGTAGATAAGATAATGGTTTTATAGACTCCAATATTTTTTTTTTTTTAAGTTGCGTTACAAGAGACGCGAGATAAGTAGTTTTGTCACAGAAAAATAACGAGCATTACCCGCCTTCAGCCTAATCTTAATCTCTTCTTCAATGTCAAACTTGGATATGTAAAGTAAAATTATTTTAGTAAATTGGAAAATTTAACTACATTGCTAAGCTAAGGGCTAGATGTAGGTGCGCATGTATTTTCCCACGTTCTATGATTGCATTATTGAAATTTTAGTTTATATTCAAATTTTAGTTTATTTTTAAATGTAGCAACATATCATGTAATTTCATGATTCAATTATTTGGACTCTACTGGTTTTACGTGAAGATTTTATCATATTTTCTGCTGCAAATCTGGAGCAAATTTCACTGCCTTAAATATTTGAATACAAATTTTTATGTTTAGATTTGATCATATTTCCTGCTGCAAATCTGAAGCAAATTTCACTGCCTTAAATATTAAAATAAAAATATCTAATACCTTCAATTAATTTGTAAGCATATTTTCCTACATACCCATATCCTATAAGGAAAAAAAAAAAAAAGATTACCTATAACATAAAATTATATATAAACAATTTTTGGTTCATATATAGTATTTTATTGTTAAGTTTGCAATAATTATGTTGATTGTGTTAATTGTCTCTTATAAAATATTATACATAATATAAACTTTCGGGAATTTTTTTTTAGGGGCGTTTCGTTCCATCGCCCCCCCCCCAACCAGAACGAAAAGTCTGCGCCTATGTTTTCAATGACTGTTGTTGAAGTTTTGAATGGTTCGAAATAATCATTCATCACTTCTCCATGAAATTCTCTTTCGTTCGATATCTCATTCATCAAAATTCATCCCCCCTAAGAGCTGGAAAAGGGAATGGATATATACGGCCGTATTATATTTAAAGTGGATTGTATGCAATTTATTGATTTAACCTTACATCCTCCGACTGCTCCACCACTTACTAGACAAACGTTCTAAATTTTCAATTAATTACGAAGGACTCATCTACTTAACCATTATAAGACCTATATGGACACACGGAGTTGAGCTTTGGGATTCTACCAAACCACCGAATTCCTCTCGTATCCAATCCTTACAATCCAAATTCCTTCGTAAAACCCTTAATGCCCCATATTTTGACATAAATAAAACTATTTATAAAGATCTTAATGTTCCATATGCCGCTGATTTAGCCCTAGCCAGATACCTATCATTTCATGATAAACTCCAATCTCATCTGAATCCACTTGTTTCCAGCCTTGCTTCTTCCTCGATTCCTGATAATCCTCCTAGGCGTCTGAAAAGGAGGTGTTTAGTGATCTTCTTACGTAGAATTAAATGTAGAGTGCTACCACTGGGTAGTATCTCTTCAAGTCTGTTCATGTCATGATTTCTAATGTGTGTATTTTTACTAGTTGTATTGTTTATATAGTTATAAATTTCATTAAATAAATAAAAAAAAACCTTGCATCCGGAAAAGTGTCCCAGGGTTTCGTACATTTGGTAGCTCATGAATTCTCACCGGACTCCTAAATTAGTTCTATTTAAAAATTGCCCTTTATAAAATAATATTGAGCTTTAGTAGTGAGATTCAAATTTGATTGCCTGTCCTAAAGACAAGTCTGTCTGAAAGCTTTCTAAATATTTTTAGCCTTATATTTATAATTTAACTTTCCTCGCCTTGGCTCTTAGACTTTCAGAGGTAATCGTTATTTGAATATTTTAATATAACGGACGGCTCAAGTTTTTTTTTTTTATATTTAATCTTAGATATCTCTGCTGGAATTGATAAGCTGAAATATGCTGCATTAAAGCTGTCTCAAGCAAATAAATATTATACCGTTGAAGTGATTTCAATTTTGAAATATATATACATCCATAATATTACATTATCGAAGTTAGGGAAATTTTGTTTTCGTGCAAGAAATTAAAATCATTTGTTCTCCTTTAAAAAATCGAGAAACAAATTTGGTTGGATATTGAATGTTGTGCGAGTTTGTACCCTATATTGGTCTTATAAAATTGTGTATAGTACTTTTTCTTACAGAGGTGTAAATGTATTTACTTCAACATGGCTATATTTCAGAAACGTCTCGTTCTATTTATAGTCCAGTAAAGTTAGGGGAAAACAGCCTTACCTCAAAATTCGAAAAATAAAGATGAAACTTATCAGATATTGTTAATTACCCTCCCCATAATAACTGGTAAAAAGTCGCAAAGAATGCCGCTTCGGGTTTTGATGGGTGGGGGAAGGGGAGGACAGAAATCTGACATTTTTAAATTTGTTTTACAATATCTCAAAAAGTACTTTAAAATCTCTATGCAATGACCCTATACATTTTTTTTGATAAAGCTGTTACAGAGATATTTTTGAGATTATATTTATTGTATTTTTATATTAAGAAAAAAATGTTTCAAACTACAAAATTTTTAAGCTAACCATGTTTTGTGTTGAATAGAATGCAATAACTAAAAAAAAAAATTTTAATTTAGGTTGCAACCAATTACTTCATAGTAATGTTGTAGAGATGGTTGACCATGATATATGAGATTTGATGATATTTTATGATATTTTTAATTAATTGTTTCGCCGACGTTTCGACCTAACTCGCAGCTCTTCATCAGGGCTACAAAATATAAAAAGTACATGATGAAAATGAAATAAAGGAATAAAGTAAGTAGATATTATTATGAATTATAGTAGCTATTCTTCTTTCTTATTTAATATCTATTTATAATTCATTTATTTTATTTTCAGCTGGTACCTTTTATATTTTTTACCTTATGTAGCCCTGATGAAGACCTTCCAGGTGGGTCGAAACTTCGGCGAAACAATTAAAAATACTACTTTTTAAAAATTTAGTATTTATTTGACCGCACCCTCTCCCCTCCAACCAACTGCTCTCATACTTCATAGTAAATGAGATTAAATTCAAGTAAATCTTGTCTATTTTAAAACCATTTCACGGAGACTTTTAAGCAGTTACGTTTTGGTTTGTTACAGAGAAAGTTGAGATTCATCCCTAATCGAGTAAAAATATACATTTTATACATAACATATTTGGGTCGATTCTTACTTTTACCGTGCTAATAATATGTTTCTCAATTACAGAAAATGTTAACTTAAGAATATGCTCATCAAAGAAGGAAGTTTTTCTGAGAGTGTGGTATCTTCAATGCAGAAGATATTACGAAAAACCGAACTTAGCGTAGTCTAACTGCTTAAAAGTTCCCTTTTGATGGTTTTAAAATAGACAAAATTTATTTGTATTTGATATAAATTTAATCTACTTTACTATGATGTTATTGGTTGTAACCTTTTTTTTTATTTATTTATTTATTTTAAATGATATTTACAACTGTATACAAAAAATACATCTAGTAAATTTGCACATTGGTATAAAGACATGGAACACATGTTGAGAAACTACTCATTGGTAGCACTCTAATAATATGTCTATATTAGAAGATCACGTGGCCATCTTCTTTTCAGACGCCTCGGAGGGTTATCAGGAATCGAATAGGAAGCAAGGTTAGAGACAAGAGGGTTGGGATGGTTATGAAGTTTATTATGGAAGGACAGATATCTGGATTGGGCCAAATCTGATACATAAGGAACATTAAGGTCATTATGGATAATTTTATTTGTAACAAAGTAAGGAGCATTGAGGATTTTACGAAGGATTTTGGATTGCAAGGACTGTATGCGAGAGGAATTTGAAGGCTTGGTGGAGCCCCATAGCTCAACCCCGTAAGTCCAAATAGGCCTTATTATGGTCATGTAAATCAGTCTTTTATAATTGATTGGAAGGTTAGAGCGTTTGTCTAGTAAGTGTTGAAGTAGTCGGAAACGTCGAGCGGTTTCTTGTCGTTTCAGTCTGGTATGAGGATTCCAAGTTAGACGTTTGTCCAGAGTCCTAGGTAACGGATTTGTTCAACAGGAATAAGTGGGGTGTTGTTAAAGGATACTGAAGGACAGGAAGTCATTGGTTTACGAGGTTATAACCTAAATTAAGCATTTGTTTAGTTATTGATGATGCGTTAAAAATGCACAAATGTATACATGAAAACATATCGTTAATTACTTAAAAGCCTACTAGGGAACATGTTTTCAGACATTTTAGTCATAAAAATTTGAAATTTAGGCCAATTTGGCGTTGATTTATTACAAACCTATAAAGTAGGCAGTTTGTTTCAAAGTATTTATTCCCTTTACTGCTTCAATAGCTTTAGGAAGCTTGGAGATACATTGATTTAAATTTATTTCTTTGTTTTTTTTTTTTTTTTAAATCTAGCCACGGCTGGATAAAATCAGCCCCCCTCTTCCTGATGAGGCTCTCGAGGCTAAAAATATCCCTCCCGAGCCCTTCTCTTATTAGCAGATAGTTAAAGTTATCCCCAACTGGGGCTGAGCCGGGAGGGCTTTTGATATCCCCCCCCCCACTTTCAGTTTACTTATTCAGCTTGCCGCTTTCTCAGGAGTTGGCTTGACAAATTAATGTGAACTTTTTAAAGCAGGGCGAAAGTTCACAGATCCTGCTGATCCTTATAATAATTGAGGATCTTAACTGTTATTTAATGCCTCGGATTTCTTGTAATAATTCTTAATTTAACAGTAATCGGATTCGATATTTTGTTTTTTATACAAAAGTTTTTTATTTTACTAGGGCGTAATCTCTGTAGTCTAACGGCGGACCAACCCCCGTTTTACAAATTATACATATGAAAAAGACGATGATTATACTTTATGAAAGACAGAAATTGTAAAAGAAAAGAATAGTTAAAAACTTACTTCCTGAACAATTTGG
The DNA here is from genome assembly GCA_928085145.1 of Nezara viridula. Lineage (NCBI taxonomy): Eukaryota > Metazoa > Arthropoda > Insecta > Hemiptera > Pentatomidae > Nezara > Nezara viridula. Next base: position 175,753,059 of record OV725079.1, on the reverse strand, counting down.
AAAACTCTTTATCTTGGGTTACGGATTAAGGCGCATTATCCGGCAACCCGCCCGGCGGCGCTGCTCTACGTGCTTCTCACCTTATATGAAAAATAAAGTATTACACGGTGACTAAATGCATTATTTTATAGCTAGTAGGCCCGTGCGAAATATTCCCACAGCATATTGTTATTAATTGCTACATTAATAAGGAAATAAAATAATGCAACGTATCAAAAGATAAAGAAATCGATTGTTCCTTTATCGATAAATATAATCGACGAAGGAAACAATAATTAATTTTAATTGTTTACAAATTTTAATAAGCTGTATCTTCGCTAAAAATTGTCCGATATCGATGTTTTCTCCCTTTTGTAGGAAATTTAGTAATTTTTTATATAATTATGGGCATAACCCAGGGAAAATTAAATCATTATCTACATACTTAACTGTTTCCTTAAACACAGATGTCTACAAAAAAAAAATGCTTGCCTGTTTCTTTTTTTTTTTTCATTTGATAATTTCAATAATTAAATGATGTCATTAGGTATCATTTACTACATGAACTTACTACATCTTTTGAGCAAATTGATTTAATCTAATTAACTTAGTTATCTGTGGACTACAAACGATTTCATAATAACTTACACGGGCATACAAACTCATTGATTCGAGGCATGGCCACAACTAACATGCCCGATAACACCCGAAGGAGGCTTAAAAGAAGCTGGATGAGGGATCTCCTCCACTAACTATAAACATTACGGTCAAGACAGGAAGGACGCCGCTGGGTAATCCTCTCCCTCACGCCTATTCCAAGACCAATCTCTACATCTTGACATCACACTCGCTGATTGTCGGAACTTCTGACAGGTGTGAGTTGAAGAATCAAATTAAAAAAAAAAAAAAATGTTATCTGTGGGAGCCGTGTAGCTCAGTGGGTTGGGCACTGACTTCCAGAGCTCAAGGTCTCGGGTTCGAATCTGGCTGATGGCAGATAAAGTATATATTCTATTACATCGGCTGTTGATCGATACCGGTGTCGGGAAACCCTCCTGGGGCACACCTAGCCTTTATAAAGTGGGTACCCTTAAATAATTAATTAAGTGGGAAAATCTGATGGTTGAGCGTGATCTCGGTCAAATTACATCTTTGCACAGCCGTTGACCAAGAAACAGTGCTTTCCCTAAATAGTACTGTACACAAGGACTCTTCACGGGTTGTAGTGGCATAGTCTGAAATGTAGTTGTCTGCGTATGAATTATCATGTAAAAAACAGAGGCGCTCGTCTAGCTTCGACATTTCTTAAACAGTTTGATCAAGTGATCTTGACGAACTTCAACTACCTAAATAAGAGAACTATTAAAGTTGAGCTCGAGAGGTAAACAATATTCTCTAAATCCGCTTCTATTAAGGCCGAAGAGGCTGGTAAATACTTGGAAGGATTCCAGAATTACTCCAACTTTATTTTGACAGGGCCTCTTAGTCTCCCCGACAGTTATGACATAACAACTGTTGCTCCTTGATGCATGTTAAATATTTAACAGCATATATTATATCCTGCTTTATCTTTCTTGACCATCTTTCTAACGACTTGATGATTTGTCGCTTTAAATCATTCATATATTTAGACTATTAATAATTACTAGTATGTCCGTGGGAAAATTCGCATAGTATATATTGTTCAGAGATCAAATAATAAATTAATACGGTTATAAAACAATGTAATTAATCATAAAACAAATCAATTGTTACTTTCTCGCTAAATGTAATCGACATAGGAAACAAAAATTAATTTGAAACTTCATGAATGTTTGGAACTAACATGTTTACATATTTCAATATGCTGTATATTTGCTAATAATTGTCCTACTTCGATGATTTTTTCCCCTTTTTTGTAGGTAGTTTAGTAATATTTTATATAATCAAGAACATAACCGAAAGAAAGTGTGTAATTTTTTAGTTATTCGCAAATATTCTTTTCTTTCATATCTTTTTGGCTTGAATTTTCTGGGTAATTCTACTATTTTGCCCGCCTGAAGGAGAATGAAAACTTCAAAATTGGTGTCTCAATCTTGGCCTTTGATTGAAGAATTGACGATGATGTGGCTTACCGATAAAAAACACCTTCGATAAATAATATAAACTCCTCTTTCGATCATAGAGACCTCAAGTTGACGAAATGTGACATGTATTCAATGACAGTACTACAATTAAAATAAGGTTGTGTGGATGCGAACCCCATGCCTTGCGTTATCTCGAAAATAGTACCTTTTTGCGCTTTTCGGAGTTTTTGGGAACACTGTACGCATCAAAATCTTCAAAGCCAAATTTGTCCCGTTTCAATCTACAGACTTACCACAGTGGCAGTATTGAGGCCTAGCAAAATGTTTGTAGATACTTTATTTATTTTAAAAAGAAAAACAAAAGCGGAGAGTACGATTCGCCAACCTCCTGTGAAATTCGGAATCCAATAGTACCCCATTCCTTGTATTTGAGCATGACAGGAGCTTATATTTGGTACAAAACCGATTTCGAGCCTTACTGTAATAATATATGTGGGGATTATTCTATTGAGCCATTTCACGTTTTGTGTCTGTTGCTCTAGATAGTATCTGTATGTCATTATTTACTAGTATCGTTTTTTATCAAGAGCAATGGTGTGTGCTACATATTAACAGTTTTATTTTATTTAATAAAATTACATTTATTTATTCAATTTTAATTTTTAGCTTTGTCTTATATTTGTGTGTATATATATGTATATATATATGTATGTATATACATATATATATATATATATATATATATATATATATATATATATTATATATATATATATATATATATATATATATATATATATATATATTCATGTAAGTGCGTTGGTGTATGTGTTTGCGATTTTCGGAAATCTGCTAGGCACGTCCATCAATACTTCAATCAGTACCGTAGTTCCTCGGAATGCAATTCCTCTTAGTTGGACCAGTCTGCAAAAACGTGCTCTGTGTAATCATGTACTACGCTATTATCGTGTGGCAGTTTGAGAAGCCTAGCACACTACACTGAACTGTGCAGTTAGGTTTTATTTATTTCCATTGCCTTTTTCAAAATTCTTGTTTTCATGATACTTTCGCTTGTGCCGCAAGATAGCAGCGCAGTACATGCTCTGTCCTTGCACAGTTTATCCACCACGGATTCAACACAAACTAAACTTTACCTCTTGCGGTAGTGAAAATTTAAGTTCAAATAAATAAAAAATAATGATAAGGGCTTTGGGGACTCATTCTGTTCATTGCACTCTATAAATGATGATGACGGCACTTGCGAAAAGGGACTTCACGCCATGTTTCGATTTCCTCAAACTGCCGCCAGGGACCCTATTACGACGAGGCTTTGGCTATATCTTCGCTTGGCTACGCTCTCCATCTAATAGCTTGTAATTAAATTAAAGTTGGGAAGTAGGGGGGGGGGCGAAGGAACCGATTCTGTAATTAGTCTCAACGCTTACGCTTACCGAGTCTTCTCCCCCCATTTTAATACGATAACACTTCGCTGGGATCATACCTCTATATGGTCTATAAATTTGATATTGCATGTTTTGGCATTTTCTGACTAAATTTTCAATTTAATAGCCTTAAATTAATTGTTTTAACCAAATTTTTATATTTCATTTATTGTTAAAAACAGTGACGTCCTACCAAAAGTTCGCATGTCACTATGCGTTTGAAACTATGACTCTAAATTTTTCACGATCGCAATGCTTCCTCTTATTTTTTTTCTGCTAGCATTACAGACCTTGCAGATCTTTCGCCACCTTAACAATCCTGCTCCAGCTCTGCCTGTCGTGTGCTTTTTCTTTTCAGTTATCTTTTTGGACTTCCACATGTTCTTTTGCTTTCTATTGAGGTATTAATTGTACCGTAGAGGCTCTACATCTTAACCCCCGTGCCTTCATATCATGGGATATTGATTGACCAGTTTCTGTTAGCAGTTGTTTATTGGTCTTTCTCCTCATATGTTCCTCTGATTCCAGATAGGTCAGGTTAGCATGCGGAGGATTTTTCTCCCAAATCTTTCAATACTTTTTTTCCAGATTGCTGGTTTATGTTCAGGTCTTGACAGCCAGATATAGGAACTGGCTTTATCATAGCATTGTATAGCCGAAGTATTTGAATTTTGGTTTATTATCTTCAATCATGAATCATTGTAATCGAACGAAAAATTCAAAAACTTATTAACCCCCTTTCAAAATTTGAGTGTATGCTTTTTAAGTTATTCGGAATTTAATTTTAACATCTCTCGTAACTTTTTTCCAGCATCTTTTCGTTGGAGTATGTTACATAGGTAAATTAAAAGGGTATCGAGAAGATTACTTTAGCGAAGTTTCATTGAAATCGGTACATTCGTTTAGGTGCTACAGACTGTAGCATCGGAGATTTTTCGGTCGCCATCTTGAAAGAAAAAGGCGGATAGAAATGCCTATTAAAGAGGATCATCCTCGGGTTAAATCTTATTTTAAAGCCAAATTTGAATAAAATTGGTCCAGTAGTTTCCGAGAAAATGCGCTGCGGCGTACGGCGTTCGGACAAACAATTTTTTATTGGATCACAATGGTTCGTTATTGAAAATAAACCAATAGTATAAAATATCAAATTATACTAATAAATCATAAAGAAATAATCAGTTTTTATTTGTAAAATTTTTTTTTTTCCTAATACGACCTTACTTACTAATAGTAGCAATATATAATTTTTACATTAACTAAACCATGTTTTACCCATCTTTACTCCGAGGAGGTTGTACAAAAAAGATTTTTTTTTGGATCGTTGCAACTATGCTCTAATATTTTTAAAAACCACCTTAGTATATTTTTCGCTTGTTTATTCTATTTTATTCATTTTTTTTTTTTTTATTTCCCTAATATGACAATAAAGTTTTAGATAAAAACTACTAGCGGGAACGGTAAACTTCCATCTCTCCCATATTTAGTTTCCTCAATATGCTTAATATGTTCGTTTGGGGATGATCGCTCGATAAGAGAGGGTTAGAAATTAGGCGATAACGCTGATACAAGTTGGCGCATTAACCTATTCACAAGATCATGTACACCCGATAGCGAGTTTAAACTTTGGCATGGCTTGTTGATATGAAACCAGGTAGAGTGTGGGCGGAGGGCCGGGGAGTATGCAGAAGTAGATAAACTCTCCTCGGAGGTAGATGGTATCGCTACCGCTCTCGGATTAGTTGCGAATATTCTCTCTCTCTCGGCTACAGCCGAAGTAATTTCCCTTCACCTTTTGGTATATCCCAAGGAAATATTACAGAAACGAAAAAAAATTGTTATTTCGGTCAGAACACAAATAATTTTACAGTTTAAAATTAAGTTTTATGCCGATGACACATGTATCCTGTCAGTTAATAACGACCCATCAATCGCATCCGAAACTCTTCAATCACCTATCACAAGTCTTGAAGAATGGTGTCAAAACTGGAGTATTTTCTTCGAAACTACTGGACTGATTTTTTTTTCCAAATTTGAATTTAAAATTAGAAGTCATCTGAGGATGATCCTCCTTCATCGACATTTCTATCCGCCTTTTCCTTTCAAGATGGCGACTGAAAAACCTGCATTGCTATAGAGTAGCGCCTAAAGTATATAATTTACCGATTTCAATAAAACTTCGCTAAAGTCTTATTCTCGATGCCCTTTAAATTTATCTATACAACATACTTCAAGGAAAAAGAGCTGTAAAAAAGTTGCGAGATATGGTAAAATTAGATTCCGAATAACTCAAAAAGTATACACTTTTTTGTTGATATTGTATATAGTTATTTAAAACTTTACCGAATTTCGTAAAAAAAATAAATAAATAAAAGTTAAAATCGGACAATTAGGAGCAAAGATATGGTCTCTTTTAAATTTTAATAATATCGGTCCAGTATTTTCCGAGAAAATGGCTGACGGATAAAAAAGTTAGTATTCGTTCTTTGAATTCTACGTATTCTGAAACGTAAAACCTATTATTTTGAGAGGGGTTTAAGTTTTTGAATTTTTTGTTCAATCAAAATGGTTCATTATTGAAAATAATTAACCATTAGTATAAAAGAATATAAAATATCAGATTATACTGATAAATCATTAAGAAATAATCAGTTTTTTTGCTACTTTGTAAAAAAAAATATATATTTTTTTTCTCAATACGACCAACGTACCAACAGTAGCACTATATAAGTGTTATGTTTACTAAACTGTGTTTTATCCATTTTTACTCTGAAGAGGTTCTAAAAGAAATATTTGTTTTTGGATCCTTTTAATTATGCTCAAACATTTCTAAAAAGCACTTATGTATATTTTTTGCTTGTTTGTTTTATTTTATTCATTTATTTTTTATTTCACTAATATGATAATAAAGTTTTTGATAATAACTACTTGCGGGATAACGATAAACTTCAATCTCAATTCAAACTTCAATCAACTAGATGTTTTTTATGTTATATTGCAAAGGTTATATCCTTTATTTTGGTTTTTGAATATGTAACTGAAGTAATGCTATTTTTTTTAGTATATTACTAATAATTTTGAAGAAAGTGTTTAGTCCAATAATTGGGATCGCCTTTTATTTCTTTTTCTTTGTCACTAGGAAGTTAATGTTACTTTTGATGTATAATTGTTTAGAAGCAATTAACTATTGTGAAATTATTTGCAGCGTTTGTTTTACATATGTTCCTTTTTACCCCTACAACTTTCTCCAATTCAAGTCCTCAGTCCACTCCCTTTCCACTAGATCTCGACCTTCCGACCTTTTTACATTCCTTTTCACAGATCTGCCTCGTTCAAAACTCCTTTATTGCTTGCTCTGTTAATTTTTTGAATTCCTTTCCTATCAAAATTCGTCATTCTTCATTCCTGTCTACATTCAAAACCCTCCTATTCCAATTCCTGTCCCAAAAACGGTCAGATACCCGCTAACCTTTTATGTAAAATTACATATTATTCATAATAATGTATTCACATATAGCTCATAACGTAAATACTTATTATAGATTCGACTTTATTTTTTTTTGTTCAACAGAAACACAGAGTTTACTGCTAAGAAGAATTTACATTTATTTTTTTCTGTATTTTTTAATTTTTTTAAAAGTGTATATTTATATTTTACTATTGTACATAGTTTTAGGTGTCTTGGCAAGGTTTCAAGAGTTTTGTATATAGATTTTTTTTATTTTATTTTGTGTATAGTATGTATAACTATTAATTTTTTTTTCTGATTTATCTTTATCTTCACTTTTTATGTATATTTTTATTTGGCCAGATATAACATTTTAATTTTGTACTTTTCTGTTATTCTGAAGGGACTTCGTCCCGGAATAAAATTATTTTCTATTCTATGTCTGATAGTGTTTTTTCTGCTGTGATATTCTGTTGTTTCAATTGGCGAAACGTTCGCTGTTTGAGTGGTCTATTGTTTGTAAGAGAATGATTTTTTTTCCATTTATACCCCCATGTTAATATTATTGTAAATGATATCCTCTTAGGGAGAGATAAGGTTAGAAGACGGTAACGGTCGCCTCAAGGGTTCCAAAATACTCTCTCGACGTTGCCAAAGTGCCGACAAAGGGGACTATTTCGGTAGCCTCTTCTCTCAGACCATCGCCGCCCAGTTAATTGTCTTATTATTCTCTCCGCCCCTCACATCGTAGCAAATTGATAGGATCGGGTTCGAGTCCCGTCCTCCAATGATCATCAGTTATATTCCTTTTATTAGAAGAAAGTCTCATGCCGCATTACTTACATTATTAATCGGATTTGATTAAATTTACAAAGTTAACTCCGACCTAAAAGTGTTATTAATGTGTAAAATTAATTATTCAATCCGAATATAAATAATTCCTAACTTTGTTTGAGCAAATCATGTGGTAGCCCTGGAGATTGGGCCCAAGAATCGACGTCATCTCAGGTGAAGGTTTGAATGTAAATTAAGAAAGTATGTTATTCTAAGTATAATGAAATTTGTCTGCCGTTCTAGACCTGTTGCTTTAAAAAATGGTGCCTGATTTAAGAGAAATAAAGCCATTATACTCGAGGTTCGAAACGGTAAAATAATTACGAAAAATACGAAAAAAAAATTATATTTTTTTAATTTGTATATGTATGTTCAGACATGAAAATAACAATATTTCTCACGCTGGTTACCAAGGAAACCTTTTTACAACCATAAATGTCAGATATGTTTTTGTTTTTTCTCCTCTAACTCCTAAACGATCCATCAAAGCGAAACATGTTTTCTTTAAGAACTTAAAGAACGTTAAATTTTGCGTCGGAAACGTACCTAAACCCACGGGGGGATCTGAAGACCTCGCTCCCACCCTCCTCTCCCCAAATTGGTAAAGTATAACCATGTTTATGAAAAAAACAAAATAAAAAAAATTATCTCTTAAAGTATTATTGTTCGTGTAATTACATTTAAAAGAACTTTATTAATCACTCAAAGATCATTTCATATAGGTAGTTAGTTTCTTTTTTTCCAAAGCAATCATCGTTATTTTTATGAAAATAAAAAATTTTCTGCTGAAGCCTCCCCCCCTCCAAAATTAAATCCTGGATCCGCTGGGGCCTGTACCTAATAATTCGAATAAGTGGTATGGTAGAAAACCTCTTTCAACCATCACTGATTTTTACCAAATTGACCAATTACTGAGACATATTACTATAAATGACCCTATAGCTTGGAAATGAGTTCTCTAAGAGGAAAAACCTATAGAATCGAAGTTATAGAGCATAACATTTTGCGCACACTGAGTACCAACAATTTTGATTTTTGAGAAAGAACAGTATTCTGTGAGGTCCTTTATTTTGTTTTACTTAAAGGGACTACGACTGTAGATCATTCGTCCTATTCCTTTTCAGTTGGACTGGGTGGCCGAGCGGGCTAACACGTGTGCACAGCAACAGAGCGTTGCCGGGCAACCTGATAACCGAAGTTATACATGATAAAATAACTTCGAGTTTGCGTCCAGGTGTCGGGAGAGGTGAAGATTTTATCTCTCTGCCATTAAATCTTTACCCTCACTCCCTTTCTCCGGAAAACCCCGTCTAGCCTAAATGAGGAGGAAGAGAACAAAAAAATATAAAAAATAAAAAAACCCTTTTTAGTTTTTCCTTTTGTTCTGGGACCATTGTTATATCATTGTTTATGGAACCTTCCGTTTCTTTCAGTATTTATTTTAATGGCTAAATGAGATGTAGCTAGTAAATTTATAAATGTATATATATTTTCTTCTTTTGGTTTATTATTTTCAATAATGAACCATTGTGATCGAACAAAAAATTCAAAAACTTAACCCTCTCAAAATTTGAGGTTTTACGTTTCAGGATACGTAGAATTCGAAAAACGAATTAAATTTTTTTTGTCCGTCCACCGTACGTACGCTATCCGCACATTTTATTCGAAACTACTAAACCGAATTTTTTTTCAAAGTTGGATTTAAAATTAGGGATCAACCGGGGATGATATTCTTTCATCGACATTTCTGTCCGTCTTTTTCTTTCAAGATGGCGACCGAAAAACCTGCGTTGATATAGTCTGTAGCACCTAAACGAATGTACCGATTTCAATGAAACTTCGCTGAAGTCTTCTTCTTAGATGCCCTTTAGCATAACCTATAGTTATTATCAGCTCGCTGCTATATGTTAGTAATAGTAGTCATATCAGTGAAATAATTTATTATGAACCAAGAAGTGTAACGCTAAACGTCTAAAAATTCTATTATCTTTTAATTGCCTCTTTTGACTAATGAAGAATGTTTGTATAAACTAATAGAAAAAAAACAAGTAATGGTGTGAGAAAATGAGGATTATTAAAGTCATTTAGTAGGATGGAGAGGCACTCGGACTTTGCTCAATTAAGTGTTCAAAAAGTTGTCGAATCGAGGATTAAGTTTTCTTTACTGGAATTAAATGCAAATACTGAGACAGTCCTGAGAGGGGACGCTTTCAACCTAGTCATTAAGATCATTCTAGAGTCTTCTTCGAGTGTCCAATTCTTTCGTGTTTTTTTCCTGTTGATGGCACTTTTTACAAGAGCTACAGTAGGCCCTCTACGGTCTTATTGATTTCTGATAAAAAAAAAAAGAAGAATGATGTACTTAAGGATTAATAGGCACGTTTTTAGACAATTATAGTTATAATGGCTAGGATGAAATATAAAACTGTTACTATTATAAGTGATTAAATTAATATGATGAAGTGAAAATTCTTGTTCAAAAACTACAAATTGAGGGTACTTTAATAATATGTCTACTTTAAGGAGTCATTTTCTTTTCAGACGTCTCTAATGGTTAGAAGGAATCGTTCGGAATTATTTCTTATTGAGATTTAAAACTGTATTAAATAAATACATCTAGTAAATTTGAACATATGGATATAATGACGTGACACCAATTGCTGAGTAACTACCCAATAGTTAGCACTCTAATGATATCTCTACATTAGGAGATCACGCGGCCATCTTCTTTTCGGACGCCTCGGAGGGTTATCAGGAATTGAAGAGAAATCAAGGTTAGAAACGAGAAGGTTGGGATAAGTCTGAAGTTTATTATGGAAGGATAGGTATCTGGATTTGGCCATATCTCAAACATAAGAAACATTAAGGTTATTATGGATGGTTTTATTTGTAACAAAGTAGGGGGCATTGAGGATTTTACGAGGGATTTTGGATTGTATACGAGAGGAATTCGATGGTTTAGTGGAACTCCATAGCTCAACTCTATCCTTAAGTCCAAATAGACCTTATTATAGTCATGTATATGAGTATTTTTTAATTAATTGGAAGTTTCAAATCAAAACTTTTTATTTTTTTATTGTTTCTTAAAGAGATTGGTAATTGTATTAAAGAAATATATTTAGAAAAATTGTGCATATGGATATAATCAAATGAAAACACTTAATGAGAAACTACCCACTGGTACCACGCCATTAATATATCTACATTAGGAGGTAACTGGGCCAAGTTCTTTTCAGACGTTTCGGAGGATTATCAGGAATCGAAGAGGAATCAAGGTTAGGAACGAGAGGGTTATGATGGTTATGAAGTTTATTCTACAAGGATATGTATTTAGTTTGGGACAAATCGGAAATATATGGGATATTTTGGTTGTTGAACGGATTACTTTATTTTTAACAAAGTAAGGAGCATTGAGATCTTTACGTAGGATTTTGGATACGAGAGGAATTCGATGATTTAGGTGAGCCCCATAGCTGAACTCCGTAAGTCCGAGTAGGCCGTATTATAGTCAAGTATGTGAGTCTTTTGTAATTAAGTGGAAGGTTAGAGCGTTTGTCTGGTGTTTTAAGTGGTCGAAAACGTGCGGTTTCTCGTTGTTTCATTCTGGTATGAGGATTCTAAGTTAGACGTATATTTAATACTAATTTAAGAAATCTCTTTTTCCCACATTTCTATGTCTTAATTTCTAATTATTATAGTTGGTTAATACAAACGTGAACGCAAAGTTACTTAACTTTAGCTAGTCGGTATGGTTTGTGGAGAAACCGTTTTAATTTTTCTCCCAGAGGGTTTTGGTGCTCACCGCAGGTTTGTGAGGCTGAGTGGGTATGAAAAAATAATACTGAGCCCGGCTCGCTAAAGGCAGCTCTCTCTCTCTCTCTAGGCAGCGATGGAATTTCGCTTTTCCTCTGTTTCTACTCCGATAGCTTTCCCAAAACTAATTTATTTATGTATATTACTATTGTGTTCTATCGGTTGAATAATTTAATATACCAAACGAATAACTAGCAAAGAGATTATTGTATTACTGTAAATATTTATTGTTAGCTGGGTAGCTCAGGGGGTAAGGCATTGACTTAATAATCTCAAGGTCCCGGTTTGAATCCGACTTATGACAGGTAATTTTTCATAGGTGATAAATATTCAGGACGCAGTCTTTTTCAATTTTTTTATTTATGCCAACGTTTTATATAAATGTTACCTCCTTCCCCTCTGACTATGTTTACCTGCATTTTGCTATCTGGAAAAGGACAACTGGGAAATCCTCTCTCCCTGACCTTTCCACTTACCTACCAAATGTGTCAGTACTTGAACACCCTCAGTGCTCAAACCACGGTTAGTAAGAGAAAATATTTGAAATTTGTAGAAATGGATTATATACATTATTTTTTTTTTAATTTTTAGTTTGTATAACTATTTACATATTTCTTGACACTGCCTTACATATTCTACACTGCCAGTGTTTCAACTGCCTCCCGCAATGCCACATCCAACGCCCTGAAGACGACCTGCAAAGTGGGTCAAAACGTCGGCAGAAATTAAAATTATTTATATATTTTAATTTTTTTATTTTTTTTGGCCGCACCCTCGACTAATTCCTTCTCATATCATATCAGCGGTCAACCATCTCTACATCATTATTTACATATTTCATTTTTAATAGGTGTATTGCAATATTACTTAAGATTCTTGTACATCAATCACTATAGTTTTTTATTTATAATTAGCTGTCGTATACTATTGTATCTCTGATTGTATTTTAAAGATGACCCACATGTTTGGGTTGAAACTTTGGCATAAATAAAAAAAAATTAAAAAGGCTGCATCCTGAATATTTATCACCCATGATCCTTCTGGGGAACATCTAATAATTAATTAGAGGGAAAAAACTCTGGCGGTTGAACGTAATATTTATCTGATCACCTCCCTCGAAGTATTGAGCCCATGATCCTTCATTGGTTGCAGTGATACAGGGATAACCATATATATATATATATATATATATATATATATATATATATATATAGAGAGAGAGAGAGAGAGTGAGAGAGAGAGAGATTTATTAGTTGACTGATGAGAGTGGGAGAAAAAAGAAGAAATAATATTGTAAGATTCCATAATAAAAGCTCCAACCATCCAAATGTCAGTAAAAAACTATAAAACGAAAGTTTTGCTAATTCAGTCCTGTTTTGGATCTGGAAATCCGAGACATCGGCAGTTAAAATAATTAGGAACTTATGAGGTATGCTTACTCCAAGACGAACTCGTATAACATAGACGAGATGTATGATAAAAATGGCGGAAAATTATAATATATATATATATATATATATATATATATATATATATATATATAGAGAGAGAGAGAGAGAGAGAGAGAGAGAAAGTAGCTTAAGATATGTGCTAGTGGACAGTGCTGAAATACAGCACTGTCGGTGAGTCCCTGGCCTGATCGAAGCTCTATTTTTTAAAACTTTGAAGAGGATCCCATGGTTGACTAATAAAAAGACCGATCGAATACCGGGATCGAAACGTCAATAAACAGAAGAAATAAACATTCAATAGTTTATTAAATAATTAATAAGTGACCTTATTCCCAATTAAATAGTTAAGTTTAAATTTAATACTCAAAGGTCGATTAAGGAAAAGTTGTATATATATATATATATATATATATATATATATATATATATATATATATATATATATATATATATGCATATGTATACGCACATAATGGCGAACCAACCCTCATTTTATAAATTATACAACTGCTCATTTAATTGTACTCTTTGTTGCTTAAATTGCACAACTTTAATTTACATTTATTCTTTAGTTCAGTTTGTATTAATTTTTATAAAACGTAACATATTTATAGTAATTTTATAAAATTACCTGAATGAAATCTCGGATTCGAAAATTTTACATATTAACTTCCGATTCAAGTGGAAACCAAATAGGTATTCTCGAGTTTTTAGTTCCTAACTAAATAGACGAATTTTGACGATCTGCTGATTAATAATGGGGGTGGGAGGGTGGTGCGTGCGTTTGTGTTTATTTGTTTGACTAATTATCATGAAAAAACAAAATAAATATAATTTGGGTTGTACCCGTACATTAGATAAGGTTAACTCTAGGTATGGTCTGTATTTCACTTATGTAGTATATTTAGCACCGTCGAATCCAGTTACTGTGTAACCTATTTCTTCCAGAAGAGTATTATCTTACCTGGCCATTGCTATTCTCGGCAACACTGTGTATTGATTGATATACCCTGTGGTGAAAATCTCTTCCGATTTGATTTGTACGGAATACATATATCCGCGAGGGTGGATTTGTATGGAAGAGAGGGTTGTAGATGTAGTTACTAAGTTAGGAAGGAGGCAGAAGGTCCTGGCTTGTTAGGGAAGAGTCCTTTAGCTTTAGATCGGCCAACCATGTCTTCCGCATTAGGTCCTTCGTCCTTTGTAGTCTTTGTCATGAGCCGCCGTTATTAGATTCTACTTCTTCAGGCTCTTTGTCTCTTCCGCCGGCGTTGGCGGGGGGGAAAATGGATTAATAGAGAAAAAGAGAAGCTGGGGAGACGGATCGCTGTAAAGTCATTTAGCTAATGTTCTTATCAGATTCCCCCCCATTAGCTATTACTCTGTGTATCTAATTTTGTTTTAAATATTCTGTTCTCATAAGTATGAGCATCAATGTCTATTTTCTGGCATGTTAGTAAGATGATATTTGGAAAAGTAAATAGTCAACTGTTCAATTATGAGGATAAAAAAAAATTGTCAGGAATTTCACTAGGTAATATTAATTGGGTTTCGAACCAAACATTTGGTTAACATTTTTTACAAAATATAAAATAAAATGAGTAAAATAATAAATATAAAAGTCTAAGGGTATAAATAGTGCTGAGTAACAGTAACAATAAAGATAGTAATAAAGGTTTTTTATTGATCATTTTGCTATTTTATTTTTAACTCTTATCTGTATTATCTTACTTATTCTTATTACTATCATCTTGTTGCTGTTATTCTGCACTATGCTTGCCCTTTTTTTTATTTTTTGTCTTACTTTTTATTTTTTTATATTTTGTAATTTTTAGCCCTGATGATGACCCACATGTTTGGGTCGAAACCCAATTAATATTACCGTTACTAAATTTCCCGACGATTTTCTTTCATCTTTAATAAGAATTTTCCAATATTTATTTCCATAAGGCCGGTGTTCCACAGAACATTCCTATTGATCCCGATACCTTCCTCGCAACATTTGCTGACGACACCGCAATCTTATCATTCAACTCTGATCCCGAAATAGCATCCTTAAATCTGCAAAGGCACCTCTCCTTGATTGAGCACTGGTGTAATAACTGGCGCGTTAAAGTTAATGTATCTAAATACCAATCTATTACCTTTACACTCCAAAGTAATTCCTGTCCACCAGTACACTTTAATTCTATCCAGCTTTCCATTCCATTCCAGCCTTTCTCAGACACAGTCCGTCCGGTATGTTAGCGTTCATTCAGACCGAAGCCTAACATGGAACCCACATACTAGACTCAAAAGACAAGTACTTAACCGACGATACAGCCAGCTATACAGACTACTGAACAGAAAATCTAAACTTTCTATTGAAAACAAGCTGCTTATCTACAAGACAATCCTGAAACCTATATGGACTTACGGACTTGAACTGTGGGGAACAGCAAAATTTTCTAACATTAAACGCATCCAATCCTTTCAATCTTTAGTCCTTCGAACAATAGTTGATGCTCGATTCTATGTAACTAACAAAACCCACACCATGACCTTATTATCTCATTTGTCTTAGACCTTTTCCCTAAAAAATGCTTCAAATTTCACTAGAACCTTACCCATCATCCAAACCCACTTGCACAATCACTATCCAGCAACACCCATCCTTACAATCCTCCTCGAAGGTTAAAGCGGCAGTGGCCCAGACACCTTCTGTGAATAAGCATATATTGTAGTTTTGGCAATGGCCAGATCCTCCACTCAAGCCAAGTATGTGTGATTAATTGTGAGAGATTGTAATATTTCTGAATAATTAATAATAAAAAAAAAATAAATAGATAAGAATATGTGAATAAATTAGCCGTGTTCTTTGAAAGTGATTCAAGTCCATTTTTGACTTAAAAGTTTCGGATTTATATACAATTTTCATTCTATTTTACAAGTTTCATATTGTAAGGAATATTGATGAATTGAAGCCTATCTCGAAAAGTTTTCGTTTTCTATCTCAAGTTTAGTGTTCTTTCCTCTTTTCTCTGAGTACAGCGGTCAATTATCATAAATATTAGAATGATTCCCATCCATATTCATCTATGATAATTTCATCTGAAGGGGCGGTTTATTCAGAAAATGTAGTTTCCATATTTTACTCATTCTCGTTACCTTCTCGGAATGGGCTTTGTCGGAGATTTCTTAACGCCGCTGCTAGCTTCCAGTAATTCCTTGCTGTACTCCAACCGCACAGTGGGCCGAGTAATAGAAAACCTTCGACATGACATTAACAGTTAACGTTTTATCTGTTATTGAGCTGTATAAAGTTTTCGACCCCTGGTTCCTGAGGGAAGCGCCGGGAAGAACCATAATGATGTGAAAGGATTGCTATTATTATTCGGCCCCTCGCCCAGAGAGGACCGGAGAACTGATTGACCAATTCCAGCTCAGAATGGACATCGTCTGTTATCCTAAGCCTCTGCTCTATTGGATTTTTCTTCCATTCCCTCTGTCCCCTTCCCCTGCCAGTCTGTAAATCACGACTTTTTTTTTTAATGTTATTTCCTCATCTTCTGTTTCTTTCTTTTGTTGTCTTCTTTATACCTGAATCAACATTTATTATGAAGGCACGAATCCTGACTTAAATGTTATAATAATTTTCAATTAGTTGTGCTTCTTAGCTATTTTATTTATTTATCTTTTTGTTTTCTACTAAGACAAAATCATATTTCGATCATTTCTCGCTATAGTGAATATATTTCTGATAAAATAACAAGATATATTTTTTTATATGACAATTCTTTCATTGTCAAATATCAATGCTAAATGATAATGTATTTATATATTAATCAGGCACTTTATATTGTCAGCTTTATGTTTTCTCAACAGAAAGACAAAGCTGATTGTAATATAGAATTTAATATATTTTTATTTGTTTAATTCTTTATTGTTTTCTTAAGAGTTTATACTGGTCTATCATGAAAATAGCTTTAAGTGTCTTGTCATAGTGTTAACTGTTTTGTATATAGTTTTGTTTGTTTTGTATATAGAATATTTAACTTATATTTTCTTTACATTATTTCTTTTTTTTTTATATTGATTTTATTTTGGCCAGATTTAATCTTTTAATTTTGTTCTGTCCTCAATGCTCCTTACTTTGTCACTAATTTGTTCCTACAATCTGTCTCAATAAAGGACATTTACAATAGAGTTTTGAGAGCACTCTTTGTCTCATTTTGCATTTTTGTCACTAATAAAATAATCCATAAAGACCTCAATGTTCCATATGTTTCCGATTTGGCCTAATCCAGATACCTATCCTTCCATAATAAACTTCATAGCCATCCGAATCCTCTTGTTTCTAACCTTGCTTCCTTTTCGATTCCTGATAACCCTCCGAGGCGTCTCAAAAAAAGAAGATGGTCTCGTGATTTTCTCATGTAGACAAATTATTAGAGTGCTACCAATGGGTAGTTTCTCAACAAGCGTGTTTTATGTGATAATATTCCTCTGTACACATTTACTTGATGTATTCATACTAATACAGTTGTAAATATCATAAAAAGTTAAAAAAAAAAAAATTGTTCTATTTTGTTATTCTCAAGGGACTGTCCCAGAATAAAGTCATTTTCTATCTATCTATCCAAAGGTATAAAAAGTGAGTTGCAAATTTCGGTTAAAATATCTATGAAGAACGATTCTTTACCACAACCATTTCTTATTTTAAAAAATACTAATATTAGCATAGATTTCACTATTCAAAGCTTTATGAATGTAATATGGTTAAACTTTCGACAATGCGGGATTTTATATTTATTGTAAAACCCATGATATATTCCGGTGGTACAGATCTTTTTTTTTTTAATCAAATTATTAGCAACCGGCTGAAACTTCGTAAATAGCTTCATCTCATCGTAACCTTCAAATATTTCATTTTCCAGAATCCTCGTAATTGGGTTGTTTTCAATCTGAAGGTCGGCAAACTTCGTCTATTTAATTAGGTACTAAAAACTTGTAAATATCCATTTTCTTTCCACTGAAATCGTAAGATAAGTTGAGCACAAAGTCGAGAATAAAGGTGGCCTTCAAAAATATTGAGCCCTTTGCCGTGACTTACATATTCATTACATATGTCAATATAACGACGTTATATAGGCCAAACGGCCCAATATTTTTTTAGGCCTTTTTTTTTTAGATTTTGTGATAAATTATTTTACGATCTAACTGGTAAGTAAATGGGCATTTACGAGTTTTTAGTACCTAATTAAATAGACAATGTTTTGAGGAAAGCGCTCAACTGTTTAAGGCTTTCCAAGTTAGGGTGTGCTCTGTGGCATGCCATCCTCTCCAGTTCGGGCCAAAGCCGATAATCTAGAGGTTTGAGATCAGGGCTTCCTGAGGGCCAATCCGAGGCAGAGATGAACTCTGGAATGTTCTTGTTCAGCCACTGCTGATTTGACCTGCCCTTGTTGAGTTCGCCCGGAAGATTAGAACACGCTTCCGTACGCAACATGAGCTTAATATAATACGGACTCTGGCTATATAGTTTTCATAAATGCTATTGCTGTTATTATTTAATATTTAATTGTATAGATTACAGCGATATAAATATTTAAATATGTATGTATAACGTACTTATTATACAAATAAAAATACCCACAATGAAATATAAATAAATATAGCGTCCATATTTTTTTATTTTCACCCCCCTCCCCCTTCTCTGAAAATACCTTTTTCTGCTAAGAAGAGGTTGATAAGCGAAAATTGTTTGATGCGCTCACTACACTAGATTTTTGATTCTATCTATTCATCTGCTTTTTACCTTACACGTGATCTTTTGCCTTTTATTAAGGCATCGATTGTTATGTAGAGGCTTCCAGATGGATTGCTACGCGTTACATTCCCCGCCCCATCTTAATCTCATTGCCTACATATGGAATATTGATTGACCAGTTCCTGTAAGAAATTCTTTATCGGCCTTTCTTCTCTATGTGTTTTTGTTATCTATAAAATAATAATTAAATTTATGTTGTGTTATTATGCATTCCCGTCCTGTAACATTTACCACTTCAAATGAAATAACAATTTTCTATCTCCGAATTCTTAGAGGCTGTAGGTGTTTGCTGGAGGGAGTGCTAAGATTGCAATCATGTACGAATTCCCCTTTTATGTTGGGAACACAATAAGAGCTCCCCTTCCTTTGTATACTTCTAGCTCTTCATTGCATTCTGTTACCATCCTCTTCTGCCACAGAATGTTCTCGGTCCAATAGGAGTTGGCTGCAACGGAATCTCATTCAATTAAAGAATACTTTCTTGTTCAATATTGGTTTTCGTTTATAAATTTTCATTTAATCAATAGTATTTAATAATAATATTTTGAAAGGTATTATATAATTTTTTTTTATAAAATATTAAGCCAAAGGTCACCAAAAGTACACAGTTGTTACATCCTGTATTATTTATTTGATGTTTCGAATTCAGGAGCCAATTTCAAGATCCTGCAAACTAATTTTAATTCATGAAGAGAAGAATAGTTGGGGTGATCAGTCAAATAAATGATACTATTTATTTTGACACAAGTAGTGTAGGTAATTTTTTTACCTACGCTACTTATGTTTATCATACCTTGTTATCTGTTTCTTTTCTTATCCCTGATGAAGGCCTGAACTTCAGGTCGAAACGTCGGCTAATGTCAAAATAAATAGTATCATTTATGTTTGCCTTCTTATATGACTGATCACCCCAACTATTCTTCTCTTCATTATTCACGACAGTCAACTATTTACCAATTATAATTTTAATTCAGTTGTTCATAGTTCAAAATACATACTTATAAAACACATATTAATTTAACAACTATCAGTTGTATAAATAGTCCAAATTCTAATTTATAAAAAAAATCGTATCATCTACCTACCATATACCACTTCATAAAATTACTAAAATGGATTATTTTAATATAATTTGTCTTTTAGTCATTCTTTTATTTCATCGATTGTCGTTTTTTCACTTCTAAAAGTTATAATAAATAAATAATTAATTAGAATGTTAAAATTTTTTTTCACTAACGCGTGAGGAGGAACATTTTTAATATCGTCTACGAATGAGGTACATAAATTGATAGATAGAAATTTTTATTTGTTTTTAGGGGTTCCCCATACAAATAGGGCCTAGCTTGACTATTGTACCGAACCTGAATGATATGACTAGAGTATTATATAATGTTAAAAATTAAAGTAAATGAAGTGGGGTGGGGTTACAGTCTTATGAATTTGAAAAAAAATCTGGTGCACGCAACTTTCACTTACGGCTCTACTTTGAATTGAAATTATTTTCTGGCAATGTTGGGTTGTTATAAAATTTTTGAAGTGAAATTTTAACCTAACTAAAGCTCAAAGCTTACTGCTTACAAATCATTATTGCCAATTAAATAACAATATTTCCTATTTATCATATCAACGGTTGATTAACGGATTGTACGATTATAAATTATTAAAATGTTTCCATTGTAAAGTTGACTTAAATGGAATTGCGAGATTTGAATTGTCTTTCATAGGTGGTTTAAAAGACGTCAGACTAATTGTAATTGGATACTGTTGGGATATCACAAAGGGAAAATTCATCAAATTGTTCAGTAGTTTAATTTTCTAATAGTTTGCATGATCCATGATTTTGAAATAAAGGGATAATGGATGCCTAATTATTTAAATATAAAATCAGATGTAGAGTTATTAAACTACTGTAAATGTATTTAAGGTTATTAACATACCTTTAAAATATTTGTATATTTCACTTCTTTCATACAAGTACAAGTAAATAGTTTTTTTTAACCTTGTCATTGCTAGTGTTGTCCAAAATCGGTCTTGGTCTTGCAAAGTGCAAGACCAAGACCAAGGACGCCTAACTGTTACAAGACCAGGACCAGGACTGGTAATTAAATATTTATTTCCAGTATTTTATAATAAATGTTCATTTTTCTTTTGTTAACATTATAATATAAAAACAATAAATGAGAAAGAACGATAAAGAATTATTTACAGAAGGTGGTCGATCAAGATCTCATTGTATGAAGGCATTGAGGTTAAGATGGGCGTAACAGTTAGCGCGGGGTAATTCATGAGGAAGCCACTAGAAAACAATGGATGCCTCAAACACCTGCCTAGGCAAGTGACAACGTCAAAGGCCAAAAAACAGGTGCAAAGATTGAACAAAGATCAACAACTATCAACAAAGATCCAATAGAACTGCATGCAATACCAAGAGCAAGCTGGTTAAAAAAAAAAATCGATTTTTTAAAAACAAATTAAGGCACAATAGTTACTAATACTAGACAATCTTAGTTACTATATGTTAATAATTGGTATAGCCAATATACTTTTGCATTTAACTCCTCTAATTTTTCATTCGGGCTTAGTTAGGTTTTTCCTATCTGAAAAAATGTAATAATATCTCTATACCAATAAGCTCATAAGTAACTGCAAGACTGTTGCGACACTCTTGCGCAAGACCAAGACCATGGCCAAGACTGAGTTTGCAAAACCAAGACTCATTTCGGTCTCGCATTTGGGCAACACTATTCATTGCCTTGATTCGGTAGATTTTAAAAGTTTACATTTATTTCTCTCGGAAACATGTCGCTTTCGAAACAATCACCGAATAATTTAAGATATCAAGCTTTTTTTTTTTTATTGAGCCGTTTGCTCTAAAAATCGTTTCATATCTTTTAGCAAATCGATTAAGTATCATTTATTTAATAACGGTTCAGTATTTTTAGCTCAAATTGTTTTAAGATCTTTCCGAATAATTTTACCCATCAAACTTTAGAATCGATCAAGCTGTTCGAAAAAAAAAAGTTATTAGCAGTGAGAGCAGTTGTAAAAAATGTTTCCATCTTATTGTATCCTGCCAAGAACTCAGAGATGTATTAGATATTTTTCCTTACAAATATATGAGAATAAATTTAATATACTATAAATAAATATAGGCACAGAAGAAATAAATAAAACGTGATTTTTAACGCTTAATTTTATCTGGATAATAATATATTTATTTTGGTCTCTTAAAGCAGTTTCTGAATTGTGGAAATGGTCCAATTCGGTTTTATGAATAAAGCCTTTCATTGGCTCAGCCTTTGTGCCTATTTATATTGTGATACCATCCTGTATTTTTTTTATTTATTTATTTTTTTTTTATAATGGTATCCGCTATTAAACATGAACTTTTTGGGGAGTAATGTAGTGTAGTAAATTCGATTTTTATATGTCCAGAATAAAATTTAAATTCTTGATTTTTTTTTAGCCTTATATTTTTAGAAGTATAATAATAATTAATAAATTTTTACTCCTGTATTTTTCTAAAATAACATTCTTGTGCACTGTACCCAAAGACCTTTGGTCTGATGACTATCAGAGGAAATGGAGGAGCATTGTTTATCCTATTCAGACCCCATTAAGGGGATTCCAAGGGTGTTATTTTTTTTTCCCCCTCTACAGTTCGGCGACCCTCTTTCTGTGATACGAGTTGAAATTCTGTGTACAGGCATATTAATAAAACTTTTCTTTTAGTTTAAACTTCAGCACATCTCTACAGTAAAGTTAGAAGGTTGATTGAAGTTTGAAATAGAAATTAAATTGGTTTTCGAGAAGGGCCTTTTGTGAGTGTTAACTTTTTTTATTTTTTTTTTATTTTATCTTCTCTCTAAATACTATTCATCTCCTTCCTTAAATCCATATCCTTCAGCAAATCCTTCAACATTCGTTCTTCCACCATTTGAAACTCCTGGCCCATCTCTGTAGGCCAATCCTTTTACACGAATTTATTTATTATTATTATTATTTTTTTTTTTTTTGTTCATATTAAATTCTGGGCACGAGATTTAAACTCGTAGAATAAAGTTTTTGCAGGCGTCCTAACTCGCTCGACCGCTGCGGCCCAATTTTATCAATATTAAAGATGTTAAATTTAAATAATAGTAGATTGGTGGTTGACTGTAATACAAATTGAAGAGAAGTTGGTTGGAATGTTCATTACAAAAAAAAATAAAAATAATTAAATACTATTTATTTTTGCCGACGTTTCGGCCCAAATCTGCGCCACTGCTGAAGGAACGAAAAGTTCCTGTAAGATCATTTTAATAAATGAATGAAAAAAAATGGCATGCTCTTAACTTAAAAATATCAGCCAACGTCTGTGGAAATTTACATCTCAGTGTTTTGTAAATTGTTCCTATTGGGCTAAATGTTGAAGGTTGATAGTGGAGAGAGGACCAGGCTGTTATTGCCCTAATCTCTCTGGTATTATGTTGATGCTTATCCCCTCCCATCTCCACTAAATGGCGGCCATTATGGTCTGCCCGCACCTGTACCTGTACCTGTTCCTAACTGACAACAACTGCCGTTCCAACAGGAAGTGGACAACTGCTGTTTGAGGCAGTTTGGTCTCGCCTCTGGTCTGGCCTTCTTGATTATATCTAGCACCGCCTTCTGAATATTGTGTTCTAATAGTTCTTGCGAAATTACTTGGCTCATTAATTTTGGTTAAAGTTTCCACTAAACTAAAAATTCTAATAAGAAGAAGTTAAACAAAAACTGATATTGTCGGTGTAAGTAGTAACGAATTCGTCGAGACATTGTGGTATTTATATATCTGAGTTTTTCAATAACTAAAGAGAGAAAAAATAATCTAAATAAAAAGTCCGAATACAGGAATATTTCTATCGGTCCTGAAGAGATTACTAATGTAAATATGAACACCGAGAAATTAAATTTACTTTAAGAAGCAAACGAAACTCAAAATTGTGCAGAATAGTGTACTATAAACTTATACGTGAATTTATTAATTATTTACGAAATTTTCGTGTAAATTGCAGGATATTTGAATATATTTCATATTTCACTATAGTTTTACCATAAATTACATTTCATTTTGTCAGTCATTAAATCCTCGTTTTCAAACTCCAGGACTGTTTATATCAAAGAGTGTCAAACTTTAAAGTAGTTCCTCTCCTTACCCCATAGCTTCCAAACTGTTTTTGTTCCTAATAAATCCTCTTTCTCCTCCTATTCGAAGAACAAGAGGTGTTAAACTGGGTCCAAAGACCTATTTCATTACCATCCGTTTTAGGCACCTCCTTATTTCTCTATCTCACTATCGCTTACTTTACCTTAATAATCGACCTATTTTTTTTTTTTTTTTGTTTTGGTTCGTCTGTAAAATCCTCGTAGTTACTTAACTCGAAATAGCCATATTTCTCAGATCATCCGAAATCCACATCTGTCCTTATAAAAATTCCTTATACTCCATTAGTCCATTCCTCAGAATACACGGCAGCTGTATTTAAGACCCGCTTCGAAATATAAATGTTTAAATATTTGTAAACGACGAAAGCGTTACCAGAATAACCCACGAATATCACTGAAAGGTTCTATAATTGCTTATGTAGAAGATCACAGGGATCGAGTTCGTCAATTCTTCATCAAATTCAATGATTAACCACTCATTTTGAAGATATTCAAATTGAAATGATCTTACTGGAACTTTTCGTGGGATCAGCCGTGAAGAAGACCTGAACTTTAGGCCGAAACGACGGCAAAAATAAAAATAAATAGTGGAAGAAGATGGTCCGGGGTGCCGGTCATAAATAGGCTAAATAGTGGCAAAACTATTTAATTAAAAGCCTACGTTTCGACCCAACCTGACTTGACGAGTGAACACACCTGAAAAGCTGAACACACCTTCCTGAAGAAGACCTACAAAGTCGTGTCGAAACGTTGGCTTTTAATAAAATAGTTTTGCCACTATTTAGACTATTTATGGCCGCCACCCCGGACCATCTCCTCCCTTTATAATGCAACGGTCAACTATTAAATATTCAAAAATGAATATTATTTATTTTTTTTTTTTGGAATGAACACCCTAACCAACTTTTTTTCAATTTTTATTAAATCAACCTATTAACTACTATTATTTAAATTTAACATATTTAATATTAATACAACTGGGCCGCAGTGGTCGAGCGAGTTAGGACGCCTGCAAAAACTTTATTATACGAATTTAAATCTCGTACCCAGAATTTAATATGAACAAAAAAAAAATAATAAATTCTCCTTCTTCACATGCTAAAAATAGTCCTATCCCTCCAAATTTTCCAGGAAAAAAAGTTATAAAGGAAAAGAAACTTTATTTGTGAAAAACTCAAAAAATATACATTTCTTTCTCATTTCATTCAATTTCTTTCTGGATTGTACAAATCATTAAATAATCAGAAAGATTACTGAATTACCTTTAACAAAGACACAGTCCATTAGTTCTGGTATACCTAATAATGTCTTCCTGTTTAAAGATATTGCATTTAGGAGTAGAATAGTATACTACACTTTTTTTCCTAGCTGATATATTAATTTGAATATTTCTTCATATTATTTCTTAAAGATATTTGTTTGTTCCTACATTTTAGTTATTTTTTAATAATTTAGAAAATCCCATGATCGAGGCTTTTTTTTGTGTATTTATTACTTTTATTATCTTTCCAGTCAGCGTTTAAAAATAGATCATAGCAAAGCAATTTGTACAAATTTTTTACTCTGTTATGTTTAATGGAGTATTGTAATAATCGACCAAGGAAAAAACATTAATTCCTTCCTTACGTAATACATAGGATCTACTTATTTCCAAATTGTATTTCTACTCTGAACAAAATTTTCTGTGAATTATTCGCAAGGGCCAACTAGTTAGTTATCTATTTTCTTTAATGCATTTGAGGATATTTGTAAAGTTCTGATCTGGGATCACAGGAGCACACTGTAGGTAATAGTGGAGCATGGCGATAAGGGATTGAGGAGGGTTAGCCACTGAGTCTGAGTGGGAGAAACCAGCTTTAGATTGGGGAGTTAATCACACCAGCGCTGTTTGGATCTAGGAGAGGAAAGTAGGGTAGGGCAGAGTAGGTAGCTACTGATAAAGAAAGGGAACGGTTTAATGATCTGGGAAATTACTTGTGGTCTCGAGGAAGGAATGCTGTGCTCTACCTCTGGGAGGAAATTCTAAAATGGTCCGTATCTCGTTTAGGGAATTAACAGGAGTATGCATTGCTATGTAGTGCGAGGTGGATACCTATACTTATCCACAATTTGAACTTCTGTCATAATTGATATGAGCGGCTTCATATCTAAAGGGGACCCTACACGGTCAATCGGAATTGCACTAATGACGTTCCGAATTGTCGTGTAAGGTTGTGAATGAAGTACTGATGGTGGTGCGCTGCGGATTTCCGAACATCCGGAAATCAAAGGTTCATTCACGAGAAGTGGAGGGGGGACAGAGGTAAAAGTAGTGGGGAGACTAACCATACTGCTGGATAGGTTAGGTTACCTAGGCCTCACAACCATTATACATTTCTTATTTTCATTATATGTAAATAGTTAAATAATTTTTCATATCCCTTGTTTATAATTTAAAACCATCTTCAACTATTTCTTTTAAATAGTCAAGTGGGCAACAAATTAAAAAAAAAAATTGAGGAAACTTCACAATTTACTTTAGGAAAAAAAAACTTTAACGTTGTATATATTTATCAGTTCTTTTCCCATTTTCCTCAACAAATTTATTATTTTCGCAATACCTTTCCTTAATTTTTGTAAGTAGTAGACTTATATTTTACTAACTTTTGTCAAAACGATATGAGACTAACCTTACTACTAGATAGGTTAGTTTACCTAGGTCTCGTTATTAAGTAAATAATTTCATAAAAGTAAATAGTTGTTTATATCCCTAGTCTATATTATTATTAACCATTTTCAACTATTTTTTCTTTAAATAGTCAAGTAGGCAATAAATTGGAGAGAAAAAAAAGTGGAAAATTCACATAAGTAATGATCAGTAATGATTGAACGTGTAAGGCTCTTCATGATCAAAGCGATAGCGGGCAATCTTGGAACTTCTTCTGACGTTCATTCATGGATTACCGTGTAGGTCTGCTTTAAAGGGATATCTATCATTTGCAGAAATTGGAGAAAAAATAAATTTTTTTATTTATTATTTTCTAAAATCAACCTAAGTAATCCATGAAAAAAATAATTAACCCCTCCTCTAAATTTGAGGCTTATTTGGAACTCGACTTTACCGTCCGCCCTTTCCCATCAAGATGGCGACCGAAAACCTGCACCTGTAGAGCCTAAACGAATGTACCGATTTCGGTGAAACTTTGCTAAAGTCTCCTTCGAATTCCTTTGAATTTATCTGTATTATGATTTTGCGATTGCTTATGTTAATTTAAAAAATTTCGAAATTTCTAAAAAAAAAAAATTAATCGTCAAATCGTATGATTTTATGCAAATATATAGCGTTGTGAATATTTTCCGCACGTTTATCTACGAAGCTGATATCCTTTGTTTCATTTTTGGAATGCAAACATTATATTAAATACTTACATCGCCGTATACCTGTACCACTACAACCCATGTTAGAACTATTTCTTGGTCGACGGTTGTGCAAGGAGGTGATGTGACCGAGATCACGCTCTATCGCCAGGTTTTTCCCCTTAATTAATTATTTAAATTAAGGCTACCCACTTTATAAGAGACTGGGTGTGCCCCATGAAGGTCTACCTACCCAAGGTCGCATCACGGCCAATGAAACAGAATAAATAATTTTTCTGCTATGAGCCGAGATTCGAACCTGGGACCTTTAGTAGTGGTAGGGTACTGAGCTACCTCACTCCATTGCCGTGTATATTTCATAGCAGGTCATTCATGACGAAGAAAAGAAATCTTTAGCCCTATATTACGGATCATCATTAATTTAGTTTTTTTTTGTGTGATAAGGAATGTTTTGTTACACGTGATATATAACTGTTTGAAAATAATAAATCGTTTTATTTATTTCTGTTCAACTAATAAATATGCTACAATTTAACGGCAGAACAGGTTCAATAAATCAAATATTTTACGAGATACAGATTTTCAAATATCAGAAAATTTTATTTTGCGATTAAATAATTTGTCTGGTTTGATCATAAGCTATAGTATTTTATAAACGATGGAGATGGTCCGGAGTGGCGGTCATAAATAGGCTAAATAGTGGCAAAACTATTTTATTAAAAGGCGACGTTTCGACCCGACTTTGCAGGTCTTCTTCAGGGAGGTTTGTTCAGCTAGGAGTTTCACTTAGAACTGTGAAAAAATTCAAAACTCCTAGCTGAACACACCTCCCTGAAGAAGACCTGCAAAGTCGGATCGAAACTTTGGCTTTTTATAAAATAGTTTTACCACTATTTATGACAGCCACCCCGGACCATTTCATTCCTTTAGAATGCAACGGTCAACTATTAAATATTCAATATATTCCTTTTATCTTCAATAACCTGTCTGATATGAGTGAGCGAAGTAAATATTTATTCATTTTAATATTTTTAAGGGGGGATTATAGAGGGGGGAAAGATTTGATGGAAGAGTGTAGTCCTTGTGCCAGACCCCCCTTCCGTGTACCCCCCTCCCTCACCCTTCACATCACTATAAATTGCATATCGTTGTGTTCCTTGTACTACCTATAAGTGAATCGGGTCATTCTAGCTCACTTATTTTATCTATTGGAGAGAAGAATAGTTGGGGTGATCAGTCAAATAAGAAGGCAAAAATAAATGATACTATTTATTTTGACATTAGCCGACGTTTCGACCTGAAGTTCAGGCCATCATCAGGGCTGATTACAGAGATGTAAATCTACATTTTACATCTCCGTAATCAGCCCTGATGATGGCCTGAATTTCAGGTCGAAATGTCGGCTAATGTCAAAATAAATAGTATCATTTATTTTTGTCTTCTTATTTGACTGATCACCCCAACTATTCTTCTCTCCATTATTTACGACAG
The DNA here is from genome assembly GCA_928085145.1 of Nezara viridula. NCBI lineage: Eukaryota > Metazoa > Arthropoda > Insecta > Hemiptera > Pentatomidae > Nezara > Nezara viridula. The sequence continues at coordinate 175,724,185 of OV725079.1, read as the reverse complement.
GCAACTATTTAACCAATATTATTTTATCTATTATTTATAGCTCTTATTATTTACTGCCATTCCTATATCCATGTATCATACTCCTTCAAAATAATAACGGAAATGCATTTTTCTTTTTTGTCAGGCGAAAAATCCATGATAGTAAACCTGTTTAGGTACCAATGTTTTCATCATTCATTAAAATATTGTTAGTTACTCTTTTTTTCTTCAAGATTATATCAGATTTATATTTTAAAAAAAGGTATATCAGCATTTCTTTTATCCATTATTTAATAATGGATGCCCTAATTACCGAGGCCCACTCCTTTCGAAACAATACCTTTCCAACCGGAAGCGAATGCCGTGAAATACTTTCACAATGGCTACCTAGAAAGCTGAGCCCGCTTTGAAATAGTTAGCCCTCCGCCGCTGCAACACAATAGAGAGCGCTTCCGCGGCGGTCGTTAACCCATCGCCGGTCCAGATCTAGCCGGGGATCATATCCTGGGGTAAAGAGGTGATCCTGGAAGACGATGTTAATCCAGAAGGACACGACGGAGGATGTACGGCAACGATGGCGCTCGCTATAACTCAGTGGAGCGGGCACACAGGATCCGTAATGCTGGGATGCCGGGTTGGAGTCCCGCCAGGCGTAGAGACTATTCGCGGACGTTGTGAAAAATAAGTTACTGCCGCCTTGGATGATTCAGAAGCCAGATCAACAAGTGACCGCGTGGTCGCATTCCTGTTCAACTCGTTTTGTCTGTGTATTAAGGCTTAATGGCATAGTTGCAGAAGTCGGAGGGGAGAGGGAAAACGAGGCGAGCGATTGCATCCTCCCAAAAAAAAAAAAAAAAAAAAAATAAAAAAATAGGGAGGTGGTAAGAATATCGTTTCGCCCCTCACAATATTGCGAAGTAAAAATAAAATAGAACTCGATTACAATTAAATGTAGATTAGTATCTACATGAATAATGAAATTTTCATACTAAAATCGAAAAAAAATCTGGTGCCCGCAACACACAATTTTCACTTTCCGCTCTACTTTGAATAAAAATTAGTTTCTGGCAGTACTGGGCTGTTATAAATTTTTTTGAAGTGCATTTTAAACGGAGCTAAAGCTTAAAGCTTACAGATAACAAGTCATTAAGACCATTATTATTACAAAATGTATATTTAATATATCGACGACAGGCAATAAATGAATATTTATTTATTTGGCAGAAAATACATGCTTTTTTTTATTTACTTACAAAATTTTCCTATTCACAATTCCATTTACCTTAACATGGTGCTACCTTGGCCATAAAATAAACAAAAAACTAAGACTAAACAATAAAAATAAAATCAAAACAAAATAAACAATATAAAGATGAATCCTGGATTAGTGTCCCCGGGTATCACAAGCATTAAGATAGTCACTCCATCTGCTTTTATAAACCATAAACAACTTTCTTTGATTTTATAAACCACAGAATGACTAACTCCAATTTCAACATTTTTGAGTAATGTCATTTTAGTGATATTTTTAGTTTAAAAAGTTATCTATGCAGACAGTTAGTAAGTTGATTCCGGAGGTGGTGAAGTATAGAACTGAGAATAATGGTATAAATTTAGGTTCTTCTTTCTTATGAAAGACCGACAAAAAAGTGTATACTTTTTGAGTTATTCGGAATTTAATTTTACCATCCCTCGTAACTTTTTTCCCAGCTTCTTTTCGTTGAAGTATGTTATATAGATAAATTTAAAGGATGTCGAGAAAATGACTTAAACAAAGTTTCATTGAAATTGGTACATTCGTTTAAGCGCTACAGTCTGTAGCAACGCAGGTTTTTCTGCATTTTTATTTATTTTTCTCCTTTATTAACTTATCAAATTCTTTCAAAAGTTTTATGTAGCATTTTTTCGTAACTGTGAATAATGCGAAATGATTAACTTTTTATAACAAACCATATTAAAAGGTACTTTAGAGGAAGACATGTATGAAAATTGGGCTTTTAAGCTCTGTAAAGTGACATCAACGGGAATAAGACCTAAATGATATTAAAGACCACTTAATTATACAATGATACACCTAGTTTAATCAAAATCGTTAGAGCCGTTTTTGAGAAAATTGTAAAAATGTGTTTCCGCGTTGATATAAAGTGGCACTTCCGGTTAGCCGATTTTAACGAAAAAGTTGCTGTCACATCCGGCCCATACACAAACCTAAATACTTAATATCAGTTTCGTACTACTTTTCTTTTATGAGCTAGCCTGTTAACACACAGAGACCATTTTGCGACATCACTTGGTTATTTGGACTCAAAGGAGTCCTCAAAACATGTATTTCCGTTGAAAACTGAGATTCGAAAATTTTCACGATCGCAATACTTACCCTTACTATACATTACATATATACGTAAGTGAAAATAAACATAGGAAATGTTGACTAAATGACTAAGCTGATTGCAAGAAGTAGCAGATACACAAGTATATTACCATGCCCTATTTTTCCATTGTCGAAATTTTAGTTTATATTCAAAGATAATTATATCATGTGCGTCCTTCCATGTCTTCATGAAGATTTTATCACCTTTCCAAAGACGAATTGGAAGCATCAGAGAATCGACAGTTCATCTCACTGATTTAAGCATTTAAATAAATGCTTGTTACATAATGTAATATATTTAACACACGGGAAAGAACATAAATTTAAAAAAAAATCGTAAAACGAACAATATCTATTCTCAATATAATATCTGTATATATATATATATATATATATATATATATATATATATATATATATATATATATATATATATATATACACATTTTTTATTATATGGGTATATTTACAGATTTTTATTAAGATATGAGGGGGGTGAATAAAGTAAACTTTTTCTGGATGATTTGTATTGGAATGACCCTTATGATTAAATACCTGCAGGCTTCCATTACTTTTATATGTTAGTCTTTTTTAAGAGGAATCTATATTCATCTTCAAAATGAAATCAGGGGCAGTCATGCAATTTTATGCCTTCGCTATTCATTCCGGATTATAGTTTATGCCTTTGCGAAAGGGACGGAAATAAAATGGGGTTGAAATATTTACGGCTTCTCCCAGTGGGGTCAATTGATGCCCGAAGCGATATATTTTTTTTAAACGGCCCCCCATTCATCGGAGCTTGGGTATTTTATATTGGGTCCGAGACCCCTCAGTGGGCTAAGGGGGATTTAGTACCCTGCCAATTTGGAGGGTCGTCGAGTTGGGCCTCTGTCATATTTGCTTTGGTCGGACTAATTTATTCCAAAGCCTCTCCTGAGCCTTCTTTAATTTAGGCCAGGTAACGACATTTTTTCTTTTTTTTTTTCTGCTGAAATTGAAGTTGGGGAATATTTTTGCGGTCCAATATTGAAAACTGTCCATCACTCGGACTTGATTTGTTGGAATTTCAAAATAGGTTTTGTAATAAAAAAAAAGAAGAGAAAAAGTTGGAATTGTTTGTGCCTTGTTGGAATATTTATTTATTAGCGCGGTGTTCAATTGAATTTTTTCCCTGTTGATTTTTTTCTTTTTATTTATTTGTCACTCCTCCCCCCCCCCACACCCCTGACCTATTGGACTAAACAGGTGTTTGCATCAAACGGATGTTGCGTGACAACACACTAGTTTGCGATAGTATCAAATTATTAACACCCATCTAGAACTTAGTCAATGCATCCATCTTTTAATTTCTTATAACTTTTTTATTTCTGAAAAATGAAACATTTTCAAACTGGAGTTTAGTAAACATGTCAATTTAGTGAATTACTAAAAAGCTCTGCAATTTATTATTTAGTGGTTTATTGTTTCCAAAAAATTATACATCTAAAGTATTGGGCTGGCAACTAAGTCCTTTCGGTTTTCTGTTTATTTTTTTGTTCACTACGATACACTTCTTATCTAATAAATAGATATATAAGGTGGATTGTACACTCTTGTTAAAACTAGCTTAGTATTGTGTTTGCTATTGCACTGTGAATATGGAAAAAAAATACCATTCATTATCGTCATATTTTGTTGTATCATTTTAAAAAAGGTAAACGTGCTGCAGAAGCTCATGGAAAAATTTGCAGTGTTTATGGGGACCTTAACCGAATGCAGCTGTCAAAATTGGTTTGCCAAATTTCATTCAGGAAATTTGGGCATCGATGATGCTCAATGTTAAGGCCATTGTTGATCAAAATCCCAACCAATCAGTGAGAGAGAGATTGCTATGGCCCTAAATGTGTCACACACAAGCGTAGAAAACCATTTGCAAAAGCTCGGCTATATTTTTAGGCTTAATGTTTGGGTCCCTCACAAAGATTTTTTTTTTTAAATCATAAAAAATGTAACTTCAAACAGACTTTAGATATCTACTAGAAATTTAGCAGGGATTTAGGGCCACATACAAACTACAGAAAATGACATGAATAGGACCTTCGTAACCGAAATATAAATAGAGATAAAAAATAAAAACTTATAAGGAGTTTTTGTTTATTTGTTTCTTTTATAGGCATTAAATAAAAAACCATTCATATGGCTTTGAATAGTCCAGCTTTCCAACCGGTATAGTAACATAGAATTTGGAGAACATCTTGAAGAGTTATGAATGATCGGAAGGGTGTTGTGTTCCACCAAGACAACTCTAGGCCCCTCACATCATCATTCGTTACTCTTGAATCTTGGATGGGACCTTTTGCCTTACCCTTCCTATTCACCAGACCTAACTCCAAGTGACTACCTCTTATTCCTGTCTCTGCAAATCTCCATGAATTGAAAGAAATCCAGAACTCCAGACATTCTATGAACATGGCATTATGTACTTAGTAGAAAGATGTGAAAAAGTCATATGAAATTATGGTCAGTGTATTGTATTTTTAATTAGGTACTAAAAATTCGTAAATACTCATTTGGTTTTCACTTGAATCGTACATGATTTGTGCACAAACTCGAGAAAAAAGATTTCCTTAAAAAATATTGGATCGTTTGGCGGGACGAACAATATTTTTGTAGGACACCCTTTTCCTGGATTTTGCGATACAATCATTTAACGATGTAAGTGGAAAACAAATACGAGTTTTTAGTACCTAATTAAATAGACAAAGTTTACCTCCCTCCAGATTGAAAAAGCACCCCAATTCCAGAAGTTTTCGTAAATAAAATAGTTGTAGGTTACGATGAAAAGAAGCTATTAACGAAGTTCCAGGCCGAAATTATGTTAACAATTTGATAAAACAATGTCTGTACCACGGACCATAATAAGTAAAAAAAAAAAAAATGTTTTTCTTATTGTGTAGTTTTAAATAATTTACCTTTGGTTTATTCTCGAAAGAGTCGCGTAGTTTTTTATAACTGAATTCCTCTGCCTAATTTAGGAACAAGGTGGAGTGGAACACGTGTTCCCCAAATGGGTATGGCACGTGTGTCCTGCCGTGGTTTGTATAACTGTCAAAATATTTTTTTTTTTTGTCTTATGTTTACAAGTCTTTGGTTTGGTAAAACATTTTTTTTTTTTTTGGATGGCTCTGTCAGTCCTGTATTGTATTTATTGCTTTTTAGTTTCTGTCAATTAACGTTTATGTACATATTTTTTTTTTTATTATTTTATTTTATTGAGTATAGTTGCTGTAACCATCGTTGACGGATATAGTTAGTTAGTTAGACGGTATAGTTTAAATTTGACAATCTTTTTTTAAAATGGATTTTGTATTATTGGGGGGAGGGTCCAAATTCAATTTCATAAAATTGGGTCAGGGGAGGAGGAGGGGATTGAGGGGTTGTTTTGAATTTTTTTATGACTTATGGAAGTCAAGGTTTTGCAATAGTCATGACAAAAACTTTGTTATTCGGCTTATTTGTTTAGGTGCCACACAACTAAACCGACCACCACCGATCCATTAAAATTTGTTAAGTGTTTAATTTTCATATTTGATAATTTGAAATAATAATATTATTTTAGCGAATTTTCTCATCAATGAATCTTTGTCATTGATCGCAAATAATAAAAATATTCCTCTCTCAAAATTTGAGCTTTTGCATTTTCAGATTGGTATGTAGAACCCAAATTTCTATGATTCCTATGATTTTCTTTTTTTGTTTTGAAGAGAAATTACTAAATTTTTCAATAATCATCTAATTAAAAAATGCATACTTTTTAAGTTATTCGCAAATAAAGTTTCAGTTCATTCATAACTTTTTTCCGAGAAATTTCGGGGGATGTTGATATGATTCGCCAATGCTCCATTTAATACCCTATCGTTTAGTGTTGTCCAATTGCGAGACCGAGATGAATCTTAGTGTTGCAAACTCAGTCATGGTCATGGTCTTAGTCTTGCGCAAGAGTCTTGCAGTTATTAGCTTATTACTCTAAATATATTACTGTAATTTTTTAGATAGGAGAAATCTACATAAGCCCGAATGAAGTATTAGAAGAGATACATGCAAAAGTATATTGGTTATACCAATTATTAACATATTGTAACTAAGATTTCAATTTTTAGTAACTATTTTGCCTTAATTTTTATTTAAAAAATCGATTTTTTTTACCAGTCCTGGTCTTGGTATTGGAACAGTTAGGTGGCCTTGGTCTTGGTCTTGTAAAGTGCGAGACCAAGACCGATTTTGGGGAACAGTACTTTCGTTTTAAACTTCATTCATCAAAATCCATTGCTCCTGAGAACCGAAAAAGTGATCGTTACGGAAAAAAAATTTATCGTATTATATTATAAAGACTGTTCACGTTTTACTTTATAAAAAAGATAGTCGTTAACACGATACTTTCATTTATATATATATTCATTTAATACACAATGAATGGGTCGTGTCCAGACTGACTGCTGCAAGTACCATCGCGATTGAAGTCATTTAATGATTTTTATTACTGACTGTTTAGGCTTCTCTTGAAAGAAATGAGTTTAATAACCCTCTTGAGAAATTAAAATTTTATAAGACGATACAGTAGTAATATGCATTTACAAGATAGTTAAAAGGGTATAAGCGAGCAATAATTTTCACATAAATATATGTTTCGACTCGTAAAATGTCCTGTTGGAACCGACCATTAGATACAAAAAAAAAAATCGATCATGAAGCCGGGAGCCTGAGTTGTGGATTCCTGAAATTTATCGAGCGCTTTTCATTTGTCAAGCGGACAAGCCGTTATTTATAGCCATATATCCCCGCCAGTTTTATTTTTAATTTTTTTCTCTCTCTCTCTTCAGGCTGTACTCCGTCTCTATTTATTGTCTCGGGGCGTAGCAACGCCTTCTATATCTGTAAACTAAAAAATAAAAATAAATAAATAATTGGGAGACGTCGTAACTTGGCAGATTTATCTAAAAAAAGGTCTCCAAAAAGCCTCGCCGTTGAGTAGCAATTAAAGTCTAGTAGTGGACTAATTGCCGCAGGACAGTGGCGTTAATAGCGGGTGAGGGGGGGAGGGAGGTGGAAAGAAGGACCTACAGATCTGTGTCCTATGCCAAGATTTGTCAAGTCAAGATCTTCTGGCTCCGTTCCAGCCCGTGTCCTGTTATTCTGATCAACCGGCATCTAGGGATGTCTAATAGGCGACGGGCACATTCCATAAGGTATTCGGGATGGGCAGTGGAGTTCCTCTGTCTGGATTCCTGAGTCTAGGTTGTTTCCCGTGGGAGTCAGGAGTTTGGAAGGGACTTTGGTACAATCCGATGTTATGCTATTTTTAAATTCTTATAATAGAGTGCTACAAAACCCGATTCGATGCACGTGTATTTGTATTGATTAATTTATTAATTAGTAAAAAAAGTATTATAATATTTGTGGGGAAAAAAAAATTGTCCGCACTATTACCGTTGCTCATTTTTTTTTTTTTTTTTTATCTATCTGTTTATTGAGTAATAATACATTTTGCCACACTTAAGAGTACTGAGTATTAAGGCTGAGAGAGGCACATTCATACCATATATACAATACATAAAAAGAAAAAAAAAATATAAAAATCTATATAACAAAGGCAAAAACTATAATAAACTAGGAAATGTAACTAAGAGTTAAAATTAAATATGAAATACAGAAATAAATAAATAAAACAGTAATAGAAATAAATAGAAAAACATTCATACTTAAATACAATATTTACAATTAGGTAAGAGATCTCCGAGTCCAGCCCTTTCCCCCACGTATGAAGGACAAAGCGAGACTCTAAGAGAGAGGGCACTAAAACCACAAACACTCATGACTTGAGTGGAGAAGCTGGTCATTGCCAGAACTCCAGTGACGTCTTTACAAGAGATCTCGAGGCCAATGCCGTTTCAACCTTCGAGGGTTAGGATGGTGGATTAGGTTCAGGTGAAAATTTGAGAATCGGGATGGAATAACGTCAAGGATATAAGGGATGTAAAGGTCATGATGTAGGGTTTTGTTTGTAACGTAATAAGGAGCATTGACTTATCATACCGGAGGACTTTAGACTGAAAGGATTGGATGCGTTTGATGTTTGAAAATTTAGTTGTCCGCCACAGTTCAAGTCCGTAGGTCCAGATGGGTTTGAGTATGGTCTTGTATATTAATAGTTTGTTTTCTATTGATAGATTGGATTTTCTGTTAAGTAGTCTGCATAGCTGGCCAAATTTCCAATATCCAAGATAAAACGTTACGATGGTGAAGGTAGCACCAAATTGAATTGGAAATTGAGAAAGGTCTGGAGTTTTGTTACTTCGAAAAATATATTAACTATGTATGAACTACCAAATAAATAAATAATCTAGTATGTGGGTTCCATGTTAGTCTTTTACCGTTGCTCACTGGAATCGTAAAATACAAACGAAAGAATATAACAAGTGGTTAATCAATATTCTATGCAGACAGGGCGGTTAAGATAGGCGAAGGAAGCTTTTATAAAAATAATAATGATGCTATATTTTTTTTCTAGAACAACTTCATTTAGAATAATATGGAGAAATATAAATATTGGCTTTCAACTCTTTGAAAATAATCGCAGATTAAAAACAAAAGTTTTTATTTGAGTGTTTATTTAAGTTTTGTTTGAGATGAAAAACGTAAGTGTAGAAATAAAAAAAAATGGGGTGACGTAGTTTCTATAATATTTTTTTTTTTATTTCTTAATGACATTTAAAACTGTATTACATAAATACATCTAGTAAATTTAGACATAATAAATATAATGGCATGAATACACTTGCTGAGTAACTACCCAATGGTAGCACTCTATAATATGATGTCTTAGTATGCTAAATGGAAAAAAGATAATCCAGCAAGTAGCTCAATGCAATAAGTCTCTTGGCCAGCGCCTCAGCAGTCTTCTGGGCGGATTATATGGATTTGTGGCAGTAGATAGAGCTTGAGTAAGTGGATTGGAATTTAGAATCAGTCTGTCATGAAAATTATTAAAGCGGTCTGTGGCAGTTGCCGTGATGAAAGGAGTGTTAAGGTCAGTGTGTAAAGTGAGGTTTGAAACGTAAAAGGGTGCGTCTACAATTTTCCGAAGGACTTTTGACTGGAATGGCTGGATGATTTTTATATTTGATTTCTTTGCTGTTCCCTATAGTTCGATTCTATATGTCCAAAGTGGTTTAATGAGGAATTTGTAAATAGTTAATTTATTAGTCACAGATAATTTAGAACGTCTGTCAAGTAGCCTAGAAAGAATTCCGTATCGCTGATTATTTTTATCCATTTATTTTTTAATTTTTATCATGAACTTCATTATTTTTCGATTTAATTCATTATTTTAGTCAAATTGACCATTTATTCAAAATTCGGATTCATAGACGCTTGAGGTGTAAATTTATATATATTAATATATGACTACGGCGAATATTTATTCTTACCTGTCCAAAACAAGCCCTTTTATAAGTGGCTAGGAATTACCTACCAACTGGTTTGTGCTTAATGATCCAGAATGCCTCTGTTACATCCCCGAATAGGAAACGAATTTTTTCCCTATTAGAGTTGACGCGTTGTGAAACTCCCATCTCATTTTCTATATTGGAAGGGGAAGAAGGCGGTTTGGTAAATGTGTTTCCAATATGCATCAATCAACTTTGGATTAATACGTTCCGAACTGGGGTGATGGGAGGGGGGAGAATGGAAGGAGGTGTGGTGGGATGAAAAATTATTTATTTCCGTATCGTTAATCTTGTCTTGAATATTTCAAGAGAAGGAGTAAATATCCGAGGCTTGAATAATTTTTAAAAAATGGAATTTATAGTTGATAGGGAAGGGGAGGAAATTTAAATTATATAAACAATAAATAAATAAGAGGCTTAGCGAACTCGGAGGTTCGATGACGATGATACAGAAAGTTTTGTTAAGACAACTTTTTTAATTATGCCAAATAACTCTCATGAGTTTCAATAAGGCAACATTCTAATTTTAAGCAGTGGACTGTATCTTAATGGATTGGTGGGTTAATGATTGTGCAAAAAATAGCTTACATCTTTTGTTACCTGGAGGGCTCTCATGGAGTGATATGATCATGGGTGGCTGCCAAAATAAAAATGGCACGAGGAAACCAGGAGCTCTCTAGGCTTAAGTGTTATCTTTTAGATCTGCCCCCACCACTCGACGTAACGCGGGAAATTTAAACCATTCTTTGGCACAACCAAGGTCTTTACCAGTAAACCTCAGACCAATTACAATCATCTCGTCTACGTTAAGAACGCTACTCCGACGGATTAGTTTTGATAAATCCTTGGTTACTTTACTCAAATGAACCTACTACTCTAACTCTCTTCTCGTAAAACTCACCTGACGATTACTCACACGATTAGGTTTAAACATACGCAGTTAACATTATCAAAGATGGCAATCTCTACCATTAATTATTTACACGATTCGTATTAGCGCAGAATTAGCGATCTACTTAGATATTCCATACATATTTTGACCATTCTTCTCTTTTCATAGATTACAAATGGTATTAGAGATTATAGAACTGGAAGATGTTATATAATCTCAATAATAAAAGGCTTAGCGAACCCTGAGGTTCGATGCCGACACCACCAATCGCTTATTACATACCTCCACCGTTCGCCGTCCAAACACAGTCCCTTCAGATCGGCTTTAACGCAATCTTCCCACCTTCGCTTCGTTCTAACTCTCCAACTTTTACCATTCGGTACAACAAATACCAACCTTTTAGAATTGCTTTCGTTACTAAGCCCAACTATTTTACAAGCCCATCTGATTCTGGGCGATGTAATCACCTCAATTATATTAACTGGATACAGTTCACGCAACTCGGCGTTTTGCAACCCTCTGAACTCTCCAGTTGACTCATCTTTCTTCGGTCCGAATATTTTATTTTCAAAAACCTTAAGACGTTGCTCATCTCTTAATGTAAGCGGCCACGTTTCGCACCCATAAAGAACTGTAGGCAGGATTACAATCTGAATACTATTTCCTACATTTTCTCCCTGAAGGCGACTTATATTTTAACTTTGAAAAGGATTAACAAAAGGCAAAATCAGAAATCCTTTTTGAAATCTAGAATGTTTTCTATAAGTTTTACTCTCATTTAATACAGCATTATTGTGGTGTATTTCTTTTATCATGTTTATTATGCTTCTAGCTATCCACTATCTTTTCCAAATCTGTAATATGAAGATCTGTCTAATTGTAAAAAAGTGATCATTGCATGGTATTCTTGCTGTAAAGGCACTTACACTAATCTATTTCATCGTATTTTTTTTATCATATTCTTAACAATACTGCTCCAGAGTTAAAGATATGTTGATTAATATTTTACCTGTCTGATTTTAACCGAATATGATTTTTAATTTATGCTTAAAAATGTTATAATATCTGTTATGTGGTATAAAAAGGATTGATTTTGTTTTTCCATAAGGATAATAATGTTTGTTATTTTGTGATAGACTCCATTTGTATAGAGTTCTTCTCTAAAAAACAAATAAAGGTTGAATATTGAATACAAGATAAATAAAATAATAGATTTTAGCTGAATGATAATAAAACAAATAAACCTTTTATTTATTTATTCCTGCTTTCCTTTCCATTCGGCTGCACGGAATTTTGCAGGGATGGCATATCACAAATGTGCATTTCTTCTATCAAACGACATATATTTTAACAATTTTATTTTTTTCAAAAACTCCCCTGTTTCCTTAATTTCCTTTTTACCACATCAGTCTGGCATCCTTCTATGAGCAGGTTCTCTTCTTCTCAGATTGATGAGTTGCGAGCCCGACACTCCAATTTTCCTCATCATTCTGGCCCTTAGTCCATCAAATCCGGTGCAGTTGACTATGACGTGCTCAGCAGTCTTCGGTATTCCACAAGTTGGGCAAATGGGATCTATACCTTTTCCAAGACTATGTAACTTAGCGCGAAAACTCCAATGCTTTGTAAGGAATTGAGAGACCCAGTAGTCCGGGAGAACCCACTTCGCATCCAAACTACTGCCGACGGTGGGGAAATATTTTCTTTCAAGGTCCTTACCCACCGCCGTTTCCATTCGCCTGTGCTATCCTCACGGATATTCTCCGGAAGACCTGCTGAGCCTTCTCTTTTGAACTTTCACACCTATGCAAAATATTTACATTGGTCCATGCGACTCTGAGTCATGCTTTGCTCCTTAAATATGTTAGCCAAAGCAGGCCTCCTGAAGATCCCAGTACTTCTCTCTCTGACACGTATTTTTTTCCCTTATTATTTTCCAATTCTTGTAATCTATATTATTAGTCCGTTGGTACACAGACCAATTTTCATCGATTTATTAACATCTGTATGAAACTTCTTAAATAGTTTCATCTCATCGTAACCCACAAATATTTTATTTACGAAAACTCTTGGAATTTGGGCGTTTTCAATAGTGTTGCCCAAAATTTTACACTTTGCAAGACCAAGACCAAGGCCGCCTAACTGTTGCAAGACCAAGACCAGGACTGGTAAAAAAAAAAAAACGATGTTTTTAATAAAAAAAATGAGGCAAAATAGTTACTAATACTCGACAATCTTAGTTACTATATGTTAATAATTGGTATAACCAATATAGTTTTGCATTTAATTCCTCTAATTGTTCATTCAGGCTTAGTTAGGTTTCTCCTATCTACAAAATACAGTACTGTAAGACTGTTGTGAGACTCTTGTGCAAGACCAAGACCATAACCAAACTGAGTTTGGAAGACCAAGACTCGTCGGGTCTCGCATTTGGGCACACTAGTTTTCAATCTGGTGGTCGCCATACTTTGTCTATTTAATTATTTGCTATAAACTCATATATACCCATTTGCTCTTTCTTCTTGGATAGTAGGATAATTTGATCTCATCGATAAAAAAAGAGGTCTACAGAAATAATCTTAAGAATTAATAATCTAAAGAAATAAGCTTTTTGTCCTATATAACTTCGTTATTTTGAAAATAAGAGGATGCACGTCACTCCAAACGGCTCAATATTTTTAAAGGCCACTTTTTTTCTCGATTTTGTCATCAAATTATCTTACGATCCAAGTAGAAAGCGAATGAGTGCTCACGTGTTTTTAGTATCTAATTAATTAAATAGATATGTCTGTGGCTGTAGCGCTCTTACTCATCCTCTGCTGTTTTTAAATATCAGTGAAGTGGCTGAGGGGGAAGCGTAGGGATCTCCTAAGCCTGGCTTTTCCCTCCACACGTGGGGGACAAGATTGGTTCGGAGATCACCTATCTGATTGTAAATAGAATATATAGGTATACTTGGATCTAAGATGTTTGTTTTACTTTTATTTCTATTTTTACTTACTTATATGTATATATATATATATATATATATATTTTTTTTATTTTTTTTTGGCTCTTTTGTTCTTTCTTTTTATTCAGTTGTTATTACTTTATTTATTTATATTTCTGTACATACGGTATGAATGTACTCTCTGAACTCTATTATAAGTATCCTTAACTGTGACAGATTGTAATATTCCTCAGTAAAATGTTTTTTATATTAGTTCAATTAAATAGATAATGTTTGCCCCCCTCCAGATTGAAAATACCCCAATTTCAAGAGTTTTCGTTAATAAAATAGTTGTAGGTTGTTATGAGATGAAGCTATTTACGAAGTTTCGACCGGATGTTAATAATTCGATAAAAAGGGGTCTGAACCATGGACTATAGAGAAGGGTCTATAGACCAGCCATATATAATCAATAAATGATTGTTGAGCCAGTTGTATTACGGCAGGCTCATGGTTATCCCTCACGCTACAAGTATTGTCCTGAAAGTACTCAGCCTATTATATTATATTAATGACTGTTTTTGAAATGCTGGCTGGGGCTCTGCGCGCGGAGGATACTCGAGACACGGAGCCGGAAAGGATATGGATGATGTAGTGCCTTCATTAAGGACCTCTTCTCGGGTTCCCGCGTCCTGCTATATATTGTCCTACCGGTACACCGTATAATACGGTTCTCCTTGGGGGGGGGAGAGGGGGCTGCTTATTAATTATAATAGTTAACGTAAGGTGGTGTGCCATTATGAAACAAACAATTGTTTCTCTTTCTTTTCATTTTTTTTTTTCATTTCGAAATGATACCTTGGATTTTGAATAAACCTAGTTCTGCTATAAATACTGTTACAAACGTTGAAATTTTTTACATCCTTGGATATTATTTAGATAATCCTTACCTCTATCAGGTTATATTCTTTACATGTCAGGATAATAATACCAATTAGTTTGTATTTTTCTTTCGCTCAGTTAAGATGGATTGGAGTGATAAAGAAAACCGAATAGCTGTGATCGCCTTACTCAAAGTTGGAAAATGTATAACAGAGATTTTCAACACTTTGAAACCTTTGGGTATCAGTCGTATGTTCGAGTACCGTACTATAAATAGATATAATGTGATCATATACATCATAGAAGTTTCAGTTTGTTTTTTTAATGTTTACATCAATTCCTATTTTTACCGTTATTTTTACTCCTTCAGAGATGAATCTCAACTTACTCTATATCAAACCTCAACTTAATTAATGTAAACCTTAAAGCTCTCAAAACAAGGAAGTTTTTCTAAAAGTGTGATATCATCAGTCGAGTTGGGAGGGTTAAAGATTAACTGCTTTGAAGACCCCGGTAAATGGTTTTGAAAAAGACAAAATTAACTTGGATTTAATGTAAATTTTATCTAGTTTACTATGAAGTAATCAGTTGCAATCTAAATTATTTTTTTTAGTTATTTCTTTTTATTTAAAAAAAAAACATGGTTAACTTAAAAGATACATTATAAAATATTTCTGGTTCTCCCTATGAAGTCAGACTATGGTTTGTAGTAATTTTTTTGTAAGTTTTAAACTCCGCTATCACATAATATCAATTATATGAAATCAATGCCAATTAGGCCCTATATCTATAGGCTAAGCCTTATATCTATTTCATGTAATTCCGCATTGATTGATATCGAATACAATTACTTGTTTCAATGACTTTTTAGAATCGTCAAAACGAACAAAATTTTATTAATAATTTAAACGATGGAAAAATGTAAAAAACCGAATTAAACATCAAAATGGTATCATCTGCTATGAACAACATCAATTTAACGGTTTGGAGTATTTTTTTCTTTAAGTGATAATAAAATAAATATAATCATTTATTGCTTGCATAAATAAAATTTAGATGTATTATTTTGAATTATTTTACTATGTGGTGTATTATATTATATTTCATTGTTTATATTTAGGCTTATAGTCAGATGCTTGGTTGTTAACAGGAGAGGATGTTGTTAAATCCTAATGAATTTTACTTTGTATATAAGTTGTTAATGTTTTTCATATTAATTTGTTCATTGTAACCATTATAGCCAACTCTATGTGTATGGGGCATTCCCCGAAAACAAATAAATAAAATAAAAAAATTAATATAATCACAGAAATATCTTTTCAGCCATTGTAAAAAAAAAACTCATGGTTTTTGAGATATTCATTAAAAAATAAAATCAATGAGGTGGTAAATAATAAACCAAAAATTTATAGATGATTTATTGCAAAATTAAATTCTTGATTTTATGGTCAATTTTCCATGCTGTGCAGTTTTGAATTTAAAGCCTGGTTTTATTTTTGGCGAATCATCCCCCCCCCAGCATTGACGCCTCTGCCGAGCTGAGAAGTGGCGCAAACTGCTTTCGAGAGGCTATCGACATTTTTTTGAGAGGCCCATCCTCTATACCTCCGCCCTCCTCCCCAAGAACTCTTGTTCACCACCGCCCCTCCCCCCCCCCGTTTGAGCTCCATTTCATTGCAGTTATCTCCCCCCTTTCACTCTCTTCCTTAAATAGTTTCTGGCTTCTCCTCTCTTCGAGGACCTCCATTGTTGGTTCCAGCCCCACTTCTCCCCCCCCCGTACTACTGCTCCAAGACCTCTTGTTATTATTTGTGCTATGACTGATGCTTTCTTTATGGCCCCCCCCCACCTATCCTGCTCTAGTTCTTCTGGAACTGACCACATCACCTCCCTCCTGGCTTCGTTCGATAAGAGACCTCTATCTATTTGTTGCAGAACTTTCTCGTTTTGCAACTTCGAGCCATTCGCAACAGTACCGCTCTGTTAACTGGTCTTGCCAAGAGTCTAATCCATTCGAAACGGATAATGCAAGACTTCATTATTGCATCCATTGCACTATTGAAAAAAATAAACCTTTACTTTTAATTATAAGGTGATAGTAATCAGTTCAATAATTGTGTTTAACTTGATATTAATAGACACTCGGGTCTTCCAATAGGTAGTCTCGTTCTTTTATAGTAGCAAAAGTTGGAATTTGTTCCGCTGTCAGCCTAATATCATTCAGTCAGTATTAATTAATTTTTTTCTAATTTATATGAATAGTATTGTTTAATTTCACAGTTCTAAAATTATTAATTGTTGTATAATATGGCTATTACAACCTTCTTAATTATGTGAGAATAATAGCCGAGGTTTTTCTTAAGGCGTTATTAATTTTTTTTTTTAGATTTTTTATTTAATATAGAATTCGGGAAAAAAAAAAAAAAAAAAAAAAAAATTTTTTTATTTAATATAGAATTCGTGCCTCGCGCGGGCTCATTACCGCGTATGGGGAGCGTCCCACGGGTGGCGGATGTGGGGATGGTCGGTGGAAATTCCTTGGAAGTTCCTCCCGGCTAAGTCCGATGGACTCGCTGACCAACAATGAGAGGGGCCCTCCAGACTTGCTGGAGGGAGGGGACCTCCAGACTTGCTGGAGGTAGGGGCCCACCAGACTTGCTGGAGGGTGTGACGTAGGATTGAACGCCCTACTCACATATCTTTAGTTCACCAAACACCACAAAAAGTCATGGATCTCTCTAAGGTAAAACGCTCATTATCCGGAGGTAAACTAGTCCCCCGTTCGGGTCTCCGGGTGGGGACTGCTTTAGGGGATTCATGGTGCAAGTTGAAATATAGGGATTTAAATATTGGTACGTGGAACGTAAGGAGTTTAAACACAGCAGGGGGGCTAAAATCGGTCGCGAATGAGGTAAATGGGTACAATTTGGATGTCGTGGCTCTGCAAGAGGTTCGCTGGCCAGGGGAGGGCTCGATGAGGGAAGGGAAGTACACTATTTGGTACGGAGGAAGCGGGAATCATTGTTTAGGTACCGGGTTTCTAATTAGGAGTAGATTACTATCCGCTTTGAGGGACGTACAATTCTTTAGTGATAGAATTTCGGTAGCTACATTTCAGGGACGTTGGTTTAAAATCGCATTAATAAACATACATTGTCCGACCGAAGACAGTGACGATGAAGTCAAAAGTGAATTTTACGATAAACTCGAATGGGTTTATGATAAACTACCGCGAAACTACATGAAAATAATTGTAGGTGATGCGAACGCAAAGGTAGGAAGGGAAGAAGTTTATATTCCGACGATTGGTAAAGAAAGTTTTGCACGAATATAGTAATGATAATGGGATCCGTCTGATAAACTTTGCCATCTCGAAAAACCTGATAATTAAAAGTACGACGTTTAAACATAAGGATATTCATAAATATACTTGGACATCACCGGATTCGCAAACACGAAATCAAATCGATCATGTCTTGATACAACATAGCTGGCAAAGCAGTATAATTAATGTACGGTCTTATCGCGGAGCAGAATGTGGGTCGGATCATGAATTAGTAATCGCGAAACTTCGACAAAAACTTAATATAAAAAAGAGAAAAGAAAACCGTTTCGATTTTGAGAATTTTAATTTGGAAAAATTAAAAAATCCATCAATTAGAAACCAATTCGAGCTAGATGTTAAGAATAGGTTTGAAGCTTTAGAGCTTCCTGACGAGGACCACGAGGATATTGACAAGTTATGGATAGAGATCAGGGATAATATTAAAGCGGTCGGTAACTCGTGTCTAGGAAGAAAGGAAAATAAGAATAACAAACCGTGGTTTGATGAAGATTGCTTAAACATGTGTGAAAAAAGAAAAGCCGCTAAATTAAAAGCTCTAAATAATCCTAGCGAAGACAATCTGGAATACTTCCGAATCTCAAAGAACGAAACGACAAAATTGTTCAAAAATAAAAAAAGGGAGTATCTTAAAAACAAAATAATTGAAATAGAAACTAATAGAATCGAAAATAACGTAAGAGACATGTACAAAGGTATAAACAGATCACGTAAATATGTAGGGCCCGTAACGTCTGGAATTAGGGTTGATAATAACAATATTCTGACCGATCCGGTTGACATATTGAATAAGTTTAAGGACCACTTTGACAATATTTTAAATACGAGAAATTATGATCTGTGTCCTCCTTCTGAGTACCAGAGTGCTGAACCGTTAATAGAAGGACCAAGTAAAGAGGAAGTTGAAGTAGCTATCGGAAAATTAAAATCATATAAAGCAGCGGGAATCGATAATATTACTACTGAACTAATTAAGGCATGCGGGGAAGCTGGAGTTTCTAAAATACATCGGTTGGTTAAAAAGATCTGGGTGAACGAGAAATTACCTGAAGAATGGAAAGAATCTATTCTTATTCCGATTCACAAAAAGGGTCCGAGGACGGATTGTAATAACTATCGAGGAATTTCACTCCTTCCGGTATGTTATAAAATATTCACTTCAATCTTAACCAGTCGAATCACGGAATACGCCGAGGAAATTATCGGAGACTACCAATGCGGATTTAGACGGAATCGTTCGACTATTGATCAAATATTTTCTTTACGGCAAATATTAGAGAAAAAATTGGAGTACAAAGGTATTGTTCACCAGCTGTATATAGATTTTAAAAAGGCTTACGATTCTATTGACCGCCAGAAACTGTATAATATTCTAATCGAGCAGGGGATTCCAAAAAAACTAGTAAATCTAGTCAGGATGTGCTTGACGGAGACACTCAATAAAGTTAGAATCGGTAACAATTTGTCCGAAAAATTTGAGGTTCGTTCGGGCTTAAAACAGGGGGATTCTCTTTCGCCTGTCCTGTTCAATTTGGCATTAGAACATGCCATTAGGGAGGTAATGCGAACCGAGAAAGGGTTGGATCTGGGCGGGACAACATCCGTGCTGGGCTATGCTGACGATCTGGTACTGTTAAGCGAAGACGTTGAAACTATAAAACTAAATACGACAACGTTAATGAAAGCCGGTAAAGAACTAGGACTTGAAATAAACGTGGATAAAACAAAATATATGGTTAGCTGCAAAAATGGCGATACTACTGGTGATATCGATATACATGGTAATATGTTTGAACAGGTAGATAAATTTAGGTATCTAGGTTCTACGATAACTAGAAAAAACGAAATTGAAGAAGAGATTAAGGTTAGACTGAAGGCGGGGAATGCTTGTTATTTTTCTGTGACAAAACTACTTAGTTCGCGCCTCTTGTCCCGGGCCTTAAAAATTAGAATCTATAAAACGATTATCTTGCCTACAGTTCTTTATGGATGCGAAACTTGGCCGCTTACATTAAGGGATGAGCAGCGTCTTAAGGTTTTTGAAAATAAAGTATTGCGTAGAATATTCGGACC
Source organism: Nezara viridula (assembly GCA_928085145.1). Taxonomy (NCBI): domain Eukaryota; kingdom Metazoa; phylum Arthropoda; class Insecta; order Hemiptera; family Pentatomidae; genus Nezara; species Nezara viridula. The sequence continues at coordinate 175,704,232 of OV725079.1, read as the reverse complement.
GAAGAAGGATGAGTTAACCGGAGAGTTCAGACGGTTACACAACGCTGAATTGCGTGAGCTGTATCCGGGTAATATAATTGAGGTAATTTCATCGCGGCGAATCAAATGGGCTTGTAAAGTTGTTGGGCTTAGTAACGAGAGAATTCCTAAAAGGTTAATATTTGCTGTGCCGAATGGTAAGCGTCCGAGGGGTAGACCGAAGCGAAGGTGGGAAGATTGCATTAAAGCCGATCTGAAGGGACTGGGTTTGGACGGCGAACGGTGGAGGGAGGTATGTAACAAGCGATTGGTGGTGTCGGCATCGAACCTTCGGGTTCGCTAAGCCTTATTATTATTATTATTATAGAATTCGTGAATTTATGTTACATGTTTTTATTTTTATTTTTTTCATTTATAATTTTTAATACATTATTTAATAATAATAATAAACTTTATACATTATTTTAAAATATCAATTGCATATTTTATGAATATATAATCGTTTGTTTTAATAAACACATTAATGTAATTGAGAGATTAACTATATAATAAAAATCTGGTGCGCGCATCACACGACAGAACTAAGTATTTTCAAGCAAAGGGGAGTTGAAATTTAAATTATAAACGCTATATTTATATAAATTTCATTGTGGGTGTTTTTATTTGTTTAAATACCCTTATATAGAAAAAAATTAATGTTTATATCGCTTTATTCTATACAATTAATTATTATATAATACTAACCATAGCATTTACGAAAACGGCATATGTAATGTACATAATATTGTCAGAGTCCGTATTATATTAAACTCATATTACGTTTGGAAACCTGTTTTAATCTTTCGGGCGAGCTCGTTCCTTTGATTTCTTTGATTCTTCCATTACAACTATTATCCGTTACGATCTCTTATTTCTCGTTTATTTAATTATTAAATTCTTTCATATTTTATATATAATTTTTTTGTATCAAAGATTAATGCTAAATAGTTAATTATTTCAAATAAAAAAAATTAAAGTTACATTAGAGGAAGCTAATATTGAAAATTATAGTCCGGTTAGAAAACATCAATGATAATAAAACCTACATAATATTAAAAGCTGCTTAGTAATACATTGACGTACTGAGTTTAATAAAAATCGTTAGAGATTTTTTTTAGAAAATCGTAAAAATGTGCTAAATCGATTATATAAAGTACCACTTCCTGTTTGCGGATTTTGACGAAAGCTTATAAAAATCTTAATTTTAGTTTCGTACGACTTTTCGTTTTTGAGCTAGACCATTTTGCGGGACTTATTTAGACTCAGGAGACCTCAAAACAATTATTTCCGTTGAAAACTCTGATTCGATAATTTTCTCGATCGCAATATTTTACCCTTACTTTATATTACATATGTAGGTAAAAAAAAAAATGTGTGTGCTTCTGACCACATGATAGAATTAAAAATATCAACAAGGCGGGATTAATAATATCGTCAGCACCATGTTATAATAATGGATGTGCTTAACGTTCCAGGCTTACATTCTATGAGATATTAAGATGGTTTATTGGCATAAAAAATGTTTCGACATTCAAATACTATTTCTAGCTTTAGTATAGTTAAAATATATTTGTTGCTAGATTATGTTCGAGAATATATTGACACGTTTCATCTTCTTTTGGAAAATTGACTTTGATACTTCACTGATGAATAAACCCTGGATGTAAAAAAAATAGAGGAGTTGAACTTGTATAACATCGCAATAACATTACGATGACGTTTACGATCTTTCTGACAGATAATCGATAGTTGTACGTTGAACGCAGCCCGTTTAGAAATATTTCTCCTTGTGGCTCGCTGTTATAGAAACGGATGAAAAAGAAAATTGTTTCATTCCTTAAAGCCCAATAAGATTGTTTATAATTTATAATATATTTGTAAATGTTTTTGACTTTTCAACCACCTCGGTCATTGTCACCCTATATTACAATTGGATCAACTACTACATAGGCACACATAACAAAAACTACAGTTAACAGATAAAATTTAAAGTCTAGAAAGTTAAAAATAGTTACAGATGAGCGGTACAATTGAATTAAAGTTATAAAAATTGAAAGTTAAAGATTAGAAAAAGATAAGTTAACAAAGACAATTAAAATAAACATTAATGATTTTAGGAATTAAAGCTAAAAATAGGTTTTAAAAATAAAAATTAATATTAAAAGATAGAAGTTGAAGAGTACAATTTAAATATTAAAAATTACAAAAAAAGTTAACAAAAACCGTTGAAACTAAATCATGATTGATGTATATTCAGGACGCAGTCATTATAATTTTTTTTCTATTAGTGCCGACGTTTCAACCCTAACATGTGGGTCACCATCAGGACGTGATTCGAGCACTGAAGTTATTCAAGTACTGAATATCTTAAATACTTGAATATAGAGTACTTCATTATTTAGAACAGTCGACTGACTTCCTTCAATAATCAAAACGAAATATTAAAGATTAAAAAAAGATAAGTTTACAAAGATATTTATGAAAAAAGGTCAATACTTTATAGAATATAATCTAAAAATACGTTTTAAAAACTAAAATTTTACATTAAAAGAAGAAAAGTTGAAAAATTATTATAGTTGTTTAAATTACTCCGATAAACTATGCTATCATTGAACCCCATTACTATTATACTAAAAAAAGCGGTTCTCATCCATCCGCATTAAGTGGCCATAACACTTTAACCGTTTGGTCCCGATCAGTTGAAGGAAATGTATATATATAAAAAAATGTATATTTATTTATGCAAATTACTTTATGAATTCTCTATGACATTTAAATTTTGAGATATTTTATTCCAAATGTTAAATGTTTAATATCGTTATTATTTGTTTTTTTTTTTCCTCAACTTTTAATTTTTCTACTCTCTTACTTGGCGTCACGTCAAAATAAAATTTTGCTCATTATGAAGAGAAGAAAATGCTGAAAATTTCCCTTGCTTACATTAGGCAGGTTGAATTATAGTTTTTGAGGTACTTTAATCCAAATGAAAAAATTAGTCGACTTGAGCCGACTTTAGTCGAATGAGCGTTACATTTCCGAGTTTGACGTCTCAGCCTACTTCATTAAGCACAAAAAAAGTGCTCTGTGCGCCTATAGAAATGTTTTTCAATAACGTGAAATGTTGTAATTACCATTATCGCCTACGGAGATTTACCTATTTGGATTAAGCTATTTTCTGATTCAGGCCTGGTAAGGTTATTATTGCCAGATATTATCCTCTCGTGATATTTGTTGTATTGCTCATTCTGTCGGGACTGGCTATGACTGATGACCTCCTGTTACCTGCAAAGCCATCAATTACCTGTAGAAGAGAGTAGAGGAGAACAATTTAGTAAACAAACGGAGCGGCGGGTGGATATTGCCGCCTGGTGTCCTCCTGTCTTCGCTTTGGTAGTAATGGACTGTCTGTCAGTGGCGTCATCTATTATCTCATCTGCTAATCACTCTTGGATTCTTGTATTAATACTACACCTGTACACTTCCTTGGTCATAATACTAACCTCTATTTGATTATTATCAAAATGAAACAGTTTCTTATTTAACAGAATATGCAACTTATATATTACAAAAAAACAACAAAAAAAAACTTAAATTACTTGTTTCTCTGCTTGTGATAGAGCCATGGTCAATATAAACAGTTTTGTAGATTTCTAGGTTTCCTATCGCCTGTTTAAATATTTCTCATTATTAACGGAACACCCTGTATAGTTTTATTTCTAAGTATGTAAATGTGTCATATTTCATACTAAGCTTTGTCCTTATAAATTGAATCATATCCACAGGCTTGATGAGAAAAATGCACGTCTACCAGCATTTAGACGCAGGAAATGAAATGAAAATAGATTTTTATCATCCAATCCTTACAATCCAGAATCCTTCGTAAAATCCTCAATGCTTCTTACTTTGTCACTAATAAAATAATCCATGAAGACCTCAATGTTCCATATGTTTCCGATTGAATCCAGATATATAGGTATCTGGCCAAATCCAGATACCTATCCTTCCATAATAAACTTCATAACCATCCGAATCCCCTTGTTTCGTACCTTGCTTCCTCTTCGATTCCTGATAACCCTCCGAGGCGCCTGAAAAGGAGATGGCCTGGTGATCTTCTCATGTAGACAAATTATTAGAGTGCTACCAGTGGGTAGTTTCTCAACAAGCGTGTTTCATGTGATAATATTTCTATGTACACATTTACTTGATGTATTCATACTAATACAGTTGTAAATATCATAATAAAAGCTAAAAAAAAAAAAAAAAATTATCATCCTGGGACTGTTGTCCCTTTAGGGCAAATTGTAGATACAGAGGAAATGCCTGTGTGGCCATAAAAGTAAATTAAATATTTACAATGCTCATTAAAATAAAAATATTGGAGGAAAAATAAAACAAAACCACTTAATACATACAGAAGATATATACAATACAAACATGTGAAAATAAAATAACATAATTAAACAAAACCATTTCTGGAGGGACTTTTTATGATCAATCGGGTTGGGAAAGAAGTGGCTGCTTAAAAAGCAGAGATTTAAATGAGGGAACTGATTGCGCATGTCGGGTATCGGGAGGGATGGTATTCCAGCTGGAGACGGCTTGTACTGTAAAGGATTTTTCAAACGCAGCAGTACGGCGAGGAGATGGATAGAGGTCAGAAGTACGGGATCTAGTGGGACGGGATTGAATGGAATATGTAAATTGTAGGCTGTGAAAAATATAGGAAGGTCGCTGAGTTCTGATGGCTTTTTGTAGAAAGGTAGCAAGGAAGTACAGACGGCGGTTGGATGGATAGAGCCACTTCAACTTGGTGTAATACCGGGTTATATGCTTATCTTTTGAGATTTCGAAAACAAAACGTATTGCGCAGTTCATCAGGCGTTTAAGTTTGGCCCCGACTTATCCCGAGAGTCAGCCGTAAACCAGACAGCCATAGTCGCAGTGGGGTACACAAGGGAGGATACCAGGAGTTGTTGGAATACAAAATGGCTGCCATATGTTTACATAGGTTGTAAGCGTATATATAGAGAGGCCTTATAGATATATAAAGCTACCAATTCTTTCAATTTATAGTATTTACAGTCTTAAGTTATAAAATAATAGTTACCCGATACCCGTGGATTTCAAGTCGAAAAATTATGTTTACCATTCAAAAGGTTTACTTTTTTCGGTTTTTCGCTTGTATCAGTGGAAATATGCTTTCTATCTGTAATGATGTCATATGTGAAATTAAAACTGACAAAATTTGCAATAGAAGTGGTTATATTAGTATTTTTCGCTATATTCTATAGTTTCCGTGATATCCATCTTCGTAATTAATTTATTTCGAAAAAAAAAAAGGAATTGTATTCCATTTTAACATTATTCGACTGCCTAACTCTTTATGTTTTCATATTTAGAAAAATGCATGATGAAAAAAGTTGTTTAATATTAAATTTTCTTTATGAATATACATTACTTTACTATCTATCATATCTTCAACCATTCAATAATTAATGCTAAAGCAATTATGACTTAATGATTAAACTCCGACTCTATACACAATAACTTACCTTTCGCAATTTTCGTTATTTCACAGCTTTCAATCTCAATGTATATTAAGTAAGCCAATGTATAAATATGGATGTTGTCTTATATACAGATTAAGAGCTGTGTAATATCGAAAATCGACAAAAGTAAGTTTTTCGCTATTGTTTGGGAGTTAAATCATTAAGTCATTGAATCATTGCTCATAATCATAATCATAATCATTGCTCTAGTTAATTGAATGGTTAAAGATCAGATAGCAATGTAATATATATTTTTAAAGAAAATTTAGTATTAAACAACTTTCTTCCTCATGCGTTTTTCTTAACATGGAAAGATAAAGAGTTGGCGAGTCAAATAATGATAAAAATCCGATGCATTTTTTTTTTTCCGAAATCTATGAAGTATGAGGACGGATATGAAAACTATACAATATAGTGAAAAAACAAATATAACCATCTCTATTTAAAATTATGTCAGCTTTAATTTCACACATCCCATTATTATAGATATAACGCATATCTATAATAACTGTTATACCCGAAAAACCGTAAAGTAAACTTTTTTGTATCGCAAACTCAATTTTTCGACTTGAAATCTACGGGTATGTGAGATTGCTGACTATTATTTCATGTCTTAAGACTGTAAATATTATAAATTGAAAGAGTTGTTTGCTTTATATATATCTATAAGCCCTCTCTCTATATTACAACCTATGTATCTATCTTTACATCGCCGCCATTTTGTATTCCAGCGGCTATATACTGGTAGACGTTCATTTTTCTCATCAACCTGTGGATATGGTCAATTTATAAAGACAACCTTAGTATGAAATATGACACTTTTTTTGCCAATAGCTAGTATATACAGAATATTTCAGTTCTTAATAACCAAATTCTTGGGAGTGATTTTAGACACTAATTTCAACAAAATGGTCCATATGATGCCTCGCCTGATTTTTTTATGAAATATGAGTTAAGACGAATTTTGGATTTTTTTTTTAACGTAGTCACGGTTTTTATTAAATAAGAAGGAATTTCTCAAAAACTAGAGAAGATAATTAAATTTGAAGTACTCCGTCGCAAAGTATATTAAATTCTTTTGAGAAAACAAGGATTTAATTTACTAAGGTCAATGATAAGAGGGGCTTTCAGGAGGTCTAATATGGCTGCTATATTGCCATACACGAGCAGCATATTTCTTTTAAAGGTTTTTGAAAATTTATTAAACAAATTTTATTTATTCACTGGTCAGTATTTTTAGCTAAAATTGTTTCAAAACACTCAGTGGACCGAGTAATGGAGCAATCTAACTTTTTATTTTATTTATTTACAATATTTATTAAGAAGTAAAATAAATTTAGTAAATTTGATAACAGAAACAGAAATAATAACATGAAATCAGCAGCTATCAAACTTAAAAATCGATCTAGCCTTTCGCTCAAAAAAGTATTACACAGGTCTTAGCAGACCACCCATATATATAAGTAAAAATAAAGAAAATATTAGTTAAACATACTATGTACTAAATAAAAAAAAATCTATATACAAAACACTTGAAACTATGCTGAGACACTTAAAACTATGTACAGTGGTAAAACATAAGTATACACTTTAAAATAAATAAATAAAAAATGCATTACATTCTCCATAGCTATTCTCTGTGTTTCTGAAGAGAGAGAAAAAAAAATAAATAAAAAGACGAATCTAAAGAAGTATTTAAGTCATCAATTATATGTAAATATATCATTATGTAAATCATTTCGAATAATATATAAATTTACATAAAAGTTTAGCGGGGGACGTCTGACTGTTTTTGGGATAGAAATTGGAACAGGAGGGTTTTAAATGCAGATAGGAAGAGAATTCCAGAAATTAACAGAGCGAGAATAAACGAGTTTTGGAACGAGGCAGATCTGTGAGAAGGAATGTAAATGTCGGAAGGTCGAGATCTTGTGAAAAGGGAATGGAGTGAGGACTTGAATTGGAGAAGGTTGTAGGCCTAAGAAGGACGGTGATTGTTGATGATTTGATAGAGGAACGTACCTAGGAAATATTGTCTTCGAATGGAGGGGAAGAGCCACTCTAACTCAGTGTAGTGGTGAAACCCTTATATACCCTCGTTTCGCTTCGCTTATTCGTATATATTTTTTTCATAATATAAATATATCCGAATTTAAAAGTATTTAATATTTTTGAGCTATGCTCTCGGATTCCGATGTTTCTAAATGGGAAGAGGCGATCTGGCAGATGACTTTCGATTAAATAAACGGGCCTGTTTATCGAGCGTGTACAATGGATTTAAGGATAGCTTTGAAAAAGAGAGATGAGATGGTTAGTAACAAGTTATTTTAATGAATCATGAGAGTGTCCCAGTTGGCTTTCGACCAATAGGTGGAAGGGTCCTATCCTATAACCGCGACTGATTCTCTCCTCTTAATATTCAGCTGTTCTATTATTGAACCTTGTTTTCTTCTTAACATGTATTTTAAATTCCTTTATTATGGTTCAAATTTAACCAACCCTCTTGGCATTACTAAATGCCATTTGTCTTTGAATGTACATTCTCTATGTATAAATATATATATTCCACAATGATTAATCGCTTGAATGTGTGTTATGTGTTGTCACAACAGGAGTAAGTAATTTAATTGAATGAGAGTATATTTAACTTTTTACTAACGAAAAAAAAGTAGAACATTTGATTAAATTTTTAATCTGCAAATTTCTTTGCTATGAGCAAATTTTGATGTTTACTAACAATAAAATTCATTTTTCTAAGATTGAGACAAATAAACTTCCGTTTTTCTTTATTCTTTTTTATTCATATCTGACGTGTTTTGGGACAATTTTCCCATCCTCAGAGAATCCTTTATGTTTAACATTGTCCCGAAAAGTCAGATATGAATAAAAATAATAAAGAAAAATGGAAATTTATTTGCCCCAACCTTAAATAAATATAAAAACCGAGGCTTCTTAGAAGAATAAAAATTAAAAGATAACTTTAAATTCATATATTACCGTATTTTATTTTGATATAGATTACATGTGGAAGTCAATGACGTAGTATGCGGCCTCTCAACTCTTTTGAGCGATAATTATTAATTTATTTCTAGAATTTCTTTTTTTGTTTATTTATTTAGAAATATAACAATCTGTCACCTGGGCAATAATTATAGTGATATATGATGTAACACATTCATACCATATATACAGAAAATATAAAATTAACAAAAGTAAAAAAATGATCAAAAACAATGTACAATAGAAAATAAAATAACTGAAGATAAGTAAATTAAAAACACAATCATACCTATATGCAATACATTCAATCAGGCAGGGAACCCCAAGCCAGACTTCCCCTTTCGACTATAGAAGGAAAAACAGGAATTCAAGAGATCCCTGCGCTACTCTTTCAACCGCGTCACTGCTGCTAAAGCCAGTGGAGTTTGAGCGAGAACGCTTTAGCCACATCCACTCATGTCTTGAGCGGAGAATCTGGCCATTGCTAGAACTCCAAGATATATACTACAATAGATCTCAAGTGTGTTTTTTCACTTTCACTTACTTATATATGAAATATATAGTAAAGGAAAGTATTGCGTCCGTGAACATTATGGAATCTATGTTTTCAACGGGAATACAGGTTTTGAGATCCTCTGAGTTAAAATAACCAAGTCCCGAAAAATCTGTGTGTATTATTATAACAGTCTAGCTCAAAAACTAAAATTCGAACGAAAGCGAAATTGCATATTTAAGGTTTGTATATGGCTGGGAAATTACAGTAACTTTTTCGTGAAAATTGGCACTTTATATGATCGATTAAACGAATTTATATGATTTTCTCGAAAACGGCTCTAACAATTTTGATTCAATTCATCATATCAGTGTATAATTAGGTAGTTTTTAATATAATATAGGTTTTATTCTGTCACTGATGTTCTCTAAAAGGGTTTGAATGGCTAATTTTCAATATTAGCTTACTCTAAAGGACTTTTTTTTTTTAATTTAAAATAATTAATCATTTCGGATTAATCTCTGATACAAATAGTTGATAAATATAAAGTATGAAAGAATTTGATAATTTAATAAAGGAGGAATAAGAGATCGTAACGGAGAATAGTTGTAATTGAGGAACCAAAGCAGTACGAGCGCACCCAAGCGAGCTACCAAAGATTAGAACAGGTTCCCATACGTAACATGAGCTTAATATAATATACCGGATCCGACAATATTATGTACATATACCTATGAGATTTTCTTAAATGTTATCGTTGTTATTATTTAATATTTAATTTTAAATATCATATTTTAAATATACATATTAAATTTTAATAAGTCACATTATAGGGCTTAAATGCCCAATGTTTATTTGCTTCTTCCTCTAAAAGTACTTTAATATGGTTTAATTTAAATAATCAACTATCTCTCATTATTAAAAATTACGAAAAAAAAATGTTAAATATAACTTTTGAAATAATTTGATAAGTGAATAAAGGAGAAAAAAATGCTTATACAGGACGAAAATGAATCTTCAGAAATACTAAGTTAATAATAATAATAACTTAGAAGGTATATTTATAATATATTATTGGAAAGCGGAGAATTTTAGAAAATTATATTATTGAATAATTTGATGAATCTTCCCTTTGTGATATTCTAATAGTATCATCTACTATTTCATTGTATTTGTGTGAAAGAAGAAATGAAATATAAAAATATTTTATAGATACGTTTATAACCTTAATTATATTTACTGTTGTTTAATAACTGTAGATCTGATATTATATTTAAATATTTAGATTTCTATCGTCCGTTTATTCCGAAAAATCATCGTTCAACCTTTTAGAAAATTAAATTAGTGAATAATTTGATAATCTTTCCCTTTGCGATATTCCAACAGATTCCATTTACAATTAGTGCGACAACTTTTGACAGACAATGGAAATCTCTTAATTCCGTTTTAAGAAACTTTGCAATAGAAAATAACAGTTTAATAACTATTAGTATACATAATCAACGAATCGTACAATCCATAATCAACCGGTGATATAATTAGTGTTGCCTAAAATCGGTCTTGGTCTTGCACTTAGCAAGACCAAGACCAAGGCCGCCTAACTGTTGCAAGACCAAGACCAGGACTGGTAAACAGAATCGATTTTTTAAATAAAAATTAAGGCAAAATAGTTACTAATATTTGACAATCTTAGTTACTATATGTTAATAATTGGTATAACTAATATACTTTTGCATTTAACTCCTCTAATTTGTCATTAGGGCTTAGTTATTTTTCTCCTATCTAAAAAATTGCAGTAATATCTCTATAGTAATAAGCTAATATGTAACTGCAAGACTGTTGCGAGACTCTTGCGCAAGACCAAGACCATGACGAACACTGAGTTTGCAAGATAAAGACTCGTCTCGGCCTCGCATTTGGGCAACACTAGATATAATAAATAGGACTTTTGTTAATTTAATGGTATTTATGATTTGTTGGCTGAAATCTTTTAGTTTTAGCTCAATTAAAAATGCAATTCAAAAATTTTATAATAATTCAACATGGCCAGAAAATAATTTCTATTCAAAGTTGAGCAAAGTTCTTAGTGTAAGTGAAAGTTGCGTGTTGAGCGCACCATATTTTTTTTTATAAAGTATCGCTCCATGAATTTATATTTTTTAATAAAGACTGCTTTATATAAGCAATGACTGCTAGCGGACTGAGCCTAGTCGTATTATTCTTCAGTTGAACAATTGTTGCCGTAGCGGCTGTTGTTTTTGGGAAGGGGGGGCCCACAATGAATATGTAAATGTAGGCCGGGGCTGGTGGTACAAATGGGTTCCATTGTCTCTACTGCCCGCCGTAGCTGCTTGCTGCTTCGCAATAATCCGCTGTCTTAGCGCTTTAGAGGAATCGCTTATTTCAATTGTTGCTGCCTGCTCTTGTTGTTGTTGTTTTTGGATTATTTTTAAGTTATGGGATTGTTGGGGCATGTCGATGGAACTGTTGTGAATGGTATGGCTAAGGACTGGACTCATAGTTCACTCGGCTGATTGTAAATATAAATGAATGTATGATTGAACGAAAATAATTTTGTTATTCTGGGACTAGTGTCCCTTTAGAGCAAGTTTCAAATACATAATATATACTAATATCCCGGTGTATCCATAAAATACAATTAAATATTAAGATGATTAGGAATACAATAAAATTATAGATAATAACACATATTTTTTTATTATTTATTTTATTTTATTTTTCCCTACGTGGTAACCTCACACAAGGATCGTTTATTTGATGCTCATGCTCCGTGACTTAAAGACATACTACATGAATTACATTTGTTTACAATTGTTTCTTTTCTAGTTTTACATGATATACATTTTTAGTTCAAATTTATATACATTAACAAACAAAAATACAAAGAATAAACACACAAAAATTAAATCGGAAAATTAAATATTAAACACAGGAAGTCAATCCAACAAAGCCAACAAGAAATCACCCACGCTGCCCATCCCTGGTTATTAAGTCGAAGTCGATAGATCTAATAAATCTAAGAAAGTCTGTCTTGAATTCAGTAAATAACTTTTGTTCAGTCTCAGGCCAATTTCCACTTTTGATAACTATGCTTTTTATTAACTCAAATCGCTGTCTGTCAAATCGTTTACATTCATATATTATATGTTTAAAATTTTGAACCTGTCCGTCTTCATCGCATAAGTGTGTTTGTATAATGTTGAATCTGTTAAGATATTGTTTTGTATTCCCATGTTCCGTAAGTACTTGCGTAAGTTTGTAGTCATTACTGTGAATGTGTCTGTAATTGTGAATTGAAATGTGTGGTATAAATCTGTTTAAGCTTGGTGACTTAGCTGAGGTCACCCATATGTGATCCCATCTTTTGATGAAATCCAACTTTAATTTCATCTTAATATATGATAAAGGAGCTTAATGATACGATGGCGGCAAATCGCTTTTAGCTGCTTCTTTTGGAAGGCAATCAGCTCGTTCATTGCCCTGAATCCCACAATGTGCTTTTATCCATTTTAGAGTCACTACTTTCCCTACAGTTCTCATTATTAATAATTTGTTTCTAATTTGATCAGTCAAGTAATCATGAATGTCCCAATATAACAGAGTCTAGCAGAACTTTGTTGTCTGTATTTATAGTAACGTGAGTGTTCGTTTGTAGAGGGTATTCATATATGTATTCAGTCACCTTTAAAACAGCGAATTTTTCTGCCTGATTATTTGAGCAATATGGTTCTAATTTATATTGATGTTCTATATTCCTACCATCTTGAGCTCTGAACAACCATGCACATCCAACATTCTCGCTGTCCTTACTACCATCAGTGAAAACATCAGTATTTTCAGAAGTAATTTTTTTTTATAATAAAACATATAAAAACTTGTATAAATGTAAAATAAACAGAGAAAGTAAATTAAGTAAACAAAATATCATTGAATCACAAAATAATTAAAGTATCTTAGTGTACTTTGAGATTCTTACGGCTTAGGTTTTTTTATTTTTTATTTTATTTTTTATTAATATTATGATATTTACAACTGTATTAGTATGAATATATCAAGTAAATATGTACATAGGGATATTATCACATGAAACACGCTTGTTGAGAAACTACCCATCGGTAGCACTCTAATAATTTGTCTACATGAGGAGATCACGAGGCCATCTCCTTTTCAGACGCCTCGGAGGGTTATCAGGAATCGAAGAGGAAGCAAGTTTAGAAACAAGAGGATTCGGATGGTTATGAAGTTTATTATGGAAGGATAGGTATCTGGATTTGGCTAAATCGGAAACATATGGAACATTGAGGTTTTTATGGATTATTTTATTTGTGACAAAGTAAGGAGCATTGAGGATTTTGCGAAGGATTTTGGATTGTAAAGATTGGATACGAGAGGAATTTGATGGTTTAGTGGATCCCCACAGCTCAACTCCATAAGTCCAAATAGGTCTTATTATAGTCATGTATATGGGTCGTTAGTTTTTTAAGTGCATTTTTTTAACATTTAAGTTTATATTTTTTTTATCTATTTATTTCTTCTGTGAATTTCTATATTTTATATTATTTAACTTAATGTTGAATTTTTTTTGTTTTTGAAGTGATGACATCTGTAGGCTATCCGTCAGATTTCGTTCGGCTTTAACGCTCGGGTAAATTCGGCTAGAATAGACTAATTAAAATATTTTTTCATATGGATTAAAATATCTCAGAAACTATAAATGGGGCCTGCATACTGTAAGCTAGGGAAATGTTCAGCATTTCATCCTCTCTATCATAGATTATAATTCAAAATTGTATTTTAACGTTATCTTAGGGAGGCGAAAATAAAAAAAAAAAATAGTGTTGAATACCAAATGATAAGATTAGTTGAATATATGGATTAAAATATTTCAGATACTAAAAATCGGATTTGTTTACTGTAATCGAGGGAAAGGTTCAGCATTTCATCTTCTTTGTAATGAGCTATTATTCATAATTTATATTTCAAATTGAGTTCTACCAATGGGTAGTTTCTCTTCATGTTGTACATGTCATGTTATCAATGTCACATTTACTTGTTGTATTTTTCATGTAATACAGTTGTAAATTTCATTAAAATAAATTAAAAATATAAATAAATAAATATTTCATATTATTAATCTGGCCTTGTTGATGTTTTCGTTATATATATATATATAATACTAAAGCACACACTTCAGTTTTTTACCATTATTAAATTTCTTTTTTTTGGATTATATTGCATTTATGGTATGAATGCGCATCACTCAGTTCTAATGTTTAGTCTGCTTAAGTGTTACCAAATTTATTATTTCTTCATAAAATATATAAAATAAATAAATTAGAAAAAGTATAGAAAAAATTTAAATGTTATGCCAAATTGGTCTAGCAATAATAAATGGTTTAATCGAGTGTTCGAAAACCTGTCTCATCAAACGTGTATTCTATCAATGTTGTAAAAAAACTGAGATATCTTTAGTCTTTATGACACTTCTGTTTTTAATAGGAACAACGCAATATAAGTTTTATAAAGTAAATCATTAGGTTTAGTTTTTCTTATTTATTTTCATTGTCATATATAGTATGAATGTGTACATACAATCTTTAATACTTATTAAATGTCATTGAATGTAACATTTTTTATTAATTTTGTACAAAATTCTTTTGGGTGATGTTTTCATTCTCAATACTGCTTGCTCTCCAGCTTTCTTTTAACTTTTCGCATTTTTATTTTCCCCCTTGCTAATCCTAAATTCTTTTCTGAAGAGTCAGCATCCCCGAATATCCCGATCCCTGAGAGGTGGTGTTCCCCAGGGAGGAATCCTGTCGCCTGTTCTATTCTCGATTCGCGCCTAGCTCAGTTTTCATCTCAGTTGCAAATTATGAATCTCTTTTGGTTATTATCACTATAATTTGTTTTCAACGTAGATTATTTTAATATAAATCTATTGTAAAAATATATTATTAACTTATCTTTTCATTAATTGTTTTACCTAAATATTTATTAGTATAATAAATAATGAAAAAATTAAATGAAGATATAATTTTACTCTGGGACTAAAGTCTCCTTAGAATAATAACAGAGTTACATGTTTATGGCTCTTGGTCTGGCTTAGAATAATACGAAATGATGCCTAATTAACTGTTGATTGTTATTGCAATTCTTCAGTTGATTGAATTAATTATTTATCGAAATTACATAATATTAATTTAAAAAACAATACAAAAATAATATTTTTGGAAATAAACGGAAAATCAGACGTGATCCATGATCTGTTGATCGTCAGAGGAGTCTGTGTTTCATAACAAAATTATATTTTAATCTATTTATATATATTTAATTAATGTGAAAATAAGAAAAATTATATTTGCAATGTAAAAGTTATATAAATATTTTAATTTCAAAAAGAGTAGTACAAACATTCTCCAATTTATTAATTGTTAAATTATCTGGTGAGCATTATTCTGTAGGAGAAAGCAGACTTGCAGTAATTTACCAATGCTATCCATTTTTTTCTATTTATTAAATATATTATTTGATCCCGAAATAAATTTCTAAATTTTAACCATGTAATTCTAAATTCAGAAAGTATCGGACAAGCAGCCAGGAAGTGATAGAGATCTCCTGTTTTGTTTGTATTACACATGCTACAAATATTATTTGTTTCCTTAAAGTGTTTATAATTTAAGTTCAAAACATCAGCTCTAATTTTAATTACCCACCTGATCACCTTCAATGAGCTTTTGTCATCAATATAATTTAATGAAGTTAAATGAGGATAAAAAGTGAACGTTTTAGAATTCTGAACTTTGATTACATATTGATTATATATATATCTTTTTGAATGTGAATTCTTGGTGAAGATAAATTATTTTTCCATAGTTTAACATCGTCACAGTTAGAGCGATTTATGTTGAAATTTAATCCATGCAATTCTATCAGATTAAGTAAGTCCCTAAACCATGCGATTTCTTTTTTAATTATCTGTAGTGCTAATATTTTTGGATATCTATGTGGTGGAAGACTAAAAATTTTTATATGCCAGATGCAAGTAAATTTTACATGTTTGCGGAATTTCGAATATGGAGTAGGTGGTGGAACAGGAGTTGATTGTAGAAATTTGTGGACGAGGATTCACGGATAGAGGTAGATAAAGAGTTCCAAAAGGGGGTAGCACAAATAACAAAAGATTTGCTTAAGGAAGTAGTTTTATAGGAGTAGATATATAAATCCATAGGTTGAGACCTAGTATTATTCGATGTAGGGAAGGGTTTTTGGTTCTGACGATTTGGAAAATGAAAACATCTAGGAGGAATTGTGGGAATTGGTTATTTGGGCTCGAAGGACTTTAAAACATGTATTTCTGTTAGAAGTTCAGTTATCATTAAGGCAGAAGACCTAAAAATGAATTATTTATTAGCATGTCAAAATATAGTTACCAAATATATATAGTTAATATAGTTCAAACCAAAAAAGAGTTATTTTGTTTCTTTTGCGTATCATAATTGATATAATTAGTGAAGCGACTTGTGGAATGAAATGTTGAAATGAAGCTAACAAATTCCTGGAAGCTCGTTTTATATTTCCTCTGTCCCCTCATTAAAATTATATAAATTCCTTTGGATAAAGGTTAGAGTTCC
Organism: Nezara viridula; assembly: GCA_928085145.1. NCBI lineage: Eukaryota > Metazoa > Arthropoda > Insecta > Hemiptera > Pentatomidae > Nezara > Nezara viridula. Next base: position 175,687,517 of record OV725079.1, on the reverse strand, counting down.
CTTTTAGCTCTTGATAATAATGGCTCTTGGTTTCTTAAAATACTAGATCAACCCATTCCGTGGCAGTCTTCTATTTATTAAATTCTTTCCGATGCTCGTCCTAGTTTCGATCCGCTCTGTTGGTTAGCGGTTTTAGACGTTAACGGCTATAAGGAGTTTGTTAATTGGGAGCATAGTAGTGTGATGATCATATTCATAATAGACGCACACATATTGCTACAATCTGTTTGTCTGCCTTATTAATATTATTTATGAATAAAAAACTTTTCTATTCATTACTGATTGCCTCCTTCTCTATTCCCTCTGATATTCCCTGAAGGTGGGATGGGGGGACTAATATTTAAATTTTATTAGAATACTTTGGCAGACCAAGAAGCTGCAACAAATAATTTATATTAAATAATTAATAATTAAATTGTTAATTGGGATTATTGGCTGTAGTAGAGAACTACTAACAACAGAATATGGTATTTTTTTTTAAAGAAAATTAAATTATTTAGCAAAATAGGACTTCTTTACAAATTATATTCTTTAATACTTAATAATTATAAATTAAATAAAAGATTGGATTTAATAAAACTAGTTACCCCGTGCGAATAATTCGCAGAAAATTTTGTTTAGTGAAGAAATAGCAAAACAATACGGAAATAAGTAGTTGCTATGTATTATGTAAGGAATTAATTAATGTTTTCTCCTTGGTCGGTTACAATATCCCATTAAACGTAACAGACCAAAATATTTGTACAAAATGCTTTGCTAGGAACTATTTTTAAACACTGACTGGAAAGATAATAAAATTAATATAGACAAAATAATGCCTCGATCATGGAATTCTCTAATTATTAAAAAAAAATAAAATATAAGAACTACCAAATGTCTTTAAGAAATAATAAAGTTAATATGTCAGCTAGGAAAAAAAGTGTAGTAGACTATTTTACTCTTAAATGCAATATCTTAAACAGAAAGACATTATTAGGTATACCTAATGGACTGTATCTTTGTTAATAATTGTCCAATTGTTTTTTTGTTTTTTTGGTTTTGTAGGTAATTCAGTAATCTTTCTAATTATTTAATCATTTGTACAATCCAGAAAAAAATGCATATTTTTGAGTTATTCACAAGTTTCCTTTCCTCCATAACTTTTTTTCCCGGAAATTTTGATGGGATTGGACTATTTTTCGTATGTGAAGGAGAATAATTAATATCTTCAAAATTAGTGGTCAATCATTGGATTTGATCAAGAATTGGCGAAGTTATGGCTTACCGACAAAAAAACACCTTTTAGAAATAATATATAGGATTGATAAATCTTAAGATCTCAAATTTTATTATTAAGTATCCGCAGAATATTTTATTTAGATTAAATCGCTTTTACTCGATGTGGAGTAATGAGTTGTATCGTTGAGAGCTTAGTTTTCTGTCCCCTCCCGTCTGGAAGTTTCGTATTCTACATGAATCTATTAGAATATATATATATATATATTAGATATTTATACACACACACACACACACACACACACACACACACATATATATATATATATATATATATATATATATATATATATATATATATATATATATATACATTCTAATATAGACTAGTAATTTTTCATTAGGCAGTGATCGTTCCTAGGATCGGGAGACCCTACTGTGGCACACCCAGCCTAAATAAAGTGGGTACCCTTAATTTAAAATAATTAAGGGGAAAAATCTGGCGGTTGAGTGTGATATTGGCCCGTCACTTCCCTACACAACCGTTGGCTCATGGGTTGTAGTGGTACTGGTTTGTACCATATATATGGTACAAACCAGTACTATATATATACATACACACATATACATATAAATTAAGCTGATTTCTTTTTTCTTTTTTTAAGTTTATTTGAGTGATAAGAACAGCTGTTTTTGTTGTAACCTTCCTTTTATTTGCATTTTAATTATATATATATATATATATATATATATATATATATATATATGAATTATTTATATTAAAATTAAATTGTGGTACACTTGTTGGTAATCGCATGTTTTTTATCTTCCATTTTCTTCTTCTTTTTTTCTGAACAGTTGTTTGATTATAATCTTCCTCAGATGTGATTGGATGTCATGGTGTTGTGTGATGGCAAGTTATTTTATTCTTTACTTACATTTTAGAGCCACAAGACTGTGTTGTTGAACCTTTTTCGATTATATAATAAGTTTTCTGTCTCTTCATTAAAGTTTCAGTATATATATATATTTTCTCTCGACGCTCCTCCCTTTATTCCTGATATTCCTGCAGCAACGGAATGTCACGAAAGCTTCCCTAGGAGCCGTTGATTGTGAAATGAGCCAGACTGATTGATGTGGACGCGATCGTTATTATTTCTGGTCTGGTGGGTTCGATCACGGCCCGGAAAATATTTCCTTGTGCCCTCGGCCAAGGGCGGAAATTAAATGGGGTGGAGGCGGCTGTATTTTTATGGATAGGAGAATTTTTATGTATCTAATTTAATAAAATATATTAAATTTTTAATATACGCGCCTGCTCTATAACCATTTCAAATTTTGTTATCTGGACATTCCTAGTAATAAATATTTTAATAATATTTCTAATCTTTGCTTTAGGGTAGATAAAATTCAGCTATTTTTACTGCCCATTCATAAAATACATAAAAAATCTATATAATTTATTTTATTAGAATGAGTTGGTCGGGGGCGCAGTCAAATAAGTACTATCTTAATAAGCAAGATATCGTAACGGAGAATAGTTGGAATTGAGGAACCAAAGAAGTACGAGCGCACCCGAGCTTGCATTATAACAGGCTTTCATACTTAACATGAGCTTAACATAATACGGACTCCGACGATATTATATAAATGCACATATGTGGTTTTCATAAATGCTATTGTTGGTATTATTTAATATTTAATTGTATAGATTACAATAGCTTCTATAATTTTTACTTTCACTTTCGCTTTGTCTGAAAATATATTTTTCTGCTGAGAAGAGGCTGGGTGGTAAATGAAAGTTGTGTGATGCGTGCACCGTACCAGATATCTTGTTTTTTTTAACTATTTTTTCTAAACAGTGCATCGACGCAAAGAACAATATTTTTTAAGAAAGTGAAGGACGTAAAATTGTATGTCCAACGAATACCTAAACTTAATAATTTGGTTTAATGGTTTGATCGATTTCCACGGTCAACGAACTTCAATCTTTACCAAATTACTGAGGCAAATTATTATTAATAATCCTGCAGTTTGAAAATGAGTTCTGTAAAAGAAAAAACTCATAGAGCGAAAATTGTAGAGTATGATATCCCGCGTCCACTAAGTACTTTTTAACAGTTTTAATGTAGATCAACTATATCAATTATATCTCTCGCATCGGGATTCGTTATTTCTTCCTGAAATTAGTTTTTCTTTTTACAGCTCATTTTTAAAACAGCCGAGTTTGTGCAAATGGTTTCCTACGCTTGTGTGCTACAAATTTAGGACCATAGTAATCTCTTGCTCTGATTGGGTGCGTTTTTGATCATCATTGATGTCAAAATTTCCTGAATAAATTTTGACAGGTGCTTTCGTTTAAGCCGTCATCTCCTTAACACTGCAAATTTTTCTATGAGCTTCTGCAGCATGCTTACTTTTTTAAAAATAATACTACAAAATATACCGATGATGAATGATATTTTCTTCGATATTCACAGTGCTATAGCAAACGCAATACTAAGCTAGTTCCAACAAGAGTTAACAGTTATAGTTGTTGACATATTATAAACACTATATACAATCCACCTTAGGTATCAATTCATCAGATAAGAAGTGTATCATAGTTACATAAAAATAAACAAAAAAAAACGAAAGAACTTATTTGCCAATCCAATACATCCTTACATTTATAGATGTTAATTCAATAAAAAAAAAATCTTTTATACCTACAAGGAATCAACCTTAACCTTTCTTGTGGCTACTTCGTACTTGGATAAAATCGTATTTAACGCTAAATTTCTTCTTGTTTTTCTATCAATGGATTATAACATAAAAGATAAACTAATCAAATTCATCAATGGCAAATACGTTAGTTAATTAGTTGAATGCCTAGGGGGCGACGAACGTAGGATTTTAAATTTAGAAATAGTTTAGGCAAGATCGATATTTGACCGACAGTCGAGGACGACCGTTCAAAAGGTCTCCGCTCCCAATTCGAAATTAGCTCTTTACGGAGTCTCACATAATAATATGATATTAAACTGTTATTTTGTACTTTTTTAAAACATTAAATAATATCAAATTAATATATAAAAAATATTAAAAACAATGAAATGAACTTTTTTTTTATTATTTTCACTTACCCTATATATGACAGAAATATATAGTAACAGAAACCATTGTGTTGAAATTTTTTTAAATCTGAGTTTATAACGGAAATACATGTTTTGAGGTCTCTTGAGTTCAAATAAGTCCCGCTAAACGGTGTGTGTGAACAGTCTAGTTCGAATTTATTTTTTTATTTATTTATTTTTTTTTTATTCTTCCTTAATGGTATTTACAACTGTATTAAAGAAACACATCTAGTAAATTTGAACATATGGATAAAATGACGTGAAAACACTTTTAGAGTAACTACCCAATGGTAGCAATCAAATGAAACCTCTACATTAGGAGATCACGGGGCCATTCTTTTCAGACGCCTCGGAGGGTTATCAGGAATTGAAGAGGAAGCAAGGTTAGAAACGAGAGGGTTGGGATGATTCTGAAGTTTATTATGGAAGGATAGGTATCTGAATTGGGCCAGATCTGAAACATTAAGGTCATTATGGATAGTTTTATTTGTAACAAAGTAGAGATCATTGAGGATGTAAGAGTAATTCGATGGTTTAGTGGAGCCCCATAGCTTAAATCTGTAAGTCGAAATAGGCCTTATTATAGTCATGTATATGAGTCTTTTGTAATTAATTGGAAGTTTAGAGCGTTTGTCTAGTAAGTGCTGAAGTAATCGGAAACATCCCGCAGTTTCTTGTCTTTTCAGTCTGGTATGAGCTCGAAATCGAAAAGATCTATGAAAGTGAAATTGTATAATTTAAGTTTTTATATACCTGAGATGTTACAGCAACATTTTCGTGAAAACACTTGATATATTTCTTTTTAAACAACGATTTTGCTTAAATTCATTATATATCAGTGTAACACTAAGCAGTTTTGAATATAATGCAGGTTTTATCCTCATTGATCACTCAATGTGCCAGAAAAAATTGTCTTTTTTCTTAAATTTTGACTTTTCTGAGGAATGAAGGAAATGGTAATCTTTATGATGATCACTTAATCTTGGATTTCATTGATTGTGATTGTAAACGGTAACGAATAAAAATAATTGAGAAATGATGTATAAGGATTGCTAGTTTCAGAGAGGATGTTCTCTAGATCTATATTATTTCGTAAGTGTAGCTTCGATTTTGAAATAATATAGAAAGAAATGTGGAGAGATAAAAGATGCGGTATACCGTGAGGTATTAAACGGCGAGGTAAGGTAAGACGAGGTATCGGGTGACGTATTAGGCGGGGAGGTTTGAGCAACAATGGGGCCGCTATTGAAGGAAAAATAGGAGTTGTTATCTCGTTGCTTATCTCCAGTCCTCTTTAGGGCCCCCCCTTAGCCCTTTGTTGTGCAATCACTTGGAGTTTATTTTAGCTTCAATAATTTATAAATTTACACAATACCCGGGTTTAATGTAGCGCAACCCCTCCTTACCTTCTTAGCTCTTCAGCGGGAATTAAACCTGAATAATATGCTCTTCTATAGTTGTTGGACAGTTGATAAATTACACGAAAGGGCTGAATTATCCTGAGATTTCAGAGTAGTATTTTTGAAAGTTAAGATACTTTAATGACATATCTTCAATAAAATTCATTTGGTTTTAGTACTACATTTTTTACTCTCACTTACGTATATATGTAATATATACGTAAGAGTAAGTATTGCGATCGAGAAAATTTTGGAATCTGAGTTTTCAACGGAAATACACGTTTTGAGGTACCCTGAGTCGAAATGACCAAGTCCCGAAAAATGGTCTGTGTGTTTGTATGTTAGCAGTCTAGCTCAAAAACGAAAAGCCGTACGAAACTGATATTACGTATTTAAGATAGATATATGCCTTAGATGTGACAGCAACTTTTTCCTTAAAATCGGCTAACCGGAAGTGCCACTTTATATCAACGCTGAAACACATTTTTATAATTTTCTCAAAAACGGCTCTAACGATTTTGATTAAACTCGGTGTATCATTGTATAATTAAGTCTTTAATATAAATTAGGTCTTATCCCCATTGATGTCATTTTACAGGACTTAAATGCCCAATGTTCATATACGTCTTCCTCTAAAGTACCTTTAATATGGTTTATATTATAATGTTAATCATTTCCAATTATTCAGAGTTACGAAAAAATGCTAAATATAACTTTTGAAAGAATTTGATACGTAAGTTAATAAAGGAGAAAAAAAATAAAAATGCAGAAAAACATGCGTTGCTATAGACTGCAGCGCCTAAACGAATGAACAGATTTCAATGAAACTTCGCGTAAGTCATTTTCTCGACACCCTTTAAATTTATCTATATAACATACTTCAACGAAAATATATCGTATTGTATATGGTTTTTTAAAAGTTTATGGAATTTTCTAAAAAAAAAAAAAAAAAAAAATTCATAAAAACCGGACAATTAGGAGGAAAGATATGGTCTGTAGCTTTTTTTTTTTTTAATATGTTCATCTTCAAAGCTTATATCTTTTGTTTTGGTTTTTGAATTTTGTTTAACATATTTCAAATGATTAAAAAAAAGTTAAGTCCAATAATTGGAATCACCTTTACTTTTGTTTTATTTTTAACTTGGAAGGTAATGATACTTTAGATGTATAATTGCTATTAAAAAATAGTAAACTATTGTGAAATAATTTGTAGAGTTTTTTATATACAGTTCATATTGTTGACTGATTAATATTTTTTTTTTTTAATGTTGTAATGTGTTTTGTTGTATAAATGTGCTAATGTCCAATACTAAGTCATCTGAAAGGATATTTTATCTTTTTGTTTTCAGATGCAAATTCAAAATATACCGTAACAACAGATATTATCCCGGAAGAGGCAAAAATTGCCTACCGTCGCTATATTAAATAGACATTTTGTAGTTATAATGGTCTTAATGACTTGTTATCTGTAAGCTTTAAGCTTTAGCTCCGTTTAAAATGCACTTCAAAATTGATTAATGATTGATTAAGTTTCTCGGACAATGTGAGTTGAACTAATAAATAATGTCATTATTAATTAATTATATACCGATAGCTTATTTTTTTTTCACTAGTGAAAATACACTAAATAAAAATCTCGTTATAAAAGTTTTTTTATTTTATTGAAATTTACAACTGTATTACATGAGAAATACAGCAAGTTATCAGGGATCGAGGAGGAAGCAAGGTTTGAAAGGAGAGGGTTCGGATGGTTCTGCAGTTTGTTATGGAAGGATAGGTATCTGGATTGGACCAAATCGGAGACATATGGAACATTAAAGCCTTTATGGACGATTTTGTTTGTGATAAAGTGAGGAGCGTTGAGGATTTTACGAAGGATTTTGGATTGTAAGGATTGGATACGAGAGGAATTCGATGGCTTAGTGGAGCCCCAAAGCTCAATTACGTAAGTCCGAATAGGTCTTATTGTTGTCATATACATGAGTCGTTTGTAATTGATTAAGTGCTTAGAGCGTTTGTCTAGTAAGTGCTGCAGTAGTCGAAAACATCGGGCGGTTTCTAGTCGTTTCAGGCTGGTCGTTATAAAAGTTAAAATATATGTTTGAATCGTAATCCAACGACTCCCTGTCCTACAGTTTTCTTTAACAATACTCCACTTATCCCTGTTGAGCAAATCCGATACCTAGGACTCCACCTGGACAAACGACTGACTTGGAATCCTCATACTAGACTGAAACGACAAGAAACCGCTCGACGTTTCCGATTACTTCAGCACTTACTAGACAAACGGTCTAAACTTCCCATTAATTACAAAAGACTTATATACTTGACTATAATAAGGCCTATTTGGACTTACGGAGTTGAGCTATGGGGCTCCACTAAACCATCGAATTCCTCTCGCATCCAATCCTTACAATCCAAAATCCTTCGTGAAATCCTCAATGCTCCTTACTTTGTCACTAATAAAATTAGCCATAAAGATCTTAATGTTACTTATATTTCAGATCTGGCCCAATCCAGATACCTATCCTTCCATAATAAACTTCAGAATCATCCCAACCCTCTCGTTTCTAACCTTGCTTCCTCCTCGATCCCTGATAATCCTCCGAGGCGTCTGAAAAGAAGATGGCCCCGTGATCTCCTAATGTAGTCATATCATTAGAGTGCTACCATTGGGTAGTTACTCAGCAAGTGTATTCATGTCATTATATCTATTATGTCCAAATTTACTTGATGTATTTATGTAATACAGTTGTAAATGTCATTAAGAAATAAAAAAATTTATATGTTTGAAAATAATATATCTTATTTCCTAAATCAACTGCTATACTTTAGTAATTTAAATCGTCTTGTGGATGTAGAGGTAATGAGGAAGAATGAAGAATGATCTGATAATATGACCATTTCTCCAGTTTTTTAAATCGATTATTTGATCGTGAGGATTTCAATTCAATTCTATATTGGAAGAGGAGAGGCGATGTAACGGTTATGTACCTCAGCAGAGATAATAGAGCTGAGGAACTAACTAACTAACTACAACTGTCTTATATAATATTTATCTACCCTCCTTCCCCTCCCCCCCCCCGTTCGCCTTCTCTTGGAGTAGATGAGGCATTATTGAGGAATCATTCTATAGTAGCGAGGAGGCTAATTAAATATCGATCTGCGTGGCAATGGCGAACCTGACTGAAGGGCCGGAGTCAGATATTGTATTCACGGATCATTTCCGATTCCCGCTCTCGGTTCGGAAGATGATTCAAGAATTAATAATCGATCTTTCTCCCTATCCCTCTCTCTCTCTCTTATTACTTCCTCTCTTCTGGCTTATCGATATTCATTTCATATTCCTTTTCATTTTATATTTTTATTAAAATTATTCCTCGGAAAGTATATTTGTCTTCTTTGTCGGAGGAAGGACTGGATAGAAAATTGGATTTTCCCTCCGTCTCCACTTTAAATGTCTCAGTTTTTTTCCCGTAGAGTGCGTTCTGATAACACCTGTTTATACGACGCAGGATGTTAATTAGATGTAAACTTCTATCGTGACGAATAAAATATTATGAGTCGTTGAATAGTCTTATCTACAGTTACACCAGATCCGGTTGGGTTCTTTCTTTCGTGTTCCTATCTTACGAATTAAAAGTTATTAACATTTAAAACATTAATTCCAAATATAACTTTAACATTTTCTAACTCCTTTTTTTTAACTTATGCCAAAAAAGATTGTTTTGGCTTTTGCTTCCTCACTGCCGAAGGGAGGAAAGCTTTTTATCGTGCGGGAGGTTAAAAAAAAATTATGTGTTCAGAATCGAAAAATTCCACTTACGTTTAACGTTCGGCGTCTGTCTTTAGTCAAATCGATGTAACGGGCATATCACCTACTACCGTTTTCCCAAATTTCATGATATTTTCTGGAAATGTGTGGATTGGTGTCTGGATGATCCCTTACCAATTTCATCCTCCTTACTCACGCGCAAATTTATTTCCTTAGCTATGTCTAAAATAATTTTAATTTTTACTTATTTTTTTTATTTATTAATTTATTTTTATTTTTTTATATATATTTTTTATTTATTATTTTATTGTATTGTATTGTATATATGGTATGAATGATCCTCACTCAGCTTCAGTACTAAGTGCCCTTAAATGTGGGAAAATGTATTATTTCTCAATAAAATGATTTAATATACAGAAAAAAAAAACTATGTCAATATTTCTGAAACGGCTTGTTCGATTTGATTTAATGTTGGAAGAAAGATAGATCTTGGTAACAAAAAATAAATAAAAAATGCCGTATCAATTTCATTGCATTCCGTTAACTGCTTTATCTTAAATATGTCCAAACGTATTTTTCGTAAATACGTCTATATCTTAAAAACCACACCAAGAGAATGGTTGAGATGATGATTCAGACTGGATCTATTGGTGATGTTAAACATTCATTGATGTTGAACAATATTTAAATATAATGAAAGTATTTCGGCCATTTGCTTTGCTTCTATATTGACACTTCTGCGTAGTGTTGCCCAAATACGAGACCGAGAAGAGTCTTGGTCTTGCGAACTCGTTCATGGTCTTGGTCTTACGCAAAAGTCTTGTAACAGTCTTGGAGTTACTTATTAGCTTATTACTATAGAGATATTAATGTAATTTTTTAAATAGGAGAAACCTAACTAAGCCCGAATGAAAAATTAGAGGAGTTAAATTAAAAAGTATATTGGTTATACCAAATATTAACATATAGTAACTAAGCTTGTCAAGTATTAGTGGCTATTTTTCCTTAATTTTTATTTAAAAAATGAATATTTTTTTTACCAGTCCTGTTCTTGATCTTGGAACAGTTGTTGCAAAGGACAATGGTTGCAAAGTGCAAGACCAAGACCGATTTTATGCAACACTACTTTAGCGGATTGTTTTTGGATGACCGGTGTTTTTTAACATCACTAATTAATTCAGTATGCTTGACTTTCGCAACCACTCTCTTCACAGTTAATAAAGTTAAATCACTATTCCAACCATATTTTGGACGAAATTTTCGATCTGTTTTCGCAGGACTTTCATTGTTTTAAAAAAATTTGCAACAATGAAACACAATTCTCTCGTATAACTCTCCGTGTTTATTAACCCTAAACTATTAGCTGTTAAATTGACAAAGAACTGGGAAACAAAAGAAGAGATAACTATGTTTTGCATTAAATTTAAAAATATTGCGTCAATTTTAGGACACCATGCATAATACATATATATATATATATATATATATATATATATATATTTTTTTTTTTTTTTTGTTTTTGTTTCTCACATTTATACATTATATATTGTAAAAACATGTACACAATTAATAGGGTAATAAAGAAGATATGACAAATTACCCGCCAATAACGCCAGGCCGAAGGGGATAACTTTTTTTCCGAAACCCTCCACCATTAATTCGCCACTTCTTTTCGTAAGGGTGAGCTACCCTCTAAAAATTTCTTAATTTCTTTCTGATCAATCCCTATTAATTCAATTGAAAATATCGTTTCGGAAAAATTAATAACCCCAAGTTTTTTTTAATATCAAAAAATAATAATAAACTTCGATTAAATGAAGAATAATTTTCTTTTTTAATCACATCAGACGTTTCGGGATAATTTTGCAATCTTTAGAGATTCCTTTATATTTACTCGACTTTGTAATGTGGCACCAATTGTCAAAAATTACAATAACTGTCATATTTATATTTAAATTTTTTTGGTGTTACACATTCATTTTCAACCAACACTTGGTTATTTCAAGTCTCATTGTATTGGTTACAAGTAGAACTTGAAATAACCAAGTGTTTGGTTGGTTTAGTTATAAGTAGAAAATGAATGTTTAACACCAAAGAAAGTATTATATTTAAATATAAATATGATAGTTATTGTAATTTTTGACAATTGGTGCCACATTACAATGTCAAGTAAATATAAAGGAATACCTGAAGATAGGAAAATTAGCCCGAAACGTCAAATATGATTAAAAAATATTAAAGAAAAAATAGAAGTATAATTGCCTTAACCTTAAAAATAAAAACCGAAGCTTCCTAGAAAAAGAAAACAAGAAGATAAATAATTTTCTTTTGATGAAGAATGATTTCCGGAAGTGGTACTTTTGATAATCGATTTAATGCAAGTTTAAGATTTTCTCAAAAAGACTCTTAATGATTTTGATTCAATACAGTATATCAGTGTATTAATATAATGTAGGTTTTATTCTCAGTGATGTTCTCTATCAAGACTTTAAATGGCTAATTTTCAATATTGGCTTCTTCTAAAGCCCCTTTGTTTTTTTCTTTTTATTTGGAATAATTAACCATTTCACATTAATCTTTGATATAAAAAATAGTTAAATATAAAATATGAAAGAATTTGATTAACTAAAGGATAAATAAGATATCGTAACGGATGATAGTTGTAAAAGAGGAATCAAAGCAATACGATCTTGCCCGAGCTCGTCTGAAAGATTACAACAGGCTTTCATACGTAACATGAGTTTCATATAATACCGGATCCGACTGTATTATGTACATATACAAATGTGAAGAGAAGAATAGTTGGGGTGGTCAGTCAAAAAAGAAGGAAAAAATAAATGATAATATTTATTTTTACAAAAATAAAATAAAATAAATAAGTAAAAATAAATAAGTACAAATAAATATTATAATTTATTTTTGCCTTCTTTTTTGACTGACCACCCCAACTATTCTTCTCTTCATCATCCACGACAGTCAACCATTTACCAATTATTTATATACAAATGTGGTTTTCATAAATGCTATGTATTATTTAATATTTAATTGTATAGAATACAGGTGTATAAAAATTAAAGTTTGTATATCTAAGGGTGTTTAAACAAATGAAAATACCTACAATGAATTGTAAATAAATATAGCGTCATTAATGTTTATCTTCACTTCTCCTTTGTCTTAAAATACTTATTTCTGCTAAGAAGAGGGTGGCAAGTTAAAGTCATGTGATGCGCACACCATTTTTTTTTTTATATCTCTCATCTAACATTGTGCTTACTTTAGATCCAGACAATAAAATAATAAATACTGTAGTATACGCAATTTGAAATTAATTGTACAACACAAGAGGTGTCCCATTAAAATGTAATAATTAACTTAAATAATTACGTCCAAGGAGTTTTGGTCCATGACAAATGGACAGCAACTGCCTTGGACGCAGATCTGAGAACAAAAGATACCCAAGAGATAATAATAATCCCGCTTGCGGTTGTGGCAAATACCCAAATTGACAATTCAAATCTCTCTTGAGAGTTTGATATTTTTAACTGTTTTAAACTTTTCTTATTGACTGATGTCAAAGAACCCAAACCAAAAAACGCTGCAAATGATTTCACAATGGTTTATTATCTCCAAAAAATTATTCATCTAAAGTAACATTACCTTCCGAGTTACAAAGAAAACAATACAAAAGGTGATTCCAATTATTGGACTGAACTGTTTTTCTTTAATCATTAGTAATATGCTAAAAAAAATAGCATTATTTCAGTAACACATTTAAAATTTAAAAACCAAACCAAGGATATAACACTTGGAGTAGAACACATAAAACAAACCAGAGACCATATCTTTGCTACTGATTGTCCGATTTTAACTTTTTTTTTTTTAGGAAATTTCATAAACTTTTAAAAAACCAATTCAATAATAACAAAAAGTAAAAACTTTTCGAGTTATTCGGAATTTAATTTTAACATCCCTCGTAACTTTTTTTCCAGCTTCTTTTCGTTGGATTATGTTATATAAATAAATTTTAAGGTCGTCGAGAAAATGACTAGCGAAGTTTCATTGAAATCTATACATTCCTTTAGGAGCTACAGTCAGTCTATAGCAACGCATTTTGAAAGCCATTTGAAACCCATACGTTTTTAGTACAATTCTGTATGTCAAGATGCACTTTGTAACAGACATTATGAATTAAAGTGTTGTAATAATAATATAATAATAATAATATGAATTAATGTTGTAATAATAATAAATAAATAGTAGTAATAAATAAAAAATCTTTAACCTTTGATGTCTGTTTAATAAATGAGTTTGGAATATATGTTAATAGGAACTTTTTTATTTGTTTTGTGTTTGTGAACACATACCTAAAATAGTGCCCTGCAATTACGAACCATCCTGTATACTTTAGATTTTACTCCATGTGATATAAATAGGACCAACATTTTGAAATAAGCCATATGGAGTATGTTAGTGGTGCCCTCTTCGGGTGTTAGGACTAGTTAGTGAGTGGTTTTGCTTTAATTTATTCATGTCCGCTAAGTGGACGTCAGGTGGCGCTTACCTCGGCCCCTTTCAAATATTAACTATTTATTAGCAGAGCTCAGTTATCCCCTCCCCTCCACGATATCGCCTCTTCGCGATACTTTCTCCCAGCCTCGGGCTTGGAATTAGGAAGGCCTAGGCTGTCCATCGATCGGTGTATTATTAAAGATGGTGGACCCCTTCTGGCCGTGGTTTGGATTCTCGACCAATTAGCAATCAGTAGGAGTTTGAGTCAGGGTGTAGTAGTTATAATTGAAAAAAATACCTTGAAGTCACAACCAATCAGCAGGCACTAAGTACCTGTTCTAAAATAAGGCTATAATATGGAGAGTTGGTTGTGGAGGGGGGTGCAGTAAATATATAATACTATATATTTGAATAGTTAATTATTCGATTTACCGACGTTGCATTATTGATACATGATGAATAATTAAATGTATTATCAATAGATATTAAACTAGTACAGGTTACCAGATAAAGAAATTAAAGAACTTATAAGATAACATATACGATGTAGTTAAATTTTAATGATGTAGAGATGGTTGACCGTTGATATAATATGAGAAGGAGTTAGTCGAGGGTGCGGTCAAATAAATAAAAAATTAAAATATATTAATTATTTTAATTTTTGCCGACGTTTCGATCCACTTTGCAGGTCGTCTTCAGGGCTACAAAAGATACAAAACATGTTGAAAATAAAAAATAAATATAAGTATATATAAAATAAGAAGAAGTTGTCAGATACAGAAATAAAAGATGGTATCAGAGATATAGTGGGTGACAATGTAGTTAAATATTAAGAATTATATATGTAGAAGATACAAATAAATGGAAAATAAGTAGGAATAAAAATAAAAATAAAGGAGAATATAGCATGTAAGTTAAAAATAAACAGATTGCGATAAAAGATAAGGAATAAGTGTATAACAAACTAATAGAGATTACATTAGATAACTGTGGGTTAACAGATAAAGGAAATAAATACATGAATGTTAACGAATAAATGTTATTTATTTATTTATTAATGATATTTATTCCTTAACATTCATTTATTCGTTAACATTCATGTATTTATTTCCTTTATCTGTTAACCTACAGTTATCTAATGTAATCTCTATCTCTAGTTTGTTATACACTTATTCCTTATCTTTTATCCCAATCTGTTTATTTTTAACTTACGTGCTATATTCTCCCTAATTTTTATTTTTATTCCTACTTATTTTCCATTTATTTGTATCTTCTACATATATAATTCTTAATATTTAACTACATTGTCACCCACTATATCTCTGATACCATCTTTTATTTCTGTATCTGACAACTTCTTCTTATTTTATATATACTTATATTTATTTTTTATTTTCAACATATTTTGTATCTTTTGTAGCCCTGAAGACGACTTGCAAAGTGGGTCGAAACGTCGGCAAAAATTAAAATAATTAATATATTTTAATTTTTTATTTATTTGACCGCACCCTCGACTAACTCCTTCTCATAGTTAAATTTTAATATCATTAGAATTTTATTGACTTTCGATTTTGATTGGAAGGCAATGGAAAAAAATAAAAAATTTCAAAGAATGGCTTTCTTTGTTCCAAAATCTATAATGATGACGTCAGACCTATTGTGAGGCACTGTGATAAATACATGATAATAGATTCGTCATAATACATTTTGAAAGAACCTTTTTGAAGCAGCCTTTAGGAATCATATTTATCATATGGCACATTTTCATCCAATAGGTTAATTATTATTATTAAATTAAAAAATGTAAGTTAAATTTTGACATATACGTTAAATTCACTTTTATTTTTTATATTAATATAAATTAAACATAAGATTTTTTTTTTTTTATTGATGTTATTTGCAACTGTATTACAAGTAAAAATACATTCAGTAAATGTGAACAAAGGAATAAAATAGCATGAAATCACATGTTGAGAAACTACCCATTGGTAGCACTCTAATAAATATAAGAAATAGAACTGAATTTAGCATATATGTTAAAATTTCACCTACATTTTTTAACTTCATAATAATAAACCTATTTTATGAAAAGTGCCATATGATAAATATAATTCCTAAAGGCTGCTTCAAAAAGTTTCTTTTAAAATGTATTATGAAGAATCGATTATGACAGTGTGATGTGCGTCATAATAGACCTGTCATCTTCATAATAAGTTTTGGAACTAAGAAAGCCAAACTTATTGATTTCGCGATTCCGAATTATAATAATATATACATAACTGTGGATGAGAAACTCTGGAAATATTAGGAATTGGCGATTAAAATGAAAAATTTATACCATTTGGTAACGCCAATTGTGATATCAAGGAATGGTCTGGTTCCAAAGACTACAGTGACAGGTACCGATGATTTGTCGTCGAGTTAATCCTTGGTGCGCTAAGAGAGGATCAGCTAGAAGTTCTTTTGGATGCAAGCAGAGAATAGTAAGAAAATTCTTAAATGATTGAAAAAAAATATCGGCAATCTTCAATTATTCTAAAACTTTGGAAAATAACTGTAAACAGCCGAAGCAACCATTAGCTAGAAGCGGACTTAGACCTCTGATTTTTGGTCTCATAATAGGTCTGTAGACGGAGATTGGTTTATAGACATGTCTACGTAGACTGTCTCAGAAAACAAAATTGCGCAACATGTCTACTAGTGTGGACTAGACTGTAGAACTATCCAAACATATAAAACAAATTAATTTTATATATTCAATATTATATTTGTTCGTTTCCCAATAATTATGTTGAATTTTAACAACTCCCACCATTTTCTTTTTGTTCATCGCTGCCCAATCAAAATCGAAAGTATGTCAAAGGATCAGGCCAACTGTGACCTATAGGTCACTTAAATGACATGTAAAAAGTAATAATTGGATTGAATATGCAATGTCATAAACTTTTCATTTTTTTTTTTATTATACATTTATTCATAATATTCAAATGTATTACAAGATTTTACATATAAATGAAATGCGAAAATCAGTATTTAAATGAATCGAGATTACTTTCGAATATAAACGACAGAATATAATTTTTTTTTTTTTACTAATGACAGAATATATTGATTTGTACCGGTTTGCATGCATTAAAATTACATATTTTTTTATTGATATCCTGAGAAAATATTAATTCATGTTTATAATTTATTTTTCACTTGTAATTACTGTACTTATAATATGAGCTGTAACGATAATAATACATTTTTATAGATTTATTTATTAAATAATTTTTACTCTCTATTATTCTTTTCATATTAGTTAAAAATTTGTTGGTTTATTATTTTCAATTATAAACCATTGTGATCGATCAAAAAATTCAAAAACTTAACCCCCTCTCAAAATTTGAGGTTTCACGTTTCAGGATACGTAGGAATTGAAAAACGGATACAAATGTTTTTGTCCGTACGCCGTCCGAGCATTTTTTCCAAAACTACTGGACCGATATTTTACAAGTTTGGATATAAAATCAGAGGTCACCCGAGGATGATCCTGCTTCATCGACATTACTATCCACCTTTTACTTTCAAAATGGCGCCCGAAAAATCTACGCTACCATAGCATCCAGCGCCTAAACAAATGTACCGATTTCAATGAAAAATCGCTTAAGTGATTTTCTCGACGCCCTTTAAATTTATCTATATAACATACTTCAACGAAAAGAAGCTGGAAAAAAAGTTACGAGGGAAAGTAAAATTAAATTTCGAATAACTCAAAAAGTTTACACTTTTTTTGTTGATATTGTATGGTTTTTCAAAAGTTTACGGAATTTCCTAAAAAAATAATAATCGTTATAATTGGATAATTACTAGCAAAGATATGGTTTTTCTTTTTTTTTTTGTATATATATGTTCTACTGCAAATGTTATATCCTTTGTTTTGGTTTTTAAGTTTTGAATGTGTTACTGCAATAATGCTATTTTTTTTAACATATTACTAATGATTAAAAAATAAGTGCAGTCCAATAATTGGAATAACCTTTTATTGATTTTTCTTTGTAACTAGGAAGATAATGTTACTTTAAATGTATAATTGTTTGGAAATAATGAACCATTGTGAAATAATTTGCACCTTTTTTTATATTTCATTTTAATTTAACTTTTATGAATTATATAAGGCTTTGATGATATTTAATGGAGTTACAATGCAGGAATTTCTTTTCTGAATTGGATTAAAGTCTTGAATACATTAATGGTAAAGCTACGTTTGTGTGCTACGTTATGTGATTTATTTTATTTACACAGTAAACATTCGGTCTGGAAGTTATCTAAGTGATCTATATTTTATTCAATAGCATCAATTATGTACGTCTATTAAATTCGATTACTTGGATCTGTAAATCAGAGGCCGAAGATCTAGGGATCGTTTATTTAAAGTTTCATTGGACTTAACTAAGTGTAATGAACAATTTTATCTCGGACAAATCACCTCCTTGCACAACCTCAGACCAAGAAACAGTACTTTCTGTAAATAGTACTGAACCCAAGAAGACGCTTCATTGGTTGTAGTGGTACGGTTTTTTTTTCTCTTTTTTTTCTATATAAGGGTATTTAAACAATTGTAAATAAATATAGCGTCTATAATTTTTACTTTCACATCCCCTTTGTCTAAAAATACAAATCTCTGCTAAGTACAATTTTTTTTTACTGATCACCCCAACCTATCTTCTCTTCATATCTAATAATTTATTGGCATGAGGGATTATTATGAAAATCGTACTTGTTTTATCGTACTTTGACATTATTAATTAAGTAATATCATATCGTTTTCTGTTTTTTTTTTCAATCATCATTATAATTTTTTTTTGTTAATTCATCATTGTTTAACGTGTTAGTTGGCGATAGAAGAGTTTTCAACATAATGTTTTACGATTTTTTATTAAATGTGATGTATACATATATAAAATTCATGGAATATATAAAATAATAACTTTTTTATCGACGTTGTTTATAACGCCATTATTGTTTTAGTCCGTGGTAGAGACTCCATTCTGTCGAATTATTAACATCCGCGTGAAACTTCGTTAATAGTTTCATCTCATCGTAACCTACAACCATTTTATTTACGAAAACTCTTGTAATTGGGAATTTGTCTATTAAATTAGGTACTAAAAACTCGTAAATACTCATTTGCTTCCTACTTAGGTCTTAAGATAATTTGATCACGAAATCGATAAAAAATGTTGCCGACATAAATACTGGGCCGGTTTTCCTACATAACCTCGTTATTTTGAAAAATTAGGGGGAGGGGTTAGGTCACGCCATACGGCTCAACATATTTGTAGGTCTCTTTTTTTTTTTTTTTCTCAATTTTTTTTTCAAATTATCTTACCATCCAAGTAGGAAGCAAATGTGTATTTACAAGTTTTTGGTACCTAATTAAATAGACAAAGTTTACCCCTCTTCAGAGTGAAAAGCCCCCCAATTCCAGGAGTTTTCGTAAATAAAATAGTTGTAGGTTACGATAAGATGAAACTATTTACGAAGTTTCAGACGGATGTTAATAATTCGTTAAAAAGGGATCTTTACCACGGACAATTTTGTTTAATCTGTTTATTTACCAGTCATTCACTACTTGCACAATAAAAAAATCATAAAAAAATCTATATATATATTTTAATCTATAAAAAAAATAAAATAATCATAAAATAAAAAAATAAAATAAAATAAAAAAATCTATATTTTATTCAATAGCATCAATTATGTACGTCTATTAAATTCGATTACTTGGATCTGTAAATCAGAGGCCGAAGATCTAGGGATCGTTTATTTAAAGTTTCATTGGACTTAACTAAGTGTAATGAACAATTTTATCTCGGACAAATCACCTCCTTGCACAACCTCAGACCAAGAAACAGTACTTTCTGTAAATAGTACTGAACCCAAGAAGACGCTTCATTGGTTGTAGTGGTACGGTTTTTTTTTCTCTTTTTTTTCTATATAAGGGTATTTAAACAATTGTAAATAAATATAGCGTCTATAATTTTTACTTTCACATCCCCTTTGTCTAAAAATACAAATCTCTGCTAAGTACAATTTTTTTTTACTGATCACCCCAACCTATCTTCTCTTCATATCTAATAATTTATTGGCATGAGGGATTATTATGAAAATCGTACTTGTTTTATCGTACTTTGACATTATTAATTAAGTAATATCATATCGTTTTCTGTTTTTTTTTTCAATCATCATTATAATTTTTTTTTGTTAATTCATCATTGTTTAACGTGTTAGTTGGCGATAGAAGAGTTTTCAACATAATGTTTTACGATTTTTTATTAAATGTGATGTATACATATATAAAATTCATGGAATATATAAAATAATAACTTTTTTATCGACGTTGTTTATAACGCCATTATTGTTTTAGTCCGTGGTAGAGACTCCATTCTGTCGAATTATTAACATCCGCGTGAAACTTCGTTAATAGTTTCATCTCATCGTAACCTACAACCATTTTATTTACGAAAACTCTTGTAATTGGGAATTTGTCTATTAAATTAGGTACTAAAAACTCGTAAATACTCATTTGCTTCCTACTTAGGTCTTAAGATAATTTGATCACGAAATCGATAAAAAATGTTGCCGACATAAATACTGGGCCGGTTTTCCTACATAACCTCGTTATTTTGAAAAATTAGGGGGAGGGGTTAGGTCACGCCATACGGCTCAACATATTTGTAGGTCTCTTTTTTTTTTTTTTTCTCAATTTTTTTTTCAAATTATCTTACCATCCAAGTAGGAAGCAAATGTGTATTTACAAGTTTTTGGTACCTAATTAAATAGACAAAGTTTACCCCTCTTCAGAGTGAAAAGCCCCCCAATTCCAGGAGTTTTCGTAAATAAAATAGTTGTAGGTTACGATAAGATGAAACTATTTACGAAGTTTCAGACGGATGTTAATAATTCGTTAAAAAGGGATCTTTACCACGGACAATTTTGTTTAATCTGTTTATTTACCAGTCATTCACTACTTGCACAATAAAAAAATCATAAAAAAAATCGAACCCATGACATACGCTGTGACGTAACCGATAGACTTAGATAGACCGAATCTAAGGTGGAATTATTGCCTTAAGGCTGAATGGACGGCGGTCGGTTGATTGTGGTGGTGTCGGCATCGAACCTTCGGGTTCGTTTAACCTTTAGTGACTGTTTATTTCCAACTCTGCACTTTTGCAATTTGGGCAATATTAGCATTTAAAACAGTAGGATGTTGCTGTTATTCAGCTACCCACTGCCTACTTTGCCTTTCTTTTTCTGCTGCTCTCCTACTTCATTCTTACTTATTCCTCCTTGTAGATCCTCCTCTTCGACGTCTTTCCACATATACATGATATTTTTGAAGTATCCATAGTTTTCTTTGAAGATCGGTTAAGGATGATATCTCTCTCTTTGTTAAGACAAGAAGACCTTTCTCTCTCAGCAGCTTCGCTCTCAGTGACTCATATGCGGTACATGCCTTTATAATATGCTCGGCAGTCTCCAGTACCCTAGAACTTAGGCTAGGAGATCGATGTTTACACTAAACCCAAGGAGCGTTCTCGCAAATCCCTATACTACGTGAGAATTACTTTGCGAAAGTACTTTCTCAGAATATCCCCTTTGAAATCGTCAACCACAACTGGTTTCATTTTCTATCGCATCTTTCCGGAGGATTCTTTGAAGTACTCCTGTTGATCCACTAGTATGGTAATGTAAGATATAAAAATTATCTTTATTATTATTCCTATTCTATACTTTTTATATATACATGTTTATTTTTTATCAGTATATTATATTATTATTTTTTGTCATTTTGTATTGCCATGATATTTTATTATTTTCCTTAACTGCTTCCTCTATCTGCACGTTCGACAGCATCGACACAGCCAGGAAAGTAAAGGACGCCCTCAACGGAGCTGACATATACTCAGGATGTTGCACACTAAAGATAGAATTCGCAAAGGTAAGCGATCAAAATATTTTATTTTACCAATATTTTTTAAAACTAATTTTAGTTAGTATGTAGTCTTGTTTTTATATTTTAGATTATAATTAGAAATAAATATAAATGATATGGGATCATTTTTTTTTTTTCTTCTTCGCTACTCTGGTCTATGGAGGATATTTTGGCCTCTTCCTTTTAGATCATAGCAGTTCTGTCCAAATTCTCACACCCAATAGCCCTAGAGCGAGGGCCTAAAAGAATGTTCATTGCAGAAGGGAGTTTTGATTGGGAATATTATTTTGCTAAAGTAAAATGAACCTTTCTTTGTTCATGCTCCATTCCAGACCGTTACTTTCTCAAATTGTGGGTGATTCTATTGAATAATAATATTAAAGATCTATTTATTGAATAATAATACAATCAGCCACTGCCGGAGGACTATAAGCATTAAGGCTAAAAGTTCTTATTCATACAATATATATACAAATAATAAATAAATAAATATAAATATAAGAAGTAAATAAATAATACTGATGAAGAAGGTAAATAAAAAGAAAAAAAAATTAACAAAGAAAAAAAAATTAACAATGAAAAAAAATTAAGCAACTATGTAATATTAGGATAGGGAGTTACCTAGGGGAAATCATACAACTGTTCATTTAATTGTACTACTCGTAGCTCAAATCGTATAACTTTAATTTACATGTATTCATTTTATATGGATTGTATTATTTTTTATCAACAAAAAAAAACTACATTATATACTCTTCCCGCCGCCTATACTTCCTTGGAAATTTCTTATATCAAACGATCAACACCCTTCCTATATCTACTGTCTCCTCAAGCCGAAACCTTTAGTCCACTCAAGATCCCGTGTTTCTAACCTCTATATTCCATTCCACAGGACAAAAACCTATGAACGTTCCTTCTTAGCCCGCTCCGTCACCTATTGGAATTCTTTGCCACATAATATCCGCCATGCCTCTTCACTGTCAACCTTCAAATACCTCCTTTTCCAATATCTCCTCACATCCCAAACAGACGATTCGCAACCATAAATTTCATTTTATGAACTGAATTTGTGAGAAGTAAATGGTGGTGCTTACAGTTTAAGTCTTAACATAAAACATCAATGATTTTTTACTATTTATTTGTATTTCTCTTCACCTCAGGTTGTGCTTTTTCTTTCATGTATATATAAATTTATATTTTATACTTTTTGTCTCACTGTGTAGCAATATGAGTAAGTACGCATATATTGTTCCTTTTTTACCTTTATACCACAATTATTCCTGAGATTTTATTTTATCTTAGTGTTTGCTTATTATTTTATGAATCACTGTAAATATTATTACATTTTGTATTAAATTATGTTTCTATTAGATAGCTATTATTGTGCAGTTATGTATATATAGATATGTAATTTCTTTTCTGTATTTTTTTTTCTTTTTTTTTTTTATCGTAATAATAAGTAAATTTGGAGAAGATTGTATGTTCATTTATGTATGTATGTATGTGTATGTATGTATATATATGTTTATGTGTGTTTATGTATATATATGTGCGTGTGTTTATATATGTGTATATATTTTTTTTTTTTTTTTGTTTATTTCTCAGTGGTTACATACTACTTTTTAAATAATGTATATTACGTTAGAAATTTTTTAAGCTAGTTTTTGGCCAGATTGGTATTTTATTTTGTATTAATTTATCTTTGTTATTCTAAGGGGACTTAGTCCCAGAATAAAGTTCTATTTTCTATTCTATTCTATTCTATATATCACGGTTTATTGCCAATTTATATTATTATATAATTACAATTATTCTTTTCTTAATTTGTAGACATAATATGTTGTCAATCTGTCCAGTTTGGTATAAGACCATCAATAATATTAGCCTTTTATTTCTAATATTTTCGTTGTAGTAGAAGAAAAAGAAGAAAAATAAATTTTATTCTGGGACTAAGCCCCTTAGAATAACTACAATGTACAATTTAATGACAATTGTCTGACATTAGAAATAAATTAGATTACAAGATTGTTTAGATCTAAGGTTACAATAAAGAAAAGGCTCTGTTAGATATATGAAATCATAGATAAATTCAGATATGCGAGTTCACATAAACCATGTGGGTGATATATAATTATCTGTCAGATAATATTAAAGCTACTGATAGATCTGAAAAACGTGAACATTATTTTACACATATTCGGAAGATTGGTAAATAAATTATGTTTAATTGAGGTCAAGGATGATGATTTGCGTATTGAGGTTGAAAAGGATTTCCAAAACAAGAAAGCACGCGTGACAAAGAATGTTTTAAAGGAAACAGTTTTATGAGAAGGAATAAACAGGTTTGAGGGCTGGGATCTCCTGTTGAAGGAATGGACAGAGAATGAAATAGGATTTTTTGGTTCAAAATGTTCGAAAAAGAATACACCTAGGAAATATTGCCGTCGGAAAACTAGGTTGAGCCACTTCAACTCGGCATAGCAACTGGAGACGTGGGAGCGCCTGGGGACTAGCAAAAATAAATCAAATGAAACAATTCATTAGTCTCTTTAATCTGATCTCAAGTCCACCAGACAGTCGACCGTATACAAGACAGCCATAATCGAATTGAAGGAAAATTAGTGAAGAAACTAGGAGCTGACGTATTTTAAGGAGCATGGAACACGGAATCTTGAGGATTGCTATGGATTTTCGGATTATTTGGGAAATGTGATTATTCCAGGACAGACTCTGATCAAACATTACCCAAAGATTTCTAACGGATAAGTAGAGTAGATTGTATGTCATATCTTGCTTCCTTTTATCCCCATATATATTATTACAGTAAGGCTCGAAATCGGTTTTGTACCAAATATAAGCTCCTGTCATGCTCAAATACCATGAATGGGGTACCGTTGGATTCAGAATTTCACAGGGGATTAGCGAATCGTATTCTCCGCTTTTGTTTTTCTTTCTAAAATAAATAAAGTCGATACAAACATTTTGCTAGGCTTCAATACTGGAGCGGTGGTAGGTCTGTAGATCGATACGGGACAAATTGGACCTTGAAGATTTTGATGGGTACAGCGGATAGTTCCTCCGAAACTATCGGATCCTGCGTTTTTAAGACCAAAAACGTACCATTTTCGAGATAACGCAAGGCATGGGGTTCGCATCGACACAACCTGACGTTAATTGTAGTACTGTCATTGAATACATGTCTCATTTCGTCGACTTGAGACCTCTATCATCGAGAGAGGAGGAGTTTATATTATTTATCGATAGTGTTTTTGATCGGCAAGCCATATCATCGTTAATTCTTCGCCGAATCTCAAGATTAAGCCACCAATTTCGAAAGCTTCCTTCTCCTCCAGGCTGGCAAAATAGTCCAATCACTCCGAATATTCAGACAAACAAGTTATGAAGGAAAACAAACTTTATTTGCAAATTACACACTTTTTCCTGGTTTATTCCCATGGTTATATAAAACGTTACTAAATTGTCTACAAAAGGAAAACAAAAATTATCGAAATCGGACAATTTTTAGAAAAGATACAGTTTATTGAAATTTGTAAATATGTTGGTTCCAAACAAAAATGAAGATTTTTTAAATTAATTTTGTTTCCTTTGTCGATTATATTTATCGATAAAGTAACAATTGATTGCTTTATCTTTTGATGAGTTGCATTATTTTATTTTATTATTAATTTGGCATTTGATAACAATATGCTGTGCGAATTTTTTGCACGGGCCCACTAGTGTATAATAATAATTATAGTTATACCATAATATAGTATTATATGTGACATAATATAACTTTCTTGGAGTTGGTATTTATAGCCACGTATCGAAATTGATTTATTTGCCTCGTAGGTATACAAGGTACACCTCTAGAGGATTGAAAAAAAAAAAAAAAATTGTTATTCCATCTCCGTTACACACGCTCGGTGGTTCCCAACTCCATTTCCGTAGATATATAATTCTATAGCTCTGTTATTTTTCATCGCATTTATTTGTATTGTTGTTCAGCTTTATACAGTTATTATTAAATGGATTAGATGATTTGTAGAGAATAGTTTGTCCAAAAAGACCAAGACCTTCTGACTGTTGCAAGACCAAGATCAAGACTATTTTTTGAATAACAATTAAGGCAAAATAGTTGTTACTAAGACTTGATTATAGTAGTTACTATATACAATGAATTGGTATGACCAATATAATTTTGTATTAGTTAGGTGTCTCCTATCTAAATAATTACATTAATATCTCTATAAAAATAAGCTGATAAGTAACTCCAACAAGGTTGCGCAAGACCAAGAAGATTGAGTGTGCAAGACGAAGACCCGTCGTGGTCTCGCATTTGCTTTTAGATCTTTATAGAGGCCGCAGTTAAACAGTGCTAATTGATGTCGCATCGATTCTTTTGCTAATTTTATTTAATAAGTTAATAAACTCCCATATACATAATGATGTAGAGTTGGTTGACCGTTGATATGATATGAGAAGGGATTAGTCGAGGGTGCGGTCAAAAAAATAAAAAAAATTAAAATATATAAATAATTTTAATTTTTGCCTGTTAAATAATTAAAATTATTTATATATTTTAATTTTTTTTATTTTTTTGACCGCACCCTCGACTAATCCCTTCTCATCCCATATACATAGTTTAAATTCTATCAATTTCCAAATTTTCGTTGATTAAATAACTAGTAGGCCCGTGCGAAAAATTCGCACAGCATATTGTTATCAAATGCCAAATTAATAAGTAAATAAGATAATGTATCAAAAGATAAAAAAAATCAATTGCTACTTTATCGATAAATATAATCGACAAAGAAAACAAAAATTAATTTAAATCTCCATTTTTTTTTGGAACCAACATGTTTACAAAGTTCAATAAGCTGTATCTTTGCTAATAATTGTCTGACTTCGATGATTTTTTTTCTCTTCCTTTTGTATGGAATTTAGTAATATTTTATGTAATCATGGGCATTCGTGTCATTTCGTGTAGCTTATGTAGTCCTAACTTGATGTAAATTTTCGTGAGGATACGCGGAGTAATTTTTATGTTACCCCACTTTTTGTGATTTTCGAAAGAAGATCGAAAGGAGGAGGTTCCGATTGGTGCAAAAAAAAAAAGTTTTTTTATTTCTATGAAAATTCGTATTTGAGGCTTTATAGATGTGCGAAATACAAATCTCAACTCTGTTTTCCCTTAAAAAAAAATATTTGAACCCACTTTCCTCCTTCGGTCACTACAAATTGTTTCAACTTCTTACTGATACTATGTTTAATAATTAAAGCTGAAATAAGAGACGTATTAGGGAATAGTTGTAATAAAGGTACCAGAGAAATACGAGTTCCCCGAAGGATTAGAAACATGCTTCCATACGTAACAAGAGCTTAATATAATATGGACTCCGACAA
Organism: Nezara viridula; assembly: GCA_928085145.1. Lineage (NCBI taxonomy): Eukaryota > Metazoa > Arthropoda > Insecta > Hemiptera > Pentatomidae > Nezara > Nezara viridula. The sequence continues at coordinate 175,660,112 of OV725079.1, read as the reverse complement.
TATTATGTACATACTTTACATTTACAGTTTTCATATATGCTATCGTTGGTATTATTTTATTGTTTGGATTACAGCGATATGAAAATTGTAATTTGTATATATAAGGACTAGTAGGGCCGTGCGAAAAATTCGTACAGCATATTGTTATCAAATGCCAGATTAATAAGAAATTAAAAAAATGCAACTTATCGAAAGATTAAGCCATCAAATGTTACTTTATCGATAAATATAATCCAAAAAGCAAACAAAAATTAATTTAAATCTTCATTAATGTTAGGAACTAACATGTATACAAATTTCAATAAGCTGTATCTTTGCTAAAAATTGTCCACTTTCGATGATTTTTTTTTTCATTGTGTAGGGAATTTAGTAATATTATATATAATCACGGGCTAAGGGACTAGTGTGTAATTTTTTAGTTATTCGCAAATAAAGTTTGTTTTCTTTTATAACTTTATTGCCTGAATTTTCGGGATGATTGGACTATTTTGTCCGCCTAAAGGAGAAGCAAGCCTTCGAAATTGGTGGCTCAATCTTGAGATTTGGTGAAAAATTGACGATGATATGGCTTGTCGATCAAAAACACCATTGATAAATAATATAAACTCCTCCTCTCTCGATCATAGAGACCTCAAGTCGAGGAAGTAGTAGTAGTAGTACTGTCATGTATTCAATGCCAGTACTACAATTAATGAAAGGTTGTGTGGATGCGAACCCTATGCTTTGCGTTATCTCGAAAATAGTATGTTTTTTACTTTAAAAACTCAGGATCCGATGGTTCCGGAGGAACTATCCGGGTCTTGCTGTAAGCATCAAAATCTTCTAGATCCAATTTGTCCCGTATCGATCTACAGACCTACCACTGTTCAGGTTTTGAAGGCTACCAAAATGTTTGTATCGACTTTATTTATTTTAGAAAGACAAACAAAAGTGGAGAATACTATTCACTTAACCCCCCGTGAAATTCTGAATCCAACGGTATTCCATTCATGGTATTTGAGTCTGAGAGGAGCTTATATTTGGTACAAAACCGATTTCGAGCCTTACTGTAATAATATATGTACGGATATTTAAACAAATTGAAATACCCATCATGAAATGTAAATAAATACAGCGTCTATAATTTTGACTTCAATTTCCCCTTTGTCTAAAAGTACTTATTTATGCTTAAAAAAGGGTGGTAAGACAACGTTTTGTGATGTGCGCACCGCGCTACCAAGTATTAGAGACCATATGCAATCACTGCAGTACGATGTGGAAATGATGGTTTTACCTCTGGATAAAAAAGAGATATAAATTAGTCCCGCCATTGACCACCACACAGAAATCAATACTTTTTTTTGATGCTAATTAACTTTTTTTTAATCCACCTTTGAATTAAATCATGACTTTCAGTAGTACAGAGTTTTTCTAAGTATTATTAAATTTGTGTAACCATAGATCGTGATCAAAAGCGTCTTTTATAAATTGAGTATGCTTTAAAACTAATTATGTTAAAATGGAAAAAAATATATATATAAAAATCTGGTGGTGTGCGTATCACACAACTTTCACTTAACAATCTTATTTTAGTAGAAATAGGTATTTTCAAACAAAAGAGGTGGTAAAAAAATATGAATTTCACAGCCGTCTAATGTGTTATATTTATGTTTTTTGTTATTAACCATTTCCTTTCACGACTTTATATTTTAATTATTTATATGACTATGATAAATAATGAAGTTGTTACGGTCTTTAATTTGGAAAATTGTTTCTCCAACAAACTTGCCAGATGCTCAGTGGAGACGGTAGGGCTCGCAAAATAAATAAAATTAATGAAGGGTCAATTAAATATTAATAACTATCTAACAGGCGCCACGCTATTTAATTTGTTGAATTTGGAAAATAGCGAAAACCACAAAAATTAAAAATAAATATATTAATTTAATTTAAAAAAAAAGATTAGGACACGGAGGGAGCTAAGAATTTGGAACCTATGGGTTTACAAACATATGTTAATTAACCTCATAACCTATCGAACCTTCCTACTTGGTTAATAATGACTTTTCCTAATCCCTCGAATAGGTTTTTACAATTTCTTATTAAACCTTAAAAAAAGAAGGATATAATATACATAAAACGTGAAAACAAACAGAAAAAAAAGAAGAAAATAAAACTGGCTATTATTAGTACTAATGATGAATTTATTTATTTCTATTGATTTAAATAACTGTTAAAGGAAATGGAAATTATGAACAAGGAATTAGATTTATAAGAAAACAATGAAAATACAATTAACTTTAATTATCAAATAAAAGATTATAAAATTATTATAGAACTAAACATTAACTTAGGACTGTACAGTAAACTAATTACAAATATTTGGAGAAAAAGTAAATAGGAAAAACTTATATGTACATATTTACAATATCCCACTGGTTGAACTCTGTCCAATTGACACATTGGGTTATCTGAAGAAGCGGGAACTTATTCGAACTAGCGTCGTCAACGTCTCCCCAATTTATCTCCTCAGGCTGTCTAGGACTTATTATTAACTAATACTTATTATTAAAACTAATACTAAATACTTAATTATATATTTAACCCTCTTCTATTTAATAAAAAAAGCTAACAATTATTTTACGAACTAATTTTTTTTTTGTATATTATTTTTCTTCCCAAAGTGGCCCGAAATATTCTATATCGGACCAGTATACAAATTATAAAGAAGGCCGCTATATTAATTAATTTTTCATTGTACGTATTTTCATTAGTTTTACCATTGATAAATATGTATATATATATATATATATATATATATATATATATATATATATATATATATATATATATATATATATATATATATATATATATATATGTATATATATATATATATATATATATATATATATATCTTAATTTTTATATTGCCTTAATTTATACGATTAAATCCCCACATATATGATTACAGTAAGGCTCGAAATAGGTTCTGTATTGTGTAAAATATGAAATAATTTTAGTCCGACTAGAATGTATTTTTATTTATTTTCATTGGTATATAATTCACAGTCTCACGTATTGGCAATACTTTCCCGTATATATATAATTTGAAAAATAGCGAAAACCACAAAAATTAAAAATAAATATATTAATTTAATTTAAAATAAAAAGATTAGGACACGGAGGGAGCTACGAACTCGGAACCTATGGGTTTAAAAACATATGTTAATTAACCTTCCCACTTGGTTAACCTATCGAACCATCTTAATTGGTTAATAATGACTTTTCCTAATCCCTCGAATAGGGTTTTACAATTCCTAATAAACGTTAAAAAAACCAATATAATATACACAAAAACATGAAAACAAACAGAAGAAAAATAAGAAAATAAAACTGGCTATTATCAATACTAATGATGAATTTACTTATTTCTATTGATTTAAATACCTGTTAAAGGAAATGAAAATTATGAACAAAGAATTAGATTTATAAGAAAACAAAGAAAATACAATTAACTTTAATTATCAAAGAATATATATATATATATATATATATATATATATATATATATATATATAGGTAAGTGAAAGTAAAAAAAAAAAAACACGTAATCCTATCCATCCTTCCTTATAAAATGTATTTGTATTTCTACACAATTAAATTGATTGTTACAGAAATTTACATATACGAATATTTATGCTTAGGTGTAGTAGTTGGGTGGGTTCTTTAATTTATCCATTACGGCTCTTGGCAAGTAGATATCTTCCCATGTAGTGGTACATATCAGCATACGATTCTTGATTTTCTTAATGGTGGCGGATGTCAGTCAGTCAGTTTTCCTAAAAATATACCAAGGCGTTTAAGTGGATATGAAGATGAATATTTTGGATAGGCTTCTCTGGTTTATATTGTCGATTTTTTTTTTCAAATCAATATATTTTATATATATTTTCCGCATGAGTTCAACTCTGTGCTGCCATCTGTTCGCAGTCGAACTTATGTCGTAAACCGTTTGTAATAAAATAGATATTGTTTTGGTATTATACGATGCACTTGCGACTTTATTGCACTTTATTACACACCGATTTTATTGCCCCTTCGTTATAAATACTGTGGAGAGTTATAAATCTTATTCTTCAAACATTTTATTGAATTTCACGTTTATTGAAAACCTTTTATAAAATTAGATTGAATGTGATGATGAGCTAGATAAAAAAGAAAATCTGGTGCGCGTAACACACAACTTTCTACTTTGAATAGAAATTATTTCCTGACAATTTTTAGCAATTTTAGATAAACGTGCACTTTAAACAGAACTATAGCTTAAAGTTTACAGCTAATAAATCTTTAACATTGTTAAATTAACAAAAATCCTATTAATTGTATCAATGCTAGACAATAAAAACCTCGGTACTACATCTGTTTTTGTAAACCACATTACTCCAGTCTCTGAGCAATATATATATGTCTAGAGATATTTGAGAGTATATCTCTATATTTAACCTATAAATGATCACGGATTGTTCGCTTATTGGTTATTAAACTGTTATTTTTCGTTGTAAAGTTTGCTACAACGACATTTCCATAGCTTGCCATAGAAAAGTCAAAAGTGTTTACACTAATTTTAAGTGGACAATTTTTGGATTCACAAAGGAAAAATCATCAAATTATTCACTTATTTAATTTTCTAAAAGGTTATATGACAACTTTTTGGAGTAAACGGACGTTGATACCTAATTATTTAAATATAATATCAGATCTAGAATTATTCAAGTACCGTAAATGTATTCAAGGTTAATATGCTTTATACATCCATGGAATATTTTTATATTTCACTTCTTCTTAAAAGTTCACGATCGGAGTTCTTTCTCTTATTTTACTATTTATATTGTTACTAATAGTACAGTGTAATATATAGTAGTGTAATAGGTTCAAAATCAAATAATCTGTTTCATTTATCGTTTAAGTTTTCAATTATAAAAAAATCCTCAAAATTTTGAAAAATTACCTCATTTTTTGACCGACAACCCTAATTTGACATTGCGAACTACGTTGCGTAATAGAGATTTTCTACCTTTGGATTAGTGTTGGGCATACCCTAAAACAAAATATCTGTTAAAGAGAGGATTTTAATGCAGAATTCAAAAAAATACAAATACAATAATAATTGCAAACGAAAAACTGTTTTAATTTCAAATTCAATTTTTATTTATTTATTTTATTTCTATTGAAAATATTGATAAGTTAACATAAATAGATTTCACCTAATGTTAAAATTGGTCGTATTTATAAAAACTTTACATTTAATTGACTATTGATTTACTAATTACGATATTTCTCGAAAATGTCTGAGAATTAAAATTAGAATTTTTTTTGGATGTGCCGGACTTTATTATCCCTCCATGGATCCAGACCTCGCCAGTTATAGAGAACTCGATGGCTGGCTCTCGAAAAGATACGCTACTTCCTATCGAAGCACAAACCCTATTTCTGGAAATAATGGAAAAGCATAAAAAATGTAATATCATTTATACTGATGCTTCAAAAGTAAACGGCGAAACAGGATGTGCTATTGTCAACTCTCAAATAGAAAAGTATTTCAAACTTCCGGAGATCTGCTCTGTGTTTAGTGGAGAGATGATCGCTATTAGAGAAGCTTTGACTTACATTGATTCAACGGAGAGTAACAAATGGGTGGTGGTAACGAATTCAAAGAGCGCAATCCTGGCCATCGAAAAGAGAACACCGACAACCACACTGGCGAGATCTATTAAAAGTATCTGGTGGAAACTAACAGAAAAGGGAAAGGAAATAATATTCAAGTGGGTTCCTTCACACTGCGGAATTGTCGGAAATGAACAGGCAGACAAAGCAGCAAATATGGCGAGAAGGCTAGATAGAAATCCAACAGCCACAATTAAAGAAATCCCGATAGAAGATTTCATACATCATATAAAAAAAAATTGCGGGTAATGCGGCAGAACGTATGGCAACAAATAGAAACCAAATTAAAAGGAATAAAAAGCCACTGTTCCAAATGGAAAACTAGTAACAGACTCTCCAGAAAAGAAGAGACAGTCCTCTGTCGCTTACGAATTGGGCATTGTGAATTTTCACTTGCCTAATTACTAAGAGGACTAGACCCACCGACCTGCGAGAGCTGTATGGTGTAAAGAACTGTCCAACACATCATCCAAGACTGCCCAGTATTTAAGAATGTAAGGAAAAATCTCGATATGGCTCAGAGCCTAAAAGAAAACCTCAGTGACAACCTTACAGTTTTTAAAAATAATAAAGTTCTACAATAGAATATAAATAGAAAGTGTTGCCAATGGCCCTGCAGGGTAGAGGCAACAATAAAAACAAATACTTACGATAAAAATACTAAAATAAAAAATAATAGATAATTAAATAATTATGAAAACTTTAAGTCCAAAGTTGGAGTTAATTTTGAACTGGACTTGAGAAAAGATGTATACGATTTGGAAATACTATATATATTGCAATGTTAAAAAATAAATATTGTAAAGGAGTTGGGATCGGTACCGGTGGGGGTGGGATGTATACGTGTCCCTCAGGAGATGACGGTTGAGCTAAGATATGGAGATGATATCCCGTAATCCCGTAATCCCGTGGAATGATAGCTCCCCGATGATGATGGATGGGTTGGAGATGCCGCCCATTTAGTCCTACCGGTTTTTTACCTGCTCTAGCTTCCCTCTATCGAATAATGTTGACAAATTACACACCATTTTCGAGTCTGTTGGGGGAGGGTTCTATTTAGATTCATCATGTTTTGCGTACGGGTATTGTCTTTTAATTATATTTTCATATTATCTGCTTAGAGTAATATGCAAAATGTATGGAGAAAATAATGTATTTTTAAGTTCATTCGTTTTTAGCATTTCTATATATTTCTAACTGATGTTCTCATATTTTGAAATATGTTCTTTAAGTAATCAAATAACTATCTTGTTTTATTTTTTAATTAATCAATATAAATAAATTTTAATATTAATTTTTTATAAAGGAACTCAATTTTCTTCTTGTGTGGACGACGCGCCTTATATTTATTTTTTTGATTAAACAAGTCTTATATAATATAAGCAACTGTTGGATCAAACAAGTAATACTTTTAATCCAATTTATTAAAATTTTAATAAAGTAAAATTAGCTAATTAAAAAAAAACATTTTTTTAAAAGAGGAAAATACTAATATAAGAAAATTACCTTAATTAAATTCAGTTTAATAGAATTCTTTAAATTTTTATTATTAACTTTTTTTTCATTTTCTCCTCTAACCTGTTTTCATAATGTTATTTTAAATCATGTGAATAAAAACAATAAGGATATTAACATAATTTTGTTTTTTTCCTCCTTTACTAATGAAGAAAGTAAATTCTGTTCCGTGTTTTTTCTTTTTTTTTACTCACATTCATGTGACGGCATAGCAACTGGAGGTGGTAGAGTAAATGGTAAATCCACCAATAGCTGACATGCTTAAAGAAATGTATTTGATCTTTTACGTACAAAAATTTAAATATTGATATTGTATTTTTCTTGGATTAATCTTTCAGAACTAAACTACCCGTCAAAAACATCACAACATTTTAAAATATTTTAATTTAAAAAAACCTCTATTTTTTAAAGTTTGCAATAAGAATTTTTAAACTGGTCATAAACAAGTTTTATTAACATAAATTATAACATTTCTTCCAATAAACAAAAAGTAATAAAACTTACTTTTTAAAATTTTCCTTGTTTACAATTTTAACTTTTAAATTACAATTTGAGCTTTGGGGCTCCACTAAACCATCGAATTCCTCTCGTATCCAATACTTGCAATCCAAAATCCTTCGTTAAATCCCCAACGCTCCTTACTTTGTCACAAATAAAATCATCCATAAAGACCTTAATGTTCCTTATTTTTCCGATTTGCCCCATTCCAGGAACCTATCCTACCATAACAAACTCCAGAACCATACAAACCTTTTCGTTTCAAACCTTGCTTCCTCCTCGATTCCTGATAACCCTCCGAGGCGTCTGAAAAGAAGATGGCCTCGTGATCTACTTATGTAAATATATTATTAGAGTGCTACCGATGGGTAGTTTCTCAACATGTGTTCCATGTCATTATATCCATGTGCGAATTTACCAGTTGTATTTTTTGTATACAGTTGTAAATATCATATAAATAAATAAAAAAAAAAACTTCTAAATTACAATTTAAAATTTTAATTTACATTTAATAAGACGTATTGCCTCATTTGGCTTGAATGACTGCTTCTACTTTGTCTTGGCATACTTGTAAAAAGATTTTTAAGAAAATCTTGGGGTATATTGTCCCCCCACTCCTCCATTGCAGCTGCTGTTTAAACAACTTTCCAATTTAATTCAAAAAGGCAAATGACTCTAAAGAGTTCTACTTAGGCATCATTCGCCATTATTTTGGTTGTGGACTGTATTTTTATTAAAAGTGGTAGGTTATATGAATCATATAAAGTAAAACTCACCCTTTTGTGCTGGCATATAAATGTTACTTGGTCTTTGAAGGATGAAGGGCTAGCCTGGAATGGGATGATAGAAGATCGTAGCTTGGACTGCTTAGTGCTTATCTTTTAGATCTTTATTAGATCTGTTCTAACGACTTACTGCAAGCCGGCGCTCGGGTACAATATTTTTTGGATAGTTGGATGGGTACAGGCTTTTTTGGCTTGATTACTTTTATTATCTTTCTAGTCAGCGTTTAAGAACCTTTATGAAATGAAATGAAATGAATGAATGAAAAAAATAATTTTTGAATGAAAAAATAATTTTATTCTGGGACTACTGTCTCTTAAGAATAATAACGGAGTAACAAATTTATTTGTCAATAACTCAAAGGGTATGCATTTTTTTTTTCAACTTGTATTGATTGTACCCATGATAATTGAAAAGATTACTAAATTATCTAAATAAAAAAAAAAGCTTTAAATTTGGACGATTATTTAGGAAGATATAGTCTATTACTTTTGGTATACTTATTAATTTCTTCCTCTTTAAAGATGCTACATTTATTATTCTCTTACCCTTTTTTTCCTGGCTGATATGTACTTAATTATAAAGGCTGTGTTTAGAAATTTTCTTGACCGATGCTTTGTTTTTAATGTTGTCTTTCCAGTCATCATTTAAAAATAGGCCTCAGCAAAGCAATTTGTACAAATATTTTGAACTACTATGTTAAATGGAATATTGTAATCGACCAAGGAAAAACAATTAATTCCTCCCTCAGATAATACATAGCATCTAGTTATTTCTACATTGTTTTGTTATTCCTTCACTAAACAAAATTTTCTATTTTGTTTAAACTGGTTCAAACGCGCCAACTAGCCTTATTCTTATAAACATGATAACTCGATTTTATTCGAGCAAACTTAGAAAAAAATTCATTATGCAACCAAGTTCCTATAAAATTATATCGTAGTCGTTAAAATTCGTTTTATTTATCGTAATTATTCATCTGCAATTTGTAGGCGGTTTATTGCGACAATTAAATTTTAAAGCGGTCGTAAGTTTCTAACTGCGTTTTTTAATTAATTATCGGGTCCATTAATATAAAATTAAAATAAGTCTGCTAAGTGAATTAGCTTACTCACAATTTTTAATGAGTATATTATGAAATAAGCATAAACGCCTACTCTTCACTAACAATAATATAATCATTATATTTAAAATTCAATTGAAAAATACAATAGAGCACTTTAATAAATGACATGAAGTTTAGTGGGTTGATAATTGACTATCATAGTTATCATTTATGAGAAATTGGTTAGAGTATTTATCAAAAATTTACAAGATAACAATTAAATATATATTTTTTTAGAACTTATGCATTGAGAAATATTACAATCTGTTTTAGAGGACATTTATAAGAGTGTTGAGAGATCAGATTCTTAAACATTTGTAAAAAGAATGCACACTATGTACAATAAATAAAAATAAATTAATTAGCGAAATAATATACACATACGATAAATAAGAATAAAATAACTTAAAGATAAACCCATTTTAAAAAAATAAGAACACATATGAGTACATACCTACCTAGTCCTATCATTAATATTGTTACAAGGAAATATATACAGATTTCAACAGAAAAATATTTGTTTCAAAAAATTTATCAAAAAATAAAATGTATATCTATATAGAGTAAAACAAAAAAGAAATTACTCAAAATGCTCTCCTTTTGCCTTGTCAAAGGCATTTAATCTCCGTGGCCAGTCTTCAATAGCAGCACGGTACACTTCTTGAGCAAAGCGCTCAACCTCCTGAGGGCCAATCCGAGGCAGAGATGAACTCTGGAATGTTCTTTTGCAGCCACTGCTGAGTTGGCCTGGCCTTGTGAGCTGGAGCGGAATCCTGCTGGAAAACTCAATGTCTTCCAGCAAACAGAGTGTCATTTAGAACCTTGGCAACGAGTTCCAAAATATCGTCCTGATAGTTTTTAGCGGCTGTTTTAACTCATTTTTCACAAAAATGGAGCTCTGTGGTGTCACCAAAGCAAACTCCCCACCAAACCATCACTGAGGAAGGGTGATAACCACTTTCCACTTTCTCGTTGACTTACTGGGCTTCTTTAGAGCTTTGTGCGTACACACGATCATTTTGGCAATTAAATTTTTCTTCATTATAAAAATTTTCTCATCGCTAAACAAAATCTTTCAACCCATTTGTTTTTCACTCCTACCGTAAGATAATTTGATTACAAAATTGAAAAAAAGTGGCCTACAAAAATATTGAGCTGTTTAGTCTATATAACCTCGTTATTTAGACAATTTATGGGTATAAGTCACTCCAAACGACTAAATATTTTTAAAGGCCATCTTTTTTCTCGACTTTGTCCTCAAGTTGTGTTACGAAGTGGATTTTGTATTAACCAGTTTTTACTACCTAATTAGATAGACAAAGTTTGCCGACCTTCAGATTGAAAACGCCCCAATTTAGAGAATTTCCGTTAATATAATATTTGTAGATTACTATGAGATGAAGCTATTTACGAATTTTTAGGTGGATGTTAATAATTTGTTAAAAAGGGGTCTTTACCTATTTTTTATTGTCTTGATGAGTACGTTAATTGAGTTAAATATATTACTGCCACACTGCACTATCTTAATTTAAGCGTACTAATAGTTTATTTTAGACTCTGAAATTATCTTGTTTGAAGATTCCTAGATTAGTTTTCTGTGTTATTGATAGATTAATAATTCCCATTCGTATTATTACACTGAGAATTGAAGTAGGTTTTTGGTATCATTGTAAGCTCCTTTCATGCTCAAGAGGCATGATAGAGGAGGGGTACCGTTGGTTCAAAATTTCACGGGGATTAACGAATCGAACTATTTGCTTTTCTTTCTAAAATAAATAAATTCGATTTAAACATTTCGCTCAGCTTTAATACTGGGACTACAGTGGTGAGTCGGCTAGACGAGACAAATTGTGTAAGATTTTTTTTCTTCTACAGATGGGCAACCAAGTTATGAAGGAAAATGAAGTTTATTTGGGATTAACTCAAAGATTATTCATGCTGATTTTAAATATTTTCTTAACACCTTACAAAAAAAAAAAAAAAAAAAAAAAAAAAAAAAAAAAAAAAAAAAAAAAAAAAAAAAAAAAAAAAAAAAATGCAAATTATTTCACAATGGTTTGTTATTTCGAAACAATTATACATCTAAAGGAACATTACCTTCCCAGTAACAAAGAAAAAGAAATAAAAGGTGAATGCAATTCTTGACCTAAACATTTTTTTTTCCTCGTTGCATATGCTAAAAAAATATTATTACGTCATTAACATATTAAACAATCAAAATCCAAAACAAATTACATAACATTTGCAGTAGAACTTATAAAAAGCATCCAGAGACCATATTCTTGCTCCAAATTGTCCGATTTTTTTGTTTTGTTAGGAAATCTCATAAATTTTTAAATAACCATATACAAAAAAGTGTATACTTTTTGAGTTATTCGGAATCTAATTTTACCATCCCTCGTAACTTTTTTTCCAGCTTCTTTTCGTTGAAGCATTTTATATAGATAAATTTAAAGGCCATCGAAAAGAAGCGAAATTTCATTGAAATGTGGTTATTATTCTGATTGATGTTCTCTAACAGAGCTTAAATGGCTAATTTTTAATATTAGCTCCGTATAAAGTACCTTTTTTTGTTATTCTAAACAATTGACCATTTCACATTAATTTATAATATGAAAAATGGTTAAACATAAAATATGAAAGTATTTAATAATTAACTAACGGTGAAAAAAGATATCGTATCGGAGAATAGTTGTAATTGAGGAACCAAAGGAATGCGAGCTCCGACAATATAATGTAAGATACATATAGTGGTTTTTATAAATATTATTGTTGCAAAAAATGTGTCGGTATAAACTGTAGCGCCAAAACGGCTTTACCGATTTTAACGAAACTTGGCTAAAGTCTTTGAAAACCCTTGAAACCCTTTTAATTTATGTGTATAACATACTTTCCCGAAAACAAGCTGAAAAATGTTACGATGAATTCAATATTTCATTTGACGATTACTAAAAAAGTACACAATTTGACTGAATTGCTGACAAAATACAAAAAAAAAATCATCGAAATCGGACGGTTCGTTGCAGAATTATTGAGTTTTAAACATTGACTGCTTTCTCTTCAGAAAAGGCCTTTTGCTTCCTCATTACCGAACGTCGGCAAGCATTTTTTTTAATTATTGATTAATCGAAAGTTTTATAATTACTACAGTAATTGAAATTACTATTTGAAGAAGTTATATGATTCTCCTTATGTAGGTCAATACTATTATACATTTTTTTTTATTAATTTTTTAATTTAGTTTTATAAGTTCAACTCAGACTGTTTCTGGTGATTATGAATGACGGCGTTAGAACAAAAAAAAAAAAAAAAAAAAACCATTAGAATTAGTTTACATTGAAGCCATTTTACAGACAGATTTGTTTCCCAACTTTTTGAATTGATAAATGTCCTTTGCTACTAATCTACTCATATGTGCTTTCTATTTTCTTTCTTTTTCATTTTGCCAGGCTAAGCCACAGCAGCGCGTGGTAGGCTAAAGCTAGTAGTCTATAATTTTTACTTTCCCTTTGGTTTGTCTAAAAATACTTATTTCATCTAAGAATAAATAAGTGACAGTTGTGTGATGCGCGCACCGCAGCAGATTTATTTCTTAGTTCACATTTTCTTAGTTAATTATAATTACCGAGAAAATAACAACTGATTTCTCCATTTTGTGATATGTTGCATTATTTTCTTTTATTATTATTTTGTCATTGGGCCAGTATATTGTGAAAATTATTCGCACGAGTCTACTAATTACTTTCTCAATTTCATGAATAATAAATCACTTTCAATAGTTAAATATTCAGTAAGAGAAATATGCTGTTTTTTAATATTGAAAGGCCAACTTTCCTCAGGCCATACTTTTACGCAACTTTTTTTTTTTTTTTTTTACTTTCGTCAACTTTTTCTTCTTGAGAGAAGTTATGAATAGAAAAAGGTAAAGTTGATCACTTGACAATTCTGTCGAGAAGTTGGCAACATATTTCGGTTTTCCGATATTAGGCTTGGAGAAAGTAAGAGAGGGGGAGAATTGTGGTGAAGTTTCTACCTCGCTGAATTCCAATTAGTTTGAAATATAGTATAGCCACCCAGGAATAAGACCTTTGCAAAGTAAAACCCTTTTCGCATTATGAAATACCGTGGAGGAAAAAATAAATGAATTTCTGTTTTCTTAAATTGTTTAGTCAGTAGAAATACGTTAGTGATGCAATATTCCTTTCTTTCTTTAAAATGAAAACTGCAGATAAAGATGTTTCAAGTTTTCTTTCCTCGTTTAAATAATATTATTTTTATTTAGTTGTATTACTGAAAATTAATTTTTTAATTAATTAAAAATTATCTAGAATTTATTATGTAGGTAATAAACAAAGAATATACAGTTTTTATTATTTTTAATTCTGAATATTTATGAGGAGTTGATCGGGGGGTGCGGTCAAATTAATAATAAATTAAACATGTAGAATTATTTAATTTTTGGCGACGTTTCGACCCACTTTGCAGCTCTTCATCAGGGCCACAAAAAATACAAAACAGGGTGAAAATAAAATAAATGAATATAAGTAGATATAATAGATATAAGTATATATATATATATATATATATATATATTCATTTAATTTATTTCCACTATGCTTTGTATCTTTTGTAGCCCTGATGAAGACCTGCAAAGTGGATCGAAACGTCGGCAAAAATTAAATAATTCTACTTGTTCAATTTATTATTAATTTGACCGCACATCCCGATCAACTCCTTCTCATATTATATCAACCGGTCAACCATCTCTACATTATTATGAATATTTGTAATGAAATGGAAATAATTAACCGTATTTCTAATATACTTAGAATTTAGCTAGGTTAATCGTTTAACCAGTCACACAGATAATCTGTTATAGCTAATTGTTATGGCTTTCTTTATTATCATTCCTTATTTTGTATTATTTTTGCTTAAGTTTACAATACATACAGTAATAGAAAGTATTGCGATCGTAAAAAACTTCTAATTTCAAATCCATATGTGCTTGTTTTAGGTGAAAATGTTCTAATATTATAAAATAAAGCTCTATTTATTTTAATTTTCATAGCTACGTTTCGGCCTGTAAGCCATCTTCAAGCCATTTTATTCAACCATGCTTTTTGCATGTAGTCCAAAGTCTAATTAGACTTTGCATTAGACTTACATGCAAAAAGCATGGTTAAATAAAATGGCTTGAAGATGGTTTACAGGCCGAAACGTAGCTATGAAAATTAAAATAAATATGGTGAAAAAATAAACAGAGCTTATTTTATAACTTTTAATTTCAGTTTTCAACAGGAATACACGTTTTGAGGCCCAAGTACAAATAACCAAGTCCCATAAAGTGGTCTGGGTGTGTGTGTGTGTGTGTGTGTGTGTGTGTGTGTGTGTGTGTGTGTGTGTGTGTGTGTGTGTGTGTGTGTGTTTATGTGTGTGTGTTTGTGTGGGTGAACAGGCTAGCTCAAAAACGAAAAGCCGTACGATAATGAAATTTCGTATTTAAGGCAGGTATACAACTAAGATGTTAGGACAACTTTTTTTTTTTTCTTACCTTTTAAATTTACCTTTCATTTACAAAATACATTATTTAGTCAAACCCCTGGGTTCACCTGAAATATTTCGTAAATAATCTTGTTTTTTTTTTTTTTTAATACATAGATGTTATGAAAATTTATTTCAAAATATATATATAATCGCGACAGTAAAATATATTTACCATATGTAAGTATATTAGATTGGATGTCGCCCGGTGGCTAAGATCTGTATTCACTTCAACTTCAAATTGGTCTGTTCCGCTTTTAGTTAACTGACTCTGTGGATTATGTAAATTGAGAAATTACCGTTCGTTGAGTTAATTTGCGAAGGTTCAGGGGGAAATTGCATTCATTTTATGTCCGTCTATTTTGTGTCAACTGGTAGAGACTTTACTATTCTTTCAACTTTTTTTGAAATTTCTGTATTATTTTTTTATTTAAATAAAGTAATGCGTGATCAAGATAAAAACGTCTGGTTTCATAAAATATTACTACTGTTAATCCAAAAGTTCAGATGTAAAAATTGAGTTTTTTTACAGAAAAGCATTCTTAAAACTGACTATTTCTTCCTGATTTATTAATTATGCAGTTTCAGGCTACAAAATGTTATCTTCAGCAGAAATGGAATAAACATTAAAAATTAGTCATATGTTTTGAATGAGGGGTTATATCTTCCGGTATTTATCATTAATATTAATAATTAATAATAGGTGTATTATGCCTTGGATGGTACAGCAACGTTTTCGTTAAAATTGACTTTTCGGAAGTGGCACTTTATATCAACGATTATAACATTTTCTCAAAAACGGCTCTGACGAGTTTGATTAAACTCGGTGTGTCATTCAATTTGATAACTGAAAAATTAAAAAAAACAGGGAAAATGTTTAAGATGAAACAATGATCAACTTTAGAACATTTGTTAAATGTTTGGAATTTTTTTTTTGATTTTTTGGTAATTTAGTATACTTTGAAATGACCATATACGATATCAACAAAAAAGTTTATACTTTTTATGTTTTTCGGATATCCAATGCTGATATAGTAATTATTTTTTTCCGGCTTCTTTTGGGTGATGTTTATTATAGATGTAAATTTTAAGTTTTTCGATTTGCAAATTGCATAAAATATAAATAAATAAATAAAATAATAAGTCTTCGGGGAGAAGACTGAGGTCATCTTTCATTAAAATCGGCTAAGGCATTACATTGGTTTATTTTTATTTATATCGCAAACCTACCCGTAGAGTCCTAATTCTGGTATGGCAATTTTTATAATTATATAAGTAGCATATTAAAAAAATATACTATTAAATAAATATTTAAAAAAATATTTGGGAAATAAATATTTTCCATTGTATTAGTTAAAGTTGTTCGCTGTACATATTGAACTTATAGCTATTTCAATATTATAAACAATTTGGTAATAATTTAAAAAGCTTTTATTTTTCTCCCTTTAACGCCAATGTTACAATTTAATCTCCTTCTATTTTTTAAAATTAAAAATAAGTGGAAAATGGAACCTCAATGGCGGTATTCTGCTGCTCACGCCTTTTTTAATTACAACGCTAATTTTATTAACGCTAATTTAATTTCAGCTTCTAAATCTATGCACATTCCAAAAATAATTTATCAAAAATTATATCTCTACAAGCGTAATTGTTCCTTATTTTCTTTGGTTTTCGACAGGCCTTCAAGAACCATTTCAACATTATTTTATGTAGTTTTTTTTTTTCTTTCTTCCAGGGTTCTTATCGTTATTAAAAATAAAAACTATTCCCTAAAATCAATTTAACTTATCAAATTATTAAAACTAGAATATTGCTTCACCTTTTTGTAACATACCAATTTTTTATATACGAAAATTCTAAGAAGTAAAGCATTTTCTCATTAAAGTAGTTATTTTAATTAGATTCTTAAACTCATAAATTCCCATTTGCTTTCCTCTTAAAACATAAACTAATCTGATCTAAAAACTTAAAAAAAAAAAAAAAGAAGGTTGCCTACAAAAATTTTGTGCCGTTTGGCCTATATAACCTCGTTATTTTTACAAGTTGGGGTGGTTGTCACGCCCGATATTTTTGTAGGGCCACCTTCATTCTCGGTTTTGCGGTCAAATTATTTTGTGATTCAATTTGGAAGCGGATGGGTGTTCATGGGTTTTCAGTGCCTAATTAAATATACATATAATTTATCGATCTCCAGATTAAAATAGCGCCAATCCGAAAATTTTCGTCAATAAAAAAATTGTAGATTATGATAAGATGAATCCATTCACGAAGTTTTTGGCGGATATTAATAATTTGATAAGAATGAATCTGTACCACGGATTATAATTCCTGAATCCACTATTGGAGTGTTCCATCTTAGTTAAGAATATCCGCTAAATTTTGACACCTTTCTACAGGGGCACCCCCAAGGTTGATGACCCATGAACCTTCCCAAGATAGTTTATTGTTCTCCTCTGCTTACTTACAGTGCAAACGAAAGTAGAATTTAAAAGGGGAAGGAGATGGTCCGGGGTGGCGGTCATAAAGATAATAAAATAGTGGAAAAACTACTTTATTTCAAGCCAACGGACAAGATACAAACGGATATACAAACTAGTGGAAGCTACATTATATTTAGATAAAAATTATAAACAAGGTGAATAAACTTATTGAAATTATAATCAGTATGTACATTGAAATATTAAGAACAATAAGCTATATAAACAGAGTAAACTAACTAACAGGATCCTATAAAGACAATAAATGGTAATAATTGTTGTAGTATATTATATACTATAATATATGCAATTATGAATATATTCCTACAGATCTCATGGAGAGGTTTGAAGAAAAGGATAAATAATATGAAATAATGGAGATGAAGAGATGTGAAGAAAAATAAAAGAATACAAATAGAGACTTACAGGTGAGTTCAGCAAGAAGTTTCAGTTAAAACTGGGGAAACTTGCGTAGAGCATCCTTGGGGAAATTCGCTGACCTGGTTAAGGGATGTTCAGGGGGTATGTAGTAAATAAAAAAAAAAACCTGGAATATTACAATATTTAAAATTTGAAGATGTCAATGGATACAAGAAAATTAAGTAGAATTTAAAAAATCGTAGATTATATAAAATTACACATCCGAAAGTTCGTTCTATGCTTCCACTTGTCTTTTGATTTAAAACTTTTAATAATAATAATAATAATAATAATAAGGCTTAGCGAACCCGAAGGTTCGATGCCGACACCACCAATCGCTTGTTACACACCTCCCTCCACCGTTCGCCGTCCAAACCCAGTCCCTTCAGATCGGCCTTAATGCAATCTTCCCACCTTCGCTTCGGTCTACCCCTCGGACGCTTACCATTCGGCACAGCAAATATTAACCTTTTAGGAATTCTCTCGTTACTAAGACCAACAACTTTACAAGCCCATTTGATTCGCCGCGATGAAATTACCTCAAGTATATTACCCGGATATAGCTCACGCAATTCGGCGTTGTGTAACCGTCTGAACTCTCCGGTTAACTCATCCTTCTTCGGTCCGAATATTCTACGCAATACTTTATTTTCAAAAACCTTAAGACGCTGCTCATCCCTTAATGTAAGCGGCCAAGTTTCGCATCCATAAAGAACTGTAGGCAAGATAATTGTTTTATAGATCCTAATTTTTAAGTTTCGGGACAAGAGGCGCGAACTGAGTAGTTTTGTCACAGTAAAATAACAAGCATTTCCCGCCTTCAGTCTAATCTTAATCTCTTCTTCAATTTCGTTTTTTCTAGTTATCGTAGAACCTAGATACCTAAATTTATCTACCTGTTCAAACATATTACCATCTATATCGATATCACCAGTAGTATCGCCATTTTTGCAGCTGACCATATATTTTGTTTTATCCACGTTTATTTCGAGTCCTAGTTCTTTACCGGCTTTCATTAACGTTGTCGTATTTAGTTTTATAGTTTCAACGTCTTCGCTTAACAGTACCAGATCATCAGCATAGCCCAGCACGGATGTTGTCCCGCCCAGATCCAACCCTTTCTCGGTACGCATTACCTCCCTAATGGCATGTTCTAATGCCAAATTGAACAGGACAGGCGAAAGAGAATCCCCCTGTTTTAAGCCCGAACGAACCTCAAATTTTTCGGACAAATTATTACCGATTCTAACTTTATTGAGTGTCTCCGTCAAGCACATCCTGACTAGATTTACTAGTTTTTTTGGAATTCCCTGCTCGATTAGAATATTATACAGTTTCTGGCGGTCAATAGAATCGTAAGCCTTTTTAAAATCTATATACAGCTGGTGAACAATACCGTTATACTCCAATTTTTTCTCTAATATTTGCCGTAAAGAAAATATTTGATCAATAGTCGACCGATTCCGTCTAAATCCGCATTGGTAGTCTCCGATAATTTCCTCGGCGTATTCCGTGATTCGACTGGTTAAGATTAAAGTGAATATTTTATAACATACCGGAAGGAGTGAAATTCCTCGATAGTTATTGCAATCCGTCCTCGGACCCTTTTTGTGAATCGGAATAAGAATAGATTCTTTCCATTCTTCAGGTAATTTCTCGTTCACCCAGATCTTTTCAACCAACCGATGTATTTTAGAAACTCCAGCTTCCCCGCATGCCTTAATTAGTTCAGTAGGAATATTATCGATTCCCGCTGCTTTATATGATTTTAATTTACCGATAGCTACTTCAACTTCCTCTTTACTTGGTCCTTCTATCAACGGTTCAGCACTCTGGAACTCAGAAGGAGGACACCGATCATAATTTCCCGTATTTAAAATATTGTCAAAGTGGTCCTTAAACCTATTCAATATGTCAACCGGATCGGTCAGAATATTGTTATTATCATCCCTAATTCCAGACGTTACGGGCCCTACATATTTACGTGATCTGTTTATACCTTTGTACATGTCTCTTACGTTATTTTCGGCTCTATTAGTTTCTATTTCAATTATTTTATTTTTAAGATACTCCCTTTTTTTTTAAACTTTAATTTACTTAAAACTTTACTTAAAACTTTTAATTTCGGAAATTTATTACTCCATCGAAATGTACTCCCAAAAAGTCAAAATGTGCCCTTCCTCAACATTTTGATGGCGCAACTTGCGCGATGAATAGTGTTGCCCAAATGCGAGACCCAGACGACTCTTGGTCTTTCAAACTCAGTTTGGTCATGTTCTTGGTCTTGCTGCACAAGAGTCTCGCAACTGTCTTACTGTACTGTATTTTGTAGATAGGAGAAACCTAACTAAGCCTGAATGAGAAATTAGAGGAATTAAATGCAAAACTTTATTGGTTATACCAATTATTTACATATAGTAACTAAGATTGTCGAGTATTAGTAACTATTTTGCCTTAATTTTTTATTAAAAACATCGATGTTTTTTACCATTCCTGGTCTTGGTCTTGGTCTTGCAACAGTTAGGCGGCCTTGGTCTTGGTCTTGCAAAGTGCAAGACCAAGACCGATTTTGGGCAACACTAGCGATGAAATTCCCTTCTAGGTATCCTTGCCTTGCTAACACGTAATATTTCTAAAGAAGAATAAAATTCTAATCAGAGCGAACTTTAGTGTACAATTCCCTCCGGTGGAGGATAAACTGAAGGAAGAGAGGCAA
Organism: Nezara viridula; assembly: GCA_928085145.1. Classification (NCBI taxonomy): domain Eukaryota; kingdom Metazoa; phylum Arthropoda; class Insecta; order Hemiptera; family Pentatomidae; genus Nezara; species Nezara viridula. The sequence continues at coordinate 175,639,351 of OV725079.1, read as the reverse complement.
AGGATAATTTATTAAGTGTTGCAATCCTCTTCAACGCTTCGGCCCCGGGTACGATCATCCTTCAGGATTATTTACCACTCTCACGCCACAGCTCTCGGTGGATGGAAAACAACAGAGCAAATCACTTTTAAATTTATCTATCTCGGAGGGAAAACTCGATAAATTTAAAAGTTAGCTCTCTCGGGTCCGAGGAACTTAGCACCGCTTTCCCGACTGTTTTCTTCGAAGGGAAAGTCGTAAACAGCTTTTTCTTGAGTCTGATTGGACTTGACTGGCATTATCAAGGGTTCTCTTTTTGCTGAGATTTATCTCTTCGGATTTACCCCCTTTTATTGAATTATTGAACTTATATTGTCTTTTTTTTTATACTGTAAAGAAAAGTTATTAAAAAATAATAATAAAATTTCATCAGAATATCTACGGCTTGGTTAGAGAATCCTTAGGTTGGCCATGACCACGAAGTATTATTAATAATACACTAGAACATTACAAAAATATATTAGAGTTAAAAAGTCAGTTTTCCATAGTATATTTATGAAGTTTTGCCTATCCTGTTCAATTTGGCATTAGAACATTTCATTAGAGAGGTAATGCGTACCGAAAAAGGTTTGGATCTGGGTGTGACAACGCCCAGGCCTGGCTATGCGGATGATCTGGTACTGGTAAGCGAAGACACGGAAACTATGAAACTAAACACGGATAAGACAAAATTCGCTGTTAGCTGCATAAATGGCGATATTGCTGGTTATAAGTTTAAGTATCTAGGATCTACGATAACTATAAAAAACGAAATCGAAGAGGTGATTAAGGTTAGGCCGAAGGCAGGAAATACTTGTTAATTTTCTATGACAAAACTACTTAGCTCGCGCCTCTTGCCCCGGAACTTAAAAACTAGAATCTGTAAAAACATTATCTTGTCTACAGTTCTTTATGGATGCGAAACTTGGCCGCTTACATTAAGGGGTGAGGGGCGTCTTAAGGTTTTTGAAAATAAAGTATTGCGGAGAATATTCGGACCGAAGAGTTCAGACGGCTACACAACGCCGAATCGTGTGAACTGTACCCGGTTAATATAATGGAGGTGATTACATCGTGGCGAATCAAATGGGCTTGTTAAATTGTTGAGCTTAGTGACGAAAGAATTCCTAAAAGATTAATATTTGTTGTACCGAATGGTTTAAATCCGAAGTTTAGACCGAAGCGAAGGTGGGAATATTGCGTTAAAGCCGATCTGAAGCGACTGGGTTTGAACGACGAACGGAGGAGGGAGGTGTGTAACAAGCGATTGGTGGTGTCGGCATCGAACCTTCGGGTTCGCTAAGACTTTTAATATTATTATTATATTTATGAATATTGTTGACCAAATGTGAGACCAAAACGATTCTATGTCTTTCACACTAGGTCTTGTTCTTGTTCTTGGTCTTGGTCTTGGTCTTGCGTAAGAGTCTCGCAACAGTCTTGCAGTTACCTACTAGCTTATTACTATAGAGATATTACTGTAATTTTTTAGGTAGGGGAACCTAACTAAGCCCAAATAAAAAATTGAAGAGTTAATTAAAAAAGCATTTTGTTTATACCAATCCTTCAGATGTAGTAACTAAAATTGTCAAATATTAGTGACTAGTTTTCCTTAATTTGTTTTCACCATAACGATTATTTTTATCTGTCTTGGTCTTGCAATAGTTAGGCGGTTGCAAAATGGAAGACTAATACCATTACTGGGTAACACTATTTATGAGTGAACAAATGAAAAAATAATATGGAGGATGAGTTGATGGAATGTATTATGAGATAGAAGGATTAATTTCCTTTTCCTGGTTCGATTATAATTCGATATTAAAAACCAAATCATGTGTAGCGATTGCATTTTTGTGTGATTGCTAATTATGGTTCGAGTTTGATGATTGTTTTCCTCGTTTCGTGAAATAATATAATAGGGTGTATAAAAAAAAAATGACTGTTTTTTATCAAATTCAAGATTTTAAACTGTAAATATTTTAATCCTACTTTATACTTAATAATCCATTTAGAGCATTCTCTAAACTTGTTTAATCCCAAACTTCTTAAAAAAAAAAAAAAAAAAAAAAACCTTCAATTTAGTCATTTGTTTGAAAGAAGAAACATGACAGTGTTCAACGAAATTTTCATAACTTATTGCTGGAAAAAAATTTCACAGCCGCTGAAGCAACTCGTGAAATTATTAAATATAATGGGGAAAGTGTCCTTGACCAGCGCATTGCGCGGCGTTTATTGAAAAATTTTGTAGTGGAGATACGACGTTGGAAAGGAAGAAGGGCTCCGGGCGACGAATAATGGATATTATGAGGTTCTGCAGGAAGCTGTTGAGTCAAATTCGTCTACAAGTACTCTCGAACTTGCCAGGGACTGTGTTGTGTCGAAAGATTTTGTTAGTCGCCATCTACTCTCCGTGGGGAAGGTGAAATAGAGCAGTAGATTCACGAACTTTCTTCGCAGCAATCGGCTAAGAAGTTAGAAATTTGTGAAAATTTATTGAAAAATCCTTTTTCTGAAAAACTCTTGCTTCATTCACCATTTAGTCCAGACCTCCCACCATCGGATTACTACTTATTTAGATCCATGGCCCATTTTCTTCAAGGGAAAAACAATCAATAAATCAGTGGTTGAACAACCTAAAATTGCGATTCAAGAGTTCTTTGACAATCCCCAAGAATGGTATCAGCATGTGATGGTGCTATTGGCTGGCAGGTGGCTAATGACGATAGATGACAATGGGCTGTATTTTGAGTATTAATTGTATTTTATATATATAAAAAAAATAATAATATTAATTATTGGTTGAAAAATGGTCATTTTTTTTTTTATACATCCTACTAATTTTATTTTTGGCTGGTCTAGGTTAAAAATAACTTCAAATATTTTCATTTAGTTTGATCATTTATTTTATATTTTTCTTCTGTTGAGGCGCTTCAGCAAATCCTAAGGACAGCTCTTCTGTTTCTTAGCGCAATTTTCAATTGCATTCTCAGGACCACCAAATTTCTAATACAGTGAAAATAGTCTCATATAACCATAATTAAAAAAATATACAGTGTGTTTCATAATTGCACGGCACTATTTTATGTACACAAAATAAACAAAAAAGTTCATATAAAGATATATCTCAAACTCATTTATTAAACAGATATCAAATGTTAAAAATTGATTATTTATTTACTTCATTAGGACTGACTGTCAAAATTTAACGTGTTTAATACTAAAAAGCAGGTTTTAATCACCTGACAAACAAATGAACGAAAAGCAATGACAGTAGTTGCTCATCTGTTTGTCTAGTTCTGTTTGTTTTAGTGTGAGTGAATTCTGTGACTCAGTTTAATTATTTATTATTATAGGAGACTCCATAGATTTATTCACATTTGCAGAACAAAGAGACATGCTTTTAACTTATGGTGAGGTACAGAGAAACGGTGCTGCTGTTATGTGCTGCGAAGATATCGTGAAACATTTTCTAACCGAAGAATACTATATCGTAAAACTTCTGAGGCCATTGAAAGACGCCTTAGGGATAATGCCACGTTAAAACCTATACGAGTAAACACCGGTCGACAAAGATTTCGACGAACTGCAAACGTTGAAGAAGAAATACTCGATACTGTTCAGTTATCTTCTACTACTAGTACCAGAAGATTGTCACGTCGTTTAGATGTTTCCTCTATCAGCGTATGGCGAACAACAATTGTATCCATTTCACATATCAAATATTCAAGATTTATAACTACACATGATTATAACACGTGCAGAAATATCTTCCAGTGGTTAATTCGACAATGCACAGGAGATCCTAACTTGATGAACTGCATTTTCTTTACTAATGAATCTTGTTTTACAAGAAACGGGATTCTTAATTTTCGAAATGAACATACTTGGGCTGAAGAAAACCCTCATACGACTGCTGTTGGACATTACCAATATTCCTTTTCTTGAAATGTCTGGTCTTCTAAGAGACAACATCATCGGCTCCTTCTTTTTGCCACCTAGGCTGTCAGGTATATCTTACTTGCATTTTTAGCAAATAATCTTCATGAACTCCTATAAGATATTCTACTAGGCATTAGGCAAAGGCTGTGGTTGATGCATGACGGTGCTCTTGTTCACTCTTCTAATAATGTCACTGCTTATTTAAATGCAACTTATGGATACCGATGGGTTGGTTGAAACGGACCTGTTAAATGGCCACCAAGATCTTCTGATTTAACGCCATTAGATTATTTTGTCTGGGGCTGGATGAAGTCTATGGTTTATTCTGCGGCAGTTGTCACGCAAGAAGATCTAAGAAGTCGGATTGTGGAAGCCGCAGTAACTATCAAGCACCATCCTGCTATAAGAAGAGCCAGAGGGAAGTATGGAATCGTCGTGTTGAATGGCGCCTTTGAACAGTTACTATATATGATGTAATAATAATAAATCTTTAACATTTGATATCTGTTTAGTAAATGAGTTTGAGTGGTAATATGAACTTTTTATTTATTTTGTGTTAATGAACACATAGCTAAAATAGTGCCGTGCAATTACTAAACACTCAGTATATTATTGTTCGTTGCTACTACTACTGACTACCTTTACTTATTGATAGATTGAAATAGCTCTAAAAGCTTTACTTTGCCTCGATGAAGCCGATGTTGTAAGTTGAGAGGTCTTAGGTTAGGCTCTAAGCGGCAAAGATATGCTGGGCTGAAGGGAGGGGGGGCCAAGATGGATTGCCGCTCTACCTCTGGAATACACAGCTCGCTAATGGACTCACTCTGTCCTCCCTAGCAGGTAGGTATAGGGTATGCGTAGTATCAACAGTATATGTACGTGAGTGTGTATAGCATCGAACCTTTGGGTTAGCTAAGTCTTGAATTATTATTATAATATATAGACATACACAAATATATATATATATATATTTTTTTTTTTTAATCCTGTACCACTACAACCCATGAAAGGTCTTTGGTTCAGTACTATCTAGAGAAAGTTCAAGTTTCAAGGACTACGGTTGTGGTTTTTCCTCTTAACCAATTATTTAATTAAGGGTACCCATTTTATAGAGGCTCGGTGTGCCACGGGAAGGTCTCACAGGGTCGTCAATAAATAAAGAATGTTTCTGCTATGAGCCGGGGTTCGAACCTGGGACCTTGAGCACCGGAAGCACTGAGCTACCCCGCTCCCCCCATTTATTGATTATATATATATATATATATATATATATATATATATATATATATATATATATATATATATATATATATATATATATATATTGTTCTTTGTGGCTTTAAGGATTGTGTAAGCAAGTCCTATTTTGCCAGTAAAATATTTTAATTGTCATAGTAAGATCAAATTACACTGGATATATATTAATTATTTATAGATAGATGATCACTGAATGTAACTAAATATTGAATTTAACCTAAAAATAAAATAGTTAAAAACTGAGGTGACAGTAGTTTCATAACAATTAACTGAGAATAAGTGCCGACTTTTAATATATTACTGCTTTTATGTCATTCATGAACTTTATCAAGTCACGGTTATCTTTATTCATCGACCGAAGAAAGTTAGCTCCATCATCCGTAGTTTGCGATCCTAAATAATGTGTCTTGGATTCCCCAAGCATTGACCGCTCTTAGCTATACCCATTTGATGTATATATTTATTATAATGATGTAGAGATGGTTGACCGTTGATATAATATGAGGAGTTAATTGGGAGGGGGAGGTGGTGCGGTCAAATAAATACTAAATTAAAATATAGTAATTATTTAATTTTTGCCGACGTTTGCAATGTTTCAACTGCCTCCCGCAGTGCTACATCCTACGCCCTGAAGACGACCTGCAAAGTGGGTCGAAACTTCAGCAAAAATTTAATAATTACTATATTTAATTTAGTATTTATTTGACCGCACCCCCCAATTAACTCCTTCTCATATATATTTATTAGTTTATCCTAAGCCTGGTCAGCTTTACTAAGCTGGAGCGGTCGAGATGAGATTTAAGAGTCGCAAACCATGAAACCAGTGCTATCTTCTGTTGAACTGCATGATGGTCCTTACCCTTCGAGGCACATTCCCAGTCGTAGAAATGCTCCAAGTCTTTCATTATTTCCCCCCTTACTATTCTTATCAAATCCAGTAAACTAAACCTGATTTTTATTTTGGAGGAGTCTCTCTCTAGTGAATTTAAACGAGAAGATTAAGCAGGAAGATACCTCACGGTCAAATCAAGTTCTGACTAGAAATCATTGAACCATTTGCGTATGAGATTACCTTAAAATGTAACTCATTTTCGTTAGCTATGGTCAATACAAGTGTTACGATTTTCCCTCTTAACAGTAATTCTTTTTACTACTGTACGCGTTTTTATTCTTGATCTTGTCTGATTCCTTCAAAGATGAAGATCAAAACCTGCCTCATCAATAAATGTGCAGGTATATCGATTCCTCTAATGTATGGTTTCGATGGATTTCATTAGATCCAATTCTCTGGATTTCAATTTAAGAGTTATTTAAAATTTTAAAAGACCATTTACAATTGTTGACATACTTAAATGGAAGAATTCCTCTCATCTGTTTTAATGTATGTCCTACAGTGGTTTTCTTCTATTAGTTCTGACAGCTCCCGCGGGTGGGAACCCCTTTTACTTAACAAATTGTATTTTATTATTTTAAGAAATATACCTTCATATTTATAATTATTGTTTCTAATAGAATAATAATTGTAAAGATATTGTCTCTATGAGTATAATAATAACCTATTTTGATTTTTACTTGTAGAAAATTTTAACTTCAATTTAAAAAATTCCTAAACGGGTCTTTAAATACTATAATGACTAACCTTATTATGTATAATAGGTACTATGTCTAAAGAATTTAATAGGAAAGCTAAAATACCCTATCCATTTGGTTTTTTGTAAAATCTTAATTTGAAATGGAAAATTCCAGATTTGATTTGAAAAGAACCCAATTTGGTTTGGAAAATTTTAAATTTGACCTAAAAATGGTATGTTCTAACGCCACCAAGCGCCGTCCACACCTCCCTCCACTGGTCACCAGCCAAACCTAGCCCCGCTAGGCCTTTTATACAAAACATCAAAAAATGTTGGGGAAAAGAGGGGAAATGTGAAAAGGTGGGAATATATATTACTCCGTATATTTGTATATTTATAGGGCAATTTTATACATTATTTTATAAAGAGCAATAAATATATTATTAAAAAAAAATATATAAATAGTGTTTTAATTAGCCTTAACGCTGTATTCTCACCATGCTTCGACATATCCCTTGGACGTTTACCAGTCGGCACTGCACTTATTAACCTTCTAGGAATTCATTCGTTAACAACTTACTTCGTTACTAACCTATTTTATTTCCATAACGTGTAATAGCTTCAGTTATATTAATCGGATGCAGTCAACGAACCTCGGCGTTGTGTAACCGCACAAGATATCCGGTTGACTCAACCATATATATATATATATATATATATATATATATATATATATATATATATATATATATATATATATATATATATATATATTTGGATCATATATATCTGTTCCATGTACGTAACCATCCATAATGATGTACGTAAACAATTGCAACTAAATTCATATTTAAAATCATAAATTATCTAGCACCACTTATGCTCATAATCCGTCAAGAAAGTTAAAACGGTTGTGTCTTCGCGACTTTTTATGGTATGTATATATTGGAGTTCCGGCAATGGACACATTCCCCACTCAAGATATGACTGTATGTGGCTGAAGCGCTCTCGATCAGTCTCCACTGGTTTCATTAGTACCAGTGACGCAGTTGAGAGAGTAGAACAGGGATCTCCTGCAGTCCTGGTTTTCTCTCCGTAGTTGGAGGGACGAGCCTTTCTAGAAATTCACTCGACTGATTGTGAATAGTGTATATAGCATAGGCTTATTTGTATTTTTTTTTCTAAATTACTTATCTTTAAGTTATTTCATTTTTATTTATTGTATATACTTTTTGATTATTATTAAGTTATTATTTTTCTTATGTTTATTTTATATTTTCTGAACATATAATGTGAATATAGCCTTACTTTGCTATAATTATTGTATATGACAGGATATCATATTAGCCATTAAATAAATTTTATATATAGAATAGAATAGAAAAATAATTTTATTCTGGGACGAAGTCCCTTCAGAATAACAAAAAAGTACAGAAATTAAAATTTTACATCTGGCCAGATAAAAACAAACATAACAAATTAAGATAATGATAAGTCATTAAAGAAAAGAAAAGAAAAAAATATTGGTTATACATACTATATACAAAATAAAATATAAAAATCTATATAAAAAACTCTTGAAACCATACTAAGATATTTAAAACTATGTACGATGTTAAAATATAAATAAACCCTTTTAGAAAAAATAAAAAATACAGAAAAAATAAATGTATATTCTTCTTAACAGTAAAATCTGTTTCTGTTGAAACAGAAAAAAAAAAAAAAAAAAGAGAAAAAGAAAGTCGAATCTATAATAAGTATTCAGGTCATGAGCTATATGTGAATATGGTCTTATATATAATGTGTAATTTTACATAAAAGATTAGCTGGTGCCTGACTGTTTTTGGGACAGGAATTGGAATAGGACGGTTTTGAATGTAGATAAGGATGAAGAATGTCGAATTTTGATTGGAAGGGAATTCCAGAAACTAACAGAACGTGCAATAAAGGAGTTTTGGAACGAGGCAGATCTGTGAGAAGGAATGTAAAGGTCGGAAGGTCGAGATCTTGTGGAGAGGGAGTGGACTGAGGACTTGAATTGGAGAAGGTTGTAGGCGTAGGAAGGACGATGATTGTTGATGATATGATAGAGGAATGTACCTAGGAAATATTGTCTTCGAATGGAGGGGAAGAGCCACTCTAACTCAGTGTAATGGTGAGAGACATGGTAGTATCTCGGGGCACCAATTACAAATCTCACGCAACTGTTCATTATTCTTTTCAGTCTGTCGCGGAGCTCCACCGAGAGTCCATCATACACCACACAGCAGTAGTCAAAGTGGGGGAAGATGAGAGAGGAAACGAGGAGTCTGCGCGTATGTTGAGGTAGGAGATGGCGGAAGCAATGGAATAGTTTGAGGGTAGAGACTGTCCGTCGGGAGATGTGAGAAATATGGTGACTCCAGGAGAGGGTTTGATCAATAAATAGTCCTAAATTTTTTACAGAGGAGTAGAAGGAGATTGGCTGGTCACCAAGGTTTAGTATGGGAAAGTCCGTATAGGATCTAAGGAGGGGCTTGGAACCAATGACAATGGCCTGAGTTTTTGAAGCATTTAACCTTAATCCGTTTAATTTTGCCCAGGCACAGATTCGATCTAGGTCTGCTTGGATCTTAGTAAATGCTACCAATAGCTCAGGGGGAGAAAAGGATAGGTATATTTGAGAATCGTCTGCATAAAGGTGGTGGGAACAATGGAGAATTGAGTCATGGAGGTCATTGATATAGGAACTAAAAAGGAGAGGAGATATGCTAGATCCTTGGGCGACTCCAGAGGATAAAGGCAGGTAGGCAGATAGTGGTTGATTAGGAATGGAGACTGCTTGGGTGCGTTGTGATAGGAAAGATTGGAACCAAGAGATGGAGCTATTGGAGAAGGAGAGTGATTTTAGTTTGTTGAAAAGGATGGGATGGTTAATGGAATCAAAGGCTTTAGAGAAGTCAAGAAGTATAAGGACAGTTAGTTGTTTATTATCTATTGCAGTCTGAACATCATTAGTAATTTTGATTAAGGCGGATTGTGTGGAGTAGCCGGGACGGAAACCAGATTGGAGAGGATCGAGTTGGTTAGACTTTTCTAGGAAATTGGAAACTTGGGATTGTACCAATCTTTCTAGGGGTTTTGAGAGATTGGAAAGAATTGAGATTGGGCGAAAGTCTTCGGGAGAGGATGGATTAGGCTTTTTATTTAAAGGGAGTACAATGGCTTTTTTCCAAGAGGAAGGGAATATTGAGTTCTGTAGGGAGAAATTGTAAATGAAAAGGAGAACTGGGAGGATTTCGGGGAGACATAATTTTATCAATTTGACAGGAATGCCATCTGGTCCTATGGAATTGGTGTGGGATTTCATTACTGCGGTTAGTAAGTCAGTCGGGGAAATGTAGGAGAAATAAAAGTCATCATCATTAAATGATGACTCAGGAGCATAGTTGGAAGAGGAGGGAAGAGAAGAGGTAGAGGAGGCAGAAATAAAATGTGAATTTAAATCGTCAGGTGAAACGGAAAAGAACAGTGAGGAAGGGGATCTAGAAGGTTCACAGAGGGAAAGTTTGCGAAGGATTAGCCATTTAGATTTGGGATCTGGGGCAGATGACAGGGCTTCATGGAAGTAGGAAGCTTTAGCTCGCCGAATTCTTGTTTGTGTCAAATTGCGGAGCACCCTAAACGCTTGATAGTCATCTGTAAGCCTAGTACGTCTAAAGCGTCTGCGGGCAGCATCACGCCTCTTCTGCAGATCCTTGATTTCTTGACACATCCAAGGTGCAGGCCGACGGCGAAAGGTTGATGTTTTTATGGGAGCATGGGTGTTAAGGATATTGAGGAGATTGGAAGTCAGGATTTCAACCATGGAGTCGATGGAGGAGCAGGAATATATTTCGTTCAAGTCTAAGGTTTCAAGGTCAGGTAGTATTTTTTCACGGGTGAGAGTGTCTATCTGACGGAAAGTAAAGGTTCTCGGATGAATCAGAGGGGTTTGGATATTATATGTTATTTGGATCATGTCGTGAGACGATAAGAAGGATACTGGCAGTTGAGAAGAGGAGAGGAGATTTATTTCGGAGTCTATAATGAAGAAGTCTAACCAAGTGTCGGCCTTGTGGGTGTGGTGAGTAGGATAAAAAGGAACAATAAAGAGATGGAGGGAAAAAAATAGGTTTTCTAGATAGGTTTTGTCTTTGGAATTAGAAAGGAAATTGGTATTGAGGTCACCGGCGATGATTATTCTAGGATAGAGGGGAACAAAGTTGAGTAAGGTTGATTCTAAGGACGGATCAAATGGAACAAGGGGAGGACGGTAGATCACTATGTAAAGGAGAGGTGAATTATTACAGGTAATTTCTACTAGAAGGTATTCCACTTGTGGATGTTCGGAGGGTGGGGAGTAATCAAGGATTCGGGACTTCAGGCTATCATGGACAAATATGGCCACTCCACCACCAGTCCGGCTGACCCGGTCGTGGCGGATGAGGGTGTAATTAGGTAAGGAGACAGATGAGGACGGAATATAGGGTTTGAGCCAGGTTTCTGAGATTGCGATGATGTGAAAAAAGTTTTGAGAAAAGTACTGCAGGAATTCATCATAATGGGCGGGAAGGGATTGCGAGTTAACGTGGCAGGTGGTTAGGATGCTAGACATGGGGAGGATTTGATGGGAAACAGTCAGAAATTAGCATAGAGGAAATGAGGCATATATCATATTCTGAAAAAAAATTATGAAAAGTACTGATAGGCAAAATAAAAGTGAATAATGAAAAAATAAGTGAGAAATAAGAGTAAGAAAATAAACAAATTAGTAAACTGGAGCTGTGAGAAATTTTAACCAAAATCTTCAATGTTATTGAAGATATATATATATATATATATATATATATATATATATATATATATATATATATATATATATATATATATATAAAATGTTTCGTTGTGGAAGTTATAAAATATACAGTAAACAACTTTACTCATAGCCTCAAGCTTGTAGAAATATTATGCAAAGAGACTTGTTGAAGAGGAGGGGATGATATTTTTAATTTTTTTAACTCAGTTTGAATTACGAAAGTTTTCATATGATTAATGAAAAAGTTTCTTTTTTATATAAAGATAAAAATGTCAGAAGTAAAATCTGATCGCTTCACTATTTAGTTTCTCCTTTTAATTTTCATTATTATAAGAATAAAATGTGAACGGAGTGAGCATTAATTAAAACACTATTTTTATATTTTTTTAATAATATATTTATTGCTCTTTATAAAATAATATATAAAATTGCTCTATGAAATATACAAATATACGGAGTAATATATATTCACACCTTTTCACATTTCCCCTCTTTTTACCAACGTTTTTTGATGTTTCGTTTAAAACCTCAAAATTGACTATATAATTAAATGACACATTTCGACAAACGGGTATTGTTTTCTATTTGTTATACACATTTATTTTTTTATCAATATATTATAATTTTTAACTTTTAATTGTATTATTTGTTCATTTTAATTATTTACAATAATTTATTTATTTTTTCAGGTAAGAATATCTTAAAGTATTCATTTGGCATACTTACGTAAGTAATTTTTTCTTTTTTTTTTTAATTAATCACTTGTTTTTTCGTATCATAACTCACACAGCTTATTAATACATGTTTAGTTATTAAAAAAACTATTATTTTCTATTTTCTGTTTTGGTTGAATAATAAAAAATTTACTTATCTGAAAAATATATTGAAAATTGGACTTTATTTTGGGTATAGATATGTCCTCATTAATGTAGTAGGAAAATATGGAATACTTAATGTTTTAGAATATTTATAGATATTTTATCTGATATATATGTGAATATATAAACATTGTAATAATAAAAGTTAGATAATAATTTAAAAATGAAACACTGCAAATTATTTCAGGAGGGTTTATTATTTCCAAACGATTATACATCTAAACTAATATTACCTTCCTAGTAACAAAGAAAAATTCCTATTATTGGCCTAAAGTTTTTGTAGCAATTTGCTAAAAAAAAATAGCATTACTTTCAAAAATGAAAAACTAAATAAAGGATACCTTTGCAGTAGACATTGTCCGATTTTAACGATTTTTTTTTTTAGATTTTTAGGAATTTCATAAACTTTATTATTTTTTATATATATAACTTTATTTTTACATCCACACCTGTCTAATACATAATTGATAATCAGCGGATTATCTGGCAAGATTAGTAACAAAACAATAATGGCATGTCAGGCACGAGGGAGAAAAAAAAAAAACCAAGCGGTATCTCTTTTATGGCATTATTTCTAGACTCAAAATAGAATTTACAGAAGGTCTCTCATCCAAGATCTTTTCAGCCTCCTCGTGATGTTGTCAGATATGTTAGTAGTGGCCATTTTTACTATAAACTTATTGTTATGTCCCTGTATATTGTCATAAAATCTTTTGTAGCGAGTCCGTATGTATTCTTTGACTTTGGCCATTCTGAGCTCAGTTTGTAAAGTCGTGTTTGACTAGTGTTGAGATGCTTGCGTAATAAGTCTACATATTTTGGAATGAAATGTTCATGTAATTTAAACTTTCAAATAACCATAGAACATCCAATATCCACAAAATGTGTATACTTTTTGAGTTATTCGGAATTTAATTTTACTACACCTCGTAACATTTTTATAGCTTTTTTCGTTGAAGTATGTTATATAGATAAATTTAAAGGGCATCAAGAAAAACACTTTAGCCAAGTTTCATTGAAATTGATATGTTTATTTAGGCGCTACAGTCTATAGCAACACAGCTATCTTGAAAGGAAAAGGCGGATAATAATATCGATGTAGGAGGATCTCTGACTTTAAATCCAAATTATACTTCACTTATTATAATTAACTTACAATATTATAATAGGTATAATGTTGCATAACAAAGAAAAATGATTGTATTACCATAAAGATAGTAATGTTTATAATATAAAGATAGCGTCAATTTGTATTGTTTTCATCCCTCAAAACACATTAACATTAAATAATATATATATATATATATATATATATATATATATATATATTTAATGTAATTACATTAACATTAAATTATATATATATATATATATATATATATATATATATAATATATATATATATATATATATATTATATATATATATATATATATATATATATTTCAAATGTGGTATTCATTGGGGTACTTCTCTTTTGGAATTAACCTAAATACTTGTAATAAATGCATAACTAGTTTTGCTTCTCAACGACTTGTATAATACTTGATTATAATTTTGATAAACTATTGAGCCGAATTAGGCGACCAGGAGGCCTTATCCGTTATGCAGGACATGCCGCGGTACAGGACATTATTGGTATGGCAGCGGTCGGGTCGGTACCCAGCTGTACTGTACTGCTTGTACCCATCGCACGATCCGTCCCTCGCTTAATGTCTTCTAACTGTCCTATCCAATTTATGACTGATGGTCAGCCGGATGTTAAATCGCTCGTTCCAATAGGGCAGGGCAGTGTACTCAGCATATTTTTATCACCCTGTTTACTTCCCGGTCTTTCTTTCAGACGTTTTCTGATTGAAATATCGTTAACAGTGTTATTATCACTCTTATATCTGTGGTACCTGTGAAAATTATTTTGTAAAGTATAATTTTGTGAATTTTTATGGGTATCATCAGATAGCTAATTACCTGGAGGAGCCCGTGGCAATTAAGATGTCATATTTCATAATTAGATTTGTCCTGATAAAGTGACCATATCCACAGGCCTGGTGAGAAAAATGCACGCCAGCATATAATCACTGGAATACAAAATGGCGGCCGTGTGTAGATAGATAGGGTCCCTACATAGGTTGTAAGCGTATATATTATATATATATATATTTACAGTCTTACGACATGAAATAATAGTCATTTACCCGATACCCTTAAGTTCAAGTTCAAAAAGTTGAATTCTCAATTCAAAAAGTTTAGTTTTTCGGTTTTTCGCTTATATCAGTGAAATTAAGCGTTCTATCTATCTAGAATAATGTGAAATTAAAGCTGAAAAAAATTGAAATAGAAATGTTTATCTTAGTTGTTTTCGTTATATTATAATAGTTTTCGTGATATCCGTCCTGGTAATTCAATAATTTCGAAAAAAAATATTTTTGCATCGCATTTTTATCATTACTTGATTCTCCTCCTAGTTTATCTTTTCATATTACGAAAAAATTGTTTAATATTAAATTTCCTTTAATAATATATATTATCTTATCTTCAACCAACTAGAGCAATTATAGGTATGAATGTGTTTTATATATTTCAATTTCATTTAGCTTTTCTCTATTTTTTTTCCTCTTGTTTTATTTTATTTTTTTAAAAATTTTTTTTACCTATGTATCTTATACTCTTTTTCTTTTATCTCTATTTTAGTTATCTGTATTTATATATTGTGTGAATGTTTTATGTAGCCCTAATATTAATGCCCTCCAATGCGGCAGAATGTATTAATTTAAAAAAAAAAAAAAAGAGCAATCATAAAAGAGCAACTTGATGATGTAACTCCGAAACCATACAGAATAACTTAATTTTAGCAATTTTCGTCATTACACAGCTCTAAATCTGTATATATTATGTAAGCCAATGTAAACACATAGATGTCTTATATACAGATTAAGAGCTGTGTAATATCGAAAATTGTGAAAAATTTGGTTTTCTTTATAATTTTGGAGTTTAACCGTTAAGTTATAATTGCTCTAGCCTTTGGATGGTTGAAGATAATATAGTAAAATAATATATATTAATAAAGAAAATTTAATATTAAACAACTTTTTTAATTTGTCTTAAGACTAAATACTAACAATTGAAAGGGTTGGTAGCTTTATATATCTGTAAGCCCTTTCTATATATACGCTTACAGCCTATGTAGGGTCTTTCACATGGCCGCCATTTTGTATTCCATTGATTATATGCTGGTAGACGTGGATTTTTCGCATCAGGCCTGTGGATATGGTCAATTTCTGAGGACAAACCTTAGTATGAAATATGACACATTTTTTGCCACGGACTCCGGGACTTTTCAGACGTTTTCTGATTTTAACATCATTAACAGTTCTCAATATTTCTCTCTTCTACTTCTGTGCATTATATTTATTTCTATTCATTAACACTGGATAGAAATGAGACCGACAACATGTGGGTGGAACATGATAAGTTAAAGGTGGGCATGACAAGAATAAAACATTTTATGTAATTCGCGTAAGTGAAATGGACAGGTATATGATGGACTTAGAAATGACGCGTAGTCATTTAGTTGATCAAATTAAAAATTGGTGTAAAATTGGCTTAAAATAAATAAATCGGAAAAAATGATTAACAGTGCTATTATATCACTCTTATATCTGTGCCAATTGTGTAAAGTATAATATTGTGAATTTTTATAGGTATCACCAGATAGATAATGTTTCTCTCTTTTATATCATGTATCGGTTATGTTAAGAGATCCCTCTGCTTGGATCGTTTTTGAACGATAAATTATCAGGAAACTTCCAATTAAAAAAAAAAAAAATAACGCTTTCTATATCGACACTCTGATTTAGATTACTTATCCGTATCCTTATTATTAAAGGTTAGACTCCAAAGAGAGAGGATTGAATCGGAAGGAATTCTAGGAATGGGATCGATAGTTGGATGCCGGAATAATAGAATAAAGAACTTTAAATGACAAGAGCCGATTATATAGACATGATAATGATGGCAGTGCACGGAAAGCAGTTAGTGTATGAGATGGCCTTCCGGTGGAAGTGGATGCCATTGGATGAATATATTATGGTATACCAACCTTAGTGAATAAATCATCTTGGCTTTTCATTTGATACCTTGGTTTTGGGATTGACGCTCAAGGTCTAATACTTGTTTTTTTTTTCGTTATGATTATTGAATAATAATACAATCTACCATATCTAAGGGTGGTTAGTATTAGTGTTAAAGGTATCCATTCATACAGTATATAAATGTATTTAACTTATAATTATAATGCTATCGACCAATCTCCGCTGGCTCTAGTACCAGTGACGCGGTTGGGAGAGTAGCGCAGGGTTCTCCTGGAGTTCCCTCGCCTGATTGTATATAGGTATGCATTTGTTCTTTTTTTTTTTTTTTTTTTCTTAGTTTTAATTTTGTTATTTTTTAGGTTATTTTATTTTATTATCTATTGTATATACTTTTGATTATTATTTTGTTCCATTTATTTTATTTTTTTGTACATATAGTGTGAATGTCATCCTACCTCACTATAACCAATGTCCAAGAGAAAGATTGTTATAATACTAAATAAAGAAATAAAAAAAACTTATAATTATAACGATTGACTTTCTTCCTCATCCTCCATACTCCTCAGACCTATCCCCTATTCGATTATTACTTGTTTCTATGGTTTAAAAAATTCTCTTCGCTGTGAATGTCGAAAATCCAAAAACGAAATAAAAGTGAATCTCGTTGAATATTTTTCAATCAAGTCTCAAAAATGTTGGAAAAAGACTTATCGAGCAGAACTGTTCTTATGTAACAAAGTAAATCAACGAACTTACGGGACATCCTAATAAATTTTAAAAACTAAGTACAGGTTCATTTTTATGAATTTATAAAAAAATATTTAAAGTTTTCTAGCCTTTATGTGAAGTTCGTGTTTAATAGATGTAATAGTAACACCAATAATCATTTTTTCGAATAATCCAGTATAAAATATAAATTATTTGTCTTGTGAAGAATTTGAAATGTTATTACTTTCCCTTATCTATCAATAAAATATATATAAGTTAGTGAAAGTATTGCGATCGTGAAAATTTTGGAATCTCAGAATTCATTGGAAATACACGTTTTGAGGTCTCCTTAGTCCAAAAAACTAAGTCCCGAAAAATAGTCTGTGTGTATGTGTTAACTAGTCTAGCTTAAAACGGAAAAGTCGTACGAAATTGAAATTGCATATTTAAAGGGGTATGTATATGCTAGAGATGTTATAGGAGCTTTTTCTTCATAATCGGCCAACCGTAATTGGCAATTTATAAAATGGACTCAAATTTTTACGATCTCGAAAATAGCTCTAACGATTTTGATTTAAATCATGATATCAGTGTAAAATTAAGGAGTTTTAAATAAAATGTAGTTTTTATTCTAAATTTACTCTAACAGGGATTAAATGACTAATTTTCAATATTAGCTTCCCCTAATTCGAATTCTGCGTATCCTGAAACGCAATACCTCAAATTTTGTAAGGGGGTTAAGTTTTTGAATTTTTTGTTTGATTACAATGGTTTATTATAGAAAATGAAAAACCAGAATATATTATCGATTGAAAAAATTATGAACTTCACTGGAAATAGCTGTATTCCCTACATCATGGATTTGAGTTGACAAGTTTTAACCGGTCGAAAAAGCAGTCCTGCTTGATACGTGTGGGATTGTAAGAAATATTTTAAGTTATTTATTTATAAATGTTTCGGTTATAAATGTTTGTTTCGGCCTCATCAACTACCTGGGTCATTTTCGCCCTATATTACAATTTGATGAATTACTACACACATAACAAAACTACAGCTAACAAATAGAATTTAAAGTTTAAAAAGTTCAGAATAGTTACAGATGAATATGACAGTACAATTGAATTAAAGTTATTAAAATTGAAAGTTACAGATTTAAAAGGAGATGAGTTAACATAAAGAATTAAAATAAAGATTAATGATTTTAAGAACAAAAGCTAAAAATAGGTTTTTAAAAAATAAAAATTAATATTAATAGAAGCGGAGTTAAAGAGTACAGTTTAAATATTAAAAAGTACAAGAAGAAAAGTTGACAAAAACAATTAAAATTAAATATTAAAGATTAGAAAAAGATAGGTAAACAGTTAAAAAACACATTTAAATCTAAAAAGTACGGTTTAAAAATAAAATTAATATTAAAAGAAGAAAAGTTAAAATGAGAAGGAATTAGTCGAGGGTGCGGTCAAAAAAATAAAAAAATTAAAATATATAAATAATTTTAATTTTTGCCAAAAATTAAAATTATTTATATATTTTAATTTTTTTATTTTTTTGACCGCACCCTCGACTAATTCCTTCTCATATCATATCAACGGTCAACCAACTCTACATCATTATGAAAAGTTAAAATGTACAATTTAAATATTAGACAAGAACTTACTAGACGATATAGCCAACTTTCACATTTTCTGGATTACAGATCTTCACTTAACTTACGAAACAAGCGACTGATCTACAACACCTTACTGAGACCAATATGGACATATGGAGCAGAACTTTGGGGTTCAGCAAAACAAACACACATAAAAAAAAATACAAACAGCACAATTAAAAATATTACGAAAAATTGTTAACGCACCTTGGTACATTTCAAACACTACTATACATAACGACTTAAACACCCCAACAGTAAGATCCTACATCTACGACAAATACACTACATTTCATTCTTCAACCCGTAATCACTCCAATCCTCTGGTTCTTTCTATCTCCTGCTCCCTGTTACCTGAACAACGAAGATTAAGATGAAAATGACCAAGAGACCTACTACATCAATAAAAACCAAATCAAGAAAAAACACCAAGACTGTACAAACACAACAAATTTGCTAGATGCGCTGGTGCAAATTGCATAAACTAAAATATAAAGAAATAAATAAACAAAATATTAAAAATTACCAGAAGAAAAATTGAAAAAACATTTTAATTAAAAATTGAGATAATAGAAGAAAAATTAACAGATATATTTACAATTTGAAGAGAAACCTACAAACAAAAAGCCTTAGCTAATTTGTCCACCTCCATTCCCTAGAATCTATTTTCCAGATATCTATGAGTATATTATTATTCATTGTTTTCCCAAAAGATTGATAACGTACATTTCGGTCCTGAAATTACTGAGTCGGAAAGGCCTATTACTTCTTCCTGCAATGTAACGTAATAAAGCGTTAACAGGATGGTAAGGCTAAGGTTTTTCCCTGTTAGGGTTCTCATTATCAGCCAATGGTGAATCCAATGGCAATCTGCCATAGAATGGTGAACCTTTGTCACACTAATTGTAAGTGGATAATGTTGGGATTTCACAAAGGGAAAATTCATCAAATTACTCACTAATTTAATTTTCTAAAAGGTTACATGATAATTTTTCGGAATAAATGGACGTTTGCAAATAATTATTTAAATATAATAATATCAGATATGTTATTATTAAACTACAGTAAATGTATTTAAAGTTATAAACACATCCATGAAATATTTGTATATTTTACTGCTTTTTTCCACACATGTACAATGAAATAGTATTTTGAACAATGGCGTTGTCATAATTAGGTGGATTTTAAATACTTTCTTTTCTTCATACTTAGAAAGAATTTAAAAGTCTACATTTAGTCTGAAAATTTCTTTTAATTTCCTTGGAAACATGTGATTTACGTTAAATAATGTTAGTTTTCAGAAATTATTATTTATATTTTGTCTTCATTCTCCGTTAACTTCTACAACTTTATTTATTTGATATTGTTTTAATTCTCCGCTTTCCAACGATATATTATACGTTTATCTTCCAATTGTCTTATTTTCATTTTCAACTCGAATAATCGTTTTTCTTTTTTTCTCCAGTTTCTAATTATCATATTCTTTCATACTTCATATTTAGCCATTTTTCATAGTTACTGTCAATAAAATATATTTATTTTTTTAAAATAAACCAAATCAAAGGTACTTTAGAGGAAGTCATGTTGAACATTAAAGCATTTAAGCTCTGTAAAGTAAAGTGACATATGACCTGACTTTTTGAGTTAGACTGATCACATCCCTCCACACAAAAACACAGACCACCTTGCGGGATTTGGTAATTTAGACTCAGAGGATCTCAAAACTTGTATTTCTGTTTAAAACTCAGATTCGAAAATTTTCACGATCACAATTCTTTCCTTTACAATATATATTAAATATATACGTAAATGAAAGTTAAAATAGTTCACGGAATGAAATTCTGTTGTAAGTTGAATTTATTAAAATTTCTCCCATTGTGATATCGTTCCATTTCTCTAGAAATGTATTGACACACTGAGATCTTCTCTTCTATTCTCTGATGATAGCTTTAGTTCCAGGAAATGCGACAGCGCTTGTTAAAACACTGCTTGCTTGATCATTATTCAGTCTAGCGCCGCACGTGTCCACTCTCAGCGATCTAGCGAGGCCAAAGTCAATACGAAACAATTAATTGTTTTGTTCTAGATTTGTTTATACTTAATTAGAGAAAGGAAATTTAATTTTGGTTTACTATTGAAACATTAATTTCACAAGATATATTTCACCTTTAAATGAAAAAATCAGGTTTCATTTGAATAAAAAATTAAATATATACAGTCTTTTTTTATTTTTTACATTATTTTAAAGTAATTGTTTATTTATATTAACATTAATTCTTGGACATTCGGAGGTTCAATGATAATAAAATATAATAGTATTATTAAGAAGGGTTTAGGACAACGAAGAGAGGTGACATAAGTTGTGAGAGGGAGGGGGGGGGGGAGTAGAGGGTAGTGTAATTAGGCGGGCTGAATTAGGGGGGGGGGGTGGGCTAACATTAGGGCCCGCCGCCAGGTGTCGCTGTCGTCCCCTCTCTTCCCATAATTGTTTCAGATTTGCCTCCAGTTTGTGTATTTGGCAAAAGGATGAAGAGGATATCCAAAGTTTTGGAAAGAGATTTTATCAATGGTTAATTAGGAGACCAATTTTATAAATACCCGTGTTTGTTTTTTTGTTTTTTTTTACCACACTTTTGGTTCTGATTGTGAATCTTAACAGATGAATTAAATTGATAAAACATTTATCATTTTTTTTTTTCTATTCGATCAATTAGTATACTATCCATTGAAACAGACTATGGCAGCCTTTATCGACAGTAATAGATTTTATTTGTTAATTATTTAATTGTTGCTGTGAACTCTACTGTACTACGAAATTCGAATTCACAATATTTGAGTTTTATGGTTGATATGTGTTTTAGCTCCCTCGTCCACTGTGATCTTGAAGAATTTATCATAGGTTTATTGCAAAAAACGAATTTGAAGTTTCTGATCCATTAAAAAAATACTGAAATGTCAATTTGATTATTCATTTTTTTAAAAAGTGAAAACTTCTTTAGACGCGTTTAGTAATTTTTTGTGGAAAGTGAATTAGATTGATCTGTCAGATTTTAACGCTGTGGTAAAATTGGCTATTTTTATGGTTGATTGGATATTTTTATAGTCGACTAATTGAAATGTTTTTACAACATATGGTTTAAAATACCTCAGAAACTAAAAATCGGACTTCCATACTGCATGCGAGAAAATTGTTTATCATTTCATCCTCTTTGTAAATAATCTATTACTCAAAATTTTATCTTAATGAGCTATTGTTCAAAATTCTATATTGACCCAATACCGTGTTAGAGATTATGAGAGTTATAAATATAGTGTCCAAAACCAAATGATAATATATAGTACAAATGCTAATATTATTACAACTTTGAAATTTTATTTTAACAACATTATTAACAATATATACAAAATAAGAAGGGACATAATATGAATGTTTATTTAATAGGAGTTTCCACTAATAGGGGATTTTCTTAACCTAAAGTGCTAGGATGGCTTCTTTCCATTATGTCCTATCTAAGGTCCATTCTTGCCGTGGATCCCTCCACTTCGTTATCCCGGGTCTTCCTTGGTCCACCTCCTCTTCTTCTTTCCCTAGTTTTCCATAAGTGGACTTCTTCTTCCAGGCATTCTTTTCAAATGTCCATACCACTTCAGAGTTCTTTTCTCAATCTCTTCCAGAATGGTTCTTTTAGCCTCCATCTTTTCTCCGATGGTTGTGTTTCTCACTTTATCCATTCTGCATATTCCCGACGCTCTTCTACAGTAGTCAATTTCGGTGGCTAGAAGTTTCTTCCTTTAGTAATTATAAATGATAATATCCGTAAATAATAATAATAGCAGAAATTCCTAGGCATAATGGAAAATATATAATAATATAGCATTGCGTAACCTTTCAACTGTTGATTTCCTATACATAATATAAATACAGGACATAAATATTATACAGTCGTTGGATACATTTTAAGCTAGTAAATATTACTAATTTAAATAAGTAAATTATAAATCATTAAGGACATTATTTGATTGACCTTGCTTTGATGTCTACATTTTATGCAATCGTTTAATTTCTTATTAAACGAAATTAAACTGATTACCCTAACTACCATACACCCTAGAATACATGGATTAGTAGAGTTACATAAAAGTGGCGCTCTACTTATACCTATCATCAGTAATATAAATCGGGAAACTGAAAATTTGGATAAATATCTCAATTCCACACTTAATAGCCTAACATAGAAAAACTCAATGGAGGTAGATCAAATGCTTAAAAGAATAAAAAAAAAAAACGCTGCAAATGATTTCACAATGGTTTATTATCTCCAAACAATTATACATCTAAAGTAACATTACCTCCCGAGTTACAAAGAAAAAAAAAAAAAGGTGATTCCAATTATTGGGCTAAACTGTTTTTCTTTAATCATTAGTAATATGCTAAAAAAAAAAAATAGCATTATTTCAGTAACACATTTAAAATTTAAAAACCAAACCAAAAGATATAACATTTGGAGTAGAACACATAAAAACAAACCAGACCATATCTTTGCTCCTAATTGTCCAATTTTAACGATTTTTTTTTTTTTAGTAAATTTCATAAACTTTTAAGAAACCATATACAATAACAACAAAAAAGTAAAAACTTTTCGAGTTATTCGAAATTTAATCTTAACATCCCTCGTAACTTTTTTTCCAGCTTCTTTTCGTTGAAGTATGTTATATAAATAAATTTAAAGGGCGTCGAGAAAATGACTTTAGCGAAGTTTCATTGAATTCTGTACATTCGTTTAGGAGCTACAGTCTATAGCAACGCAGGTTTTTCGGCCGCCATTTTGAAAGTTAAAGGCGGAGAGTAATGTCGATGAAGGAGGATCATCTTCGGGTGGTTACCTCTGATTTTATATCAAAATTTGAAAAAAAATCGGTCCAGTAGTTTCGGAGAAAATGCGCGGACGGCGTACGACGTACGGCGGATGGACAAAAAAATTTCTATTCGTTTTTCGAATTCTACGCATCTTGAAACGTGAAACCTCAAATTTTGAGAGGGAGTTATGTTTGAATTTTTTGGTCGATCACAATGTTTCATTATTGAAAATAATAAACCAATAGTAAATAGGTAAATTTTGTTTTATCTGTTTTGATGTAGAAAATTGATTAACCAATATCAACCGAAAAGATGTAATAAAATAATTGAAAATAGTGGGATACAATAGCACCGCATTCCCAAATTAAAGGATTTTGTGGAAGATATGAGAAGATATAAATATCTCAAAAGATAAAAATCAGACCTTCATACTGTGAGCAAAGGAAATGTTCAGCATTTGACTTTTTTTCTAATGAGTTATTATTTATAATTTATATTTGATATTATTACTCTCGCGTTTTTGTTATTTTCACTTCTATCGTGTGTTCTAAACCACAAAGTTTTTTTTTTATTATTTGTAATTCTAAATATGTATGCTATCTCCAAAAGTTTACTAAAATACTTAACATATACGTAACAATTAATAAAAAAACAACATCTATATCACGACGCACAAAGTGAATTTTTGCATGATAGCATACTTAAACAAAACTCTTACTTGTACAACCTTGCAAATAGATATAATGTGAGTTAGATTTACGTTACTTAATTTGTTTTATTAACCATCTGATCAATTAATTCAGTGAAATAAGTCATTAAGTACCAGATATTGAGTTTTGGGTGTTCTACTTTAACTGTATTTAGAAAACAAGAATTTCATTAAGTAACTCTACTTTTTGCACTCTAAAATTAAAACATAGTGCACTTACAGTTATTGAAACTATTTTTTTATTTATAAAGGAATTTGTATTATGTACTTGATGAACTATTCTATTGATAAATATGATGGAAATTAAGAACTACGTACCTTCAGGTTATAATCGACTTAATGTGACTTTTTAAAATAAAGCGAGGGCATATTTAATTTTTTATTAGATTTATATTATTTACACCTTTTGTTTTTTTGTAAAAATGTTCACATTTTTATTGTTTTATTTGTTTAGCGATGGACATGGCTAATATTTTTGAAATGAAATCTCCTTTAGAACTTTTTTTTGTGGATTTGTGTAATGAATTGAAGTGGTTTTGTATATTGATTAAAATTTCTCAGAAACATAAAATTGGATTTTCTGCTGTAAGCGAGGTAAATATTCAGCATTTCATCCTCTTTGTGATGGGTTGTTATTCAAAATTGAATTCTAACGCGACGCCGCACACTGGTCGGAAAAGGCATCATAAAAACGGCAAAAATCCTGCGAAGCTTTCAATTTAAGCAAGATATTGGAAAAAACTAAATTTAATATAGCATGTCGGCCATTCTGAATTAATATAAAATAAAATATTATTGGTAAGAACAACCGTTATTAATATTGTTAATTTTGTTTCAGTTATAAATAAAATATATTTGCGTGTAATAAACGTGAATAAATGGTATAAGGTTATTGACAGAACCAATTATAAATATCTATTAACTGTATTACTATTAATAGGGCATAGTGGTAAGAGATGAAGAGCAAATCAACCTACAACTAAATGAAGATAAAATCAAATACATAGAGTAGTAAGCTAAAAACGTTACTTCAGTATCAATTATAAGTCACGAAATTATTTTAATTTCTCTTCTATATTTTCATTCCCATTTTCTTTCAGTTTTTGTTTTTATACTTTTCCTCTATGTTTGAAACGAGTAATTATATTAGGTGTTAATTTATTTAGATACAGGTAGGAATTTTTTCTTGCTCTTTATTGGTATAACTTTCTTGATTGAATTTGCCAGATAATTACCGAAATCTCAAATTATCGCAGCTGATTTTAGTATTCATCGCAAGCCGGGGATTCAAAAAACATTTTGATTAAAGTAAGAACTTGGCAATCGTTGGCGGGAGGTACTTTTCGATGGAAAAAGGAGATTGCTAGACCCGTTGAATGATAACTTATCCTATGAAAATACGATTTTTTAAAATTTATTTACAAATAACTTATTTAACTCGTTTCCAAAAATTACACAACAAATAATTATTTTCATAATTCAGCAAAAACGCCTAAAATATATTTAATGATTTATAACAAGTTGCATGATTAATGTGACAAAAACCAGGCTTTTTACTTATATTTTATTAGATATCTTTGAAACTGGTATTTTTATTCGTACCTAAACTTTAGGTATATGTGAGTTAACTATGTCAGGCAATAAAAACAGAAATCATAACATCTTGAAAATAGGGCGTTTCGTAGCTCTCAGACCACACTGTGCGCCGTGTTAGATTAGCGAACCCCAAAAAAAATAGTATTGAAAACCAATTGATAACGAGTTTTATGGAAGATATGGATTTAAATATCTTAGAAATTTAAAATCGGAACTGCATACTGTAACCGAGGGATTCATTCAGCACTTTATCCTCTCTGTAATGGGCTATTATATAAAATTGTATCTTAACGCGATGCCGTGTCAGAGAGAGGAAAAAAATAGTGTTGAAAACCAATTGATAACGAGTTTTGTTAAAGATGTGGATTAAAATATTTCAAAAATTAAAAATAGGAACTGCATACTATAACCAAGTGATTCGTTCAGAATTATATCCTCTTTGTAATGGGCTATTATTCAAAATTGTATCTTAAGCCGATGGCGTGCCAGAGAGAGGAAAAGGAAAAAAGTAGTGTCGGAAACTAAAAACCGGACCTGCATACTGCAAGCGAGGGAAATGTTCGTTAATTCATCTTAATAATGAGGTTTTATTCATAATTTATATTCCATATTATTAATCTCGCCTTATGTTTTCGCTTCTATCATGTGGTCTAAAGCATACTCCCTAGTTTTTTATTCAATATAAGTATTTATACCTTTATGGTATATCCATATGTATATTTATATTTACGGTAGGTTTTTAAAAAATTAATTGCTTGGTTTTATAAAGTTGATTATAGTATCTTTTTTCTCATTTGTGATTTTTTTAATAAGGGAAGCATTTTTTTTTTAAATAAAGTTTTATTTTTATTACAGTATGATAAAAGATTTATAAATTTATATTAAACTAAATATTTCTAGATACAATACAACTGTGGAAAGGGACAGTAAGGGATTTGGTGTTAAGGAGCAGGTAGACTAAACCCGCCGTTCATTTCGGTCTTGCGGACTCTGTTGAAGCTGGTGCCTTGGTTTAGGCATGTTCCTAGTCTGCTAATTCTATCGATGGAATCTATCGAATTCAGGAATCTATCTATTGAATTCAGTACTGATCGAGGCATCGACTTATGCAGAATTTATGAACGATCTGGTGGATTCCAGAAAAAAAAAAAAAAAAAAGATTATGTAATTCAATCGATGAAGTAAGAAACGCGCTTAAGTCCATCGATCTTTTATATCCAATAATTTTGCCGATGCCTTTCAGCGACTTGTTCTAATAGCAATAACATTTTTGACTGTTTTTTGTTCTTGAATAACGGAGAAATTTAATAGTTATTGAAAATGGGCTGTTTAGGATGTACTTTGGATCATTCATGTTTGAGCGAGGGATAATTTTTACGTGAGATCACTATCACTCATGCATGATGTACTTTCTCTCAAGTCTTTCTTTTGGTTTAGTTTGCGCGTGAATTCTCGTGTCTTCTAAATTTTAATATTTTAGTCCTTGGTACAGACCCCTTTTTATCGAATTATTAACATCCGCCTGAAACTTCGTATATAGTTTTACCACATCGTAATCTTCAACTATTTTATTTACGAAAACTCTTGAAATTGGGTCGGTTTCAATCTGGAGAGGGACAAACATTGTTTATTTAATTAGCTACTAAACATTTGTAAATACAAAATTGATAAGAAAGGTGGCCTACAAAAACATTTACCCATTTGTCCTGTACAACCTCGTTATTTTGCAAAATTAGGGGTGTTGCTCATACCAAATGGCTCAATATTTTTTAAGGTCACTTCTTTTCTCGATTTTTTGATACAATTATCTTACGATCCCAACAGAGAACAAATGTGTATTTACGAATTTTCAGTACCTAATTAAATAGACAAAGTTTGCCTCCCTCCAGATTGAAAACGTCCCAATTCCAAGAGTTTTCGTAAATAAAATAGTTATAGGTTACGATGAGATGAAATTATTTACGAAATTTCAGATGGATGTTAATAATTCGATAAAAAGGAGTCTTGTATGTACCACGGACTATTTCCAATTATTTATTATATGTTATTAAGGCAGGAAATGGTCATAAATGCAGTCAATAAAAATAAAACAAAATTTATTATTCGACTATAAAATTAATAGCAACATTCAAGCCGCTTGTAACGCCTTAATGGCTACTAAAATGAGAATCTCTCTCTCTCTCTATATATATATTTATCTCTTGGGAAAATACATTAGCGTTAGAAAAACTTAATAACGTTGCAAATTAATGGACAATGGTTTATTATTTTCAGTTATTTATCATATAAATCACTACATTTCTTGTCACATTGCATTCCTTGTCGAGGAAAATAAATAAAACGTGATTCCTGATATAGTCCTAAATATATTTTTTTTTTCATAATTAGTAATTATCTACGAAATACAGAGAACAATGCCGATTGTTTCAGACGATATTTATGATCGCAGGTGATGGGGGAAATAGTTGAAACATCATATCTTTTTTTTTTTTAAGTTTTGCATATTTTTGACCATGTGTAACTATTCAAAAGGTATACTTTTGATTTATTCAAAATTTAATTTTACCACTCCTCATAACTTTTTTTCTAGTTACTTTTCCGTGAAGTATGTTGTATATATAAACTTAAAGTCCGTCCTTCGTTTAGATACTACAGTCTATAGCTAGTCATATTTTTCGGTATCCATCTTGAAAGGAACGGTCGGATGGGGATACCGAGTTACAAGGATTATCATCGGCCCTTTGATTGATACCGAATCTCAAACTAGTCTCGGAGAAAAGCCGTGGACGACAGACGGACAGAACTTTTTTAAAAACTCTATTTTCGGATTCTACCTGTCTCAAAACGTAAAATGTTTAACTTTGAAGGAGGGGAGGGGGTAACTTTTTTTTTCTTGGTCCATTACAAAGGTCGATTATTGAAAAACTGTTCATGACTTTTGACAATCTTTGAATCGCCTGATTAAATATGTTGAGTCATTCTTTTATTTGATGAGTTTGTTAACAATGACGGTACCTTATAATATTTTATAGATCTAGTTCTCAACGTGGGATGAACAGATTGAATCATATGAAGTTCCTTCTAAGGTATCCCTCATCCCTCATTGGTTCCGATTGGCCACTAGCGCCACCCTCAGGATATCACTATTACCGCCCCCTCTCGGCCGGGGGAGGGGGGTGGGGAAGGGTAGTGGCTGGAGCTGGAGATAGACGGAGGGTGAGGTGTGGGGGGGGGGATACAGGTGGTCCCCGGGGGGCCGCCGCTAATCCTCCCCTCTACGTCTTATCTTTCTTTTACTACACCACCTTGTCCAATCTCCTGTCCCTACTGCAATTTACAATTCCCCCCTTGATTACTTTTTGCGTTTTTACTGTGTTTTGTTTCTTCGGCCTTTATTATATGTGTTTCTTTGTAATTCAAAACTTTATTACATGTTATTTTCTAGGCACTAATAATTGGAAATAAAATATAATAAGTAAATCTACACTATACAATACTCTTTTAGCTATCGGGAGCTATAGGTTTAGATTAATGCGTTATCATAGGAAAGGGAATTGAATGGAGACAAATCAAAACCTAAAACTCTGCAATTACAAAAAAATTATTAAAAAAATGAGAAGACTTCAAAAGTCGAGAGATCGAAGCAGGATGAACTTGCAACTTAAAAATTGCCTTTTAAATACTTTGACTATAGTTACTCAGACTATAGTTGACACACTATGGTTATTGGATATTTATATTGATTTAAGCTTATAATAATAATTCATTTTGTAAAAAAAATTTAGTAAAACAGACAATTCTGTTATTTGTTGAATTATAAATTATACATTATAAAAGTACCTATAGTTCTTATAAACTACAAGAAACATAAACATAATGAATTAAATAAAAATTAAATTCAAACACACTCACTGATTTCTTAGAGTATGCGATCGGGTCAAATTTCTGATATGAGGTTTTTGACGGATCTATACATTTCAGAGTCCCCTGAATAAAATTATCTACAAAACTATAATAATTTTATCATGTAAACTTGAGTTTATGAGGTTGCCGGGAAACGTGTGTTTTGCACAGCTGTAGTCCCCTCAGGTGCAGTAAATGAATGCCCGAAAAAGGGTTCAAAAAATTTCAAAAAAAAAAAAAATTTCAAAAAAAGAGTCTCAAATTTATTTTTCTTAACAATTCTCCATAGTTGAAGATAGATATCTCACTAACTAAGCGAGCTAGCAAAAAAATGTATAGAATCAATCATATTGCAAATGTTATCAGCTTTAATTTTGTATAGAACCTCTTTGTCGATACAATGGATAGTTTTCCTGATATAAGGGAAAATCCGAAAAAAGTGACCTTCTAGGGGCCTCCCCCCCACCTGGCTTACCGCCTAGGAGTGGGGACTGTAAGTATGTTTATTTCTTTA
Source organism: Nezara viridula (assembly GCA_928085145.1). Classification (NCBI taxonomy): domain Eukaryota; kingdom Metazoa; phylum Arthropoda; class Insecta; order Hemiptera; family Pentatomidae; genus Nezara; species Nezara viridula. Next base: position 175,608,824 of record OV725079.1, on the reverse strand, counting down.
CTAGTCAAACAATGTACCGAACTCGAAAATTGTGTCCCTGCCATTTCCTTCTGTAATCATTCATTGACTGAACTACTCGGCCATCTCGCCTCACAGTTGGTGTCGTATGGATAATTATTGTTTTGTTTGTGGCAATAAAAAAACCAAATTGCCTTACATTAAAATAAGAATGGCCCATAGCTCAGTTTATTTCATAATAGATTAAAGCAAAAGTAAGTACTTTTAGCAATAAGTATCAACTTTTACATACTCTTACTTTATGAAAATAAAGTGCTTTATGTATTAGTAAATAGGCGATCAAAATAAATTACTTAATGTCAGTTTTCTAAAGTAAAAAAAAATCCTAATCATGTTTAAAAAATGGTTCCTCTTGAACATTATTTTTGTTTTTTTAAAAGACTGAAAAGACTTTTTTTTACTTCAATTTTCAATCATGTATATGATAAATTAATTAGTTGTAAACTATATATTTTTAAAATTTGTTTCACTTGACATATTGGTCAGGGAAAATTTTCATAAAACAGAGAAAAGGGAGTTTTAACAATGGCCAGATCCTCCACTCAAGCCAAGTATGTGTGATTAAAGCGCCTCTCCTTGTCCTTAGTACCAGTAATGTGGCTGAGTGCGAGCCGTTGAGATCTCCTAGAGTCCTGCCTTTCCTTCCACGAATGGGGAGAAAGGCTTGGCTCGGAGATCTTCTGAGTGAATGGATCCTGCAAATATTGTATAGTATGCATGTGTTTTGATTTGTTTAGCTCTTTTGTTTATATACATTTACTTTTATTATTACTAGTTTCTGTATTATTTAGTGTAAATAGAGTGTGAATGAATGTCCTCTCTGAACACTATGTACCCAAGATTAAGGAAGCATTGTAAAAAAACAAAAAAAACAAATATAATTCTTTGAGAAGGAGTTAGTCGAGGGTGCGGTCGAATAAATAAAAAATTGAAATATATTAATTATTTTAATTTTTGCCGACGTTTCGACCGACCCACTTTGCAGCTCTTCTTCAGGGCTACAAAAGATACAAAACATGTTGAAAATAAAAAATAAATATAAGTATATATAAAATAAGGAGAAGTGATCAGATACAGAAATAAAAGATGGTATCAGAGATATAGTGGGTGACAATGTAGTTAAAATATCAAGTATTATATGTGTAGGAGGTACAAATAAATGGAAAATAAGTAGGAATTAAAATAAAAATAAAAGAGAATATAGCATGTAAGTTAAAGGTAAACAGATTGCGATAAAAGATAAGGAATAAGTGTATAACAAACTAATAGAGATTACATTAGATAACTGTGGGTTAACAGATAAAGGAAATAAATACATGAATGTTAACGAATAAATAGATTGAAAATTGAATAAGTATTGTTAGAGTAAAGTTAAAATATGGATAAGATAACATAATAATGAGATATCAGTGGATAACAAGCTAGTGGAGGTTACCTTTAATTGTAAATAAACAGATAACGGGACTTAAGGTTAAGAAGTAAAGAAATTGAAAGATTAATAGGGTAACATTAGTGTATTATCGTTAGGATAGATTATTAAGTATAAATAACTCTATAAGAAAACAATAATTTTAAAAGAATACTTTAAAATGTTAGAATATATGTAAAACAAGGTTATGCTTGATAAAGATAGCATTCTTAAAGCATTATCTTCCTATTTATCTTTAATTGTATATAGTAATTATGTATAAATTCTCTCTTTTTCCTTTTATTTTATTTCTTATACTTGTACATGGTATTAATTCTATAAATATTTCTTTATGTAAATAGATCTTTTAATCTTTTTATAAAAATATCCAATCTAACCCCTTCTCACCTGAGCTAGCATGGTAAAATAAATATTTAATGATGGCCAAATAATGGGTAAGGACCTTATATTTTCTAGATTTATCTCTTTATATATGAAAGGCTGGTAAAGCCAGGCGCCCAACAAGTAAAAATTCCGATAGAAAATTATATTTACCAAAACTTATATTGAAATAGAAGGTTTTAAAGGTGGATACGGAGGGAGCAGGACACATTTTTAATGGAAGGGAATTCCAAAAATTACTAAAGCAGGCAATGAAGGAGTTTTGAAAAGGGGAAGATCTGTGAAAAGAGGTATAAAGGTTAAAAGGTCGGATGCTTGTGATAAGAGAGTGGACAGAGGACTTGAATTGGAGATCATAATCATAGTAGGGGCGTTGGCTGTTGATAATCTGATAAAGAAATGTGCCTAGAAAATATTGTCTATGGAATGAAGGGAAGAGCCACCCTCGAACTCACCGTAATAGTTTGAGGCATGGAAACATTACGGAGACTCACTGACAAATCTGACAAAGCTATTCAATTATTGGCAAACATTGAAAAAATTAAGTAATAAAACCACTAAACTTGAGATTTCTTTGTATCTATGTTCACAGGGAATAGGTTGAAAGATGGTCCTCATAAGTTATGTTAACTATGATCCTCTTCTCTTCAAAACCACATCTGCACATCTTGAAGAAGTTGTGAACTCCACAGTCATCATTTAGAGCTGTATCTAAACAACTTCTTGAAGGTGTGGAGAAAGCTTCTGAGATGACCGCAATACACACAACTCCTTGCGATCTTAGATATACTCGTATGACTATAATATCACTAAAATTTCATCTTTTTTTTTTTTTTTTCTTTATGACATTTACAACTGTATTACATAAATACATCAAGTAAATTTGGACATAATTGATATAATGACATGAATACACTTGCTGAGTAACTACCCAATGGTAGCACTCTAATGATATGACTACATTAGGAGATCACGGGGCCATCTTCTATTCAGACGCCTCGGAGGATTAACAGGAATTGAAGAGGAAGCAAGGTTAGAAACGAGAGGATTGGGATGATTCTGAAGTTTATTATGGAAGGATAGGTATCTGGATTGGGCCAGATCTGAAACATAAGGAACATTATGATATTTATGGATAATTTTATTAGTGACAAAGTAAGGAGCATTGAGGATTTTACGAAGGATTTTGGATTGTAAGGATTGGATGCGAGAGGAATTCGATGGTTTAGTGGAGCCCCATAGCTCAACTCCGTAAGTCCAAATAGGTCTTATTATAGTCAAGTATATAAGTCTTTTGTAATTAATGGGAAGTTTAGAGCATTTGTCTAGTAAGTGCTGAAGTAATCGGAAACGTCGAGCGGTTTCTTGTCGTTTCAGTCTCGTATGAGGATTCCAAGTTAGTCGTTTGTCCAGGTGGAGTCCTAGGTATCGGATTTGCTCAACAGGGATAAGTGGAGTATTGTTAAAGGAAACTGTAGGACAGGAAGTCGTTGGTTTACGACGAAGAAATTTCATCTTTAAGTAGGAAAATGGAAAATCAATAGATCAAAATTATGTATAAATTTATCACTCTTCTGAAAATAAACAACATATTTTCTATATTATATTTGTTTGTATAAATTAATTAATTAATTATTTTATTTTTATTTATCCTTTTTTTTGGTCATAACTATTATAAATATCCTTAATTGTGACAGAATTTATTAAAAAATGTCTATGATATATTACTGGAGGATATATTAATGTACACAGGCTGGTAGTCGATGGTAGTTAGTTACAAAGGGCCCTTTGCCTTATCGCGAAGGAGTTATTGAAGAGGAGACTGTTTACGCTGGGAGTAAATATCCCTCAGCGGATTTGGCCGCCACTGAATTTTTTTTACGGCGGCGATAAAGGTGATGTAAAGGGAGGAGATAGGGTTAGCACTCGCTCCTTGCTTTAATGCCCCAGTCGGTTCTGAGCATCCACTGCTCTTATCTGTAAGAGCAGAGTATGTTTGATTTGCTGCTACGTCGTCGAAGGTATCTATTATACATGTTTATGTGTGTGTATATATCGTGATAATAAACTTATGTTAGGATGCTACAACAGTACTTATAAATTTTTAAAATATACTCAACTAAAGCAGAGGAGCTACACTAGAATGTTGCCGTTTTCCGGAATGGTTACTGAATTTTTAAAACTTTTAAATTTTTAAAACTTCGAGACTTAAAAATCCCGTCATTTGCCATAAATATAATTTTCACGTAAAATAGGTTATTCTCTCTCATATTATCATATTTGTTATCAGTTTAAATAAAATAGAGATTTTGTATATTGAATAGAATCAACCCGTTACATTATTTCTTTCTGTTTCATATATTGCAGACACCAAATCCACTTTTTTTTATTTATTTTATTTTATTGATGATATTTACAACTGTACAATAAAAATACATTCAGTAGATACGAACAAAAGAATATAATAACATGAAATTACTTGTTGAGAAACTATCCACTGGTAGCACTCCAAAAATGTATTTACAAAAGGAGATCTTGAGGCCATCTTCTTTTCAGACGTCTCGGAGAATTGTCAGAGATCGAAGAGGAAGCAAGGTTAGAACCAAGAGGGTTTGTATGGTTCTGAAGTTTGTTATGGAAGGATAGGTATCTGGATTGGGCCAGGTCAGAAACATAAGTTACATTAAGGTCATTATGGATTATTTTATTAGTGACAAAGAAAGAAGCAGTGAGGATTATACGAAGGATTTTGGATTGGTTACGAGAGAAATTCGATGGCTTAGTGGAGCCCCAGAGCTCAACTCCGTAAGTCCTAATAGGTCTTATTGAAGTCATGTATATGAGTCTTGTAATTAACTGGGAGCTTGTCTAGCAAGTGCTGGAGTAGTCGGAAACGTCGAGCGGTTTCTTGTCGTTTAAATCTGGTATCAGGATTCCAAGTTAGACGTTTGTCCAAGTGGAGTCCAACGTATCGGATTTGTTCAACAGTAGGGTATTATTAAAGGATACTGTAGGACAAGAAGTCATAGGTTTACGACGAAGGATAAAGGTGATTTGATGGGATTTATTGGAATTTATTTTTATCCTTCAGTTTTGATACCATTCTTCAAGGTTAATCCACTTTTAAAATTTTTTTATCTCTGTATGTCCGCATTGTCGAACGGAATTTTATCAGAACTAAGCTAAGTCAGTCAGGAGTAAAATATTTATCTGTAACATCTCAGGTATATGCAAACTTTAAATATGCAATTTCACTTTCATACGACTTTTCGTTTTTGAGCTATACCTGTCACTTATGTACACTCGGAGACCACTCACAGATACCATTTCGTGGGACTTGGTTATTAGCACTCAGGAGAACTCAATACATGTGTTTCCGTTATAAACTCAGATTCGAAAATTTTCACGATCGGAATAGAATAGACTAGAAAATTGAGTTTTATTCTGGGACAATAAGTTCCCTTAGAATAACAATGATGAATTAATACAAAAAAAAAAAATACGAATCTGGCCAAAAAACTAACTTATAAAAATTCTAACATTATATACATTAAAATAGTATGTAATCACAAAAAATAAACAAAAAGAAAATTAAATGAACATAAGATCTTCTCAAAATTGCTTAGTATTGTGATGAAAAAAAAAGAAAAGAAAAGAAATTATATATATATATATATATATATATATATATATATATATATGTATGTATGTATGTATACATACATACAATACTGTCCCTTACTATATATATTTCATATAGAGGTAAGTGATAGTAAAATAAGATTTGAAATACATGTAAAAGGGTAATAGAGATTTAGAATCTTTCAAATCTCTCTTAGTCTATAGAGCTTATAGAAGAGCTCAGATACTGTAGTTATGTGGTTCTAATAGACTGATTACGCGTAATGTTTTCATGGGCTACAATATATATTGTAAATAATGTTTATGTTATTGTGATGGTGCTAATGAGTTTAAATATTGATGAATATGATCGAAATTCAAAATTATGTTGTTTAAAGTTAAGCTACATTAAAAATGCGTTTTAAAAACTTTTTGTAATTGCCTGATTTTTCCAGACAAGAACTGCTTTTCGAATAGTATAAAGGCGGTAAGTTGTGTGATGTGCGCACTAGCTTTTTATATTCAAACATTAAACTTTAATGTTAATAAAAATAAATTAAAACAAAGTTTTAAATTTATTATCAAAGAGAGTCCATTAATTAAAATAAATTAATTTAAAATGAAAGAAATTAACGTTAACACTATCCCTGTTTTTTTTTTATTCTCTCCAGAGGTTATCTATTACTGAGATCCGAAATTTACTCTACGAATCCAGGTGACTTTTTCAAAATATTATCTCAGCCGTCTCCTTGGGTGTTTTGGAGATTAGTCCCGCCAGTTATTTTTAATAGTTACCTGTTATTTTACGTGATTAAAGAAAAACACATGATATCGAAAGCTTCAATTATTATTAACGTGCTTCACATTTTTACTTTCCTAACTATACAAGGTAAGGAAAGTATTGCGATCGGGTCAAATTTCCGATATGCGGTTTTCGACGGATCAATACGTTTCAGAGCCCCCTGAGTCCGAAAAACACATTTTCAGCCATTGTTCTGTCTATCTGTCTGTGCTAAGATTTTCTCGGGAACTAGTGAACCGATTTTGTTGCTTCTTTTTTGTTTTGTAGGGTTTTCAATACTGATATCTGTGACACAAATTGGATGCTCCATGCGCAATAAATGAAAAACATGTTTTTCTACAGACTGTAGCACAAAACCGGCTCTAACAATTTTGATGAAACTTTCCTATAATGTATTAATAATTATCCTTTTCATTTCTAATACATGGACTAAATTCCCGAGAAAATTCAGAAAAAAAGGAAAATGTTTTAGACCTAACTCGGTAATCATATACTACATGGTAAAATTTATAATATAACTTTTGAAAGGTAATTAAATTATCAATAGAACAAAAAAAAATCATCGAAATCGAACCAGTATTAGCGATGATACAGTTTATTCTAGTTTCTACACATGTTTTAATTTATTACTTTCTTCCCTATACTAAATAAGGAAAGTATGGCAATCGGGTCAAATTTCCGATATTCCGAGCTCCCTGAAGGAAATTCCTTACAAAACTATGTAAAAATCGTTCATTTCGGACAACTATTTAATGAAGTTACAGCTGTTTAATTCCCAAGGTAAGATTACAGGTCCATATCCTGGTGTCAGGAAGGATGAATGAGACAATAAAGATGTCTAAGTAAAAGTAAGAAAATCTGTTGCCCGCATCACACAAGCTCACTATTTCCTCTGCTTTTAACAGAAATTATTGTTTGACAATACTAAGCTATGGCAAAAAGTTTTTGATCAGCAATATTAGAGAGTATTGAAATTTATACACTGATCTACCTTAAGCTTTAGTTTATTAAATAAATCGTACTCAAATCTTATGTTTGATCAATTTTCAGGAAATTAAACGTAATTCATTTTTTTTTTTTTTTTTTTTTTTTTTTGTTTGTCTTGATGGAATTATGTGAAGGTATAAATACTTCTCTGAAATAGGTAGGAAAGTCGTGTGAGTGGACGCACCAGATGTTTTAATTTCAGCTCGAATCTGAGGTTCTTTGACTTCGGTACCAATAAAGGAAAATGTATTTTGTGACCGATTGTGTTTGTAAATAACGATATTGCTAATTATTTCAATATATTTGAGGCAAACCCTCGACTTGGAGTTTGAGGTGGTTTGTGACCAAACCAGGCAGCTGACGTTACAGACCGCAAGCCGACCGCTTCTACCTCTCACCGACCGACAACCCCTTACTACAGTCTATTAACAAAATATATCTACCTAATTGATTATTTTCTTATATTAACCATTATATAATGAAGCTATGCTTTATTTTGTTTAAAAGAATAACCTCTATTATAAAAAAGATAATTATTTTGTTAAAATAAAGCATATTAAAGTTACTTTAGAGGAAGACGTATATGAACATTGTACATTTAAACTCTGTAAAGTGACATCAATAAAGATAAGACCTCAATGATATTAAAGACCACTTAATTACAAAATGATACATCAAGTTTAATCAAAATGGTTAGACTGTTTTTGAGAAAATTGTAAAAATATGTTTCACTGTTGATATAAAGATTTTAAGGAAAAAGTTGCTGTCACATCTAATTCATATATATATATATATATATATATATATATATATATATATATTTCACATACATAATATTAGTTTCGTACAATTTTTGGTTTTTGAGCTAGAATGTACACACACGCATTTTTTCGCTAAATATTTTACAAAGCTGCTAATTATTTCACAATGGTTTATTGTTTCTAAACAAATATACATCTAAAGTAACATTACCTTTCTAGTTAAAAAAAAAATTAAATAAAGGTGATTCCAATTAATGGACTAAACATTTCTTTATAATTATTAGTAATATGCTAAAAAAAAAAATTAGAATTCACTAAGTAATACAATCAAAATTCAAAAAACCAAAACGAAGGTTATAACCTTTGCAGCAGAACATATTAAAAAAACTAGAGACCATATCTTATCTAATAATTGTCCGATTTCAATGATTTTTTTTTTATTTTTTAGGCAATTCCGTAAACTTTTAGGAAACCATACAATATCGACAAAAAAGTGTATACTTTTTGAGCTATTCGGAATTTAATTTTACCATCCATCGTAACTTTTTTTCCAGCTTTTTTTTCGTTGAAGCTTATGTTATATAGATAAATTTAAAGGGCGTCGAGAAAATGACTTTATCGAATTTTCATTGAAATCGGTCTATTCGTTTAGGCGCTACAGTCTATAGCGACGCAGGTTTTTCTGCATTATTATTTTTTTTCTCCTTTATTAACTTATTAAATTCTTTCAAAAGTTATATTTAGCATTTTTTTCGTTACTCTGAATGATGTGAAATGATTAACTTTTTAAAATAAAGCATATTAAAGGTACCTTAGAGGAAGACGTATATGAACATCGGGCATTTAAACCCTGTAAAGTGGCATCAATGGGGATAAGACCTCAATGATATTAAAGACCACTTAATGATAAAATGATACGCCGAGTCTAATCAAAATGGTTACACTGTTTTTGATAAAATTGTAAAAATATGTTTCACCATTGATATAAAGATTTTAAGGAAAAAGTTGCTGTCACATCTAAGGCATATACCTATGTCACATACATAATATTAGTTTTGTACAATTTTTCGTTTTTGAGCTGGATTGTTCACATATACACACAAAGACGCATAGACCATTTTCCCTGCGGGACTGGGTTATTTGGACTCTGTGTTCCTCATAACTTGTATTTCCGTTGAAAACTAAAATTCGAAAATTTTCACGATCGCAATACTTTTTCTTTACTGTATATTTCATAAATAGGTAAGTGAAAGTATAAAATAGTAGGTTGCGATATGATGAATCCATTCACCTAAGTTCTAGAGTTATTTTAATAATTTGATAAAAAGTTGTCTGTGTCGTGGTGGACTACAACGCTCAACAGAAAGACAGACAGAGATCAAAATTTGTTCTTTGATCTCTAAAAAGTAATATTCGAATTAAAAATTCATTTTAATTTCGAGGAAAAAGATATTAAATTAAAATTTCAATGCTTTGAGGAAATAATGGAGTTGATTCTCTCTGGAAAAGGATTATTCTCTTTGATTTTAAAGTTGATAATTGTATAATAGTATTCAAAGCAATGTAGGGGCCTGAAAAGTACTTATTGGTTGCAAAAACATATTTCTATCACGATATCACATTTTATCACAATGTGTTTTATAATTTTATGATAAAGAGAATAAAAAATAAATTAATAATATGGTATTGATAATTAATTATATGAGATTAATAATTGAAATTATATTTTCAAATTTTTTTTTAAATGTTTAAAGTTATAACATTTACAACATATACAATTATAATTTTGTATAAAGTATTTTTTGTTTGTGATTTTAATGACCATTGTTGAAACACTATTAAATGCAACAGAATATCATATAGAAATACTTAATTTCTTATTTTTACGACTAATTCAAAAAAATATATCTATATTTACTTTTTCATATTGTTTTTTGAATTCTTCAAGGTATTTGAAATTTTGAAATATTTTAGTCCAAAGCAGTCGTTATTATTATTTTATTTTTTGTCCCAATCTTTTTCCGTTACCGACTCTTTAAACTCGGCGTCATGTCAAAATATAATTTTGAAAAAATAAAATTTCCCTCGCTCACATTATGCCAGACCGAATTTAAATTTTTGAGATATTTTAATCTAAGTGTTAAAAAAAAACTCATTATCAAACCATTAAACTCGTCGCGCTAAGATAAAATTTTCAATACTAGCTCATTACAAAGAAGATTAAATATTGAACATTTCTCTCGATTATTATATGGAGATTTTTAATTTCTGAGATATTTTAATCCTAATGCAAAAACACTTTATATTAGTTCACTCTAGCCGAACAAGCGTTACGTATCCGAGTCTGACGGCTCAGTCTAATATATTTTCTACAGAAAAAGGGCAAAATTACTCTTATTATTTTTAAATACTTTAAGAGCAAAACAAAAACAAAAAAAAATCACTTGGGAAAATATTTCCAAAAATGGTTTAATATTCTGACGAACTATAAATTTAGGTACGAATCGCATGAACCCAAAGGAAGGTTTACACTTCTGTAAGATTACAAAACGCTGAAGAATATATGAGGGAATACCTATCTACCGAATCGAATTTTAAAACAGAAATAAATATGAGAAGGAGTTGATCGGGGGGTGCTGTCAAATTAATACTAAATTAAACAAGTAGAATTATTTAATTTTGCCTATGTTTCGACCCACTTTGACGGTCTTCCTCTGGGCTACAAAGATACAAAGCATGGTGATCAAGTATTATATATAGAAGATACAAACAAAAATGAAAAAAAAAAAGTATAAATAAAAATAGAAAATAAAGGAGAATATAGCATGTAAGTTAAAGGTAAAAATGTTAACGAATCATTTTCTTTATATGTTAACCTACATTTATTAAATGTAATCTTTATTAGTTTGTTATACACTCATTCCTTCTCTTTTATCGCAATCTGTTTACCTTTAACTTACATGCTATATTCTCCTTTATTTTCTATTTTTATTCATACTTTTTTTTTTTCCATTTTTGTTTGTATCTTCTATATATAATACTTGATATTTTAAACTACATTGTCACCCACTATATCTCTATCATCTTTTTATTTCTCTATCAGACAACTTATTCTTTTTTTACATCTACTTATATTCATTTATTTTGACCATGTTTTGTATGTTTGTAGATATGAACAAATGAAGACCTGAAAAGTGGTTGAAACGTCAGCAATAATTAAATAATTAACTTGTTTAATTTAGTATTAATTTGATCGCACCCCCCGATCAACTCCTTCATATATTATATCAACGGTCAACCATCTCTACATCATTAGAACTAAATATGGATAGAAAGTGAATTGATTATAGATTTGTGAAGCAAATTAAGGAATAACAATAGTGAGTTCATAATATAGTTAAATCCATCGATCCCAAAAACCATCGTTGATTCAATTGATGTATACACCGAATTCTATCGATGCGTTTAAATTAACTGAAGAGAAGAATGGTTGGTGTGATCAGTCGTAAAAGAAAAGGAAAAATAAATAAGAGAAGGAGTTTTTCTGGGAGTGCGGTCAATTAATACTAAATTTTAAAAAAATAGTATTTTTAATTGTTTCGCCGACCTTCCTTTAATTGATTCAAAATATAAAAGGTATATGGTGAAAATAAAATCAATGAATTATAAGTAGATATTAAATAAGAAATAGTTGTCAGATAATGAAATAATAAGATTACATCAGATATATAGTGGGTGACAGTGTAGTTAAAATATCAAGTATCAATGGTGAAGATTACATTTGATGACTGTATTTTAATGTATTTTCACCATATACATTTTAAATTTTGTTTCTTTTTTTGTCCTCGCGAAGACCTGCAAGGTGGGTCGAAACAATAAAAAATAATATTTTTTAATGATTTAATATTTATTTGACGGGAACCCCCCGACCAACTCCTTTTCATATTATATCACGGTCAACCATCTCTACATTATTAAAAATAAATAAGTATATATTTTGTTTTGCCGATGTTTGCGCCCAAAGTTTAGGTCATCATCAGGAATTTAATAAAAAAATATAACAATAGGTATGAGAAACTATAAACATTAAGTAATAAAAAAAAAAATTGTCTTTAACAGACATTTACAGTTCTGTTTACAGTTAATGTACAAGTAATGTTACAGACAGTTTGAACTGTTCTGACAGTTTAAAATAACTGTCATGAGCTCAGGGATTTAGTTTAGGTACTCGTCCATATTAAATCCAAAATTTTGAATTTACTAACTAAGAATATAGAATAAATTTTATGTACTTAATATTTTTTATTCAAATGAAATATTTGATGTAAATACTGAAATATAAATTCTTATTTAAAAAAATAAAATAAATCTAGTATATGTAACAACAATCAAGAATATTTTATAGAATAAGAACATTGTGATAAAGTTATATGTATTTCAATCAAATTACTTATATAATAAATGGTTATTTCTAAAAATAAATTACACAAAAATATTTTTAAAAAATAATAAGAATTGTCATGCACTGAAAAATAAAATTCATAACTTACAGTTTAGAGTTCTAACGAAGCCTTCTTTCTTGAAGTTCACTATCCACTTTGTTCTTTAAAACAAGCAGATTTCGAAACGGATTTAAATAATACACTAATTTAACATTCAATAAAATTAAACTAACGAAAATTATAAGATTTTTAACACTTTACTCAAATTCAAACACATTCAAACTAAAACAGACCGAACGGTGCCAATTCAAGACTAATTACTACAAAGACAGAAGATGTGCACTGTTAAGCTGTGACAAATGCTACCTTGATTAGAAGAATACTGCAACCTGATTGGCCGAGAGTTAGTGCCTTTATTGACCTAAAACAGAGAAGTAATGGAAATGTTTTTGATACGGTCTATAACACCAGTCTATTTTAACATCTTTATGATGAAAAGTAATTTATTATTGTTAATCTTACTATTTATTCATATTACGTATGAATACTACAATATTTATTTTTCTTCTTGTTTCTCTTTTTCTAGGAAGCTTCGGTTTATATATTTTTTTAAGGTTAAAGCAATTGATTAATCTTCCATTTTTGTTTAGTATTTTGTAATCTCATCTATTACATCTGACATTTCGTGACAATTTTCCCATCCTCAGAGAATCCTATATATTTACTGCACTTTCTAATGTGGCACCAATTGTCAAAAATTATAATAATCGTCATATCTATTTAAATGTAATACTTTTTGGTGTTACACATCCATTTAATGTTTATCATCACACCAATAAATACTTGGCTATTTCCAGTTCCATAACTGTACTTAAAAAAATACAATATTTATATATACATATATAAAATGTTTTATATATTTTCATGTATGAAAAGAGAATTTTTCATTTATAATACAATATTATGTATTTTATTATAATACATCCCAGGTCACAGAATAAAAAATAAATTAAAGCTTAGCATTAATTTATTGCAGTTATAATTGCTGTAAACATCTCATTCTCTGATATGGGAGAACATCACCTAATTTATTCACACAACTTGAGTTAAACTTCAACTTATTTGAAAACAAACATCAACTTATTTAATATGAACACGATTATCATTAAACAAGGAAGTTTCTAAAAAATTGGGGTATCTGAAGCCCAATTGGAAAATAATTGTATATTAGAATATTTTGATTAATCTATGACGTCAATAATAATATGATATATCACAGTTAAGCCACTTAAATGTATTCTTTAAAAGATACATATTTTATATGAAATTATCTAATATTTAAACTATTTTTTAAAAATTAAATATTATTTTATATAATTTAAAAATGACATTAAAATGAATTTATATTTAGATGATTCATCGACTTCATAATTGAAGCAACTCCGGAGCTATCGGTGAATAGGGAAACGTGCTGAATTACTTCGATGATTTGCATAAATGAATTTAGAAACGTTAAAATGAATTTATAATGCCATCGATTAGGATTAGGAATTTTCATAAATTGTTGAAGAAGCTTTCAGGGAAATTCGAAGACTTAAGTGATGATTAGTTATTAAAATTAATGAGTTAAGTGTACATTAATAAATATATATTTATGGTTTATTTAGAAATGTTTTTATCATTATTTACAACTAAGTCAGAATAAAATTTATAAAATAAAAACCGTTGCTAAATGGACGTATAGACCAAATAATATTTCTAATAAGGAAATAACAAAATGGCAATCCTTTCCCTTAACCTAATATCCTGCCGCAGAAATGCGAGGCTGGCAATCGAATTCGCTATAGCAATGTTTACACTCTTCGATGTCTTGTCTCTTTGTCTCTAACATAATTTTATTCAGTCTTGTACTGGCCTCGGTTCGGTTAACATTCATCTCTTTCTGTTTTATTTTATTTTAACAGTGATATATTTTTTTTTTTTTTAATATTCAAATATTTTTTTTTTTTTGTAATACAAAGTTCATTTCGAAACTAGTGTTTTAGTGTGCCAAGACCAAAAAGCTTTATGGATATTGCTGGATTGGATGGTTTTGAAAAAGGTCATGAATATTTTATCAATATATGTATTTAGAATCTTTACAAATGTTTTCACGCTATTCTATTGTTTGTAAAATCTTATCTGATGTATATAAGTATCTAAAAATTTTTTTCTATATATGGAATATTTATTAAAATATCGGTTTAAAAAGTACAATTATTGATTATTTATAAATGAAATTCTATTTTTTTTAATTGGAGATATGGATTTCCAATTTAAACAACCTATTTATTTTATAAATAAGTTCGGTAATAGTTCCCTTTCGCTCCCCCAAGATGGTAATTGGTTTCAAGATTACTTAGAGCACTTCCGATACCGATCTCTTGATCGCTATTTTAAGAGGGACATTGTATTCAGTTGTAATATTTGTTTAAATATTAAAATATTAGTGTTCTACTATTCTGATTATAACTTTGAATAACAATAATTTGTATGAATTACATCGCTATAATTTTTTTGCCGCGGTCAAAATGGTAGTATTTCATATTTATTATCTGTATAAGGCATATTTTTCTATACATATTTTCTACGTTTTGTATTTCTCCATACCTATATGGAGGAGAAGAATTTGAATTTACTTTTAATAGGGTTATTTTAGTCTATATGTTTTATTATTGGGGGCCTATTTTCCTCTATTCTAGAATTTTATGTTGGAGGCAAACGAGCTGTATCAAATTATTATTTTTTATTTTTTTGCAAAAGACATTTTCCTTAAAATGTATTATATTATTTCAAATATTATTTGAAAAGCGAGAGTATAACCTACATATCACTTGTAAGTAAATGTAGTAGCTCTTTCGGATGCAATGTTGTCTATATTCGGGTACTTTCGGCAATCATCGGGAATCACAATAGCGTGCTCGGGTGATCTTGAAACCACCTTCTTGGAGGAAATAACGAAAGTGAACTAGTGTCTTAATTTCGCAGTTAACTTAATTTTAAATTTTATTTAATACCATAAATTTGTTATCTATATGAACCACAACGTACGAAGATGAAACTTCTTATCTTAATCTTAATTAATAATTAAATTAGATATTTATATTATTGAGTATGACAAATATTAAAGTATCACAAAGAAATTCAAATCATAATTGTTACTATTTTATTGGGATTACTATTAAATAAATGTGATTCTAATTTTCTATAACTTCATATTGAATTATATTTAAACCATATAATAGTTAACTGTTAAAAAAAAATAATTTAAGAATGCAACATTAATACGTAAACCAATTCTGCATAAGAAACTTCATGTGGTTACATTTGAAATATTTAAGCAATTATAACTTATTATGAAATAACTAAGTACCCGTCTTCTAATGAATTTAATATTATTTTGTAATCCGTTGAAATATTAGATCATTTCATATTGAGAGAGTATTTTTTTAAATATTTCAAATATTGTAAAAATGTAGAAATAGTTTCAAAAGAGAGAACCAAATAAATTAAAATTTAAATAAATATAATATTGCATTACTCCGTTGTATATTATACGGTTTACAAAACAATCGTAAAAAGCTTTTAAAGAAATATTGTAAAGGCAAATTAATTCATGCCTAATACAATTTAGAAGTATTATATATCAACTTAAGAATTCAAAAGTATTTAAATAATCATAATTTCTAATTATTATTTTTTTTATTTGTTAAAACATAATATAAATATTTTTTATATTTTTTTATATTAAGGGTACTATATTCAAATTATTCAATGTTATTTGATATATCAATTTCTTATTTAAATAAAATAATTCTTATATATAATTAATAAATATTTTCATTATAATTTAGAATCATATACATTCAGTGTTTACACATTAGTTATTTTAATAAATAATAACATTAATAATAAAATACCTGCCAAATATGTTGAAACTGACCTTCGTTATAAACCGTGGTAACTTGAACATTTGCAATATCTCACTGACTGTGCCTAGGTCAGAAATGGCGCTAAATCTCGACCAATGAGATTGCAGTATTCTGATCAAGTTGGCATTTGTCACAGCTCAACAGTGGCCATCTTCTATCTCCATATTAATTAGTCTAGTTTTGGCGCCGTTCGGTCTAAACCGGTTTATTTTAGTTTAAATATGTGAGAAGTGGTATAAATGTGATAAAATTCATTTGTTTATGTTTGTTAAATATTAAGTTAGTGTATTATTTAAAATCTGCCTGTTTAAAAACTGTGAACTTTAAAAAATAAGACTACATTAGAACAACATATTGTAAGTTTAAATTTTATTTTTATAGTGCATGACAATCCTAAACTATTTTTGGGTATGTTTTGAAGTATTTTCTTTCCTATATTAAATAATTTATTTTATGATTTTAAATCTCATCTTTTTATATAAAAACGTTTATTATATCAGTAATTTAGTTGATGTTCTTATTCTATAATATATCTTTTGTTTTTTTTACATATTTTCGATCCTTTTTCTAATAAAACAGCATTTCTAATAATTCAGCAATCCGTTGAGATATTTCATAAGATTAAACACAATAAATCCTAAGTACTGAAAATCCATTTAAAAATGTTTTTGTTAGATAATTCGCGATTTCTAATTTTTTTAAATTTTTATATTTATGATATTTATCAATACATCAAGTAAATGTGTACATCGAAATATAATCACATGAAAACTCTTGTTGATAAACTACCCACTGGTAGCATATAATTAATAATTTGCAATGTGCATATTTTGAATTAATATTAGCTGGGTAAATTAAATATTTTAAAAGAAATCCCCTTTGTAAAGATGGCGACTTCTATATTTAGCAGCTGATTGGGTTAGCTGTGCATTTCTCACTTAACATTAATTATTTAATAAATATTAATGTTTCTAAAACATTCATTGAAAACTACCTTCAAATGAGTCATTTTACAATTAATAGATTATTTTCCTCAGAGTATAAAATTTTAATTCCTTTTCATACTTTATTTAAAGTACAATATTTGAAAAAAAAATTAATCAATACAGCAGGCTTTAGTTTTCCATAATTTGAGATCTTAGAATTCTTCAGTTAATATATATATTTTTTTTTAAATGAAATAAGATAAGTACATTTTAAAGAGTATGAAGTAACAACTGAGAATAGCTAAATTAAGAACTTCACTCAAATCGAATCACATAAAGAACGAGCGTGTAAAGGTATCGTTTGTCTTAGTTTGTGAAAGTTTCTGTGTATTCAATAATTTTTTATTTTATATTTTAAATAGCAGTTTGGGTAAGTTTTTCAATTCAGTATTGAACTCACCGATGAAAATGTTTCCGTCTCTAAATTCATCGATGGCACATCAGTTCCACCGGTGGGTCCGGTGGATGTAACCATATTAATAGATTAGTGTTGTTATTACTAATCATATATAGTTATTAAAAATATAACATCTTAAAGTATTGCCAGGTTTTAAAAAATAGAAGATTTAACAACTAAATAACTAATTTATGAAGCCGCCAACTTTGCATTGGAGATTTACATTCAAATGAATAAATTTTTTCACTGTTTTTATGTTTGATTCGTTGTTGCTAAATACTAAAAGCTCGTAAATGCCCATTTGATTTCTTATTGGATTTTAAGATAAATTGATCACGAAATCAATAAAAAAGGTGGCCTACAAAAATATTGGGTCATTTATCCTATATAAACTTGTTATTTTGAAAATTTGTGGATGTAGATCACGCCAAACGGCTCAATTTTTTTAGGCCACTTTTTTTCTCGACTTTGTGATCAAATTGTCTTTCGATCCAAGTAGAAAGCAAATGAGTATTTACGAGTATTTAGTACTTAATTAAATAGACATAGTTTGTTGTCCCTCCTCCCCCCCTCCACCAAATTGAAAACGCTCCAATTTCAAGAGTTTTCGTAAATAAAATAGTTTTAGATTACGATGAGATGCAACTATTTACGAAGTTTCCGGCGGATGTTAATAATTCGATAAAAAGGTGTCTGTATCATGGAAAAATAGAACAGAAAAGAATTCGATAATACGTTATCCGATATTCAATAGTGGGTAAGTCTTTTTCAGTCTTTAGAGTCTTTTTAGGTAAGTTTCTTTTTCATTTACTTCGTAATGCTAATTTAGAGAATTGTCCACATTATATATTATTTTATACTGTATTAGCTGCAATCAAATAAATCACAGTATGTAAAAATCCAATATTTCTGTGAATCAATGTAGGAAATAGGAAAAGAAATGAAAAAAAAATGATATAATAGAATTCTACTTGTTAACAAAAATTTAGAAGTAGGGAGTAGAGAAGACAAAAGAGTGGGGATTGGCGGGAAAATGTTTTGCCACTGCGCATCACTCTCTCTTTCTCTCTCTATTTCCCACCCTCAAACTTAGGGGTGGGCGATAGTTCCGCTATAGATAGTTCGATTGTATTGTTAAAAAACTATCGATAGTTTGCTAACTTCCCGACACAGACTTAAAGTGGATTTGTTTTCGCTGTATTTTTTAGTTATTTACTTTAATTTTCTGCATAAACTTTATAATAATTAACACTTATATTGGATTCATCGTTAAAGATTTTTGTTAAAGCACTTATAAAAATTATTAACTAAATAATTCAAAAAATTATTGACAAGAAAATACAATTATATAGAAAAATAACTTGCATTTATTTCCCTGATTGTAGAATTCAAAAAAGAAACATCGACGATATATAGGTAGTATTTTTTAAATTATATAGCAAGAGAAAGGCGAGAAATGCTTATGTGAATTAATTTCGAAGATTATAATTTTCTAAATTTATTTTGATAATATCACTTAGTTTAAAATATAATACAGCTGTAATGGCATCCTTGTAGATTTTATAAATATATTTTTATATGAAGAAATAAATAAAATAAGTAAGGTAAATCTTACATTTTTTTTTCATTTTTTTATAGGTGTAAAAATATTTCCAAGAAAGTAATCTGAGGATTTAATAAAATTAATTTTTTATCTTCTTGCTCAATTTTATTTCAGTTTTATATATTGATAAGAATAGCTTTAAAGACGCCTTCACACCTCCATAGATTCATTTATTTAATGTGATGTTTCCATTATACAATAACAATTTTCTATTATCAATTATTTAACTTTTACATTATTGTATTAGCACTACTATATCTCGTATATCAATGATGGGTAGAAATATAAAGGCGTGTTATTAAAATTATTCCTTTAAGTATATATAGTTTTCGTCTAAGCGTAGGGTACCAACTATCGTTAGGTTTATGCTATCGGCTATCGCCCAGCTGTACTCAAACCTATCGTAAGTTAACGAATTGGAGGCAGTGAAGACTTTATAATTAATGGTTTTATTCATAATGTCAGTTACAAATGGCATCTAAAATACAGAATAACAACTATGGAGAGGGTTGACTACATGAGTTCACTCCAGGTCTCCTACAGTGAAGAGTGTTACTTCAAGAATGTAACTGCATGAGTGATTTGTTCTTAGGAGCATGGGGTTTATGTACCCAAGAATAGTGAGGGGGTGAAGGGAAGAGTGGGAGAAGTCGGAAGAGGACAACAAAGGAAGTTATCAATAGTTAATATTCGTAAGATGTCTGTGAGAAATTGCCATTTTGCTGAAATAGGTTATTGTCCAGTCGGTACTTTCTAGATAACTATTTCTAAGCTGTCAGAGATAGCTTGACCTGGCTACCTAGGGCTTTGTGCTTTTATGCTTTGAATCGTGAGAAACTAAAAGATAATACATGATTCACCAATTGGGATATTTAATAAAATAAAAGTTAAATTAATATCATTATTATTATTATTATTTATTACGGATTAAGTCCATTCCGTAACTGTAGAGTCTAACCATAGCAATGGAGACGCTTTCGGCAAGAATTGAGGTTGATCTCAACACGGGACATTTTGGGGCTATAAATCTGTGTCCATGTCGATGTTTTTAAAACACATACTCCGTTCATTCTGTCACGATCCGTCCACTTATGAAGCTATCGGATTCTCGATACCCCTCTTAACGGAAAATAAATTAATAATATTTAAAACGATTCTGTTCAGTGTGAATTGATTACCGCCCTTAAGGATTTAGAATGAAGCTGAGATGTACTTAATCCTGAGAGAGTCGATTAATCCGAAGAGAACTCAATTAGTCCTGAAGGGACGACGGGACTCGACTCATATCGAACGGCAAGTTAATGATTTATATCGATAGTACTCTCTCGCCTCCTAAGTCCCCTTGATTTAGTGCCCTGCCTCGCTGCTTTGGGGCAGGATTATTAGCTTTCGGGTCCTTGTAATCTGTGAATGATGGACTAAATATATTATGTAATATTGCTACCTATGTTACTAAATATAGCGTATCGGTCTTTCTCTTGCACTTCGCAAGATCACGAAAGATTGACAAAAAAAAAGGCGGTTTTGTGAATAAACATTACTCAAAAAAGATATAATGAAAGTAATGAAAGAAAGAAAAGAATTTTTATTTGAAACAAATATTACAGAGATTTGTGTATGGAGAAACAGAGTTCAGATTTGTATGTAGCACCTCGAATAACCCTCAAATACGAATATTCTTGGTTTTATATACAACTGCTACAGATTAGGAAAAAATAGATACAACAAACCCAGGCCTATTCTAATTTCTCTTTTTAGTTATTTAATAAAGCAGAAAATAATGAAAAAGAGAGACTTATTTAGGGAAAAAAAGATTTATATAACACATTCCAAATCAAAATCAACCGAGGAATGAGAAGAGGGAAAACAAACTTGTTAGTTATTAGGTTTTTTAAATAAGTCCACGAATTGTCGTAAATACAGATATTTTAATTTCTAAAACCTGAACATGTTCCGACGTAAATCATATCACCACCTATGAGGGTTTCTCCAAGAATTGTGGTTTATCTCGAGAACGGTTAAGGATTTTCCTTCCCGCGAAGAAATCTTCGAAACAAACTTCATTTCACATCAATCCGTCGAATATGAGTTTTAAAAAGATGCCATTTTTTTTTTACATCTTTTATTGGCAGTTTTAATACGTATTTTAGATTTGAAACCTACTTAATTTAAATCCATCTCTTCTGATAGGTGTAAAATGGATCTATGCTTACCGTATTATACTAGTACATAGCCTAGATTGTTGGAGATGGTTCATGCCACCATATGACCCATCCATATTCATATCATTGTGTTACTGTAGCTGACATTTACCTAACATCCATTAGTGGTTATGAATTTCATTCATTAGTCGGTAGATTGTAGTTATCGATATGGTTCAGTGCGAGAGCGCTTTGATCAATATTGGCAGGTAATAGTGTTAACATAAATAAAGGCTTTTATTCTGTTTGTGGAAGTTTACATTCGAAATTACGTTTTATCGAACCCTTGATGTTTCGTGGTCAGTTATAACGAGTTAATATTATTTGCAGGCAGGAAACCCTGATGTACATGGCTGATTGGGTGACCAACCCGATTGTTCGTTCATTTTTAGAACGTTTTTGTTTTTTCTCTATCAATTGTTAATAGCTTTAAAAAGAAAAGTTTTGCCTATTATTGCTGCGTTCCTATTAACAAAAAAGAAATCTGGTGTGTCCACTCACATGACTTTTCTACCTATTTCAGAACAGTTTTTATAAAAAAAACTAACAGTTATTAAATAGAACAGTTATTAAAAAAAAAAGGAAAAAAAATAATAGAAATGTGTATATATATATATATATATATATATATATATATATATATATATATATATATATAAGTTAAGCGTCTCCGGGCTTTAAAAATAAAAAAAAAGAAGGAAAGAGGAACGAGAAACAATACTCACGGCTTCTGAATAAACACTGCTTTATTCGTCCAATAATCTGCCTTATATACAATTGCTATGTTTATTTACATTACAAGATGGTATTAAGGCTGATATCGCCAGTCTCCGGTCTTTATCTCCCCCCCACCAGTTTACGAATAGGATTTTCGGAAACTTATAAATTCCCAGATCGGAGCCACCGGTATCAGCCTTAACCCTTTACAATTATTTGTACCAGTATAAACTTAAAGTACACCAAATCTCACTTCCACTCCGCTGGAACGAGAAATAAATAAAAAGAAATAAACCACAGAAAGTAAACACACAACGTCTTATTAACAATGAAACAGAGCTCTTAATCCTATAAAACTTACAATCACCTCTATTATGCTGCCATATCTTTATTTACAAGAACAACAAAAATAATAAAAAAAAATGACATCATCAACAGTAATAATAATAAAAAAAACATATTTTTTTTATAATACGCGATAAGGGTACTACGAATCAATTGGTTTTTGTACCGGTTCTAACATTGGGAGCTTCAATTGTTCAATATGAACAGTTCTCCTCTTCTTAGGTTCGTTAATGCTTTCAATGGTTACCAGATTATGCTCCCTAATAGCAATCACTCTGAATGGGCCCTCGTACCGTAACAATTGTTTCCCTCTGTTGGTTCCAATTCTACGATACACTATTGTTCCGATTTTTAATTCTCCCATTCGGTCACGTACCTGCACATTCTGCCGCGCTACCCGCTTCTCCTTTTCCCGCTGAATTCTCCCCGCTACCTTCCCCCACGTCTTTCCTACCTCTACCCTAGTATTCTGGATTTGCTCTACGAGATGTTCATTGGTCGTTGTTTCCCCCCAATCTCTCCTTGGCCTGCGCATCACGAATAGTATTTCCACAGGTGAAAACCCCGTTACGGAGTGGATCGAATGGTTGTAAGCTGTTACGGCTTTCTTCATCGCAACATCCGGCTCCAACCCTTTCTCTCCCTGATATACACGGATGTGGTCACTCAACGTGCTGTGCAAGCGTTCGATTCCTCCTCTACTCTTAGGGTGTCCCGGTGTGTTATAATGCCACACAACCTCTAACCTTTTCACCTCCTCCCTAATCGCGGTATTGTCGAATTCTCTACCACCGTCTGATGTGATCCTCTCGGGAACTCCGTAAAACTGTATCCAGATTTGTAGGGCTTCCGCAACTGCATTGGCAGACTTGTCCATGACCTGATGTGCCATAGCTACTTTACTAAAGGTGTCGATGACCGTGACCCACTTGAACCCTTTCCAGGTGAATGTATCGATCTGGAGGTCTTGTAGCGGCATATTCCCTGTAGGTGTCTCTTCCTGAACTCCTCTGGGGGGGTGTCGATCATACTTTGTGCGCATACATACCTCGCATTTCCCGATGATTCCTTGGATAGATTTTTTCATTCCCCACCAGAAATACTTTCGCCGTAATGCCTGCAACGTCTCGTTGACGCCTCGGTGGTTGGTCTTCCCCTGGTGGTATGCCAATGTAATTGCTTGTTGCTGCTCCTCATCCTGTACGGTTTCCACTGCATACTTGCACCGGATGATCGTTCTATCCATGCCTATCCGCTCGGATCTCCACATCCGCTTTATTTTCTCCCATACCGTGTTGTTCCCAACATAGAGATGGTGTGTCTTTCCCGGCTCCGTGGCGTCCTTCAGTGCCGTACGGATTTGCTCCTCGCTCACCCCGGGTTGCGACCAAATGACGCGAATCCTACTTTTCCCGTATCTTCGGTAATCTATTTTCATGATCCCTGTTGTCCTGGTTTTCCAGATTACCTGTCTATGCTTGTCGTTGATGATTTCGTCTATTTCCTCCATCGCCTCTGGTCTTTCCTCCGCTGAGCTATCTTCTTCCGGGGACCCCTCCCTGTCCTCTATACTGACGGTATCATCTGCCCCTTCACCCTCAGGAGTCCATTCCCTCAAGAATTGGCGCACGTCCCGCGATGGACCTCCTCCGTCCTCTTCTACCGCGTTGATCATGATGGCCCTAGAGAGCCAGTCTGCCACCACGTTTTCCTTTCCCGGCTTATACACCACCTCCATGTTGTACTGACTAAGGAATTCTTTCCATCTCGTGACCCTCGCAGAGGTTTCCTTAAGTTTTCCTACCCACTGAAGGGGTTTGTGATCGGTGTGGACTCGAAACTTCCTCCCAAATATATACGGCCTGAAATGGTCGATGGCCCACACTATCGCGAGTAGCTCCCTCTCTAACGCGCTGTACCGTGATTCCGCGCTCGTAAGTCGTCGGCTCGCGTATGCTATCGGACGTTCACCCTCACTTCTGCCCTGAGATAAAACGGCCCCCAACGCGTATTCGCTCGCATCGGTGGTGACGTTGAACTGCTTCTCAAAATCCGGGAACGCCAATACGGGTTCTGCCTGCAACCTATCCATGCATTTCCGAATATTATTTTCCATTTCCGGTGTCACCACGATCCTCGCGCCTTTCTTCAGCAAGTTATTGATAGGTACCA
Source organism: Nezara viridula (assembly GCA_928085145.1). Taxonomy (NCBI): domain Eukaryota; kingdom Metazoa; phylum Arthropoda; class Insecta; order Hemiptera; family Pentatomidae; genus Nezara; species Nezara viridula. Next base: position 175,583,991 of record OV725079.1, on the reverse strand, counting down.
AGTATTCTGCCATCTCAGGTACGAATCTCCTATAATAATTCAGCGTCCCGAGAAGCCTACGAATCCCTTTAACGTCCCGTGGCACCGCCATTCGTGTGATAGCCTCCACCTTTGCCGCATCCGGTCTGACCCCCTCGCTAGAAATAGTGTGGCCTAAAAAATTGATTCGCGTTTGTCCCAACAGGGACTTCTCACTTGACAGTTTCAGCCCGAATTGTCGCAGCCTTTCGAATACCGACCTCAAATGCCCCACGTGTTCGGCTTCCGTTCTGCTAAAAATCAACAGGTCGTCCATGTATACTTGACATACGGAGTCGTCGATCCCCCTCAGAAATTCGTCCATCAGGCGTTGAAACGTTATGGGCGCATTCTTCAGACCAAACGGCATTCTGGTGAATTCGTAATGCCCCCTTTCGAATGTAAACGCCGTCTTATGTTGGTCCTTCGGGTGCATCCGTATTTGGTGGTATCCCGCCTTGAGGTCCAACGTGCTAAACACCACGGCCCCACTCAACCTATCAAGTATATCTTCGAATCTAGGGATCGGGTACTTTTCGTCTACCGTGTTGTCGTTCAACCTACGATAGTCCACTACCACTCTGTATTTTTCCTTATTATCCCCCGGCGCTGCCTTCTTTTTCACTGCCCACAGGGGACTATTAAATGGCGAGGTGCTATCGACTATAATCCCTTGCTCTTTCAGGCTTTCCAATTCCTCCCGAATATGCTGCCTCATCGCCTGCGGGTATCTCCTTTCCTTTACGTAGGTCACCCTATCTTGCTTCAGTGGAACTTCGTGTACCGTCTTCCCTGTTACCCCCAATACCTCGCCCTCCCTGAAGAAAATATCTACGAACTCCGCTTGTAACGCCTTTCTCCAGTCCTCCACCCTGTTCACCGCTCCTATCCGCACCCTTCTTTCTCTCGCGACCCCTATACATCCAAATTTCCTCTTTCCCAGCCTGATACTCCAAGCTCCTCTACGGTTTCTAATGCTTACCCCTACCTGTCCTAACAGATCACACCCTATTATGACTTGGTACTCCCGCGCCATGCTCTCTACCACATGCACCCTTAGCTCCCCCTTTTTCCCTGCCCACCGGTCAAGCGTAATTGACGCTTCCCCTTCTACTTTACAGGGACCACCCAGAGTGATTAGCTGGCAGCCACAGTTTTGTATCCGGAGTACCCTCTCGCTCCCGCACACTCTCCCCAACGCCCCCCGAGTCAAGATAGTACTCGAGCTCCCTGTGTCCACGAGACACTTCACTCCCCGATCTACTTCAATAATCGGCAACCAGCATGGCTTACCTCTAATATTGTTGCAGGTTGCTGTGCGGTCGCCTCTCTGCTGACACCCTTCTCAGATGCCACCTCGCTTCCTCCTTACCGCCGTCGCTCGTCGTTGCTCGCTCCGTTGGCTGCTCCTGCCTCCTTCGCCTCCACTGCTGGCTGGCTCGTCAGTCTCCGTTCCCGACGTCCCCGACTCCTCGGTTGCCTCTTCCGAAGATCCGTCTCTCTGCTGCATCCTAGCTCGTTTTTTCAACTTTTGAGCGTTCACCTCCATTGGCTCGTCTAGAGGTCTCTCCCTCCTGCGAAACATGTACGGGCACTGTCTGGCAATATGCCCTTCAGTCCCGCACTCGAAACATCTAGTGCGCGGACATTGTGCTACCAAATGTCCCGGTTTCCCGCACCCGTGACATTTTCGGTCTTCCCTCCGGGGTCCATTCCTAGGCCTGGACTGTCCGGATCTTCTCTCGCCCGTCGTGGCTTTTTCTCCGTTCGGGTGTTTCATTTCCCTCTTCCTCCACCCTATCTGGGCTGTCCGGGGTCGTCTGTCACTCACTCGGGTCCACCCTGGTTCTTCTACTTCCATCCGCGTCTCTTCCTCTCTTGCACTCAGATCTATCATTTCTTGGGCACACTCGAGGAACGATCGCTCTCTAGGCAGTCCGTCCCTTCTCCCAGTCTCCTTAGCTAACTGAACCTTGAGTATTGTCGAAAGGAATTCCATCCTAGCCTCGACCTCTCCCACACTCATGGTTTCACGCATTTTCTCAGTTATGCGGTTGTACTTCGCCACTAGTACCCCCGCATACTGTCCTCTTGTTTGGCGTTGGGACCGACACTCCCTAAACATTTGGAAGATATCTTCTTCCGGCGTCCATCGGCCTCCTCCGAAAGCCTTCTTCAAACGCTCCTTAATCACTGGCCATGGTGTCTCCTCGTCCGCTTGGATTTGGTTGAGGATGTTCCTCCTCACTCGGCACACGAGAGCTGCCTTCAGTGCTTCTGCGTCTCCCAGGTTCACGAGGTCCTCCGCCACCTTTGCTTCGATTCTTGATATGAGGCGGTCTCCGCCTTTCAGGAAGTGATTAAGTTCACCTATCTCGCCCCCGAATCGCTCCAGGTCTGCGATTGCTCTCCGTAGATCCTGCGTGGTTGCTGCCCTTATCTTCATCCACTCCAATGCATTGGCATGCGCCTCTGCCAATGTGTCCCTAGGTAAGGGAGGGATCTCTTGTATCTGCGGTACTTGAGGTATCTGAGGTATCTGCGGAATCTGCGGAACCTGAGGGGCGATCTGAGGAATCTGCGCTATCGGCATTTCCTGAGGTTGCGGCATTTCAGGTGCGTTCAACACTCCTGGTCGAATTATGCCCTCTGTCGGCATCTCGTCTTTTCCTTATGACTAGGAGAAGAGAAAAAAAAAATTAAAATAAAGACAGAAAAAAAAATTTTACTTCCGTGTTCTCCTGACGTTCTCCCGGGTTTCGGCACCAGTTAAGCGTCTCCGGGCTTTAAAAATAAAAAAAAAGAAGGAAAGAGGAACGAGAAACAATACTCACGGCTTCTGAATAAACACTGCTTTATTCGTCCAATAATCTGCCTTATATACAATTGCTATGTTTATTTACATTACAAGATGGTATTAAGGCTGATATCGCCAGTCTCCGGTCTTTATCTTATATATATATATATATATATATATATATATATATATTTCACTAATATTAACTAATTCTTCTGTATATTTATATATAAGTTCATAGAAGAATAGGCTGTGTATATAGCAACCCAATATAATTGGGCAGCAATCCTTTATATTTTATGAAAATAAAGTGTTTCTCTCTGCATGAGTCCGTCAAGGAAAAAAAAAAAAAAAAAAAAAAAAGTATCCTATTTCCCTGAAATTGATCAAAGAAAAGATATGAATACGATTTATTTGATAAACTAAAGCAATGTAAACCGGCTTAAGATAGTTGAGTGTAAAAAATTCAATCCCTCTAATATTGCTGATCTAAAACTTTTTACCATAGCCTCATTTTATCAAATAATAATTTCTGTTAAAAGGTAATAGTGAAGCTTGTGTGATGCAGGCAACAGATTTTCTTACCTTTCACTAAGTTATCTTTTTTTCTTTCATCCATCCCTTTCCGACACCAGGATATGTACCCGTATTCTTACATGGGAAATTGAATAGCTTTAACTTCGTTAATAGTTCAGGGGAATCTGATAGGTGTAGATCCGTCGAAAACCTAATATCGGAAATTTGACCCGATAATGAAATTAGATAATGAAAGACTTAAACAACATATATTGTAAGTTTATAACTAATGATCCTTTGCAGATTTATTATTTTTTATTTTTTTATTTTAAAAGTTCATTTTTTTATTAATTTCAATTCATTTTTTGATTTTATTGGTTTTTTTTTAGTTTATTTATTTATCTATTCTATGTTATTATCTTTGAGTGTCTATTGTTATGTTTATTTATGTATTTTATTCTATCAATCTTTTAATTTACTTTTTTATTCTTATTCTTTGTACCAACCATCCAAACAGTATAAAAGTAGTGTTATTTAGTTGATCGGGCGCGAAAATATATACTACATATATATTGTAAAGTTCTGTAATAAAAGGTCCGTACTGAAAAGGATTCCCCACCATGTAATTTTCCTTCAAATCTTTTGATATCCTTAGCAAGGAAGAAGAGGACACGAAAGTGCAACAGGGCCCAGCGAGCGGGGATATTATCTCGAGTCACGGAACCCACCGCAGAGATCTCAATCTAAAATAGTCAATTAGCGTTGAGTTGTTCTCTTCTCTCTAGTTCTTCGTTTCCTCCCTGACAGTGCACGCTGTTGTTTGTTGTTTGATTGTCGACTCGACAACTCATCTCTGGGTCACTGTCTTCGGGTTTTCGTTTAAGTTGAAGCTTTCATCCTTTTTCTGTCCTTAGTCTTCTTCAGGAACACCCATAACGGCTAGGATTATTATATTTATTTTCCTCAAGTTCTAATCTTATCATCCCTGCTACATACTTTGTTCTCCCGCACTTCGAATACTATTGCTTGGTGTAAGAGTACAGCCACAACTACGAGGCTGGAAATGATTCATGAACTGTTTCATGAGATTCATCTTTGGAGTTCTCCAGCCGATCTCATTTTTCCTTCATATACGAGTTGACATGCTCTGGCTTAATTTTCGATAGAGCCTTCTTGGTGTTTTCTTTATCCAAGTCCTGATAATTAAAGATCCTTCCTACATCCTAGATAGTTCAAATACGAGACTAAGACTCTTCTTGCTGTTACATATTAGCTTATTTTATTTATCAAACATGTTATCTATCTTAGAAAAACGCTACGAAATAGGTACATTTAAATGTTTTTTTGACATAAACATAATAAAGTCCAACCAAATTAATAAAATTAACTTGACAGTACATTAAAGTCATAGTAAAGAAAGATAAGTGATATTAGTCCGTGCTACAGACCCCTTTTTATCGAATTATTAACATCTCCCTGAAACTTCGTAAATAGTTTCATCTCATCGTAACCTGCAACTATTTTATTTACGAAAACTCTTGGGATTGTGCCGTTTTAAATCTGGAGGGGAGCAAAATTTGTCTATTTAATTAGATACTAAAAACTCGTAAACACATATTTGCGTTCTACTTGCATCGTAAGATAGTTTGATCACAAGGTCGAGAAAAAATGACGCCTCCAAAAATATTGAGCCATTTGGCGTAATCTACACCATCAAAATTTCAAAACGAACAGATTATATAGGACAAACGGCCCAATGTTTTTGTAGTCAACCTTTTTTATCGATTTTGTGATCAATTTATCTTACGATCCAAATAGAAAGCTAATGGGTATTTACGAGTTTTTTTACCTAATTAAATAGACAAAATTTGTCACCCTCCAGATTAAAAACGCCCCAATCCCAAGAGTTTTCGTAAATATAATAGTTCTAGGTTACGATGAGAACTATTTACGAAGTTTCAGATGGATGTTAATTATTTGATAAAAAGTAGTCTGTACCATGGACTATATAGTTAGTTTAATTCTCACCTTGGAAAATGACATGTAAAATCTAGTGTGTCCGTGTCCGTTCACATGACTTCCCTATCGATGTAATACAATTTTTTTTTCCAATTTTATTTATTTTTATTAAAATTAACAAAATTGAATTACACTAATTTACCTGATAACCGATCAGAAAACTCATTAGAGTATGATTTTTTTTGTAAAATAAAGCAATGTAAACGGACGTGAGAACAATTATTAAAATTATTGTATAAAATTCCATACACTGTAGAGTTGCTGAAACTGTTCTGATTTAGACGATTTTTTTTTTATAGTTGTAGAAATTTAATAACCTTTTAAAAAGTGTTACCACTACACACTGTATAGATATTAATATCATTTTTCAGAACGGGCAAACCTAACTAAACCATGAATGAAAAATTGGAACAGTTTAATGCAAAAATAGTACAGGGCACAGACTCCATTTTATCGAATTATTAACATCCTAGTCTGAAACTTCGTAAATAGTTTCATCTCATCGTAACCTATCACTATTTTATTTACGAAAACTCTTGGAATCGGGGCCTTCAAAAAAAAGTTACCTTTAAAACCCGTTTGTCCTATATAACCTCGTTATTTTGAAAAGTTGGGGATATAGGTCACGCTAAACGGCTCAATATTTTTGAAGGCCACTTTTTTTTTCTCTATTTTGTGATCAAATTATCTTACGATTCAAGTAGAAAACAAATGGGTATTTACGAGTTTTTAGTACGTAATTAAATAGGCAAAGTTTGCCAGCCTCCATATTGAAAACGCCCCAATTCCAAGAGTTTTCGTAAATGAAATAGTTATAGGTTACTATGAGATAGGTTTCAGGCGAATGTTAATAATTCGATAAAAAGGGGTCTTTACCACGAACTAATATTGGTTCTACCAATTATTTTCATATAGTAACTAAAATTTTCTAGAATTAGTAACAATTTGGCTTAATTTTTATTCACATTAACGATTTTTTTTTATCTATCATGGCCTTGGTCTTGCAACGATTAGGCGGTCATCGAACCCTAACCATCGACCATCGACCCCTAACCGAAATGTCTGCTCCTATGACTATTAGTATTAAAACTATATACTCGATAACGTCCAAGTCTCATTTTGTCTCCAAGGTGCAAAGAGTCTCGCAGGTTGATCTTGGTCTTGATTTTGCTACAATTAATTGGTCTGGTCAATAGAAATTTTACTTTCATTTACCTATATAATAGGAAAAGTATTGCGATCGTGAAAATTTTTGAATCTGACTTTTCAATGGAAATACACGTTTTGAAATCCCTTGAGGCCAAATAACCAAGTCTCTCGAAATGGTCTATGTGTATGTGAACAGTCTAGCTGAAAAATGAAAAGTAGTACGAAACTGATATTACCTATTTAAGATAGGTATATACTCTAGAAGTGACAGCAACTTTTCCCATATTATCGGCTAACCGAAAGTGCCACTTAACATCAACGGTAAAACACATTTTTACAATTTTCTCAAAAACGGCTACAACGATTTTGATTAAACTCTGTTTATCATTGTATAATTAAGTAGTCTTTTTAATATGATCGAGGTCTTATTGATTACTTCGGTCACTATTTTTAATTTATTCCCCGTGAAATCAATATCTTCTCAGTTATGAATGTATTTCAATCTATGTGTCAACTAATATTTGACAGCTCTCAGGTTTGTTTAATAAAATAAAATAATTGTGTTTCTTCGCTATAAATGTTTGGTTGATAATTTAAAAAATTGTTGCTGTCTCTCAATTATTGTTTTAGTTCTCGTTTATGTTGTATATTTACTCCAAAATAGACATGTGTTTTATATATATATATATATATATATATATATAGAACTATAATTATTGTACATTGTATAGAGATAGGGGTTTGATGAAAAAGGTTACTATCTTTTACTTGCTCACTGAGGTACGGTGGTCGGCCGGCTTCAATACTTCCTCACCTCCACGGGTCCGGTAAGTCTCAGTGTTCTACTCCATACCTCTTCCCATGGTAGAACAGGGTATGAATGGTAGTCTTGAAGAGGGTGGAGAATTCGTCTTTTCGTGTTGTTTTAGTTGCCCATTTTTTCTCTTACTAATAGGTATTAGTGCATACTTCGCCACCGTCGTTGCAGTGTTACCTACTTGACGATGATTTACATGTACCTCATGAAGGGGGGGGATTTAAAATCACTTTAGGGTGATCAACCCTAAACAATATATATATATATATATATATATATATATATAAATTTAGTCCGTTTTCCAGACTCCTTTTTTCCGAATTATTAACATACACCTGAAACTTCGTAAATAGTTTCATCTCATCGTAACCTACAGCTATTTAATTTACGGAAACTCTTGGAATTGGAGCGTTTTCAATCTGGAGGGGAACAAACTTTGTTTATTTAATAATTAGCTACTAAAAACTAGTAAATACTCATTTGCTTTCTTCTTGGATCGTAAGATAATTTGATCACAAAATCGAGAAAAAAAGGTGGCCTTCAAAAATATTGAGCCCTTTGGCGTGACGTACTGTCCAAAATTTCTCCTAATATTTTTGTAGGCCAGTTTTTTCTCGATTCTCTGTGATCAAATTAACTTTCGATCAAAGTAGAAATCAAATGGGTATTTACGAGTTTTTAGTACTTAATTGAATAGACAAAGTTTGTCCCCCTCCAGATTGAAAACGCCCCAATTCCAAGAAGTTTCGTAAATAAAATAATTGTACGTTACGATGAGATGAAACTATTTACGAAGTTTCAGGCGGGTGTTAATAATTCGATGAAAGGTGCCTCTAACACGGACAGGCTATTATTGTTACAATTACCAAACATGGAATAATATAATCATCCCTTCATTATACTGTCTAGTATAGAAGAAGAAGAAAAAACCTTCGGAAAACTGTTGAATGGGTTTTTTTGGCAACAGTCCCACGTTTTTCCTCCTCGAATTGACGCAATAGCGGTGAGGTGGTCCTGCCCACGATAGCTATGACGCCTCGTTGTTGGATCTTGTTCAATTTTATGCCGGATATGCAGCTGGTGCTTTGCGTCTTGTCTTAACATCCGGATCTGTCTTCTTTTGTTGTAGGAAATCAGTTTAACTGTTGCCAACTGGTACAAAATAGAATTAATCCAGTGCTTGGCTAGCATGTCGATTCAATCATACACGGATCGTTCATTTTGATCCAGGTAGCTGTGATGAAAATGATAATGAAATTAAATTATCTTTCTTACTATGATGTATATTGCTTTGTGTGCATAGTATCATTAATATGCAAGAGACCATGAGGGAAACCAAAAATCAAATGGGTAGATATTAACAAAGACGCTACATAACTAAATGAAGCAAACTTGATGACACCTCAAGATGTGCAGAAGTAATGAAAGCCTGGCTTATATAATAATTATTATATAATAATATAATAAAAGTCTTTGCGAAACCGAAGGATCGATGCCGAAACAAAGTTTGTATTAGTCTCTCCACTAATCGCTTATTGAAACCACCTCTCTCCCTCTACCGGTCCCGTCCAAAACCAGATCAGCCTCAACGCAATCTTTCCATCTACGCCTCGGTCTACTTCTCAGTCGGCATAGTGCATATTAACCATTTAGCTATTCGCCGCGATGTAATTACTTCAATTATATTAACTGGATGCGGGACGCGCAATATGGTGTTGTGTGACCGTCTTAAACACTCCTCTTAACTCGTCCTTTCCCGATCCAAAATTCTATGCAATACTTTATTTTCAAATACCCTTGGATGTTGCTCATCCCTCATCCAAGCAGCCACGTTTCGCATCCATAAAGAACCATTGGTAGGATTTAGGTTTTGTTGATTCTAATTTTTACATTCACTTACCAATATATGGAATATGTAGTAAAGGAAATTAAATTAATTAAATTAAATCTAAATTTTAAAATCTCAATTTTCAACGGAAATACATGTTTTGAGGTTCTCTTGAGTCGAACTAACAAAGTCCCAGTACTAACTCGGGAGTATCAGATATTCATTCGATGTTAAGTCAAATTCTAGCCGGCTTTAAAGAAATGAAAAAGGAAGAAAAAAATAGTTTTGAAAAAATGGAACAAAATGTCGAAATAATTATAACAGCAATAAAAAATGAAAACAGAAGTAGGGCCAAACAATGGGAAGAAAGATATGAAAAGTGTACCGTTAATAATAACCAAAAATATGATACTGACATAAAAGATTTAAAACAAAATCTCAATGAAGAGATATTAGGCTTGGAAAATAATTTATCTGCAAAATTAGATATAAAAGAAAAGATAATAATAAATCAAATAAATGTATGTCAAGCAGAAAATGGTAATATATATATATATATATATATATATATATATATATTATATATATATATATATATATATATATATATATATATATATATATATATATATATATATGTGTGTGTGTGTGTGTGGTTTTAATGAATGCTATTATTGGTATTATTTAATATTTAATTCTATAGGTGATAGCGATGTAATTATTAAAATTTGTATATATAAGGGTACTTATACAAATAAACATACACACAATGAAATATAAATAAATATAGCTTCTATAATTTTAACTTTTACTTCTCCTTTGTCCGGAAATAGCTTTTTTTCTGCTGAGAAGAGGGTGGTAAGTGAAAGTTGTGTGATGAGCGCACCGCACCAGATTTCTAGTTATCGTAGACCCTAAATGCCTAAACTTCACTTAAGTGTTCAAACATATTCTTCTTCATATTGATTATCACTGACATTGTTGCCATTTTTTCAGCTAACCATTCCAAAAGAAGCCTGAATGAGGCGACCAAAAATACACAACTTCTGTAAATAAAAAATAAAATAATTGAGTAGACTAAAGCCATCGACTGTTCAAATTGGGATTTGTCAATTCTCTTTGAAACTGCCTTTAAAATATATTGTATCTTTATTAACTTTTTCTTGATTCGACGCAATTTTTTATGAATTACGAATGTTTTTGGCGAGCTATAAGTTAGTTACAACTCTCCACTTTCACTGGATATTTTTACCCCCTTCCCTTTAGGCATTATCTTATCTTTGTTCAAGGAGAGTCCATCGAGAGTTATCGTGTTTCCTCGCTTGTTCTTTTTTATTTTACTTTTTTTTTCTCTCTCTTTTGCCCGCTTATGATAAGAAGCCTCCTCTCCCCCCACATATTTTCCTAATCTATCCAGAGCACGCCCCCTATCGGGGAAATGATAAGCTTACCCTTCTGGTTTCCACTCATACCTTAGAGATACCATCCCCCGGAGTATATTACCTGCTCTCTTCCCGACCTCCTGTAATACGATCTAGGCTGTGTCTTAGCATACAGAGTGGAACTATACACTTCGGATGGAAAGTCTATGGCTCCCTCGTGGTAATAATCAGATTTACTTATGGTATATTTTTTTTATCTCTGATATTGAAATATCCGTCGTATTAAAAAAAAAAAATGTATTTATTAAACTGTAATGCGTCGTTGTAAAAATTGATTTATGAATGAAATTTTGGCTTGATAATAAGCTGAATGGGTAGGCCATTGTGCTTCTATTCTCGACGCTGGGGACGCAAGATCCTTCGATGACAGATCCTCTCAATTGATTGCCATCTCCTTGCACAGTAGGGTGTATCAAGATAACTTTTTTTTTATTGTTAAAGATCAAAATTCGAGTTGTTTTTAAAAGATTTTAGCCAAGTAACATTGAAATCCAAATTTTACCAAGGTCTTTCGGCCACCATTTTGAATGGATATGCCAAATAGTAATATCAAGGTAGCATCGTCAGGTGATCTCTGAATTTGATTCAGTTTGCTCGAAATCAGTGCAATAGTCTCGGAGAAAAGCCGTAGTGTTGCCCAAAATCGGTCTTGGTCTTGCACTTTGCAAGACCAAGACCAACACCGCCAATCTGTTGCAAGACCAAGACTAAGACTGGTAAAAAAAATCGATTTTTTGGATAAAAATTGAAGCAAAATAGTTAATAATACATGACAATTTTAGTTACTATATGTAAAGAATTGGTGTGACCAATATACTTTTGCATTTAACTCTTCTAATTTGTTATTTAGACTTAATTAGGTTTCTGATATCTAAAAAATTACAGTAATATCTCTCTAGTAATTAGCTAATAGGTAACTGCAAGACTGTTACGAGAGTCTTGCGCAAGACCAAGACCTGGACCACGACTGAGTTTGCAAGACCAAGACTCAACACTAAAAAGCCGCGGACGGACAAACATTGTTTATTGGATTTTCGAGTTCTACGCGTTCTAAAACGTAAAATCTCAAGTTTTTTTTTGTTTTAGGGGGTTTAAGTTTTTTTTTTTTTCAATTTTCGGTCTATTAGAATGGTTCATTATTGAATATAATAAACCAAAACGGTAATCTATTTTTGCAAACTTTAAAATTAAATGATATAAATTAAAAAAAAAACTTAATAAATGCAGAATATGATATAAAAAATTGATCATCTATTTTTCAGACCAAAAATTTTAAAAATAAATTTTATTTCGGTAGAACTGAATTGGTATCGATTTCAAATGTGTTTGTAAATATCTCAATGTTGTGACAACTGTTATCAACTCAAAACGTTGAGATAAAAATTATAAGTTATTGTTATACGTTATTGTATAACCATTGATCCACGAAAAAGTAGTGAACCCAACAAACTTTCTAGTGTTTAGTGGTATAGGATTTTTTAAATATATTTTAGTGTTGCCCAAATGCGCACTTGGTCTTGGTCTTGCGCAAGATTATAGCAACAGTCTTGCAGTAACCTACTAGCCTATTACTATACTAGCATATTACTGCACTTTTTCAGATAACAGAAATCTAACTTAAGCCACAATAAAAAATTGAACGAATTAAATATACTAAACTTGTCAAGTATTGGTAATAATTTTGCCTTAATTTATATTAAAAAAAAAAACGATTATTTTTTTACCAGGCTTCGTTTTTTTTTGGGCAACACTAGTATGGAAGGAATACAAATAAATTCCTTTATTTTTTTAATGTAACTGGCACTATCAATAAGCAAGTGATGTGAAAATTTGTTACTAAAAGTTTTCTCATTACTGAACGTCTATTGAGATTTTTCGTTTTATTACTTATACGAGGGAAATTTCATGCAAACTGTGTGATCATATTATAGGAACAACATTGCCGAAACGCGGGAAACCGGTTTTTCCAACAGTTATTGTTGAACTTTCATCGTTGAAATGCACTTCTCGAGTGTGTGTATTTATTAGTCTCATTTCCACACTGTAATCATTCTTTGTGATTTAATTTTTTTTTTTGGGGGGGGGGAGGGGCTGGGAGAGAGGAGTGGGAAAAGGAGGGGGGTAGCTCAGTGGGTGAGCATTGACTTCCAGAGCTCAAGGTCCGAGGTTCGAATCCTGCTGATGACTAGTAATTTTTCATTAGCCGTGGTTCGACTTTAGGGCCGAGAGGGGAAACCCAGTCTCTATGAAATGGGCACTCATAATTAAACAATTAATTAAGGAGGAAAACCTGGCGGTTAAGAGTGATATTGACCCATCACGTGCACAACCGTTTTCCTTGTGAGGAGAGTATTTGATTGTATTGAACGGATAAACCTTCCTGGGTTGTTAGTGATACAGGTTTGAGGGGGAAGAGATTTTATGGTTTTGTCTTTAAATATTCAAATAAAGGCCTTTGCAACTCTGCTTTTTTTTTTTTTTTTTTTTTTTTTTTTTTAAATTTCCGCCTAACCAATTAGCGTTGGGGAACTCGTTAAATTACCAATCCCTCTCATTTTCGCTCATCAATTCCTGCCATTACCGCAGACAAATCGTTGTTCGGTGGTAATAATGAAACGTGTGTCGCTTTGAAAAAATGTTGTAAAATGAGATATTTCATTATAGAAATTTTATATCTTGTACCTAAATTTTGTATGTCTGAGTAAATGATACAATTTTACAAAAAGAAGCTTTTCAGCAAAGAAATTTGGTTTTTATTTTGCTGAATATTTAATGATATTTTTAAAGGTCTTAATTAAATATGACGGTATAATATATATTTTTTAAATACTATCAATAAAATAAAATGAATATAAAATGTGAATGAAGACATTATTTAATCTCTCTTTTGCATTGCATATACTTCTTTATGATCTCATTAAGCAACACGGAAATTTGAATCAATTTTGAATGTGGTTCAAATTCGTATAAAATTTCAAAACTAATAAAACCGGTGACGAGAAAATTTTTTAATGAATATTAACTTTATAAACCCATCATGTTGTTCCCAAACCCGTTGTTTCACACATACACCGTAAAGAAGCATCATGTACATGATTAGCACATTTGCTGACTATGTTTCAGAAATCTCAGCAAACACACATATATGATTATCAGAAATAGAGCTTTCTTTCTTTTTTTTATGCCTAGACAAAATCCAGCCTTCCTATTTGAATTTTTTTTTTCTATTACCGCTTATAGACTCAGATATGATGTGAAACATTTGCCGAAATGTTTAGACTTTTAAAGTTTATTTTTATCTTCCGAATGAAGTTGAACGACGCGAACGTATGGTTTTTTTCCCGTGCCAACTGAACGTAACGTGTCTATTTCAAATCTCCTCCGACTGAGGAATGAACGTTCTTCATTTGACCTCTTAGCCGCCAGTAACTTAGCAAATAAATGTGTTTGTTTGAATTTTTATAAAAGTTGAAATAAATACAAGTTTAATACATAATAAATTTCGGTTAAGCAGTTTATAAATTAAAAAAATATGGTATGTCTACTCCCACGACTTTCCTACCTATTTCAGAAAAGTTTTTTTTTTTTTTAGTATATTTTATTATCAACGTTACATGTTAATGCAAGGCTAAACATTTTTTAAGTTACAATATTGTGCTTGTTACATTACATATTTGAATTATGTTTGTTACAATAAATTTGTAATTACCTTATATTTAATAACATAGTAATAATAATGTGCTCCACCGTAAATTTTCTAATTTATGTTCTAAAATCACATCACATAAAATAAACACTAACAACAACAATCAAAATAGTCAGATAAAACATTTAGATCTAAAGGTCAATTTTTCACTATGGCAGAAACCCAATTATTGGTCAAAAGGAGGATGTTGCTCTAGATGATACATTTTAACAAGCACAATATTGTAACTTAAAAAATGTTAAGCCTTGCATCCACAAGAGTATTGGAATTGCAGTTCTGAAGATGGGAATAAAGGTCCCGAAACGTCAACTAACTTGTTAACATGCAACGTTGATAGTAAAATATACTCAATTGTTAACAACTGGAAGTTATTATTGCCAAACAACTAAAATAAATTGACAACTTCCCAGAAAAAAAGAAAAGTTTTTATGTCTTTACATATGTCCATCCGGAAACAAAAAAAAAAGGAATTAGATTTATTTTCTTTAAAATTGATCAATGAAAAGATTCGAGTATGATTTATTTGATAAACTAAAGCAATGTAAACCAGCTTAAAGTGGATCAATGTAAAAATTTCAATATTCACTAATATTGCTGATCAAAAACCCTTTGCCGTAGCCTAATTTTGTCAAAAAATTATTTTTGTTAAAAGCAGAGGAAATAGTGAAATTTGTGTGATGCTGTTTCGATTCCGATGATTATTTTTTTTTTGTAATTTAATTACCTTTAAAAAGTTTTATTATAAATTTTACCATTTAGCTATAACTTCGTTAATTATTGTCCAAAATGAACTATTTTATATAGTTTTGAAGAGAATTTCATTACCTTTCAAAAAAGGCTTAGTGGCCTCTGAAACGTATTGATCCGTCGATAACTCCATATCGGAAATTTGACCCGATCGCAATACTTTCCTAACTTATTATAGGAAATATAATAAGCTGTATCGTCGCTAATATTGGTTCGATTCCGACGATTTTTTTTTTTTTTTTGTTTTGTTTTGTTAGTAATTTAATTACCTTTCAAAAGTTAATATCAATTTAACCGTATAATATATACTTAGGGAATTAGGCCCCACAACGTTTTTCTCTTCTTTATAACTTTTTTTCCTGAATTTTCTCGGGAATTCAGTCTAAATACGAAAATTGAAAGGACAATTATTAAAACATTAGAATAAAGTTTCATCAAAATCGTTTGAGCCGTTTTCGCACTGCAGTCGATAGAAAGACATGTTTTTCATTTAATGCGCATGAAGCATCCAATTTCACAGGCATCAATAATCAAAACTCTACAAAAAAAAAGAAAAAAAAAAAAGAAGCAACAAAATCGATTCTCTCAGCTTGAGAAATCTGGGCACAGATAGACAAACCGACCAATGGCTAAAAATGTTTTTTTTTCGGACTCAAGGAGCTCGGAAACGTATAGATTCTTCGAGAACCGCATATCGGAAATTTGACCAGATCACAACACTTTCCTTAGGTAGTATATATAGTATATAGAAAGTAAAAATACTACTGTGTGTGCTTTAGAGAACGCGATAGAATAGAATAGAATTATAAATGTCAACGTTAAATTATAAATAACTACATGTTACCCACGGCCTCGCTCGCAAATGTTTCTTTTCCACCATTACAAATTGACCGATTTTAGGCAACGCTAGTCACTACAGCACAATCTAACTCAACAACGATAAAACTATTATCAAGTTTCGGTAAAGTCTTTATTAATTATTGTTAGAAATTGCATTTTTTTTTTCTTAAAAACATCTTTGTGCACTTTATTTTTATTTAAGATAAGAAAAATTTATGAAATTACTCATTGATTTAATTTTTTTAAATGTTACTTATTTATTTAATAAATCGACGGTATATTAATGTAATGCTAAATGTATTTATGATTTTCTTGTTTTGTTTTCAGGTAAGTGCCCACCCCAGTTATAACAAAGTTTTCTTCTTATATGTGAGTGGTTGATTTTTTTTTTTTATATGTATTCAATGATAGATTAACATTTTGTTGGTTGTATTTATTATTATATCAGATAAATATTTAGAAAAATTTGTCTTTTGCAACAAACTAAACTGATGACCTATTAGTCAAATATTCTTCAAGAAATATGTTATTTTTTTTTCAATTACCCCCTCCCCTCGCCAATTCTTACATTCTGTGAGATTGGTCGAGAGGTACAACCAAATCTATTCTAACCAGAGTGGGAAGCTGGAGATGAATTGTATGGATTCGGCTTTAAATAATATTCAATTCGCCCAGGCCGGATTCGAACCGGAGGACACGCTTTATTACGCTCTGCCTCGTGATCTCTAATAATTATGTTTGTGAAAATATATTGGTCGATGAAGAGTCGCGTGTCCGCAGTTTTTGTATATTAACCCTATATTAGAAGGAATATATTGGAGAAAAGAATGGTTGCGGTGATCAATTAAAAAAAAAAAAAAAAAAAAAAAAAAAAAAAAAAAAAAAAAAAAAAAGTATATATATATATATATATATATATATATATATATAATAAAAATAAATAATTATACTACAAATAAAATATTTCTAGGTTATGATGAGGTGAAGCTATTTACGAAGTTGCTGGCGGTTGTTAATAATTTGATAAAATGGGATCTGTACCATGGACTGTATGGTAAACCAATGCTCAAACAAATAAAAAACGCTGCAAATGATTTCACAATGGTTTATTATTTCCAAACAACTATACATCTAAAGTAACATTACCTTTCTAGTTACATAAAAAAAATAAATAAAATGTAATTCCGATTATTGGACTAAACTTTTTTTTTTAATCATTAGTAATCTGCTAAAGAAAAATAGCATTACTTCATTAACACATCCAAAATTTAAAAACCAAACAAAGGAATATAACCTTTGGAGTAGGGCATATAAAAAAAAACTGGAGACCATATCTTAGCTCCTAATTGTCCGATTTTAACGATTTTTTTGTTTTTCTAGGAAATTCCATAAACTTTAAAAAAAACAAAAACATATCGACAAAAAAGTCTAAACTTTTTGTGTTATTCGCAATTTAATTTTACCTTCCCTCGTTACTATTTTCCCAGCTTCTTTTCGTTGAAGTTCGTTATATAGAGAAATTTAAAGGGCATTGGGAAAATTACTTTAGCCAAGTTTCTTTGAAATTGTTACATTCGTTTAGGCGGTACAGTCTATATCAACGCAGGTTTTTCGGAAGACATTTTAAAAGTAAATAAAAGGCAGGTAGTAATGTCGATGTTGGGAGGTCATGTTCGTGTGACCTCTGACTTTTAATCTAAATTTGAAAAAAAAAATCCAGTTGTATCGGAGAAAATGCTCGAAAGGAGGACGGACAAAAAATGTTTTATTCGTTTTTCGAATTCTACGCATCCTCATACGTGAAACCTCAAATTTTGAGAGCGGGTTATGTTTTTGAATTTTTGGTTATTGAAAATAATAAACCAAAAATAAACAATGAATTATAAATAAATATAGCAGCTTTCTTTATCAATGGTACTGTTGTCGGCATAAAAATATTTCATCGCACTTAATTATGTATTACTAGCTGATGGACTCGTCGTTGATGGGTGTATAGTTAGATTTAATATAAATTAAATTAAATAGGACTTTTTTTTTGGCATTTTTATCAATCCGTAGAAAATATTTTAAAAGCAAATTTAAAAATCCCACACAATTTGCCTGCAGAAAATTTTTTTATGATAATAAAGTGATTCTCTCTCTATTCTATATCTTTTGTATTATAAAGTGATTTATATATCTTTTGTAATTTTTACTTTCGCTTCTCTTTTCTGAAAATGCCCATGTATACTAGAAAAAAGGAGTGGTAGGTGGAAGTTGTGTTATGCCCTCACCGCACCATATTTTTTGCAATGGTGTTTTGCTTTGTTACACCACATTGACTTAAGCTTACATAATATATTTTTTTTGTTAGAACATAAGTCCAATATCCATCGCGGCGAAAGAGACGCGGCGGTGTTTGTTCGGTGGGCTGATTTAAAACGTTGGATGTTTGGATTTTCGCTAAAGGTGTTTACTAGAGACTAAAATGTTGGGCAGGAAAATACTCCTTTCCCCTCCCCCCCCCCCCGTCACCCGGATAATCTGGTAGCTAGAGGAGGGGGAGAAGCAGGAGGGGGAGGGGGTGTTTGTAATTCCATTGATGAAATGTGTTTTGGCTTTTAGCGGCCAAATTTTAAAGGACGATAGATGCTGACAGGTTTTGACAGAGGAATATACAGTTTGGATAAACAGACTAACATTGCTGGCCGGTGTGTCAGTGTGTTGGCCTGCATTGGCAGCCGATGGTGTCCTCGGGCTGTAAGCGATGTCAATATTTACCCACACCTTTCTAGATTAATGTCCTCCCATCGAGAACTTGTTGCGTTTGGAAATTTCTTTTGGGAAGTGACTCGAATCTTCGTAATGTGTACTCTATTTATCTTAATCATGATTTGATATTGGTTTATTATTAGGTGATCGACCAAAAAATTAAAAAAAAACTCCCTCTCAAAATTTGAGATTTCTCGTTTCAGGATACGTAGAATTCGAAAAACGAATACAATTTTTTTTTGTCCGTCTGCCATCCGCACATTTGCTCCGAAACTACTACTGGACTGTTTTTTTTTTTTCAAATTTGGATATAAGATCAGAGGTCACCCTAGGACTATTGTTGTCCAAATGCGAGACCGAGACGAGTCTTGGTCATGGTCTTGGTCTTGCGCAAGAGTCTCGCAACTATCTTGCAGTCACTTGTTAGCTTATTACAATAGAGATATTACTGTAATTTTTTAGATAGGGGAGACCTAACTAAGCCCGAATGAAAAATTAGAGGAGTTCAATACAAAAGTATATTGGTTGTACCAATTATTTACCCATAGTAACTAAGATTTGCAAGTATCAGTAACTATTTTGCCTTAATTTTTATTTAAAAAATGATTTTTTTTTTTACCAGTTCTGGTCTTGGTCTTGCAACAGTTAGGTGGCCTTGGTCTTGGTCTAGTCAAAGTGCAAGACCAAGACCGATTTTGGGCAACACTACCTAGGACGATCCTCCTTCATCGACATTACTACCTGCCTTTTACTTTCAAAATGGCGGCTGAAAACACGCGTTGCTATAGACTGTAGTGCCTAAACGATTGTACCGGTTTCAATGAAACTTCGCCAAAGTCATTTTCTCGATGCCGTGTAAATTTATCTATATAACATACTTCAACGAAAAGAAGCTGAAAAAAGAATTACAAGAGATGTTGAAATTAAATTCTGAATAACTCAATAAGTGTAAACTTTTTAGTTGATATTGTATTATGGTTTTTTTTTTAAAGTTTATTCCTTTATTAGTTAATTTCCTGAAAAACAAAAAAAAAAAATCATTAAAATAGAAGAATTAGGAGCCAAAGATATGGTCACTTTTTTTTTTTTCTTTTTTTTTTTTGTATGTCCTACTGCAAATGTTATCTTCTTTCTTTTCGTTTTTGAATTTTGAATGTGTTGCTGAAGTAATACTTTTTTTTTTTAGCATATTACTAATGATTAAAAAAAAAAAGGTTAGTCCAATAATTATACGTTTTATTTTAATCTTTTATTTATTGTTCTTTGTAACTATTATGGTAATGTTACTTTATATGTATGATTGTTTAGAAATAATAAACCATTGTGAAATAATTTGCATTTTTTTTTTTTTTTCGTTTTGCCAGAAAAACCTTTAATAAAGGCGGAACCAAACGTAAAACACTGCAAATTATTTCAAAATGGTTTTCATATTCTATTATATATTCATATTATACAGTTATACATCTAAAGTAAGTACCTTCCTTGTAAGAAAGAAAAATAAATACAAGGTGATTTTTATTATTGGCCTAAACAACTTTTTTTTTTCATCATTAGTAATTTTCTTACGAAAAAAATAGCATTACTTCAGTAACACTTTCAATAAGCAAAACAAAGGATATAACCTTCGCAGTCGAACATATAAAAAAATATCTAAAGACCATATCTTTGCTCCAAATTAGCCGTTAAAATCGTTTTTTGTTTTTTTTTAAAAGTAGATTTCGTGATTGAACCAATTTTGATATTTTTCTATGAGCTTCTGCAACACGCTTACCTTTTTTAAATAATGCAACAAAATATGCCGATAATGATATTTTATTCCACATTCACAGTGCAATAGCAAACGCAATACAAAGCTATTTTCAACAAGCGTTAACAGATATAGTTGTTGACATATTACAAACAGGATAAACCTTAGGTATTAATTTATCAGATAAGAAGTGTATCGTAGTGAAACAAAACTAAACAGAAAAAAACGAAGGAACTTATTTTCCAACCGAATAGCTAGATGGTCCGGTATTGATTTTATCTAATTTCGTTTCCTTTGAGTTAGACTTGCGTTTTTCCTTGACAGGATTATACTTCAAAAAGCAGCTACTGTATGTACATTTCATCCCCAAATCATAAATCACGGATCTTAAAATAGTTCGTTAATCGTTTCTTTATTCATCGATTGAGAAACACCGATGGCTCAGCGGTTCTATCGGCTATTTCCGTCGATAGAATCGCTGAACCTAAGCTGATTATAATCTGAGTATTACAATTTCTCAATTTACTTTACATATTTATGTTCACTAAAATCCTATAATCAATTTCTTTTTATATTTTTGATGTGAATTTTAGTAACTTCGCGCTGAGATGTTTCCTAAACTTCGCTTTCGATCTGTTTTAAATTTAATCATTTTATAGATTCCATCGATGGAATTATCGTTGTAATTAAGCCCTTACACTTACTGAAATTACTTAGTAAAAGTATTGAACGTTAGCAAACGATACTCTCATAATAATTGAATAAAATGTTGTCATTGTAATATGCTGTTTTTATATTTTGTGTTTTATTTTTACCTAATATTCTGTATGCTCTCTCACTCTTTTAATATCTTGTTCGTTGAAAAAATATTTATGATAAAAATATCTTTGTTATATTTTATCTTTGTTTTCTTTTATCTGGACGTTTTTATATCGCTACCTTTGTCAGCATTTGCTACATTAAAGAATTATTCGACCTCTGCTACTTTTTGCCTGTTGCTAAAGTTTCTTTTAATAGCTCTAATAAATCCTTATTTTTAGCGGACCCTTGAACTTTTTCCATTATTTTTTCCTTTGAGGATGGGGAACGATCCGTTAGCTTTTTATTGCTCTTCTTTTTGTTATATTGTTAATATTATTACTTTTTTCCTATAATTTATTTTATTTATTTATTAAATTTTTACAAATATTCCAAACACAAGATATGATAATATGATATAATAACGTTTTAAAATTTGGTGTATGTAGTAATAATCATCAATCATGTAATAGACATAAAATATAACTAATATACAATAAAACAATATATAGATCAGTGTACCTTAATGGAAACTTTCACATTAGATAGCTACATTCGGCGTATAAGCGACATGTTGTTTATAAATATGTACAATATTTTATCAAATTATGTCTATTTCTTTTGATTTATCGTTCGTTTTTCCTTGACAAGCAAGAAGACTATACAGAAAGAATGGCTTATTTTGTAGAATTTATTCCAAGGCTACAAATCATTAAGCTAAGTTTGTAATCTATAAAAATGGAAAGAAAACTATATTGAATATTGAATATTTAATAGATGACCGTTGAATTATAAAGGAAGGAGATGGTCCGGGGTTGCGATCACAAATAGCCTAAATAGTGGTAAAACTATTTTATTGAAATGAATAAATTATATATTACACTACAACAATGGCTAGCATCTATTTACTTCGGTTTAGGATCTTGTTACTTAGCTTACTTTGTTCATATTTTAATGTACTTATTGTTTATAATTTTAATAGGCTTATTCACATTGTTTATAAATTTTGTCTAAATATTATGTAACTGCCACAATTCCCTATCTTTTTGTATCTTGTCCGTTCTAGCCCTGAAGAAGACCTGCAAAGTCGGTTCGAAACGTCGGCTTTTAATAAAAATAGTTTTGCCACTATTTAGTCTTTTAAAGACCGCCACCCTGGACTATCTCATTCCTATATAATGCAACGGCCAACTATTAAATATTCAATAAAAATGATAATCTTAGAATAAATTATAAAACAGAAGAGGAATATGAAGTTATATAAGAAATAAATATAAATAGAAAATTGAGATATTGCAAAGTCTATCATTGATATACCCAGAAAAGGTAGCCTTTCGTCAAAATGTACCAAAAATTGCGGTTGTTTCGTAATTGAACGGCAGTATTTTAGGTATGTGTTCATTAACACAAAATGAACAAAAAAGTTCATATTAACATATATCTCAAACTTATTTATTAAAAAGATATCAAAGGTTAAAGGTTTATGAAGAGAAGAATAGTTGGGATGGTCAGTCAAAAAGGAGGGCAAAAATAAATGTTAATATTTATTTTTTACATATGCCAACGTTTCGACCTGAAGTTCAGGCCTTCATCAGGGCTAAGAAAATAACCAGATAACAAGGTATGAGAAACATAAGTAATGATGGTAAAAAAGATAATAAAAAATAGAAAAAATAAAATAGATAAATATAAAGTAAACTGAAATTGTTAGAATAATGACTAAGAGCTAAGAGATAAATAATAAAAACCGTTACAAAGTGTGGAATGATGAAGTAGGCATAATCAAAAAGGGTGACAAAAGTGTTACAATGCGAATCTTAGAATAAAATGTAAAACATAAAAAAGAAATATGAAGTGATATAACTAATGAAAATAAATAGTAAAATTAAAACATTGAGAATGGAGTAGTTAGATAGAAAATTGAGATATTGTAAAGTCTATCAAGATGTACAGACAATGTATAATATAATACAGAGTTAAAAACAGAGAAAAGGAATGAAAGGAAGGGGGGAAGAAATTGAGAAAGCTGAAATAAGAAAGAAATAAAAGAAGTACTACCTGTCTCCTTAAACGTCGCAGGGAGAATAAAAGTCGTTACAAGAGAGGGGGAGAGAGAAGAGATGTGTAGGTGGCGTCATCTCTAACGGTTATCCGACGAAGTTTGATTGTATTTGTTAAAAGTTTATTATTTATTATTACTATTTATTTATCATTATTATAACATTTAGAATAACTGTTCAAAGAAGCCCCCGTTTTGTTAAATGCAACATCCATTGCAACGAATCCATGCTTCTCTACGTTCTCTAAGGCTCTTCGTATAGCATCAGGATGGTGCTTGATAGTTACTGCGGCTTCCACTATCCGATTTCTTTGATCTTCTTGCGGCCAACTGCCACAGAATAAACCATGGACTTCATCCAGCCCCATACAAAATAATCTAATGGCTTTCAATCCTGAGATCGTTGTGGCCATTTAACATTTCCGTTTCGACCATCCCATCGGTCTCCATAATTTGCATTTAAATAATTAGTGACGCTATTAGAAAAGTGAGCTGGAGCACCGTCATACCTCGCCATAAGTTAAAAACATGACTGTTTGTTCTGTAAAAGTGAATAAGTTTATGGTGTCTCCCATGATAATCATAAATTGAACTGTGTCACTAAAAAACACAGAACTAGACGAACAGATGAGCAACTACTGTCATTGGTGATCGTTCATTTGTTTATCAGGTGATAAAAAACCTGTTATTTAGTATAAAACACGTTAAACTTTGCACGGTCAGTCTTAATGTAGTAAATAAATAAATAATCTTTAACATTTGATATATGTTTAATAAAGGAGTTTGAGATATATGTTAATATGAACTTTTTTGTTTATTTTGTGTTAGTGTGAGTTATTTCGACATCTTAGGGTTGTATATCACGCCAAACGGCTTAATATTTTTAAAGGCCACCTTTTCTCCCGAGTTTGTGCTCAAATTATATTACGATTCAAGTTGAAAGCAAACGGTTATTTACGAGTTTTTATTATCTAATTAAATAAACAAGGTTGGCCGATCTCCAGATTGAAAACACCCCAATTGGTCGAATGGTCGTAAATGAAATATTTGTAGGTTACGGTAATATGAAGCTATTTAATACGTTTCAGGCGGATGGTAATGATTTGATAAAAAGTTACCATCGTCTAATACGTTTACCAGATTAAATGCATCTGTTTCATTATTTCGCGAAGTAAGGGTGGAAGAATTGTCTATAGTGTAGAAGGGAGGATTACAATAGAATGGGATTATAAAAGGATGAGAGGGAAATAACCGACGCTAGGTACTCTACCAAAGAGATTCCTGACTGCTACTAAAACCCCCGATTCCTAATTTCCGTAAAATAATTTAGATTTTCGGGAGATCCATTTGCATGGTTATTGCTAACGAGATCAAAATGTTAGCCATAGCACACGAACTCGAAGAGAGTCCTGCACTCCCGAAGTTGAAGCACGTACCGTGTACATGTTGTTGGGACAGCCTTTGAACCCGCTGGCAATTAGAGAGTTGGGCGCTCTCTGTTTTTTGTTATCAGAGTTGTTTGGTTCCTCGGCTGTAGGCAAGAATATACGTTACGTTTCCTCAATGATATAAAAAAAAAAAATCTGGTGCGCTCAACACACAACTATCACTTACTTCTCTATTTTGAATATAAATCATTTTCTAGCAATGATGATCAATCATAAAATTTTTAAAGTTGCTGTTTAACGGAACTATAGCTTAAAGCTTACACCTAAGAAATCATTAGGACCACTAAAATATCAAAAATCCTATTAATTATATTAACAATAGGCGATAAAAACTTCGATACTCCATCTGTTTTTGTAAACGACATAACTCTGAGCAATATATATATATATATATATATATATATATATATATATATATATATATATAATATATATATATATATATATATATATATATATTTGAAAGTATATCTTTATATTCAACATATAAATAAAAATGTTATTAAACTTTTTTATTATAAAGTTTACCGAAATGAAATTATGACATTTTCATTGCCTGCCATAGATAGATCAAAAGTTGTCGCACTAATTTTACGTGGATAATATTGGGATTTCACAATGAGAAAATTTATCAAATCATTCACTTATTTAATTTTCTAAAAGATTATATGACTAATAACCGGACGTTATTACCTAATTATTCAAATGTAATATAGTATGTATATATATAGTATTATTCATATGTAATATAAAGTTCTTAAACTATAGTAAATATATTTAAGGTTATAAACATTTGCTTTATAAATCCATGAAATATTTTTATATTTCACTTCTATTACATTTAGGTTTATTATTTTCAATAATCAACCATTGTGATCGACCAAAAAATTCAAAAACTTAACCCCCTCTCAAAATTTGAGGTTTCACGTTTCAGGATGCGTAGAATTCGAAAAACGAATAACATTTTTTTTGTCCGTCCGCCGTCCGCTCATTTTCTCCTAAACTACTGCACCGATTTTTTTCATGTTTAGATATAAAATCAGAAGTCGCCCGAGAATGATCCTCCTTCTTCGACATTACTATCCGCCTTTTATTTTCAAAATGGTGGCCGAAAAACCTGGGTTGCTATGGTTTTTAAAAGTGTACGGAATTTCCTAAAAAAAAAAAAAACATTGTTAAAATCGTCTAATTAGGAGTGAAGATATGGTCTCCAGTTTTGTTTTTTTTAATATGTTCTACACCAAATGTTATATTCTTTGTTTGGTTTTTAAATTTTGAATGTGTAACTGAAGAAATGCTATTTTTTTTTTTTTAGCATATTACTAGTGATTAAAAAAAAAAAGTTTAGTCCAATAATTGGAATCACCTTTTATTTATTAACTAGGAAGGTAATGTTACGATCTTTAGATGTTTGGAAATAATAAACCATTGTAAAATAATTTGCAGCGGTTTTTTTTTTTTTTGTGTAATTATCGAAAGATAATCTTTGTATAAGTTTAATATTTACCAAATTCTAGATCTAATGCTTAAAAAAAATGTTTGATGGACTCAAATATACCTAAATACAATTTATGATATTTATTACTGAAATGATCGTACTAATAATAATAAATGATAAATTTTATTTTATTTATTTATACATGTTTTGGGCTCTTCAACCATTTGGGTCATTTTCGCCCTATATTACAATTTGATGAACTACTACACACATAACTCAACTATAGCTAAGAAATACAATTTAAAGTTTGAAAAGTTAACAATAATTACAGTTGATTATGATAGTACAATTGAACTAAAATTATAAAAATTGAAACTTAAAGATTTAATAGAAGATGAGATAACAGAGACAATAAAGATTAATGATATTAAGAATAAAAGATAATACATTTTTAAATACATTTTTAAATAATAAAAATTAATACTAATAGAGGCGAAGTTAAAGAATACAGTTTAAACATTAGGAAATACAAGAACCATTAAAATTAAACATTAAAGATTAGAGAATGATAAGTTAACAGTTAACAAGGACATTTAAATAAAATGTTAATGATTTCAGGAATATAATCTAAAAATACAGTTTAAAAAACATAATTAATATTAAAAGAAGAAAAGTTAGGAAGTACAATTTAAATATTAAAAATTACGAGAAGAAAAATTGAAAAACTATTATAGTTAAAAGTTATGATTAAAAGAGAAAAAAAAATAACAGGTATATTTACAAATTAAAGAGGAACTTACAAACTTAACATTTACACTTACAAGGTGTGATTAAATTTTGTTAAATATTTTGATTTCCTTAAGGAACAATATTAAGTTTTTAATAGCATTGGGGTCCTTTTGGAGTAATTCTTCAAGGCTATTTCTGAGAAGATGTTGATCCCTAGAAGATTGGAATGCATAACATTCGGTTAGGATATGGTTCACTGTAAGAGGTACCCCGCAGGAAAGACATTGAGTGGGATGGGAGAGTCTTTCCTCATTAAGTACTCGTGAGTAAGCCTAGTGTGTCCGATCCTTAGCCGGGTCAGTAGCACTTCTTCCCTTCTGGTCAGCAGGATATTTGGAGTGACTCTCCGGACGTATGGCTCCACAACCCTTAGCTTATTGTATCTTGTGGCAGACCAAGTTATTTGCCACGCCAACCATGATTTTTCTTTGATTAAAGAGACAACTTCAGAGATAAAACATCAATTCTTAAAATATTCTGGAGACCCCCTTCAGACTAGGAGCTACCGTCGTTTTCATTTAACGGAAGGACTTGCTGCTAGAAAACCATTTTAAATTATAGATGATCCTCACCTGAATACACAACTCCGGTCAGTGGCTTGAAAGCCGTCGCTTTATATAAGAAAATTTAAATTAAAGAGGCGAAATTTGACGGTTCATTTAACTGAAGAACATACGGCGGAAATTTTAATATGATGTCAAAAAAAAAAGAAACAAAGAGAATTCACCTTAACTGACGATGTACTCTGTTGCATTTTCAAAACTGGCGCGACAGTCAACAAATTAGACCAATCGGTAGGTAGTTGGATGAGGAAAAAATTCGTATTTTATGTTTCTTAAGATGCTGAATCTAAATTTTCCCAAACGAAATTGTCCATCGCGTTTCGAAATTTATGTAAAAAAAAAACTGCTAAATTCCTGATTTTTTTTTTTTTTTTACTTGATCCGAAACGATGCATTTTATCGAACTTATTATTATATATAAAGTTCAATAAGGTAAAATTTGCTATCAATTTTATTCATATATTTTTTATGTAGTTCCAACGGGGAGAGGAATTAGAGAATATTGACCTATGTATGCTTCTTCTTTCAGAAGAAATGTCTGTTTTAATCCATTTTTCTCCCAAACCTCGAAATCTATGTATCTCTCGAAGAAATTCACTGTAATAAATTTGAAAGAGCATCACATTTCCTATGTACCTCATGTAAACACGTTAATATGCGAGGGAGTTGAGCGGCTGTTGAAGCGCTTGGAATCGAATGAGTATTTCACTCGTAATGGATGTTGAAGTCTCTCATGCCAACAGAATATATAAAAGCTATGTAATCTGTTTAGACATTCTGTTTCATTTATAAATATAGTTAAATTAGCCGAATAAAAAGCATTGAGCATATAAAAAGCATTTAAGTTGAAAGCGGTAGATTTACGATTGAATGTCCTTCGTTTCTATGTCGCTTCACTCTCTGACATATTAATGTGTTTATATGAAGTACAAAGGAAATTTAATGCTCTATCAAATTGTCATACAGTCAATATTCTCTAACTCCTAACTCGTTGGACCTACATCAAAAAGCTATGTATAAAATTGATTGTAAATTTTCTTTTCTTTAACTTTGTATATAATAATAATTTGGATAAAATGCATCGTTTCGGATTAATGTCCAAAAAAAAAAAGTTCGGAAATTATTCTGTTTTTTGCATGTACCTCGGAACGCAGTGGAAAATGTTCTGGAACACCAAATTCAGATTCAGCATCCAAAAAAAACAACATAAAATACGGAAAAGAAACCGACTATTTGAACTTATTCCTCATCTCAAAATGCAACACAGTACATCGTCAGTTAAGGTGAATTCTCTTTGCCTCTATTCTTGGCAACCTATTCTATCCATCTTATCCCCGTCAGTACTTTCTAGCTACATTTCTGTACCAGATCATTAAAATTCAACGACCCTCATATGTTTTTCAAAGCTCTCAATTTAAATACTCCATCCAATCCCGTCCCACTAGATCTCGTACTTCCGATCTCTAACCCTCTCCTCACCGAACAGCTGCGTTTGACAAATCCTTTACAGTACAAGCCGCCAGCTTCTGGAATTCCATCCCTGATATTATTCGATACGCACAATCAATTTCCTCTTTCAAACCTCTCCTCTTTAAACATTTACTCCTTTCTCAATCCGCCTAATTACGAAATATACCTAAGAGAGCTATCTAAGTACCCCCAGATAATATTTCTGTTATTTTAGTTTTCTCTGTTTTTATTATATATATATGAACCCTTTCCATGTCTTTTTCACTCTCTCTCCTTTAGAATAGAATAGAATAGAAAAATAACTTCATTCTGGGACACAGTCTCTTGAGAATAACAAAATTAAAAGATTACATCTGGCCAAAATAAAATCAATCTAAAAAAAGAAATAATGTAAAAAAAATATAAGGTAAAAATTCTGTATAAAATACAAACGAAAGTATACACAAAACAGTTATATACAATAGTATTCTATGACAAGACACTTAAAGCTATTTGCACTAATAGACCAGTATACACTTTTAAGAAAATAATAAAGAATTAAAAAATAAAAATGTATCAAATTCTCTATTAAAATCAGCTGGAATGGTTAGCAACTCTCTGACTGTTTTTGGGATAATAATTGGAATAGAAGGGTTTTGAATGCGGATATGGATGGGGAATGTCGAATTTTGATAGGGAGGAAATTCCAGAAATTGAAGGTTAGAAGGTCGAGATCTTGTGGACAGGGAATGGGCTGAGGCTTTGAACTGGAGAAGGTTGTAAGCGTAAGAAGGACGATGGTTGTTGATGATTTGGTAGAGGAACGTACCTAGGAAATATTGTCTTCGGAAGGAGGGGAAAAGCCACTTTAACTCAGCGTAGTGGTGAGAAACATGGGAGTATCTTGGGACCCCGATCACAAATCTTATGCAGCTGTTCCTTCTGTATTTTTACATTTAAATAACCAATACTGTAAATATTTACTCTATTTATGACCACTTATACATGTATTCAGCACTTATATTTTTTTCTAAAGGGACAACTGCCCCAGAATAATAAAATATGTCATTTCATTTCATATTAAAATTTCAGCCGTATGTTCTTCCGTTAAATAAACCGTCAAATTTCACCAGTTTAATTTAAATTTTACATGAAGCAACGGCTTTTAAGCGACTGACCGGAGTGGTGTGGTGAGGATCATCTATAATTTAAAGTAGTTTTAAAGTAGTTAACTGCAAGTCATTCCGTTGAATGAAAACGGCAGTAGCTCCTAGTCTATTTCATTTGGCGCCTTTTTGCAATTTTATCTGGTATGACTAACAGTTTTTCTAAAATAAGTCACAAAATTTTTACCCCGTTCTTATAGGGTATGATTTTTATCGGTTTTTAAAAGATTTAAAACTGGCTAGAATACATAATACATAATGTGGAGTGTATTAGTGACTATATCGCAGTTGTGATTCTTGAGAAATAGTTACTTGGTTAGAAATCATCGGAGATCGCACCAGAAGTTTTATCTCACTCTTTTCCAGGTCGAGAAATCTGGAGAAAATATCCAGAGTGTAAACGAAAGAGATATATAGACGTAGATAGGAGACAGTGGAAGAAACCCATTATCACCCTATGAGTAGTGAAATATATCATTTTGTCTAAGTTTAATGTCTCTGTTTTCGAGTTAATAACTCTTCACATAATTTGGTCGGTCTTTTGTGGAGAAATATAGCAACATTTTTTAGCAGTGTTGACTTGGTTACTTGGTGACAATCATTTATTTATCGTTGTGTTATTAATAACAGCAGTATATTTATATGTTGTAATAGTTTTTTTTTTTTCTATTAGTATCAGATCTTTTGGCGCTTTAATCAGCATTTTCCATCTCTGCCCATCTTGGGTAGTGTTGCCCAAATGCGAGACCGAGACGAGTCTTGGTCTTGCACACCCAGTCTTGGCCTTGGTCTTGGTCTTGCGCAAGAGCCCCGCAGTTACTCATTAGCTTATTACTACAGAGATATTACTATATGTTTTTTTAATAGAAGAAACCTAACTAAGCCCGAATGAAAAATTATAAGAGTTAAATGCAAAAGTATATTGTTTATACTAATCCTTTATATATATATTAACTAAAATTGTCAATTATTAGTAACAATTTTGTCTTAATTTGTTTTTAAAAAATCGATTTTTTAACCAGCTTGCTCTTGGTATTGCATGCAGTTCTATTGGATCTTTGTTGATTCGATCTATGCACACGGTTTTTTGGTCTTTAACGTTGTCACTTGCCTACCATTGACGCTTATATTGTTTTCTAGTGGCTTCCTCACGAATTAGCCCGCGCTAACTGCCATGCCCATCTTAATCTCAATGCCTCCATACAATGAGATATTGATCGACCACCTTCTGAAAACAATTCTTTATTGTTCTTTCTCATTTATTGTTTTTATATTATAATGTTAACAAAAGAAAAATGAACATTTATTATAAAATATTGGAAATAAATATAAAGAAAATAATTTAATTGAAAATATACTCGCATATCTACTTAAAAACCCTTTATAGATTGTTCGGTAAATTTACGTCTACAAATTATAAAATCAGCGTAGTAATCGAGTGCCTTCCCCCTCCAAACGAAACTGAATGCGAAGTGAAACTGTTTATTTTAAATTTTCCTCTCTTAATAAGTGCTCTGAGGACTGCGGTACTTACAAGGAGATGATACAGTCTGTGGGTCACAGATTTGAACCAATTTTTTTTTGTTGATATTACATCACAAATATTGCAATGAGAATATATTTTATTATTCTGGGACTGTTGTCCCTTTAGAACAAATTATAAGTAAAGAATACATTTCTGTATGGTCATAAGTAAATTATATATTCACAATAAGAATTAATTAAAAATAAAAACATAGAATAGAGAGAAAAAGACAAGATAATTGTACATAGATATAAGACAGATATAGGAAACTAAAATAACCTAAATGAATTGAGGTAGTCTCTGGGGTACTTCGATAGTTCTCTTAGGTATATTTCGCAATCAATCGGATTAAGAAAGGAGTAGGTGTTTAAAGAGGAGAGGTTCGAAAGAGGAAATTGATTGTGCATGGCGAATATCAGCAGGGATGGAATTCCAGAAGGAGGCGGCTTGAATTGCAAAGGATTTGTCAAGTGCAGCAATTCGTTGAGGAGGTGGTTAGAAATCGGAAGTACGAGATATAGTGGGACGGAATTGGATGGAGCATTTAAATTGTAAGCTATGAAAAATATAGGTGGGTCGATGAGTTCTAATGATCTGGTACAGAAAGATAGCTAGGAAGTACGGCGATAGGATGGATAGAGGCACTTTAACTCGGTGTAATACTGGGTAATATGCGAATCTTTTGAAATTCCGAAAACAAAAGGTAATGCGCAATTCATTAGGCGTTTTAAGTTTGGCCTCGAAATCTCCCGAAAGTCCACCGTACACCATACACCCATAGTCGAAGTGGAGGAAAACAAGAGTTGACGGGACTTATATGGAAGGAGATAACGTAGACAATTAAACTGTTTTAGGGGGGAGATAGTGCGATGGGAAATTTAGGAGATGTGTAGTTTCCATGAGAGGGTTTGATCAAAAGTAACTCCTAAGTTTTTAACGGCAGTATGGAATAAGATAGGTGAGTTGTTCAAGAGGAGATTGAGTTTCTCCCGGGAAGGATTTGAGGAGTGAGGAGGGTCCGATCAAGAGTGATTTCGTTTTCTCAGCGTTCAGAGTGTACCTGTGGAGGTTTGCCCAGGCACTTATTCTATTAATATCTTCTTGGAGTTTTAGAGTTGCATCTGAGAAATCTGTCGGATTGAAGGAGAGGTAAATTTGAATGTCGTCGGCATACAGGTGGTATTGACAGAGGAGGATAGTGGATGGGAGGCGATTTACATAGATGGAGGAAATATATAGCTATATTTGAAGCGATAACTGTATTTAATTTAAATAATCACTATTTTTTTTTTTTTTTTTTAATTTCTTTATTGAGTATTATAACAATCTGTCTGTTGGACATTTCACTGTTAACTAGATGAATTTTCTTCAAATGAAAATAAAATTATAATCTACTATTGAGACCATCCCGAAATTATCTAAATCCAAATCTTTAATAATAAATGGTAGCTGTCCCGTCTGAAAGATAATCCTCGATAATTAGGACAGGATGTATCTACGTCAATTTACTGCACTATTAGTACACGGCGAGGCCTTGCCTTGCACCTGTACTCTCTTAACCAGGTAGGTATTTCCGTCGTCCTGTCTGTAAGCGTTCCAAAGTGGCTCCGTGTCTCAGTTAGCAAGAGTAGTAAGATATATCTATCTATCGGTCCGGGACAGGTGTGTGCCTCGCTATCCGTTATATAGAGTAGCCGGGGTATTATTTTTTATTCAGCGGATACTCGTACGAGATATATTAGCAACAGATTTTATTTAAGTTTTTTTGGTTTATTATTTTCAGTATTGAAACATTGTGATCGAACAAAAAATTCTAAAACCTAACCGCCTCTCAAAATTTGGGGGTTTTACGTTTCAGGATACGTAGAACTCGAAAAACGAATACAAATTTGTTAGTCCGTCCGCCGTATACATATATATATATATATATATATATATATATATATATATATATATATATATATATATATATATATATATATATATATAAACATCAACAAAAAGAAGCTGGAAAAAAAAGTTACAAGGGATGTTAAAATTAAATTCCAAATAACTCAAAAAGTGTACACTTTTTTGTAGATATTGTATGGTTATTTAAAAGTTTACGGAATTTCCTAAAAAAAAAAACGTTAAAATCGGACAATTAGGAGCTAAGATATGGTCTCTAGTTTTTTTTCTTGAAGCGGCGAAAATTTTTATAAATTTAAAATATACTTTTTTAATTGTTGAGACCTTTTTTCTACAGATATTATTTAATAAAGTATCTTTCCTAAGAATATCTTTCATAAGAAATAAGTACCTAAATTTATACCTATATTCTTAGTTCTATATTTCAACACTGCAATCACCACCTCCGGAATCAACTTACTCACTATCTGCATAGATAACTTTATCAACTAAAAATATCATTAAAATGACAATACTCAAAAATGTTGAAATTGGAGTTAGTCATTCTGTGGTTTATAAAAGCAAAGAAAGTTGTGTGGTTTATAAAAGCAGATGGGGAGATAGACATTTTGTAATTATAATAATGATTTGTTATGCTTACTTTAAGCTCTAGCTCTGTTTTAAATGCACTTCAAATTGCCAGAAAATAATTTCTATTCAAAGTAGAAAGGTAAGTGAAAGTTGTGTGTTGCACGCACCAGATTTGTTATAGTATATTACTAATTATAAAAAAAAAAATGTTTAATCCAATAATTGGAATTACCTTTTTAATCTTTTTCTTTGTCACTATTAAGGTAATGTTACTCTAGATGTATAATTATTTGGAAATAATAAACCATTGTAAAATAATAATAATAATAATGCTAAGGTAATAATAATAATAATGCTGTTTAGTGTCGCTATATCAGAACTGCCTTAATCATAGTTTATGCGTCATTTTAACTTTCACTTGCCCCTAGTATGTGTAATAGACTAGTTGGGCTCGTGCGAATAATTCGCAGATAATTTTGTTTAGTGAAGGAATAGCATAACAGTATGGAAATAAGTTGATCCTATGTATTATGTAAGGGGGGAATTAATTGTTTTTATTTGGTCGATTACAACATCCCATTTAACATAATAGTAGTGTTGCCAGACCAAAACTAAATTTGGGCAACACTGAACAGTAGCAATATAGACTTTATTTACAATTCGCTAACCGTCTGTGAAATTATTTCAAGCATTTGATCATATTTTAGGGTACGAATGAACGTCGCTGAAATATACTTATTTATTTACTGACCAAAACTCAAGATATTCAGCTGGATAAAAATAAAAATGGAAATACATTTATTTATTTCATATTTCATCTGGGTTCAATTTAGTTTGGATGGAGCCGAAGACGATCGGTTCCCTCAGGGCAGAGGTGGCCTCCATTCAAAGGCCATCGCTCAATTAGGAGTCAGTTGTCTGGAGTGATCGATCTGCCGCGCGGGTTATAATGGGGCTTAGCTTCCCTCGGGCCTTTGGGGGGGGGGAGGGACACGGTGATGTCCTGGGGGCGGGCCTGGGTATCGGATCTAAATGGAAGGAGTTCTGGAAAATTGGGAGGATAAACATGATACATTTTTTTTTTTACTTTCCTATTTATACTAGGTATGGAAAGTATTGCAATCGGGTCAAATTTCCGATATGCGGTTTTCGGCGGATCTATACGTTTCAAAGCTTAGGCTGTAAAGAATATTTTTAACGAGAATGCCAACCTTTTTTACAGTATCAGACAGGTTTATTGCCAGTACTATTCCTTTTGTCAGGACTTAATTTAAAAATAAATTACTTATACTCTGAAATATTATTATTTTTAATTTACACTAATGGAATGAGCAAGCATAGTTAATAATTTTCGTACTTTTTTTTTTCCTTTTTTACTTTCCTATCTATACTAGATAAGGAAAGTGTCGCGATCGGGTCAAATTTCCGATATGCGGTTTTCGACGGATCTATACGTTTCAGAGTCTATGCTGTTAAAAAGGATGTGCCTTAGGCTGTAAAGAATATTTTTAACGAGAATGCCAACCTTTTTTACAGTATCAGGCATGTTTATTATCAGTACTATTCCTTTGGCAGAACTTAATTTAAAAATAAATTACTTATACTCTAGAATATTATTATTTTTAATTTATACTAATGGAATGAGGAAGATAATAATTTTCGTACTTTTTCCTCTTTTTTTACTTTCCTACCTATACCAGGTAAGGAAAGTATTACCATCGGGTCAAATTTCCGATATCCGGTTTTCGGCGGATCTATTGGTTTCAGAATCCCCGAAAACACATTTTAGCCATTTGTCTGTCTGTCCGTCTGCTTGTTCCAAGATGTTCTCGGAAACTGCTGAACCGATTTTGTTGCTTCTTTTTCTTATTTTGTAGGGTTTTGACTACTGATGACTGTGACAGAAATTGTGTGCTCCATGCGCAATAAATGGAAATCATGTTTTTCTATGTACTGTAGCGTGAAAATGGCTCTAACGATTTTGATGAAAATTGCCGAGAAATTTCAGGAAAAAAAGTTATAAGGAAAAGAAAAATGTTTTGGGGACTATATCGCTAAGTATATATTATATGGTAAAATTTATAGTGAAAGGTAATCGCAATCGAACCAGTATTAGTGGTGATTCAGCTTATTCTATTTTCTACACATGTTTTAATTTATTACTTTCCTACCTATACTAGAAGTAGGTAGAGAAAGTATTGCAATCGGGTTAAATTTCCGATATGAAGTTTTCGACGGATGTATACGTTTCAGAGCCCCCTCAGTAAAAAAAAATAATGAAATTCCCTACAAAACTATATAAAAATTGTTTATTTCAGACAACTATTAACGAAGTTACAGCTATTCAATTTCCAATGTAAGATTACGCGTTCATATTTTGGTGTCAGAAAGGGTGAATCAGAGAAAAAAGATGACTAAGTGAAAGTTAGAAAATCTGTTGCACCCATCACACAAGCTTCAGTATTTCCTCTACTTTTAACAGAAATTATTGTTTGACAATACTAAGCTATGGCAAAAAGTTTTTAATCAGCAATATTAGAGAGTATTGAAGTTTTTACACTGATCTACCTTAAGCCGGTTTACATTGCTTTAGTTTATCAAAGAAATCGTACTGAAATATTTTCTTTGATCAATTTTAAGGAAACTAAATCTAGTTCAATTTTTTTTTTTTTTTTTTCATCAACATATGTAAATATATAAAAACTTTTCTGAAATAGGTAGGAAAGTCGTGTGAGTGGACACACCATATATTTTTTTTAAATTGCATTATATTATACTGCCGTAGATACTGTTACAAAAGTTGAACTTTGTTTACATCCTTGGGTATTATTTATATTCTCCTTACCTCTAACAGGTTATTTTCTTTACATGTCAGGATAATAATCCCAATCAGTTTGTATTTTTCTTTCGCTCAGTTGACATGAAGTGGAGTGATAAAGAAATCCGAAAAGCTGTGATCGCCTTACACAAAGTTTGAAATTGTAGGTCAGAGATTAAAGATACTAATCCTGGACCAAATCTCCCCATCCTACCTGAGCTAGATATAGGGAGGTCAGAAAGCAGAGGCGCAGTGTGTTTTATCGTAGTGGTTGTTTTATCGCAGGGCTAGGAAGGCACTAACTTCCAAAGCATGGCTCGGTCATCAAGCAGGTTTTGTCCTCCCTTCTCTGCGTCCGGACTTGATATCGCCTAAGTCCCCCGGCTTAGCTTTATGTCTTCTTATTGGCGGTCATCGACGGATCTTTAATAATATCCGGCTTCTCGCCATTTTATGTGGCTCTCGACCGGCAGGATTTTTATGGATAAAGTAATATAGTTGATATTAAGAAGAATGTTTGTTTTACTTTTATTATGTTTGTTTCACTTTTATTTCTATTTTTATTTACTTATGTGTGTATATATATATATATATATTTTTTTTTTCTCTCTTTCGTTCTATTTTCTTATTCTTTTGTTATTACTTTATTTATTTATATTTCTGTATATATGGTATGAATGTACTATCTGAACTCTATTATAAGTCTCCTTAACTGTGACAGATTGTAATATTTCTCGTAAAATAGTTTTCAGTTTTTATAAATAATAATAAGTTTTTTTTTATTAATTCGAAGGGGGTTAAATATTAAATTAAGTATTAGTTGTAAATATTATTTTTAAGTCAGTGTAACAGCCAACAGCTGATTGGGAGGAAAAACAAAAGAGTTGAGTTGGGAGAGAGATGGCTGAACCTCGCGAGTGTTGAGGCACGCTAAAGATTTGGTTGGGTGAAATGCTTTAGTTTTGCGGTGTACACCGGATTTTCTTTACTATCCATGGACCTGTGATTATCAGCGACGAGTGCCGCTTGATTTTACAAGTTGGTGAATGAACATCTTCACAGTTTAAAGAGGTGGACTGGGGAGACACTGTCGACGCTAGTTCGAATATGTTCCCGCTTCCTCAGATAACTCAATGTGCCTATTGGACAGAATTCAACCAGTGGGATATTATAAATATGTACATATAAGTTTTTTTCTATATATTTCTATTTCCAAATGTTTGTAATTGGTATATTGTATAGTTGTAGGTTAATGTTTAGTTCTATAATAATTTTATAATCTTTTCTTTGGTAATTGAAGTTAATTGTATTTTCTTTGTTTTCTTATAAATCTAATTTCTTGTTCATAATTTTCATTTCCTTTAACAGTTATTTAAATTTATAGAAATAAGTAAATTCATCATTAGTATTAATAATAGCTAGTTTTATTTTCTAATTTTTCTTCTGTTTGTTTTCATGGTTTTGTGTATATTATATTGTTTTTTTTAATGTTTATTAGGAATTGTAAAACCCTATTCGAGGGATTAGGGAAAGTCATTATTAACCAAGTAAGAAGGTTCCATAGGTTATGAGGTTAATTAACATATGTTTTTAAACCCATTGGTTCCGAGTTCGTAGGTCACTCCGCGTCCTAATCTTGTTTTTTTAATTAAATTTGTTTTTAATTTTCCAAATTCAACAAATTAAATAGCGTGGCGCCTGTTAGATAGTTATTAACATATGATTGACTCTTGATTTTTTTTTTTTTTTTTTTTTCCGAACCCTGCCGTCTCCACTGAGTATCCGACAACTTTGTAGTAATTCCGGAGTATGCGGAAACGATTTTTCGAAATTAAAGACCGTAACAGTGTGTGCTTTAGATAGAAGTGAAAACACCAAAAAGATAAAACGCTGAACACTTACTTCGCTTACAGTATGGAGGTCCGATTTTTGGTTTCTGATACATTTTAATCCATACAAAACTCGTTATCGTTAGGTTTTCGGTACAATTCCCTTTTCGGCTCTCTAAGACGGCGTCGCGTTAAGACAGAATTCGGCATAATAACTGATTAGAAAAAAGATGAAATGCTGAAAGGTTCCCCGCTTATAGTATGCAGGTCCGATTTTTAGTTTCTGAGATATTTTAATCCAAATGCAAAAACACTTGAATTAGTCGACTCGACTTTACTTATATGAGCGTTACATATCCTATCGTGACGGTTCAGTCTTATAAAAAATGAAAAACGCGCCTAAGGAATTTTTCACTTCAAAAAAGTAATTATTGAGAATTCGTCTGATTATATTATTCCTAGGTCTTAAGTCTCTCAAAGTAGGCCCTGGGTTTTCAAACAATAAAACGTAAGTACGTTATTATTTTATCACAATATAAATATTCCTATTATTTAAATTTTCATTCAGAAATAATAATATAAAAAAATTCTATGATTTTATGATTCATTCACTTTTCATCTGAACAATTCCATTTTCACGTGATTTTCTTATAAATTTTCTGAAAGAAAGTTCCAAAAAATATAAGGATAGATATAATTTATTGAGAACGGTTTGATGAACATTTTTATATAGTCAGACAGTAAAAAACGTTTTATTAGGAGGTTTTACAAACAAACAATTTCTTGAAATGTAGCTATGTTATGGAGGCTGTTCACCTTTCCTCTAATGTTTAATTTATGCAAATTGTAATCTATCCAATTGTTATAAGCAGATATTTTCAAATGTATCCATAAGCTTATAACAAAGCCTGTCAAAACATTTATATCAATTTATTTTTAAATATTCGATTGAATACTTGATTATTAGCCGTTTCATATTATTGAGTAAGGAGATGGTCCAGAGTGGCGGCCATAAAAAGACTAAAATAGTGGGAAAAAAAACTATTTAATTTTTAGCCCATGTTCGGGGAGAAGTATGTAGCATGGAGTTTCGGTTGTATAAATAAATAGCAAATAAAAGAATAATAAAAATAAAACCACGATTTTCAACAGAGCAGAAACCTATGCATTTTTTGTTGTAAGTAATAATTTTTAGGTGATAATCTGGTAATAACAGCATACAATATAAACATCTTAGAAATTTTAAAATAAGGATATTTCTTCAACGGAGAATGTCAATTTAAAAAACAACATATGCTTACACTTTAAATTTCATATTTTGTATAAATCTATATATTTAAACATTTATGGACGCGAACTCGTAATTTTATTATCTCCAACTTCGGTTAACAGGTGCGTTACCCCGCCCCTGTCTGAATGCCCTGAAGAAGACATAGGTCGAAACGTTGGACTAAACAGTATTTTTTGACCGAACTCACCGACTTACTTCTTCTGAAATTTATTTTTATTTATTTATTCTTGGCTCTACGGTCCTGTAAGAACCTCGGCCTCTCTTATTATCCTTCGCCACTCTCCTATATCCCGAGCGAGCATTCTCCATCTTCGAATTCCCATCCTTATCAGGCTGTCCTCTACCTGTTCCAGCCATCTCAGGCGTGGTCTTCCTCTTCCACGTTTTCCAGCAGGCCGATCCTCCAGCAAGCGTTTGGTAAACGCGCCACATGGCCAAACCATCTGATCTGGTTTTCCATCACAATTGAGACCAAATCCGGCCTCGCATACATTTTATACAGCTCTCTATTAATGCGGATTCTCCATTGTCCCTGTTCGCACACCGGGCCATAGATCCAGCGGAGAACCCTTCTCTCCCATGGGAGTAGCCTTTTTTCCGATGCTTTGGAGATCACCCAAGTCTGTGAGCCATAGGTGACGACGGGTCTCATGACTTTCTCATTCACCGTGATCTTTGTTTTGTTCTGAAATGGATCTGTAATTAAATATTTTTCGCATTGCAAAACAGCACCTTTTCCCAGCAGCCATCCTTGCTTTTAATTCTTCCACCATTTCATTGTTCTTTGTAATTAGAGCTCCCAAATATTTAAAATGTTCGACCACTTTTAGGGTGTGGTTAACAATTGTGACGCGTTCGACTGTTTCACTTGACTTTTTTGACGTTAGCATGTAAACTTCTTGTGAAATAACTTAATAAATTATAATTAAGTAAGATGCATTAGGAGTAGAGAATAATACAATTGAGATCTTTCACAAAACTCGCCTTACAACTTTCCATTCTCCTTTTTTCTATCCCCTTTCACGGCTGATCTGCATGCAAATCCTCAGACTGACTGGCTGGGGGACGTCGAAGGAATCTATTCAACCGACCTAAAGGAGGCAACTTCATGAAATTTAAATTTCCTGGCAACCCCCCCCCCCCTCCCTATATACTGCAAATGTCATTACATTAACAAGAAGATGTTGTAACGAATCGCTAACCATTCTTAAATATTTACTTCCAATCGAGTCAGTACAAAAGGGACTATTTTCTTTGAAGAAGTTCACAACAAATAAATAAATGTTCTTCTTCAATTAACTGAAGAGAAAGGATATTGTAATTTATAAACAACTCAATAGAGATCGAACAAGGTAGAAAAGTCTCTTCTCGTCTTATAAAATGTTTAATTATTATTATATCTCGTCTTATTCTTGCTCAATCATATCCCATATCCCAATCAATAGATTGGTCGTGCAGGACCAGTGGCTTGGCCTGCACGCTCTCCAGACCTGACACCACTGGATATTTTTGTTTGGAGTAACATTAAACAAAAACACTA
Source organism: Nezara viridula (assembly GCA_928085145.1). NCBI lineage: Eukaryota > Metazoa > Arthropoda > Insecta > Hemiptera > Pentatomidae > Nezara > Nezara viridula. Next base: position 175,542,423 of record OV725079.1, on the reverse strand, counting down.
CTCAAATCCGGTCAATGACCTTAATTCCTTACGAAAAAGGATAATTAAATCTTTTGAAACAATAACACATATCCAGTGCCGTTCTGCCACTGCTACTGTTGAAGAAGGATGTCGAGCCTCTCTTAATAAAAAATAAATCACTTTTAACAACATTTATTATGAATGTAAATGTTTACCTTTAATTAATAAAGTAGTTGGAACAAATAAATAAGTTTTATTTACTTAATATAACGTAAATAATTCATGACAACGAAAATCTTTAGGTGTGAATATCTCCTTAACAAAGCGTTTGCGGACATACCTTCAGAGGATATTTTTTGTTCTTGTTTTGAGATCCTTATTTCATTTTTGCATTTCGACCACTTAACCCTGAAACACCTTGTATTGACTTCTTTAGTTGAAAGTAATGCCTTTTTAGTTTATGCTAATTACAGTAATAATTGAGTAATAGCATCATGTTTCAATTGTATTCGTCTTTAAATTGGGAGGGACATAGCTCAGTGAATAAGCACTGACTTCCGAAGCCTCAAGGTCCCGACTTCGAGTCCAAATTATGACGACTGTTTTTGAGGTGAAAACTTCTTTAGGCCTTTTTTGCACTTTTTTTGTGAATTAGGTTGAGTCGGCATATCTCCGATGTGTAACGCTCGGATTAAGTAGACTTGTAGATTAAAATATTTTAAAAAATTAAAAATTGGACGTGCATACTGTAAGCGAGAGAATTGTTCTGCATTTCACCATCTCTGTAATGGGCTGATAACCAGTTTAATGGAAGTTAGAATAGAATAAAATTTCTCAGAAACTAAAAATCGGATCTGCATATTGTTAGCTAGGGAAATATTCAACATTTCATCCTCTTTATAATGAGCTATTATTTATAATTTAAATTATATATTATTAATCTTGCCCTGTAGATATTTTCACTTCTATCACGTGTCCTAAATCACACACCTTAGTTTTTTATTAAAATATTTATATTGAAAGCTGGAGGAAGTCGAGCATTCTGGGTCCGATCATCTCCATTGTTACAACAGTTGGGCTTGAAACATTACTTGTTACTAAGTACTGAGTCCAAGACCTTCATATGGGTTGTAGTGCTATATAGTTTTTTTTCGTTGTTGAACAGTCTTAATTTTTTTATAACAGGATATGAAAATAAAAATGTCCGAATTTTTCTGATGTTATTATATATATGTGGTTTTCATAAATGATAACTTCCTCTAAAGGATCTTTATTTTATTTTTTATTTGAAACAATTGACCATCTCAAATAATTCTCTAATATATAAGATAGTTAAATATTAAATATGAAAGAATTTGATAATTACCTAAGGAAGAAATAAAATATTGTAACGGAGAATAGTTGTAATTCAGGAACGAAAGGAATACTAGCTCTTCGGAGCTCGCCCGAAAGCTTAGAACACGCTTCTAAACGTAACAACAGTTTAATATAATACGGACAATATTATATAAGTATACATATGCGGTTTTCTTAAATGCGATTGTTGGTATTATTTAATATTTAATCGTATAGATTACAGCGATATAAAAATTAAATGTTTTATATATATATATATATATATATATATATATATATATATATATATATATGAGTTATTAAACAAATAAAAATATCCAAAATGAAATGTAAATAAAAATAACGTCTATAATTTTTACTTTTACTCCCCATTTGTCTGAAAATACTTATTTCTGCTAAGAAGATGGTAGTAAGTGAAAATCATCTGATGCGCGCAACATATTAAGTTTCATACGTGTACCCATACGTGTTGCCGTTGATTGTGCATTTCGGTGCAAGTATTTTCTTTAAAATAAGTGTCTGATATAGAATTAATGAATTCCGAGTGTGACTTTTGTTCTGATTAAATATCTTAGAGAAAAAGTATAAGATATTCTGCCTACATTTACTCCAAGAACTACAGTCACAATACTTTTATTTTATTTATTTATAAGTTACAGATACTTCTTGCATACACTACATTTGCCATCTACTAGTGTTGCCCAAAATCGGTCTTTGCAAGACCAAGATCAAGGCCACATAACTGTTGCAACACCAGGACCGGTATAAAAAATCGATTTTTTAAATAAAAATTAAGGCAAAATAGTTACTAATACTTGACAATCATAGTTAGTATATGTTAATAATTAATATAACCAATATACTTTTGCATTTAACTCCTCTAATTTTTCATTCGGGCTTAGTTAGGTACCCGTATCTAAAAAATTACAGTAATATCTCTATAGTAATAAGCTAAAAAGTAACTGCAAGACAGTTGCGAAACTCTTGCGCAAGACCAAGACTAGTCTCGGTCTCTCATTTAGGCATCAATACCATCTACTGTATTTAACAAATATGATATCAAGGAGAACACAACTTAGCAATGAATAAATTTAACAAAATGAAGTCGCAATACGAGCAAGATTCCATTGATCCATTTGGAGTGGACGTAACTGCCCGCATCGTGGCGCTTCTTTGGCCATTGACAACATGGAAAGCAAATGGCCCATAATGTCAGTCATGAAGTTTTGAATCACATATTACATCGGTGATGTTTAATTACAATGTATACACTAACGCGAAAGAGAAAAGTTTTTTTTTTTTTTAATTTAACATAAAAGGGGACAGATTCATATTAATTTCATCTAAAAACTTTTCCACGAAAAGTCCGCCCACTGAATTTCGAAATACTTTCTCTGCCAGACAGTGAGCAGTTATTAATTACACGGCTCCTACATTCGTCCCTTCTCCGACATTATGGCTCGCCCCTTTTCAAAAAGTCATTTGTTTCTCTCTGGAGAAAAAAGCATGATGGGGTGGAAATAAAAAAAAAAAAAAATGAAAAGATAGTGAGTGTTCAAACATCGTGCGCGATTCTTGTCAGTCCATTAAACGAGATCGTTTTTTAAACTCTAATCGTGAATTATTGTTCCGTCATCCTTACTTGCTATATTTTCCCTCATATTTCTCATTTGTGTTGTTTCATTGTAACACAAGAATAAACTGATGTATTAATAAGTTGGCAAATAAGCCCTTTCGGTTTTTATGTTTATTTTTATGTGATTATGATACACTTGTTATCGGAAGAATAAATCACTAAGTTGGATTGTTTATCATATTTGAAATATGTCAACAACTATATCTGTTAACTCTTGTTGAATTGAAACTAGCTTAGTATTGTGTTTGTTATTGCACTGCCAATATAGAATAAAATTATTCATTATCGGCATATTTTGTTGTATTATATTATGAAAGGTAAGCGTGCTGCAGAAGCTCATAGAAAGATTTGCAGTGTTTATGGAGATGATGCCTTAATCGAACGCACATGTCAAAATTGGTTCGCCAAATTTCATTCAGAAAATTTTGACATAAATGATGCTCAACGTTCTGGTCGCCCACATGAAATTGAAACGAGCAATGTTAAGGCCATTGTTGATCAAAATCACGACCAATCAGTGCGAGAGATTGCTATGGCCCTAAATGTGTTGCACACAACTGTAGAAAACAATTTGCACAAGCTCGGCTATGTTTTCAGGCTTAATGTTAAGGTCCTTCATATAAACTAGTGGTCTTTGATGGCAAAAAAAAAAAAAAAAAAAAAACTTAAAAAGGTATTATAGGAGCCTTTTAGAGATAAGTTTATTATATTTAATCCTGACAATTGCTTACATTTAGTAGCCGTATATCTATTATAATTTTAAAATCGGATACATTTTGACGTTTTAAATATTTAAATTTTATTTATTTTTATTTATTTTTTCTATTACTCCCTATTTCACCGTTTTTTGTTCAGGGGTAGAAGGTTTTCCTTGATCAAGATTTATTCCGTGGGTCCGCCGTGAAATATATTTCAACCCGACCGGACAGGGCTAGACTCGAGAATATTAAAGTTTAGTGCTTTGACACACTCGTCCGTCACGACCTCATTTAGCCTAGATCACTCAAATAAACATCATTATTTTCTTATAAGTTCATGTTTGTAGATTACTCACATAAACAAGTATGTACTTAAGAAAAAAAGTAATGATTTTTCCATTTTGGGAGAGTTCTTCCACTACACCTTATCATGGCTCCTAACGTGTAAAGTTCGCTCCAAGTATCAGTTTATGATGAATAAAATAATTAACTAAAACATTACTGCAAAAATTAAATAAAACAACAAAGGAGATTTTATTTTTTATAATGTTTACCATCTTTGTCCGAGTACATTTCTTCGTACTAGATAATCAACTAACTAAATTACTTCTATCCACTTCTGTATATGTGTAATGTTATCTAAACCCGATGGATTTTATCTTCCTCTATACTAACTGCCGATCACCCGACCGATGTTTCTTCTCTCTGCCAAAGTGAGAGCATGAACCAAGCAGATTGGCTCTTTCTGGCTCATTTCCAAGTCGGTTTGGATTGGCGGCAGATGGAGGCAATTCGGCGAAAAAAAATACAATGAAGCCTTATATCGTGGAATAAATCAAATCTTATGTAAAATGAAACAAGATGGCTTACAAAGCACGCTGTTATCAGTTACAATGTTGCGTGGAGGCTGTGTCATATTCAAGAGGACTTTTTCGTCTTAGCTCCCTCCCCCCTCTTTAGGATTTTATCATTCATTCGCTTGCACCATTTTATGATCTTTGAAGATCAAATCAAGTTTCTAAAATAAATAAGGACATGGTGAGTGGTAAAACATTTGAGTATTAGTTTTGCGCAAAATCGGTCAAAGTGCAAGACCAAGGCGGTACTTGTCCATTAGCCGGGCGGGACGGATTGTTACCTGCCAATGTCTATAACCTCAACACTGATAATTCTGATAAGGCACTGATAAGCCTTCTTGTGATTAATATCTTCGTATTCGTATTTATTATATTATATTCGTATTATTGAAATTGTAAACAAAAATAAATGTAATAATAAATATTTTACGACATATATATTCAATTAATATAATAACAATTAATACATATATAGATATTTAGGAAATGTGATAATTCCCACAACAATCAGAAAACACTTTAATTTTATATATAAGGTATGTACATATATAACTCATGAAATGGACAAAAATAAATGTAATAATAAAAGAAATGAAATAATAAAAAACACTTAAACAACATATGTACATATAACAGAAACAATATAAAGTGACATATGTACAATTTCTTTTCACTTCATCTTATTTATTTTGGTAGGCAAAATAGTTTGATGCTATTTAAAATAGCGAGGAGCGTATTCCCAGAATGTAACAAGATCCATAATTTGACGAAAATAACATAAACGGGCCAATAATAAAGAATTTAATAACTGAAAAATTAAAAATGTAATAACTGAAAGGTTTAGCGAGATAAAAAGAGGGAGGTTATGTGACGTAACGTTAGATAACAAGGGAGGTTTCGTCCCGCTCGGCTAATGGACAAGTACCATCTAGACCAATAGAAAAAAATGAATAAAAATTTGTTTTTGTTAATAAAAATTAATGAAAAATAGTTGCTAATACTTGACAATTCTACTTACTCAATTGTAAGAATTGTGTGTGTATGACCAATATATTTTAGCATTTAACTCTTCAAATTTTGCAGCTAGGTTTCTCCTATCTGAAAAATCTGGTGCGATGCGATATCACACAACTTTCACTTACCACGCTCTTCGCATAAATAAGTATTTTCAGACAAATGGGAAGATAAAGAAAAAAAATATAGACCGATTTAAGTTGAAATTTAATCCATGCAGTTCTATCAGATTACTATCGGGAATATAGATGGTAAGAAAAGATATCTTAAGGTTATTCACTCAAATAAGTCTGATAATTTTAACAAAACCATGTTGTTTCAACATCTAATAGTAATCATAATTTATAATTACTTCACATCTCTAAGTTGTAACAGGTCATCTAGCTAATCAGTCTTTATAATTAGAAACATATAATATAGTTTAGATTATAATTAGAATTATAAGAATCACAAGAAATATATGAATTAATTTATATTTATATAGTCTTATATTTATTTCTTTTCGTTTTGGAGTTATCTTACGCGGGACGACTTACCTCGGTAACTGTTTACCCCGCTCTCTCATACATCGCTAGACTGTACAGAGCTGTTTGTGATGTCTGGTTGGTTGGACTCAAGAAAACATGATTATTTATTAGCGTTAATGACATGTGTGCGATTTTTTTTAATGATCGCAATATCTCTTATTATATATATTTTATACATAGGTGTAGGGGAAAGTAATTATATTAATTCAAAGAGATTTAAGAATAGTTATTTCTGTTCAACCAAATGATTAAGAAAGGAAAGCTACCCGTTTATAAAGAAACTCTCCCAGAATTAAATATTCACTGGAAGGACGTGCCTTAGGCTGCAAAGAATATTTTTAACGAGAAGCCCAACCTTTTGTACGGTATCAGGCAAGTTTATTGCCGGTAGTATTCCTTTTGTCAGAACTTAATTTAAAAATAAATTACTTATACTTTAGAATATTATTATTTTTAATTTATAGTAATGGAATGAGGAAGCATAGTTAATAATTTTCGTACTTTTTTTTTTCCTTTTTTACTTTCCTACCTATACTAGGTAAGGGAAGTATTGCGATCGGTCGAATTTCCGATATGCTGTTTTCGACAGATCTACACGTTTCAGAGCCCCCTGAGTCCGAAAAACACATTTTTAACCATTGGTCTGTATGTCTGTCCCAATATTTTCTCGGGAACTAGTAAACCGATTTTGTTCCTTCTTTTTTTATTTTGTAGGATTTTTTGACTACTGATGCCTGTGGCAGAAATTAGATGCTCCATGCGCAATAAATGAAAAACATGTTTTTCTATAGACTGTAGCGCGAAAACGGCTCTAACGATTTTGATGAAACTTCCCTGTAATGTTATAATAATTGCCCTTTAAATTTTCATATAATGGACTAAATTCTCGTGAAAACTCAGGGACAAAAGTTATAAAGAAAATAAAAAAGGGACCTAAGTTACAATGAAAGGTAATTAAATTACCAACACAAAAAAAAAAAAAAATCTCGGAATCGAACCAGTAAAGCTTCTTCTATTTTCTACCCATGTTTTAATTTTTTCCTTTCCTACCTATACTAGGTAAGGAAAGTATTGCAATCGGGTCAAATTTCCGACATGCGGTTTTCGACGGATCTATACGTTTCACAGCCCCCTGAGTCTGAAAAACACATTTTTAGCCATTGGTCTGTCTATCTGTCTGTGCCAAGATTTTCTCGGGAACTACTGAACCGATTTCGTTGTTTCTTTTTTTATTTTGTAGGGTTTAGACTACTGATGGCTGTGAAGCCATTCATTGCTCCATGCGCAATAGCTTGCGCGCAATAAATAAAAAACACGTTTTTCTATAGACTGTAGCGCAAAAACGGCTCTAACGATTTCTATAATGTTCTAATCACTGTTCTTTCAACTTTCCTATATAAACTAAATTCGCCAAAAAATTCAGGAAAAAAAGTTATAAGGAAAAGAAAAATGTTATGGGGCCTAACTCCCTAAGTATATATTATACAGTGGAATTTATAATAACACTTTTGGAAGGTAATTAAATTACCAACAAAACAAAAAAAGAAAAAAAATCATCGGAATCGAACCAGTATTATCGATGATACAGTTTATTCTATTTTTTTTACACATTTTTCTAACTTATTACTTTCCTACCTATACTAGGTAAGGAAAGTATTGCAATCGGGTCAAATTTCCGACATGCGGCTTTCGACGGATCTATACGTTTCAGAGCCCCCTGAGCCTTTTTTGAAAGGTAATGAAATTCCCCACAAAGCCATGTAAAAATCGTTCATTGTGGACAACTATTAACGAAGTTACAACTATTCAATTTCCGATTCAAAATGTATGATTACGGGTTTATATCTTGGGGTCAGAAAGGGGTGAATGGGAGAAAAAAGATGAAGCATCACACAAGCTTCACTATTTCCTCTACTTTTAATAGAAATTATTGTATGGAAAAATGTTGTTGATCAGCAATATTAGAGAGTATTGAAGTTTTTACACTGATCTACCTTAACCCGATTTACAATGCTTTAGTTTATCGAATAAATCGTATTCAAATCTTTTCTTTAATCAATTTTCAGGAAAATTAATCTAATTCAATATTTTTTTCTTGATGTACATATGTAAAGATTTAAAAACCCTACTGAAAGAGATAGGAAACTAGTGTGAGTGGACACACCAGATTTTTTTTCTAGCTTTAAGTTATTTGTTTTCAAGAATACAAATAGGACTTGATTCAAGTGTACATAATGAATAATATCTAACAAATAATTTACAAAGTATTTTTATTTTTAAAAATTAAAATATATTAAATCATGACAAAATGAGAAGAATCAATTTTTTTTTCTGATTATAAATACAAAAAATTAATTCCATTATAAAAAATATGTCTAGGTATAGTTATCATTAGTAGAATGATCATTTATAATACCGCCAAATTAAAATCAATCCCTATATTCATAGTATTACTCTGTATTTTAAGATGCCATTTGCATACAGCCCTCTTACCTTAAAATGCCCTTGGGCAATAAAAAGAAATTGAAAATTTTATGTATATATACCATTTATATATATATTGTATCTGTAATCAAGAAATTCCTGGGGGGGAGGTAGGAAAAAAAAATATGCCATTTGTAACAGATATTATGAATAAAAATATTACTTATTAAGTCTTCACTGCCTTCGGTTCGTTAACTCTACGAGATGAGATGAAGCTATTTACGAAGCTAAAGACGAATGTTAATAAATTAAAAGAAAAAATGTTAATAAATTAAGGAAACCAAATTAAAATTCGGAGAATTTTTTATGATGGTTGACTTGAACAAAATTTCAACACCGAAACTGTTCTTTTTTTTGTGAATCTCTCATTTTACTGTATGATTCTGTCTATTACTTGTACCATGTCTATTGCTGGCACATATACCTTAGTGTAGATTTTATAGATTAATAAACTGCATACCAGATAAAAGTAGTTCTGAAGGAAGAGCTTTATCATTGCAATGATTAATAAATTATTGCATAATCCTCCGCTGTTGTAGAGATTCGAAAAGGATCCGGACGATGCTCTTAACAATCACTTAAGCTTTGTGCTTCGGGAATAGAACCTGGTCCCTCATTGTCGGCTGCCAGTTAGCTATTCTCAATGGGATTAGGCCAATGGACTTGTTTTATTCAAGTCACGTGGAGGAAGGGACACAATGAGAGAGGGGATGAAGGGAGGATAAAAAGAATCCCTGAGCAGGAACGTCAGTTAATTAATAAAAGGAATTTGATTAAATTAATCACGGACCAAAGATAAATATAAAATATTAAAGAATTTCTGAGAAGAACTAAAGGAGAAATAAGAGATCGTAAGGGATAATATGAGGAGTAGTTTGAGGGGGGGGGGAAAGGTGCGGTCAAATAAATACTAAATTTATATAATGTAGGCCAATTATCACCAAACATTTTATTGATACGGTATTTAATTTGAGGTTTCGACCATACTAAGGGTCATTTTCAAGTCTGGAAAATTGTAATATTATTAGTTAACATTCATAATTATATAAAGAATTTCTTATCACACTTAATCAATTTGTCTAACGATCTATTTTCGATACACATAATTTTATCCAAAACTATACATAAAAGTATACTCTTTTTCTTATAAAACCTTACATGTACGTATCTTTAGACATTAAAAACAATGGACTATTACCCTTGATGAGTCCTCCGTTATATATTTATCATTAATATTGCAAATAATATGTTCAGTGAACATTAAATTGTCATGGTATATAGGGGTTTCACCTACGTCATTTCTGGAGGGACTGACTTATATCGTCCTGGTGGGGATAGTCAAAAGGAGAGGGATTTTCCTTCTATTGTTTTGCATTAGTGGATTATTTTATCTAATTTATGCTTTTTGTATTGCTTTTAAATTATTCTTGTATTATATGCGAATATTATTAATTACATTTGCGTAAAAAGTATTTATATTGTCCACATCTGTATGGTTGTTAACGGCATTTTTTTTTAATTTTTAGTAATATATATAGACTCTATAATTTTTCTTTTATTATTACTATTTTCCTTATATATTATTTTGGCATTTTTAAAATCAAATTGGTGTTTGTTGTAAGTTGCATGTTGTGAAAGGCCGGTTGACGTGTTTGATTTGGACTTACAATTTTGTTCATGTTGTTTTATTCTTTTTGCGAAAATGTTTGGTGATAATTGGCCTAATTTATATAAATATAAAACCTTAAGACACCAAAATTAGGATAAATGAACAGAAGAAAAATACTAAATTGTTAAAATAGTATTTTAATAATTCGTTATGCCACCGTTTCGACTTTGTAGGTCTTCATCAGGGCTTCAAAAGATACAAAATACAGACCCTTTTTTACCAGGTTATTAACATTCGGCTAGAACTTCGTAAATAGTTAACGAATCGGAGGCAGTGAAGAGTTTATAAGTAATATTTTTATTCATAATGGCTATTACAAATGGCATCTTCAAGTACCGAGTTATGCTATGAATATATGGGTTGACTACAAGAGTTCACTCCAGGTCTTTTACAAGAATGTAACTGCAAGAGTGATTAGCCCAGAAGATCAGAAGATATACTCAGCAATAGTAGGGGGGTGAATCAATTCTGGGAGGTCTAGGAAGCGTGTGAAAGAAATTATTTATTAACTATTAAGAATTGATATGAAGTCTGTGAGAAAGATACCTTTTGCTGAAATCTGTTATTGTTCCCTAAGTCTTGATAATGGGTCTTGTGTTCAGTCAGTACATTCTAGATAACTATTTCTAAGCTTATCACAGATAGCTTGACCTGGCTATCCAGGGATAGCTTTGTCCCTCTATCCCTTGAATCATGATAATTGTCAATACAATACATGAATTGTCACATTTAATAAACTCAATTATTAAAATAAAAGTTAAATTAATATTATTATTTGTTACGGATTAAGTCCATTCCGTAACTGTTAAGGGGACCCTACACGGTCAATCGGAATTGCACTAATGACGTTCCGAATTGTCGTGTAAGGTAGTGAATGAAGTACTGATGGTGGTGCGCTGCGGATTTCCGAACATCCGGAAATCAAAGGTTCATTCACGAGAAGTGGAGGGGGGACTGAGGTAAAAGTAGTGGGGAGACCAACCATACTGCTGGATAGGTTAGGTTACCTAGGCCTCACAACCATTATACATTTCTGATTTTCATTATATGTAAACAGTTAAATAATTTTTCATATCCCTTGTTTATTATTTTAAATCATCTTCAACTATTTCTTTTAAATAGTCAAGTGGGCAACAAATTAAAAAAAAAAAAAAATGAGGAAACTTCACAATTTACTTTAGGAAAAAAAAGACTTTAAGGTTGTATATATTTATCAGTTCTTTTCCCATTTTCCTCAACAAATTTATTATTTTCACAATACCTTTCCTTAATTTTTGTAAGTAGTAGACTTATATTTTACTAACTTTTGTCAAAACGATATGAGACTAACCTTACTACTAGATAGGTTAGTTTACCTAGGTCTCGTTATTAAGTAAATAATTTCATAAAAGTAAATAGTTTGCTTTTTTTTAACCAAAACGTTACGTTATTAAAAAAAATATTATAAAATAGAATTTGGACTATTTATATAAATGATTTTTATTGAATTATTTGTTTTATAATGATGTATTTTGAAGTATAAAAACTGAATTAAAATTAGTTTGCAGGATCTTAAAAATGGCTCCTGGAGCCGAATCGTGGAATAAATAGTACATGATGTAAAAACTGTTGTACATTTGGTGACGTTTGGGCTAATATTTTATTTTTAAAAATTTCAAATAAATTTAATACCTTAGACGGCTATGAAAAACGTATTGCAATTAATTGTTTAAAATAATGAATCATACCTAGTGTTGCCCAAATGCGAGACCAAGACGAGTCTTGGTCTTGCAAACTCAGTCTTGATCTAGGTCTTGGTCTTGCGCAAGACTCTCGTAACAGTCGTGCAGTTACCTATTAGCTTATTACTAGAGAGATATTACAATAATTTTTTAGTTATGAGAATCCTAACTAAGTCTGAATGAAAAATTAGAAGATTTAAATGCAAAAGTATATTGGTTACATCAACTCTTTATCTATGATTAACTAAGTAACTAAAATTGTCAAGTATTAGTACCTATTTTTCCTAAATTTTGGTTCAAAAAATCGATTTTTTTTTTTACTGGTCTTGGTCTTGGAACAGATAGGCGGTTCTCTTTGGACCAATTGTACAACTGGCCCTTTGTCTGAAAATACTTAATTCATATAAGAGGGTGGTAAGTGAAAGTTGTGAGATGCGCGCACCACACCTGATTTTTATTTTCAGGATTTTAACCACCAGGAACAAGTAAGAATTTTCCAAACCATCCTTATTGCACATTTACAGCATAAGGACAAATACCAATTAAAATTTTATTATTTTCATTTTATTTTTGAAATACAGTGATTAGTATTTAACCTCCTTCTATTCTATCGCTCTCTCTCACTCTTTCTATTTTTCTCTCTCCTCTCCCTCACCCCCTCCTTCCTCCTAACACCCTCTCTCTCTCTCGCTCTCTCTCTCTCCAGTTGTGCCCAGGTGTTTCCTTGATTTACTCCACGAAGCATTCCTTTCCTCGATCGGTAAATCTGCCTCTGTTTATGTTTATTTCATAGGAGGGAAATTCCGAGATCGTAGTGTATGCGTAAATAAATATTTATGTTTTAAGGATGACGCATTAATCGAGGAAAGGAATTTGTAAATAATTGCTCGGTTTCGATCGACAAATAAACCAAACTTTAATTATAGCATCTCCTAATCCTTAAAATATATTATAGACTGCAATGACTGCGATGATAAAGTATCTGCTCTTATGGTGTATCCCAAAGGAGAATGTTTTTAATTTTTCTGTTACAATTTAAAAAAAAAAACTTGGTGAGTGTTTTGAAAATTTAAAGAAAACATATTTACTAGCATTTGTTTTTGATGTGAAAACTTCTTTAGGCTCGGTTTTCACGTTTTCTTTTGGTAGTGAACGAGACTGAACCGTAACGCTGAATGTAAGTCATTCGCTTCAGGTCGACTAATGAAAGTGAGGTAAAATTATCAGAAGTTTATTCTCGTTGTAATGAGCTATAATTCAAAATTTTATTTCTACGAAAGTTTTTTTTTTTTTTTTAATATAAATTTAAAACAAGTAATAAATACTCTATTCCACAGTCAGCTGATCTTAATGTGATAGAGCACCTGTCGGTAAAATCGGAGATAAAAATAAGAAATAAAAAAAATTAAATAAAGACTAAAAATAAATAAAAAGATATCACCTCGAAGAGTTAAACTGACAAAGACGGAAAAATTCTTCGACTCTATTTGCAAATAAGTATGTGTTTTAATTTTTTTGTTCTTTTATTTAATGTTGACTCATGTTTTATATTATTCTGTTATTCCAAGTTTTCTTTTCTTTTCTTTTGCTATATTTTGTTTTTCTTTTATTGCATATATTCTATGATTGTATTTCATGCATCCTAAATACTTAATGTCCTTAATTGAGGCAAAGTGTATTTTTTTTCTTACTAAAAATAATTGCAAATATACTGAATAAAGTGCTAGAACATAATAGATTGGCTAAAAGATATATGACTATGCGCTAAACTTATTAATTTTTATTTTATTTTTTTGTCAAAATGTTTAAATTACAGTTGAATATTTAAATTTTGTTGGGTTTGTACATATTTTAATTAAGATTGTTAATAAATCTGTTGAAAAGTTTCAAGTTTTTTTTGTTTTCTGTACTATTTAAATATATTTTTTTTCTACGGGGTGTATTAATTTCTCTCCGAGTCCCTGAATTATATTTTTTTTATTTCTTTATTATCTTTTTGCACATTTCTTCACCTGAATGTTATAGAATCAATTTATATCCTAAATACACTGTTCGTGGTACAGGCCCCATTTTATAAAATATTAATATCCGCTTTGTAAATAGCTTCATCTCATCGTAATGTACAAATATTTGGTTTACCAAAATTCTCGGAATTGGTGCGTTTTCAATCCAGAGGTCTACAAACTTTGTCTATTTAATTAGCTACTTAAACTCGTAAATACCGATTTGCTTTCCTCTTGGATAGTAAGGTTATTTGATTACAAAATCGATAAAAAGGTTGCCTTTAATAAATAATTTAAATAATAATAATAATTAAGGGTGTATAGGTCACGCCAAACGGCTTAGTATTTTTTTGAAGGACACTTTTTTTCTGAACTGTGTTCAAGTTATCTTACGATTCAAGTGGAAAGAGAATGGGAATTTACGAGTTTTTTGTACCTAATTAAATAGACAAAAGTTGCCGAAGTCAAGATTGAAAACTCCCGAATTTCGAGAACTTTCGTAAATAAAATATTTGCAGGTTACGATGAGATGAAGCTACAGCTATTTACGAAGTTTCAGGCGGATGTTAATAATTGATAAAAAGGGGCCTGTACCACGGACTATACATTATATCTCTTTTTAAACTATATGCACATTCATAATAATTATGCTTAAGCATTCTATATATTATTTTTAAAAGGTGTTTTTTGTCGGTACGCCACAACTTCGTCAATTCTTTATCAAATCCAATGATTGAAAAACTCATTTTGAAGATATTCTTCTTCTTCGCATGAGAAAAATAGTCCCATCCCCCCAAATTTCTAGGAAAAAAGTTATGGAGGAAAAGAAACATTATTTGCGAGTAACTCAAAAAGTATGCATTTTTTTATTGATTGTACCAACGATAATTAGAAAGATTACTAAATTGCCTACAAAGCAAAAAAAAAAAAAGTAAAAATCGGACAATTATTAACAACAAAGAAACAGTCCAGTTTTGGTATACTTAATAATGTCTTCCTCTCTAAAGATATTGCATTTAGGAGTAGAATAGTCTACTATTTTTTTTTTTCGTGGATTTTATATTAACTTTATTATTTCTTAAAGACATTTGGTTTTTATTGCATTTTATTTTTTCTTTATTACTTTTATTATCTTTCCAGTCAGCGGATATTAAAAATAGTAGGACCTATTTTTAATATCCGCTAGATGAAGAATTTACGAAGTTATTGCGTACCGACAAAGCAATAATATATAGGATGCTTAAGCATAATTATTATGAATGTACATATAGTTTTAAAAGATATATAATGCATAGTCCGTGGTACAGGCTCCCTTGTTAACAAATTATAACCATCCGCATGAAACTTAGTAAATAGCTTCAGCTTCATCTCATCGTAACCTACAAATATCTCATTTACGAAAGTTCTCGAAATTCGGGAGTCTATTTAATTAGGTACAAAAAACTCATAAATGCACATTTGCTTTCTACTTGAATCGTAAGAACACTTGAACACAATCTAGAAAAAAGGTGACCAATAACTTCGTAAATTCTTCATCAAATCCAATGATTGTCCACTCATTTTGAAGATATTCTTCCTCTTCGCATGCGAAAAATAATCCCATTCCCGTCAAATTTCTAGGAAAAAAGTTATGGAGGAAAAGAAACATTATCTGCGAGTAACTCAAAAAGTATGCATTTTTTTCTGGATTGTACCCATGATAATTAGAAAGATTACTAAATTACCACCAAACCAAAAAAAAAAAATTGTAAAAATCGGACATTTATTAACAAAAAAGGTACAGTCCATTAGTTTTGGTATACTTAATAATGTCTTCCTCTCTAAAGATATTGCATTTAAGAGTAGAATAGTCTACTATTTTTTTTTTCGTGGATTTAATATTAACATTATTATTTCTTAAAGACATTCGGTTTTTCTTACATTTTATTTTTTCTTTATTACTTTTATTATCTTTCCAGTCAGCGGATATTGAAAATAGGTCCTACCAAAGCAATTTTTATAAATATTTTTGTCTATTATGTTTAATGGAATATTGTTATTAACTAAAGAAAAAAATATTAATTCCTTCCTAACATAATACATAGGAACTACTTATTTCCATATTGTTTTGCTATTTCTTCACTAAACAAAATTGTCTGCGAATTTTTCGCATAGACCAATTAGTAAAAACATATTTTTAGAATCGATGAAATATCATATATTGTTGGTTCATTAAAAGTTTTATGAATTATTGAGCCTACATTATAAGTAATTAAAGGGTAAAATGTAATGATAATAACGAGCCGTCCTGATAATGGCAAAGTCCTGAATGTCGAGGTAAATTCCTGAAAAGTTGTAACTAAGGTGTTATCAGGGCTGCTAAGTTAGGGCCGGCAATTCTAATTAGGAGAGATAAGGCGAATGGAGTGCCCTTCAGGTCAGCCTGCACCCGCGGGTCTCGTTGATGCCCCTGCTCGAGGGGGGGGGTCTGCTAATATCACTATCCTACCTCTAGGATATTATGTTATATACTATCTGCTGAGTATATTAACTGGCCACAATGGCTACTATAATGGTGGATTGATGGTCGATTGAAGTGAAAAATGGTTGGAATGATCAGTCAAAAAAAAAAAAAAAAAATCTGGTGCGCGCAACCCACAACTTTCACTTAATGCTAAACTTTGAATAGAAATTATTTTCTGGCCATGTTGGCTATTATAAAATTTCTTAATTGCATTTTTAACCGAGCTACATTTAACAAATCATAAATACCAAAAATATGACAAAAGTACTATTTATTATATCACCGGTTGATTATGAATTGTACGACTATTTTTTTTTTTTTTTTTTTTAGAAATAGAAAATAACTTTATTGTGGGACAAAGTCCCTTTAGAATAACACAATAGAACATAATTAAAATACTACATCTGGCCAAAATAAAAAAGAGAAAGTAAAGAAAATATTAGTTAAACTAAAGCTATATACAAAAACGAAACAAAAATCTATTAGTTATTAAAGTGTTATTTTCCATTTCAAAGTTTACTAAAATGGAATTGAGAAATTTCAGTTGTCTGTCATAGACAGGGCAAACGTTTTCACACTAATTGTAAGTGGATACTGTTAGGAGATCACCTAATAATTTAAATATAATATCATATCTAGAGTTAATTAACTACAGTAAATAAATTTAAGGTTATTAAACTACAGTAAATATATTTAAGGTTATAAAAGTATCAACGAAATATTTCACTTCTTCTTTTACACAAGTACAATGAAATATTAGTGAATAGCTAAAATTACTGTCCCTACCTTTCGGATATTACGTTATATACTATCTGCTAAGTATATTAACTGTCCACAATGGATAGTATAATCGTGGATTGATGGTTGATTGAAGTGAATAATTGAAGAGAAAAATGGATAGGTGATCAGTCAAAAAAAAAAATCTGGTGGGCGCAACACACAACTCTCACTTAATGCTCAACTTTGAATATAAATTATTTTCTGGCCATGTTGGGCTATTATAAAATTTTTGAATCGCATTGCGACTATTAGTTATTAAACTTTTACTTTGCAAAGTTTATTAAAATGGAATTAAGAGATTTGCATTGTCTGTCATAGACAAGTCAAAAGTTGTCACACTAATTGTAAGTGGATTCTGTTATCACGAAGCAAAAATTCATTAAATTATTCACATTTAAATTATTTAAATTTCTAAAAGGTTACATAATGATTTTTCGGAATAAACGGAAGAGAGATACCTCATTATTTAAATATAATATCAGATCTAGAGTTATTAACCTACAGTAAATATATTTAAGGTTATAAATATATACATGAAATAATATTTTAAACAGTGTCATTGACTTGAATCCGTGGATTGTCTGTCATAGACAGGTCAAAAGTTGTTACACTAATTGTATGTGGATACTATTGGAATATCGCGAAAGGAAAATTTATCAAATTATTCACTGATTTAAATTTCTAAAAGGTTACATATTGATTTTTTGAAATAAACGGATTATACTTACCTAATAATTTAAATATAATATAAGATCTAGAGTTATTAAACTACAGTAAATATATTTAAGGTTATAAACATATCCATGAAATAATATCTTAAACAGTGTCATTGCCTTGAATTCGTGGATTTTAAATACTTTTTTTGCTTTACTTAGAAAAAAATCTGGTGAGGGCAACACACAACTTTCACTTACCTCTTAACTTTGAATAGAAATTATTTTTGGCCATATTGGGCTATTATAAAATATTTGAATTGCATTTTTAACTGAGTTAAAGCTAAAAAATTACAGCTAACAAATCATTAATACCATTAAAATAACCAAAGTCCTATTTATTATATCACCGGTTGAGTATAGATTGTGTACGATCCGTCAATTATGGATTGTACGACTATTAGTAACTAAGCTGATATTTTCCATTGCAAAGTTTACTAAAACGGAATTAAGAGATTTGTATTGTCTGTCATGGGCAGGTCAAAAGTTGTCACACTAATTGTAAGTGGATACTGTTGGAATATCGCGAAAGGAAAATTTATCAAATTATTCACTGATTTAATTTTCTATAATGTTACACGATGATTTTTTTTGGAATAAATGGCAGATAGATACCTAATAATTTAAATATAATATCACATCTATAGTTATTAAACTACAGTAAATATATTTATGGTTCTTTTTTTATATTTGTTTATTGAGTATTACAACAATCCTGTCACATGGACACTAGTTTTAGTGAGGTAGGATAACATTACAGTATATGTACAAAAAATATAAAATAAATAGAAGCAAATAACTATAAATAATAATCAAAAAGTATATACAATAAATAAAATAAAATAACCTAAAAATAAGAAAATTAAAACTAAGCAAAAAAAAAAACACATGCATACCTATATACAAGCAGGGGAGAGAACTGCAGGAGATCCCTGCGCTACTCTCTCAACCGCCCCACTGGTGCTAAAGCCAATGGAGTAAATAGTATCCTAAAAAGTGTCATTCCCTTTGATCCGTGGATTTTAAATATTTTTTTTTTTGCTTTACATAGAAAAAGAATTGAAAGTTAACATTTAGTAAGAAAATTTCATTTAATTTCCCTGAAAAGATATGATTTACGTTAAATAATGTTAGTTTTCTGAAATTATTATTTATATTTTTTTCTTCACTCTTCGTTTCCTTCTACAACTTTATTTACTTGATATTATTTTTTCTAACGATATATTATCCGTATACCTTCTGACTGTTATTTCCGGAGATTCATTTTCAACATGGATATGCATTTTCCAAGTAGAGCGGTAAGTGAAAGTTGTATGTTGCGCGCCCCAGATTTTTTTTTTTTAATTTTGTTCATTATTGTTAATTTGAGGAGACAGTATATTATAGGACAACTGTAGGGGTTTTTTATATATATATATATATATATATATATATATATATATTATATATATATATATATATAACCCCTACAATTGTCCTATAATCCCTGTAAACATATTGAAGATACTAATCCTGGACCAAATCTTCCCCTCCTACCTGGACTAGATATAGGGAGGTCAGAAAGCAGAGGCGCAGTGTGGTTTATCGTAGTGGTTGTTTTATCGCAGGGCTAGGAAGGCACTAACTTCCAAAGCATGGCTCGGTCATCAAGCAGGTTATGTCCTCCCTTCTCTGCGTCCGGACTTGATATCGCCCAAGTCCCCCGGCTCAGCTTTATGTCTTCTTATTGGCGGTCATCGACGGATCTTTAATAATATCCGGCTTCTCGCCATTTTATGTGGCTCTCGACCGGCAGGATTTTTATGGATAAAGTTATATAGTTAATATTAAGAAGAATGTTTGTTTTACTTTTATTATGTTTGTTTCACTTTTATTTCTATTTTTACTAACTTATGTGTATATATATATATATTTTTTTTTTCTTTCCTCTTTTGTTTTTTTTTTCTTATTCTTTTGTTATTACTTTTTTTATTTATGTTTCTGTATCGCGGCCAAATCCTCTCGATTTAACATCATAGTTTCATAAATAAAGACAACTCTATATTTAATCAAGTTGTTATTAAGAAGAAGCTAGCAATCAACTATCATAGTAGGGTTATGCCAAATCTTTTGAAGAAGGTGGAAGGGAGCTATAATGAACACGAAATGAACGCTATTATAAATGGTATACTCCAATTTCATTAAATTGCCACGACTGATATTAGAAAATCTTTAACATTGAAACAATATCGTAAAATATTTTCAATCAGATGTGTTTATTTTACCTACAACTGATAGTACTTTTTTAATAAATATATATAGTTTCATCTTATATTTTATAAAATTTCAAGCTTATATTAGCCAAAATTTCATGGTCATGGGTAAAGAACTTTCCGAGATTTAAGAGTTTGAACAACTAAACATTTACATTTTTATTTTATCAACACAAAGGTGAACATTAACCAATACCATAAATATAAAAAAAAATAATAAAATTAAATATGAAAATTAGGACTCCATCTGGACAAACGTCTAACTTGGAATCCTCATACCAGACTGAAACGACAAGAAACAGCTCGTTTCCGACTACTTCAACACTTACTAGACAAACGGTCTAACCTTCCAATCAATTATGAAAGACTCATTTACATGACTATAATAAGGCCTATTTGGACTTACGGAGTTGAGCTATGGGACTCCACCAAACCTTCAAATTCCTCTCGCATACAATCCTTACAATCCAAAATCCTTCGTAAAATCCTCAATGCTCCTTACTTTGTTACAAATAAAATTATTCATAATGACCTTAATGTTCCTTGTGTATCAGATTTGGCCCAATCCAGATATCTGTCCTTCCATAATAAACTTCATAACCTTCCCAACCCTCTTGTCTCTAACCTTGCTTTCTATTCGATTCCTGATAACTCTCCGAGGCGTCTGAAAAGAAGATGGCTACGTGATTTTCTAATATAGACATATTATTAGAGTGCTACCAATGGGTAGTTTCTCAACATGTGTTCCATATCTTTATACCAATGTGCGAATTTACCAGATGTATTTTTTGTATACAGTTGTAAATATCATATAAATAAATTTAAAAAAAAATGAAAATACATATTGGCTTGATAACAAAGACGAATCTCTGTCATTTTCAGAAAGCGGAGATAAAGTCAATTTTAGTTTTATAAGTTCAACTCAGACTGTTTCTGATGATAAATGACGGCGTATTCACTCAGATGATTATGAATGTTCAAGTTGAACCATGAAAAAAAAATCATTAGAATTAGTTCAAATCAAAGCCGTTTTACAGACAGATTTGTTTTCCAACATTTTAAAAATGATAGATGTCCTTTGCTACTAATCTACTCATATGTGCTTTCTATTTTCTTTCTTTTTCATTTTTTCAGGCTAAGCCACAGCAACGCGTGGCCGGGTAAAGCTAGTTTTAAATAAAAATGCAAGTCTTAAATTTAATGGTTTTTATTTGTATCGGAAGGATAGCAATAGAGTATGTGGCGGAGTTTCGATCTTAGTTAATTAATTCACGCTATTATTTCTGCTAGTTAAAGTTAAATAACAAGGTTAAGTTATGTCTGGTTCCATAATATTTTAATGATTATCTACATATTAATGCCCACCTTCTACAAAATGAATAATTTGAAAAAAAACAAAATGCCTCATGTTCTAAAAACAAATATGGCAAAATATTATAAGAATTCAGGACGTATCAGCATCCGGAGAATTGCAGTTTATTGTAGGCTTCAGACCCAAGATATGTATCTTTATCAAAAAACTGTTCAGTTGTTGTTGCTAGCCTAGCCGGTATCCATCTTCCTGGCTAACTATCTATGGACTTTAAATTATGATTATTTGTCATCCATAGGAAAACATAATTTCTTATCCCAATATATCGGGAACATTTTTTTCTGTCAGCACAAGCAATAGGGCAATTCTACATATAAAAATATCCAAAATGAAATATAAATCATAATTGGTAATTGGTTGACTGTCGTGGATAATGAAGAGAAGAATAGTTGGGGTGTTCAGTCAAAAAGGAAGGCAAAAATAAATTATAATATTTATTTTTTACATATGCCGACGTTCCGGCCTGAAGTTCAGGCCTTCATCAGGGCTAAGAAAATAACCAGATAACAAGGTATGAGAAACATAAGTAATGATGGTAAAAAAGATAATAATAAAAAAAAAATTATTAGAAAAATAAAATAGATAAATATAAAGTAAAATGAAATTGTTAGAATAATGACTAAGAACTATTTTTTATTTTTATTTATTTTAAATGATATTTACAACTGTATACAAAAAAATACATCTAGTAAATTTGCACATTGGTATAAAGACATGGAACACATGTTGAGAAACTACCCATTGGTAGCACTCTAATAATATGTCTATATTAGAAGATCACGTGGCCATCTTCTTTTCAGACGCCTCGGAGGGTTATCAGGAATCGAATAGAAAGCAAGGTTAGAGACAAGAGGATTGGGATGGTTATGAAGTTTATTATGGAAGGACAGATATCTGGATTGGGCCAAATCTGATACATAAGGAACATTAAGGTCATTATGGATAATTTTATTTGTAACAAAGTAAGGAGCATTGAGGATTTTACGAAGGATTTTGGATTGCAAGGACTGTATGCGAGAGGAATTTGAAGGCTTGGTGGAGCCCCATAGCTCAACCCCGTAAGTCCAAATAGGCCTTATTATATTCATGTAAATTAGTCTTTTATAATTGATTGGAAGGTTAGAGGGTTTGTCTAGTAAGTGTTGAAGTAGTCGGAAACGTCGAGCGGTTTCTTGTCGTTTCAGTCTGGTATGAGGATTCCAAGTTAGACGTTTGTCCAGATGGAGTCCTAGGTACTTTGTTCAACAGGAATAAGTGAGTTGTTGTTAAAGGATACTGAAGGACAGGAAGTCATTGGTTTACGACGAAGGGTGAAGGTAATTTGATGGGATTTATTGGAATTTATTTAAATTCTCCAGTTCTGACACCATTCTTCAAGGTTTGTGATGTGGGATTGAAGAGTTTAGGATGCAATAGATGGGTCGTTATTGACTGATAGGATACATGTGTCATCAGCATATGTTGACTAAGAACTAAGAGATAAATAATAGAAACTGTTACAAAGTGTGGAATGATGAAGTAGGCATAATCAAATAGGGGTGACAAAAGTGTTACAATGAGAATCTTAGAATAAAATGTAAAACATAAAAAAGAAATATAAAGTTATATAAGAAATGAAAATAAATAGTAAAATTAAAACATTGAGAATGGAGTAGTTAGATAGATAGTTGTTAGATTGCTATATTCGAAATATAAATCAATATAGCATATTTAATTTTTACTTTCACTTGTCCTTTGTCTCAAAATACTTATTTCTTCTAATAAGTGGGTGGTAAGTGAATGTTGTGTGATGCGCGCACCGCACCATATTATTAAAATTACAATATGGTCATTATAACGCCATTTATATTTATTATATATCAGTGTTTACAGTGAGCCATTAATATTTCATTGATTAAAAATTCTAACAAGTAGTGGTGACCGAAACCGGTCTTGGTTTTGCAACTTTGCAAGACCGAGTCCACCTAACTGTTGCAAGACCAAGACCAGGACTGGTAAAAAAATCGATTTTTAAATAAAAATTTAAGACGAAATTGTTACTAATACTTGAAAATCTTAGTTACTATATGTTAATAATTGGTATAACCAGTATAATTTTTCATTTAACTCTTCTATTCCATTCCATCCATTTTCCCATCCATATTCCATCCAATCCCGTCCCACCAGATCTCGTACTTCCGACCTCTATCCTCCTCCTCACCGAACTGCTGCGTTTGACAAATCCTTTGCAATACAAGCCGCCTCCCTCTGGAATTCCATCCCAGCTGATATTCGACACGCTCAATCAGTTTCCTCGTTTAAACCTCTCCTCTTTAAGCAGCTACTCCTTTCTCAATCCGAATGATTGTGAAATATATCTAAGAGAAATATCTGAGCACCACCAGAGACTACCTCAATTTATTAAGGTTATTTTAGTTTCTCATATATATGTATAATTTAATTTTTCTTTTCTTTCTCTTTTCTGTATTTTTATCGTAAGTCAACTTTCATTGTAAATGTACAATTTAATTGTAACCACACAGACATACAATCTGTATTCATATTTTGTTCTTAAGGGACAACAGTCCCAGAATAATAAAACATTTTTTCATTTCATTTCTAATTCTTCATTCGTGTTTAGTTGTTATGTTTCTCCTATCTGAAAAATTACAGTAATATCTCTATAGTAATAAACTAATAAGTAACTGCAAGATCGTTGTGAGACTCTTGAGCAAGACCAAGACCATAACCAAGACTGAGTTTGCAAGACCAAGACTTGTCTCGGTCTCACATTTGGGCAATACTACCAGCAAGTAATGATTAATGAATGTTATGAAGTCTATAATAAGTGTTACTCAATTACCGCTAAGAATCATATTAGAATACGACATATTGTTTTGCTAAAAAATAATTACTACTTAAGGATATTTTATTTCTCATTTAATTATTTTATTAATTGATTATTATTTTTTTCTAGGTAAGAATATCATCTAACTATTCCCGACTCACGTATGTACATTTTTTATTGTAATAATTCCTTAAAATATGGCTCGAACTATCAATAATATACTTCTAAACTAGGTTTAGGTTAGTGAACCCGAAAGTTCAATGCCGATTCCACCAACCCCCGCACTCAGCTCCTTACGATCAGCCAACCTTAACGCGACAGTTCCACCTTCCCTTTGGACTGCTTCAGGGACTAAGATTTGGCACTGCCTTTATTTTAGAAATTTAGGCCGTGGTACGGTGAGATTAATTAGAAAATGAGGTCATCTTCTCTGTGTACTTCACAGAAATATGTACACAAGTCGTTTTGAAACTTGAGTATCAAGTCACTAATTACTAAAGGACATATTTTTCTAAATCGATGTTCTGAGACATTTTTGTTCTAATAGTTTTAGCAAAATCTGGCATCAGGTATTATCCAAAAAAATAAAAAATAAAATAACACCTTTATAACCAGGTTTTAAAATTACTGTTCTCAACAAAAAATTCATTTTATTACAAAAATACTTTTATTTCGTAGTACATACCCCTTTTTATCGAATTATTAACATTCGCCTGAAACTTAATACAGTTAAGTCTAAAATAATATATAATGTGAACAATTCTCTAAAATAACATTACGAAGTAAATGAAAAAGACTCTTACCCACTATTGAATATCCCATAACGTATTATCGGATTCTGTTCTATTTATCCATGATACAGACCCCTTTTTATCGAATTATTTACATCCGCCTGAAACTTCATAAATTGTTGCATCTCATCGATACCTACAAATATTTTATTTACGAAAACTCTTGGAATTGGGGCGCTTTCATTCTGGAGGTGGCCAAACTTTATCTATTTAATTAGGTATTAAAAACTCGCAAATAGACATTTGCTTTCCACTTGGATCGTAACGTAAGATAATTATAAAGATGATGACCGAGAAAAAAGGTGGCCTTCATAAATATTGAGCCATTTGGTTTATTACAAAATAACGAGGTTATATAGGACAAACGGTCCAATGTTTTTGTTGCTCTTTCAGCCATTTCGTTTCCTTTAATTAATTTAGGAATTAAAGGAAACGAAATGGCTGAAAGAGCAACAAAAACATTGGACCGTTTGTCCTGTATAACCTCGTTATTAAGAAAATTTGGGGGTGTAGGACATACTACCAAACGGCGCAATATTTTTGTAGGCCACATTTTTTATTTATTTTGTGATCAAATTATCTTACGATCCATGTAGAAAACAAATGTGAATTTATGAGTTTTTAGTATCTAATTAAATAGACAAAGTTTGTCCCTCTACAGATTGAAAACGTCCCAATTCCAAAAGTTTAAGTAAATAAAACAGTTGTAGGTTACGATAAAGCTTGTGAAAGATGTGTTTTACTCACACCAGATTTTAAAGTTTAGGGATGTTAGGCGCCACGTGTTTTAATCACACATAATTTTGTGACCGAAAAACGAAATTTTTTTGCATTCAACCTTTATTATCCTTTGAAGTTAGTTTTTTTTTTTTTTCGTTTTTCATATATTTAGAATAGAATAGAAAATTAAACTTTATTCTGGGACTAAGTCCCTTTAGAATAACAATGATGAGTTAATACAAAGTAAAGTACAAATCTGGCCAAAAACTAACTTATAAAAATTTTAATATTATATACATTATTTAAAAAGTATGTAACCAGTAAAAAATAAAAAATAAAATATATATTCAAATGAACATAAAATCTTCTGAAAATTACTTAATTGTGATGAAAAAAAAAAAAGAAGAGAAATTACATATTTATATATACATAACTACACAATTTGTAAACAATAGGCTATCTAATAGAAAACTAACTTAATACAAAATATAATGACGTCTACAGTGGTTTATATAATAATATGCAGAAACTAAGATAAAATAAAATCTTATGATACTTGTGATGTAATGGAAAAAAAAAAAAATAAATAAAAGAAACTATGTATACGTACATTCTCGTATTGGCACACATAAAGACAAAAATATAAAATATAATCATATTTACCCGAAAGAAAAAGCACAACCTGAGGAGAAGAGAAAAATACATAAATAGTAAAAATAATAGTCAAACTAGGTGACAAAGATCATTGCTGTTTTATGTTAAAACTTAAACAGTAGGCACCACTATTTACTTCACGCAAATTAGTTCGTAAAATGAAATTTATGGTGGTAAATCTTCTGTTTGGGATGTAAGGAGATATTGGAAAAGGAGGTATTTGAAAGTTGACAGGGAAGAGGCATGGCGGATGTTATGTGGCAAAGAATTTCAGTAGGAGACGGAGCGGTCTAAGAAGGGACGTTCATAGGTTTTTGTCCTGTGGAAAGGAATATAGAGGTCAGAAACACGGGATCTCGTTTTTATTGAGTGGACTAAGGGTTTAGGCTGGAGGAGACAACAGATATAAGACGGGTGCTGGGAGTTGATCGTTTGGTATAAGAAATTTCCAAGGAAGTATAGGCGGCGGGAAGAGGGGAAGAGCCACATTTCATATTTACATATGGAAAAAAGGTGGCCTTCAAAAATATTGAACCGTTTGGCGTGATACACCCTACACCTCCAAATTGTGAAAATAACGAGGTTATATATGGACTGGAGACCGGATTTTCATGCGGTAAAAATCTCAAAATGTGCTCACAAAAAAAAAAAAAAAAAAAAAAAAAAAAAATATATATATATATATATATATATATATATATATATATATATATATATATATATATATATATATATATGGCGGTAAACTAAATTTGGCTTAAAGTTTTTGTTATTAAAATTGAATTAGTATATAAGTATTATTCATGAACAATAAATAGAGGAATACTTTATTCCAAAGCACTCAGTAATAATTATCTTAATTCTAATTCCTTCTCTAGTCTCTTAAAATAAACAAGCAGAGAGATTAATTTATAAGTGCTTTTAGAAGTAGTAGGTACAGCCTGGCAATTTCACTCCATCAAATAAACCATCTTGTTTACAGTCTTTGTTTAAGCAAATATAATAGCATTTAATATTATGATGGGATGTCTCATTTTATTATTCGTTATTTTTTTTAATTATACTATTAATCCATAATACAGACCCCTTTTTAACAAATTATTAACATCCGGATGAAAATTCGTAAAATTTTCGGAATTTAGGCGTTTTCAAATCTGTCGGGTCGGCCAAAATTTGTTTATTTAATTAGGTATTAAAATGTCGTAAATACCCATTTGCGTGAATCGTGAGATAACTTCCATACATAGTTGGGAAAAAAGGTGGCCTTTAAAAATATTGAACTGTTTGACGTTACCTACACCCCCAAATTGTCAAAATAACGAGGTTATGTATGGACTAGAGACCGGATTTTCATGCAATATAAATCGGAAAATGTGCAGTAAAAATCTCAAAATGTTCAAAATCGTGCAGTATAATTCAAAAATACGTAAAATTGTGTAATCAACATAAAAAAACGTGTATAGTCATCAATATTGTTTTATTTATAACATTAATACATCGAAATCTTATTAGATCTTGAGTTAACCGAGAGATAAAAAAAAATTGAAAATGATATTACAGATTATAATCAAGTATTATAACAACGATTATTATCAAATGATGCAGAAATTGAAGTTTTGAAAGAATAAAGGAAGGCAGGAATTGTAGGTGTCTATGTGTATATTACATAGATCAGACCAATTTTAGATATATATATAACTTTTATTAAAAATAATAATGAAAACTTTATTTTTTAATAGAATTGAAGTTTCGAATATTGTTAAAATATTAAAAAGACTGTGATGTTTGAGATTTTCAGGTGTTTAAAAGTTAGTGTTAAGCTATTTTTCTATACTATTAAAAAAATATTTTAAAAAATTAAAACTCTTTGATAAGAATATTTACTTCTTACTAGTTCCCAATGAGCGCCTATCAGTGTTTTCCTATCACCTGATCGATTCTTAAGGTATATAGAACTTTCTCATCAAATTCTTTGTCCTCACATTTCAAATCGGAGTTTTTTTTATATCCAGATTTTAATTTTTGACCGGGGACTAGATTTTACTTTCAGCAATAGATTTTTTTTTTTTTATAAGAATGAAATTTCTACAAATCAATTCATAGCCAAAAGTGATACTGAAGGGTTGAAATGCGAGTGAGGATTCAAGCCAAAACGAGAAACAGTAAATGCCCTACTAACAAAGCAGGAAAATTCTAGGAAAGCGGCTTTTTATTATCCAATACTTTAGGCAAGTCCTATTCCAAGAATAGATCTCACTTGTGTTTGCTTCTTCCTTTTGTTATGAATATGATTTTGCCTCACACAAAATTATTTTCCTTGCTCATATTTTTCTATTTTAAATGATGAATTTAATTTGAACAATATAGTAAAATAAATATTAACCAACTCACTTATACATTTGTATTTATAAATCGTCTGAGTTAGCACAAAAATGCAAAATCGTGCAATTTAACCTAAAAACGTAAAACGTGCAATATAAAATTCAAATATGTTATTGGCTTTTGATCGAGTCTGGCACCCGGGATTACTTTACAAACTCCGTAAATTCCTACATCCTACATATTTCCTCATTATCCGTTCCTATCTAACTGATAGATACTCAAAAGTCAATCACAATAATGCTTATTCATCCCTCTTTTCCCAGTCCGCTGGTGTTCCTCAAGGTAGTATCCTAGGTCCTATCCTTTACACAGTTTATACAGCTGACATCCCAACCCATCCTAACACTGTCATTATCACGTATGCCGATGACACATGTGTCCTATCCGTTAATAATGACCCAGCCATTGCATCCCAAACTCTTCAATCGCACATCACAAGCCTTGAAGAATGGTGTCAAAACTGGAGGATTAAAATAAATTCTAATAAATCCCATCAAATCCCCTTTACCCTTTGACGTAAACCTATGACCTCATGTCCCACAGTATCCTTTAATATCCCACAGTACCCCACTTATCCCTGTTGAACAAATCCGATACCTTGGACTTCACTTGGACAAACGTCTAACTTGGAATCCTCATACAAGACTGAAACGACAAGAAACCGCTCGACGTTTCCGACTACTCCAACACTTACTAGACAAACGCTCTAAGCTTCCAGTAAATTACAAAAGACTTATATACTTGACTATAATAAGACCTATTTGGACTTATGGAGTTGAGCTATGGGGCTCCACTAAACCATCGAATTCCTCTCGCATCCAATCCTTACAATCCAAAATCCTTCGGAAAATCCTCAATGCTCCTTACTTTCTCACCAATAAAATAATCCATAATGACCTTAATGTTCCTTATGTTTCCGATTTGGCCCAATCCAGATACCAATCCTTCCATAATAAACTTCAGAACCATCCGAATCCTCTCGTCTCTAACCTTGCTTCCTCTTCTATTCCTGATAACCCTCCGAGCCGTCTGAAAAAAAGATGGCCTCGAGATCTCTTATTGTAAATACATTTTGTTTTTAGAGTGCTACCAGTGGGTAGTTTCTCAACAAGTCATTTCATGTTTTTATTTTCTGTTATCAAATTTACTTAATGTATTTAATTTTTTAATACAGTTGTAAATATGATGTATAAACAAATAAAAAATAAATAAATATATGTTATTCTACAGGTTCTGAATCGGATAGATGTTCGGGTCAGGAGTTTTTACACCCAAGCGAATAAAAAGTGCACTAACATGGAAATCCGGTCTCTCTCTATATATGACCAACGGCTCAACATTTTTGTAGGCCACCTTTTTTTTTATTGATTTTCTAATTAAATTATTTTACGAATCAAGTGAAAAGTAAATAGGTATTTACGAGTTTTTAGTACCAAATTAAATTGACAATGTTTGTGAACCTCCAGATTGAAAACGCCCTAATTACGAGAATTTACGTAAATAAAATATTTGTAGGTTACGATGAGATGAAGCTATTTACGAAGTTTCAGCCGGATTTCAATAATTTGATAAAAATGGGTCTCTACCACGAACTTATACATTAGGATATTTGTATAAAGAGGTTTGTTAGATGAATGGTTTAGCATGGTTTACGCAGCATTAATCGATTAATCGTACTTTATTCTTTATGATAAAAAAAGGATAAATAAAAAGATAATAAAACAATTTTTAATGAATATAATTTTCTGTCGGAATCTTTACTTGTTGGGCGCCTGGCTTTACTAGCCTTTCATCTCTAAAGAGATAATTATAGAGAATATAAGTTACTTACCTATTATTTGGCCATCATTAAATATTTATTCTACCATGCTAGCTCAGGTGAGAAGGAGTTAGGTTGGATATTTTTATAAAGCAGCAAAAAAGGTTAACAGATCTATTTACAGAATTAATACTATGTACAATAAAAAGAAATAAAATACAAGGAAAAATAGAGAATTTAAACATAATTACTATATACAATTAAAGATAAATAGGAAGATATTTAAGATAATAAAAATAACAAGAAAAGATACTTATTCTATATACATGAGATATAAGATGTAAGAGCACATGCACATGCTAAAATATGAATTAGTAATCAGTCACAGGAAACAAAAAAAGAGTCGTTTTTTTTTCTTTCAAAGTTTCCTTAATCTTGGTTACAGCTTTATACTGAAAATAAAATATATTTATTATCCGTTTAGTGTATTTCTTCTCTCTACTGTTCCGCTCATATGCGTTTCTCTTTATATATTGCATTTCCTCTCACGACGCCCTCTTTAGGGGATTCTCTTGATGTCGCTTAAGTGGTTTGATATCCTCTTACCAAAAAATCTGTTCAACCAAAATTGAAGTGCTTATTAATTTTTTTTCATAGTACTAAAACTATTTTATTTATTTTATTTTTTCACAATCCATATTTTATATAAATTTTTACTTAAACCTTGAGTAGAGACTTGATGTCATGCAAAAAACGAGGTCTATTATTTCCAAAAAATTAACACCAAAATTAACATTAATTTCCATGTAAACTAAATAGTGAGTGATTATTCCTAATGTTCTCCTAAACATTTTTTTCCATTGATAATATGCTGGAAAAAAATTAGATAACATTGCTTCAGTTGATGTAAAACTTTCAAAAAATCAAAAATCAAAAGATATAAGGTTTGCATTAGAAGAACATATGGAAAATATTTAGAAAAACCGCACCTTTGTACCGAATTCTCCTATGTCAATGATTTTTTAAAAAAGAAATTTCGTAAACTTAAAAAAGTCATTATATCAGCAAAAAAGTTTATACTGCTTGAGTTATTTGGAAATCTAAAGTTACCGCTTCTCGTATCTTTATTTCTTGCTTATTTTCGTTGAATTACGTTATATACTTAATCTTGTCATAAGGAAATATATACAGAAAAATTATTAAAAAAAAAATTATTAGAAAATAAAATATATATCTATAGAGATTAAAATAAAAAATAAAGTCATTAATCTTTTCAAGTCATCAATATCAACACTCAGCACTTCTTGAGGAAAGCACTCAACTGCTCGGATCATATTTTAGGCCCTCCAAGTTAGGGTGTGCTCTGTGGCATGCCATCCTCTCCAGTTCGGACCAAAGCCGATAATATAGTGGAGATCAGGGCTTCCTGAGGGCCTCTGAGATGAACTATGGAATGTTCTTTCGCAGCCACTGCTGAGTTGACCTGGCCTTGAGAGCTGGAGCGGAATCCTGCTGGAAGATCCAATGACTTCCAGCAAACAGAATATCGTTTAGAGGCTTGACAATAGGTTCCAAAATATCGTTCTGATAGTTTTTAGCTGTAATAACTTTTTTAAACAGTAATTTTTCGACGTCACAAAGAAATCCGTTCATCTTTATTATCGTATATCTGAAACAATAATTTACGTTTTTTTAAATATATATAAAACCTATTTATTTGGCGGAAAAGTCGAAACTGTCTTTAGAGAAAATTCGTAAATGGGAGAAAAAACACTTTATTAGTAGGCCTGGGAGCTGAGTTCCACAAAAGATAATGATCATTTCACTATTCAACCTAATATCACTCTACGCCCATGGTTCTGTAACACTTGTGTTAAGTTAAGATGAAGAGAAATAGTTTTACTTACAAGATTAAGAATTAACCATGGTCGAACAAATCTCGGCTTCAACATTAATTAAAGTTGAAAAAAATGATAAATGTTTGACGTGTAACTCCATCGAAGACCCATTGCACATGATTTTAAAATGCAAGAGATATGATAAATATCGGAAGAAGATATTCATCGGATTCAGGAGATATTCATCGCCGTTATGCCACTGCTGCTGTCGAAGATGCCGAGCCTATCTTAATTTTAAAGGAAATCACATTTATTTACATCACAAGTATTTACGTTTAATTAATAAAGTAATTGGAACAACTAAATAAGTTGTATTTACTTAATATAACGTAAATAATGTATAACAATGAAAATGTTTAGGTGTGAATATCTCCTGAACAAAGCGTTTGCGGACATACCTTCATAGGATTTTTACATTCATTTACGTATATATGTAATATATATTAAGAGTGTGTGTTAACAGTCTAGCTCATAAACAAATTGTATATAGGTATGAATGTGTTTAGAAGTTGTTATTTTATTTTGTTTGTTTATTTATTTTTTTTTAATTTTATTTATTAATTTATTTTTTTTCCTATTGATTTACTTTTTTTTATAAGTATTATTTATTTACTTCTTATATTTATAGTTACTTCTGTATTACTTGTATATACTGTATGAATGAGAACTTCTAGCCTTAATACTTATAGCCCTCCAACAGTGGCTGATTGTATTATTATTCAATAAAAATAAAAAAAACTAAAAAGTAGTTATACTGACAAAATATTTATATGAATAAAAATA
Organism: Nezara viridula; assembly: GCA_928085145.1. Lineage (NCBI taxonomy): Eukaryota > Metazoa > Arthropoda > Insecta > Hemiptera > Pentatomidae > Nezara > Nezara viridula. The sequence continues at coordinate 175,509,063 of OV725079.1, read as the reverse complement.
TAACAATTAAGCTCATAAACGACAAGTAGTACGAAACTGATATTAAGTATTTAAGGTTTGTATATGGGCCGGATGTGACAACTTTTTGTCAAAATCGGCTTACCGGAAGTGCCACTTTATATCAACGCTGAAACACATTTTTACAGTTTTCTCAAAACCGGCTCTAACGATTTTTATTAAACTCGGTGTATCATTGTATGATGAAGTGGTCTTTAATATCAATTAGTTCTTATCCCCGTTCATGTCACTTCACAGAGCTTAAATGCTCAATGTTCATATATGTCTTCCTCTAAAGTACCTTTAATATGGTTTATTTAAAAAAGTTAACCATTTCGCATTATTCAGAATCATAAAAAAAATGGTACATATAACTTTTGAATGAATTTGATAAATTAATAAAGGAGAAAAAAAAAAAAATGCAGAAAAACCTTCGTTGCTATAGACTGTAACGCTTAAACGAATGTACCGATTTCAATGAAACTTCGCTAAAGTCATTTTCTCGGCACTCTTTAAATTTATCTATATAACATAATTCAACGAAAACAAGCTGGAAAAGTTATAAGGGATGATAAAATTAGATTCCGGATAATTCGTAAAGTATACACTTTTTTGTTGATATTATTGATATAGTTTTTTAAAGGTTTATGTAATTTCCTAAAAAAAATATTAAAAAATCGTTAAAATTGGACAATTAGGAGGGAAGTTAGGCCACTAGTTTTTTTTCCCCGAATAGGCGAAAATTTTGTTGATAAATTTAAAATATACTTCTTTAATTGTTGAGAATAAAAAAAAAACTTTTTTCTACAGATATTTAATAAAGTATCTTTTATAAGAAATAAGTACCTAAATTTATACCTTTATTCTCAGTTCTATATTTCAACACTGCAATCCACCACTTCTGGAATCAACTTACTCACTGTCTGCATAGATAACTTTTTCAACTAAAAATATCACTAAAATGACATCACTCAAAAATGTTGAAATTAGAGTTAGTCATTCTGTGGTTTATAAAAGCAAAGAAAGTTGCGTGGTTTATAAAAGCAGATGGAGTGACTAGATTTTTATTGCCTGTTGTCGATATATTAAATAGACATTTTGTAATTATAATGGTCATAATGACTTGTTATTTGTATGGCCGTGGTTACACTGGCCACGTAAATAAAATTTTTTTTTTACTGAATGGAATTGAAAAAATTAAAAATAAATTAGTGAATTAATATGTTAATTTATTTGTTAACTAACTAAGTTAACTAATCTTTTTTTTTTATTTAAATATTGATGCAATAATTATGGATTAAAATTAATAATTTAATAAGATATTTACAATATTACGTATGAATTATAATGTATGACTATAATTGCTGAAATAAATTGCAAAAAAAATAAATGATAACTTAAAGACCATTATAACTTTGAAACCATAGTTAATTAAACGAAAATAAAACCTTTGATAAACAAGAGGTGTGGATTTAACCAATCCTTCCAAAATTATTTGCTATATTTAATTTAAATAATATCAATATGGATCCTGGAAAAATGAAATTAATGAATAGAAAAAAACAAATATTTTTACAGAATGTTTTGAATAATTTTATTTATGACTGATAGGGACTGAAGAAACAGAATGTGAATTAACCTTTTTAACTAATCTGGCGTTATTTCGGTATTTTTAAACAACATTTAATTATTACGGATTAAAATATACAATATATATTGTATTTAAAATAAGATAATTTTTGTTGGAATGAGATTTTTAATTTGTTGAATGTGAATTACATATAACTTAAAGTAATAAATACGATCCAAATAATATTTTATAATATTATATAATAAAGCTGATAATGAGCTAGATAAAAAAATATATTTTATCTTTATTTTTTAAATTTAACATATATAATAAATAAAATTAACAATGTTTTATGATATTTTTTTAAAAGTTATTTTCATATTTTTCTTGCTAATGACCATTTAAAGCCACAGCTTATGTTTCTCTATAATGCAAGTGTATTCTTTAAATGACAATAATAATTATTTATTGTTAAAAATAAAATGAAAATAGCTATTGTTGTAATTTTCTACTCTATTTTGAATTACTTTTGGATTATTTATGGAATAAATAATACCGTAATTAATGCTTATTAATTATTAAATAATCTTAAAGGAATTAGTAATTATTTTTTATGTATATTGGATGAATATAAAACAATTAAATTGATAATAAACATTAAAACATGAATGAAAATCATATGTTTTTGAGTTGAACAGTAGAGCCGTCGTATCGTGTCGTGACGTATTCAGTGTAACTACGGCCTAAGCTTTAGCTCCGTTTAAAATGCACTTCGAATAATTTTTATAATAGCCTAGCATTGCCAGAAAATAATTTCTATTCAAAGTAGAGCGGTAAGTGAAAGATGTGTGTTGCGCCCGCCAGATTTTTTTTTTCTTGTTCTGAGGTCCTTAATTCATATTTTCAGTTCGGTCACTTAATCCTTAATATTTATCATTATTTGATTATTTGTTATGGATGGAATTTAAATATCTGTTATTGATAGCTGGGGACAGTTGGTGATATATCCTAGTAGATATACCGCCTTACGGTACAGTGTTGCCCCACTGTCTGCTGTTCTCGAGTCTGCAGTCCTCTGAAGCCCACTACTGGAAAGGTGATCCTCTTGAGTGCACACTCCACAGTAATTGCTCCAATTGCTCCACCTTTCCTTCCTCCTCCCTCCCCCCCCCCGTTCCTCCCCGCAGGACACTATCTCTCTATAGCGAGTCCTGCATCCTTTCCCGGCCAGATCCTTTGTCCTCATCCCTTGCCGTCCCAAAGAAATTTTATGGCTAGAAATGGCTGTTTGTTTGTTTCGATGTCTATGCGCAAAACATCCAGGTCATCAGCGACCGATCAATTAAATAACACTACTTTTATACTGTTTAAGTTGTTAGTAAAAAAAAAAAAAAATAGAATAAAATAAAGATAATAATAAACACTTACACATTATAAGATATAATAGATAAATAAATAAACTTAAAAAATTTAACAATTAAATTAATAAACGAATTAAAATAAATAAATAAATGAACTTTCAAATTTAAACAAAAAAAAAAAAATCTGCTAAGGAACATTTAGTCCGTGGTACAGACTCCTTTCTTTTTTTTTAATTATTAACATCCGCCTGAAACTTCGTAAATAGTTTCATCTCATAGTAACCTACAACTATTTTGTTTACGAAAACGCTTGGAATTGGGGCGTTTTCAATCTGGAATGGGACAAACTTAGTCTATTTAATTAGATACTAAAAGCTCGTAAATACTCATTTGCTTTCTACTTCGACCGTAACATAATTTGATCACAAAATTGAAAAAAATGGTGGCCTTCAAAAATATTGAGCCGTTTGGCTTGACCTACACCCCCAAATTTTCATAACAACGAGGTTGGACAAACTGTTCAATATTTTTGTATACCTCCTTTTTTTTCGATGTTGTGATCAAATTATTTTATGATCCAAGTAGAAAGCAAATGATTATTTACAAAATTTTAATACCTAATTAAATAGACTCAAGTTTGCCCCCCACTAGATTGAAAATGTCCCAATTGCAAAAGTTTTCTTAAATAAAATAGTTGTAGGTTGCGATGAGATGAAACTATATACGAAGTTTCAGGCGGATGTTAATGATTCGATAAAAAGGGATTTGTACTTAAAAGGGGGCTATACATAAAAAAATAAACTTGTCATATATGTTTTATAAGCCTTTCATTGTCTAGCAGCTTCATAACTTAAGTGACGATTTCTTTTTGATTTCCCATGGATGCTGATATATTCTGGGGTATTCCGAGATCTTTTAACCTTGCGGTGTTAAAAGGGGCAGTGTTGCAAAACATGTTTTATAGTTAATGACTGGTAACACTTTTGACATCTGGGGATAAGATCTTTTGTTATTATGTAGAGGTGTGTCAGTCTAGTATGTCCGATCCTCAGCCGCGTGAGGACAACCTCTTCTCTACGACTGCTGCGTCTGGAGCTGGTCCACGGTTGCACCTCTTTCTTTATTGTCTTTAATTTGCTAGGTACGCTGTTGTCCCATCGTCTTCGCCATTCTCGGGACATGGTTTCTCTTCGAGGTCGTGCAAGTTCAGATGGTGCCAAAAAAGCTTTGCCTGGAAGAGTAAGTGCTTCTTTTGCTGCTCTTTCAGCCATTTCGTTTCCTTTAATTCCTATATGGCCAGTGACCATATAAAATGTGATGTTGTTCCAACTCCATGAAGTATTGTTATTAGATTTAGAATGCAGTGTATTCCTGGATGGAGTGGGTACTTGTTATTCGTGGCTTTCAGAGTACTTAGGGAATCCGATACCACAACCACATTTGCATCTGGCTTCTTCATGACGTATCGGAGACTCATTGCAAGGGCGTTAAATGATTGTTAATACTATTATGAAATCGTTGTTAATACTATATTAACAACAAAATCTATGGTGTGTTCTTTAGACCACTCCATCATAAAAACATTTTTTACATGAAATCAAGTCGCTACTCAACCTTTAAGAAAAAGTGCATATGCAATTATCTGTTCCGAAATTCGGGTTGTGAAGAAAGTAGAATAAATTAACATTGTTTAAAAGTTTATACGAAATTCCACTCCCCTCCCCCCCAAAAAAAAATCGGTCAAATCGGACAATTAGCTGCAAAGATATGGTCTCATGATATTTTTATATGTTCTCCTGAAAAGGTTATATCCGTTGTTTTGGTTTATGATTTTTTAATGTGTTACCTAAGTAATGCTATTTTTTTTTAGCTAATTACTAATGGTGAAAAAAAAAATGTTGATGCCTATAATTGGAATCACCTTTTATTTATTTATGTTTGTCACTAGGAAGGTAATGTTACTTTAGATGTATAATTGTTTGGAAATAATTAACTATTGTGAAATAATTTTCAGCGTTTTTTCTTTCAATCTAAAAAAAAATGAATGCCAATTTTGCGGACATGAAATGGTCAAATGATATAAGAATGATCCTAATATTATTTTTCCGTGGAAATGTAATCTCCCTTTTCCAATCTTTTAATATATTTAGAATAGCCGGATTTGTCGTTCAGTTTAAAACTTAATATCAAGTAAACGTTATCATTTCTGATTAAAGTTATCTGTCGTTTTCAGCAATTTAAAAGAGTGGAGTAGGAATCCTGAAGCTTCTGGGGAATTTCATAAAAGAGGAATTAATCCGTTGGAACTGTGCCCACTCCGCCAAATGAAAAAACGTTTTAGAAAAATCCCGTAGCTCTCTCGATAAAGGATTTTTTCTCTCTAATTGAAAGCAATATTTTGAAATACTCTTTTATTATTTTATATACCATTTTTAAATGTTTTAATTAACAGTGTTATTGCGCCGTATTTTCATTATCAATTATGATCACATGTTTTTTTTTTATTGTTATTATACACATTTACATGAATAATATTTTGATGGGAAAATAATTCCCGGTACTCTTATCGGATTAAAAACATTTAGCTGGACCTTGATCGTTCAAAATAAAAATCTTAAAACAGCAACGCTTGAAATTATAAAATATGCCAGTTTTCACAGGAAGGTTTGTTTTTTATAGTGAAACACCTTTATGAAAACAAAACATTTATTTAAAAAATATATTTCCTCTTTTGCCTATACATTTTCCCCTACGTGTTATGAAGTTTTTTTATCCCAAAACTGTAAAATGTAAGAGTTTTGGGAAAAAATTAAGGCAGTAAATAGATTTTTGGCCGAAACTGTTTACTGTAAATGTAGGAACTGTTAAAAAACAGAATCGTTTTTAAAATTGTTACCTATCAAGTTCCTTTCGTATTTCCAACCGTTACAATCCAAAACCCTCAGTGTTTTCTACTTTGTCGCAAATAAAGTTATAGCAAGGTCTAGAAACTATTTTTTGAAGTTCAAACCTTCGTTTTACGGGCGATCAGCTCTCTTAGGATACACTAGAAGTACCTAATTGTACCCAACACGTACCGTTTAGTTTGATGAAAAATACAATAAATACCAAGCTCTTGATATATAAACGGTAGTTTTTATTCTTTCTGGTATTATCTATCACATTATTAATGCGATAATTAGGTTATGTATTGCTGGGCATGAGGAAACTATATTAGTTTGTCAATAATGATGTCAAACTTCAAAATTTTTGTTTTTGCTCCTAATGTCCAACAGAACCGTTAGTTCGCCCCCATGTGCGGCGTCGCTAGTCTCGAGAATGAACGAAAAGTATAGATCATTATCAAGTAGCTAATTTCGTAATCCATGGTAGTGACTGCCTCTTGGATACAAGACATTACTAATTTTAAACAGTTAAAGGAAAATAAAACTTTATTCTTGAGATTAAATCTGAGCGTTTCAGACTATACAATGTAACCACAGCAATGAAAACGCAATCAACGGAGGAACGAGTTAAAAATGGAGGACGCTCCGGAGAATATTAAACAGTAGCTTCTTGTTGTAATATCAGAAAGGACGTGAAGGAGAATTCACAGTAGATAGCGGAGAAGAAGGGAGGGGGAAGGATGAGCCCGGAGGGGGGGGGAGAGGGAGCAGGATAATAAAGACTAATTAGAGAAGTAAGGAAGAGTAATTTACACGAGACAATAAGACCCGGAGGACTGAAACCGCCTTTAATATTGCCAGCCAGGACCTAGCTCTGTTTCCTCGAGATGCAATCTTGAGATCCTTCCCTCAGCTGCTCCTCTGTGGATATTGTCAATTGAATGAAGGGGGTGGCAGCGAGTTAACGACCGTACTGTTAACAAGATCTTTCTCATCTCATGTTACGAGAAAGGCATCTAAAAGACACGATTGCATATCTACAAGTTACTATTATAGAAGTATAATCTGTACATAGTATAATATAATATAATATATGTATTTATACGTTATATGTTGCCTTATATAATGGTTCATAGCTGTGTAATAACGAAAATTATGACAAGCAAGTTTTTCTGAGTAGTATCGGAGTTTTTACGGAACGTAAAGTTACAATTGCTCTAGCTTGAAGTTAATGGTTGAAGATAAGTGAAATAGTTATAAAAATCCTAGGCAAAAACAATATTTTTTCAAAGATGGTGAATTACGAGGAAAGATATCATGGTAACTATAGAAGATAGCAAAGAAATGAATATAACCATTTCTGTTACAAATGTTGTCAACTTTAATTTTATTTTAAACATTATTGTCGCTAGAACGCATGGTTTCACTGATAAAAAAATGTACTTTTTGAATACTTAATTCGAATATTCTACTTGAAATCCACGAGTATGGGGTAACTGACTATTATTTCATGTCTTAGGAAAGTAAATACAATAAATGTAAACGATTGGAGCCTTTCTCTCCCTCTCTCTCTCTCTAAATATATATATATATATATATATATATATATATATATATATATTATATATATATATATATATATACATATGGGGGGAGCTAGGTAGCTCAGTGATAGGGTACTGAGCTTCCAATGCTAAAGGTACCAACCAGGTTCGAATCCCCGGCTCATAGCAGAAAAATTATTTATTCTGTTTCATTGGCCGTGGGGCGATCCTTGATAGATAGACCCTCCTAGGACACACCCAGCCTCTACAAAGTGGGTACCCTTAATTAAAATTATTGATTAATTAATTTATTATTTTCGGGAGTTAGATCGTTTACCATTTTAATAAACTACATAAATTTAGAGTTTATTCCATTTATTTGTTAACGTTTCGATTCTTTTTTTTCTTGTACATAGAATGGGGATTCATCATTTTCAGAGCTGGAAAAAAGATAGCCATTGGCACAAAAACTCAAGTTCCTATATGCCGTAACTAACAATTTCTAATTTCTTCTTACAGAGCTTCGATAGTCCAAACCAGAACCACACCGACATCCTCAGTACCATCCTCCTGTACGTGTATCAAGCCACTGGGCCACCAAGCGCACCCCCAGCAAACAATAGAAATATACATTCCAACAAAACGTCAATGATCATAATATGTACATATTTTCCATAATTAAATTATTCAAATTCTAACACAATTTAAACAATAATATTATTTATAATTGTAACATTATCAACAACAAATGAATTTACATTAATGAGCAAACCTTAAATTGGTAAAACTCTATGACTAACAAAAAATTAAAATACATATATACTTTGTACTTTCCTACCTCTACAAGGTAAGGAAAGTATTGCGATCGGGTCATATTTCCGACATGCGGTTTTCGACGGATCTATAAGTTTTAGAGCCCTCTGAGTCCGAAAAACACATTTTTATCCATTGGTATGTCTGTCTGTGCCAAGATTTTTTCCGGAATCTAGTAGACTGATTTTGTTACTTCTCTATTCATTTTGTACAGTTTAACTGGACCGGGGTAGCTAAGTGGGTGAGGACTGACTTCCAGAGCTCAAAGTCCTAGGTTCCAATCCGGCTAATGACTAGTAATTTTTCATTAGCCTTGAAGCCTTATTATTTAAGTTCTCATGTTGACTAAAAATCTGTTAAATTTCGACCGGTGAGACTACATACGTTGTATCATACAGATTTGAAAAGACATGGCTCATTGTAGGGAGCGGGGTAGCTCAGTGGTAGGGCACTAAGTTTCCAATTCCCAAGGTCCCAGGTTCGAATCCCGGCTTATGGCTGAAAAATTATTTGTTCTGTTTGATGGGTCGTGGGGCGACTCTTGGGTAGGAGATCCTCTTGGGATACATCCAGCCTCAACAAAGTGGGTACCTTAATTTAAAAAATAATTAAGGGGGAAAACCTGGCGGTTGAGCGTGATATCAGCCCCATCACCTCCTTGCACAACCATTGGCCTTGTAACAGTACTTCCTCACACACTGCACCCAAGACCCTTCATGGGCTGTAGTGGTACTTTTTTTTTGTGTGTGTTTTGAATACTGATGCCTGTGACACAAATTGAATTGTCCATGCCCAATAAATGAAAAACATGTTTTTCTATAAACTGTAGCACGAATACGAATCTAACGATTTTGAAGAAACTTTCCTATAATATTTTAATAATTTTCTTTTCAGTTTTTGTACATATACTAAATTCGCGAAAAAAAATCAGAAAAAAAAGTTACAAAGAAAAGAAAAATGTTTTCGAGACTAACTCGCTAAGTACATATTCTATTGTAAAATTTATAATGAAACTTTTGAAAGGTAATGAAATTCCCTACAAAACTATATAAAAATCGTTCATTTTGGACAACTATTAACGAAGTTACAGCTATTCAATTTCCAATGTACATGAGAGAAAAAAGATAACTTAGTGAAAGTAAGAAAATCTGTTGCCCGCATCACACAAGCTTCACTATTTCCTCTACTTTTAACAGAAATTATTGTTTGACAAAATTAGGCTTTGGCAAAAAGTTTTTGATCAGCAATATTAGAGGGTATTGAAATTTTTACACTGATCTGCCTGGAACCGGTTTACCTTGCTTTAGTTTATCAAATAAATCGTACTCAAATCATATGTTTGACCAATTTTCAGGAAAATAAATCTAATTCAATTTGTTATTGTTTCTTGATGGACATAGATAGATAGAATAGATAGATAGAAAAATAATTTTATTCTGGGACACAGTCCCTTGAGAATAACAAAATAGAACAAAATTAAAAGATCACATCTGGCCGAAATAAAATCAATCGAAAAAAAGAAATAATGTAAAAAAAATATAAGGTAAACATTCTATATAAAAAAAAACGAAACTATATACAAAACAATTAATACTATGACAAGGCACTTAAAGCTATTTGCACTATAGCTATACACTTTTAAGAAAATAATAAAGAATTAAAAAATAAAAATGTATCAATGAATTTGTAGTATCAAATTCTCTATTAAAATCAGCTCGAATGGTTAGCAACTATCTGACTGTTTTGGGATAGGAATTGGAATAGGAGGGTTTTGAATTTGGTATGGATGGGGAATGTCGAATTTTGATAGGGAGGGAATTCCAGAAATTGACTGAGCGAACAACAAAGGAATTTTGGAATGAGGCAGATCTGTGAGAAGGCATGTAAAGATTAGAAGGTCGAGATCTTGTGGACAGGGAATGGACTGAGAATTTGAACTGGAGAAGGTTGTAGGCGTAAGAAGGACGATGGCTGTTGATGATTTGGTAGAGGAACGTACCTAGGAAATAAAGACATATGTAAAGATATAAAAACTTTTCTGAAATAGGTAGGAAAGTCGTGCGAATGAACCCACCAGATTTTTTTATTTTAAATGTTTGTAATAATATATTCACAAATAGTCAAATTATACATAATTTATTTGACGTTCGAACATACATATATATATATATATATATATATATATATATATATATATATATATATATATATATATATATATATATAATATTTTTTGGTTCTAATATTAGATTCTTATAGTATTGAAGAAGGATTGCGATTAATTCTGATATCGCCCCTACCCCTACATATGTTAAAACGTATAAAAATGGTCTTATTATATATTGTCTCGTATAATTAAAATAAATACTATAGCAATATTAGTGTCAGTCGCTTAGCCTGCCAAGATGATATATGTGGAAGGCGTTGGTTTAGTAATGCAGCGGATAATGCGATGTGTCAGGTTGAATTATTGCGGCGTGTAAACGGGCCCCTTCGCCTTCTAAGTCCTCGATTCTATTTTCACTTCCTGTATTTTGATAAAGATGATGATGTATTCGCCACTTCCTTCCACCAGGGTGCGCTTCTTCCGTATCGTGAGTCGCTGGCAACTTCGGGCATTAGCATGAATGAATTATCCTGGCAACTTCGTCTGGAGTTTTGTCCTAAACATTTCAACTGAATACGTTTATCGATCGGTTAGTCTAAATGATTGCTATACTCTTATTGATGCTGTCGTACCATAAGATCGACTTTTCTTTCGCAAGTTACAAAATTACTTCAAGTCTCTCTTCAGAGAATTAGTGGAGGGAAGTTAAGCGCGCTTTCAGCTTTAGAAAAGGGAATTCCTAATTTTGAATTCTCTAACAGCTGATGAGGGATCCATTTTGGAATGAAATTTCTTGGAGTGCTTCATTCTACAAAATTACTCTTTAAAGAAATTTTAGTTCTAATAGTTTTTTTTTTTTTTTATAAATTTTCTTTGTCCAACAAAAGTGATATGAGTTCATAATCTCTTGCTATAGTTATATGAGGTTAATTTTTTTTTTAACTGGTTTAAGACCTGCATGCTTTGTTTCCATTTACAAGGCTAAGCTTGAAAATCTCCTATAGTTTTTATTCTCAAATGACAAATCATGTTTCTTGAAAAATGTGTAATAATAATAAAAATAACTAACAATACAAATAAAAATGTCCCGTGTGAATAATTCCCAAAATATGTTATATAGTGAAGAAAGGAAGGAATTACTTGTGTTTTTCTTTGTCGAATACAATATTTTATCATTTAATATGATAGACCAAAATAGTTGTAAAATTTACATCTCAAGGATAAATTTCTAAACCCTGAATATTACCAAACATATTGAAAATAAAATCTCAATAATAGGATTTTCTATATTATTAAAAAAATATAAAATATATCAACTAAAAATGCCTTTAAATAAATAATGTAGTATTTATCAGCCAGGAAAAAACAGTAATTGAATAGTAAAATAAGTATCTTCGAAAAGAAAGATAGTTTTATGTATATCAAATCTAATGGCTGTATCGATGGTAATAATGGTCCCATTTTTAGGTTTTTAGGTAATTTAGTAATTTTGTAATAGATAATCAAGGGTACAATAAAGAAATAAAATATAAAAATATTTAGGAAGTAACGGTTTTTGTCATTTCGTGTTGTTTATAATGCCCTAAATCCCTGCTAAATTTCGTGTGGATGGTTGGAAACATATTGAAATTATCACACGTTTTGTGATTTTCGAAAGAAATTCCAAGGGGAGAGACTGCGTTCCAAGTTGTAGAAAAATATATATTTTTAGATCGCTATGAGAAAATTCTTATTTGAGTGTTTTTCGAGCTGAGAAATATAAATCACAACTCTGTTTCTCTTAAAAAATATATTTGAGCACACTTTGCTCTTTCGATCGGTACAATTTTTTTCAATTTTACAAATTCCTGATCGATTTCCATGATTTTTGTTTTTTCGGTGATCTTGTAATCGTTCTAATAATCATGAGTGCAATGTAGGAAAAAATGCATGCTTATTGAGTTATTCGGAAATAAAGATTATTTCATACATGAAGGAGAAGATCTTTAAAATGAGCACTCAATCATTTGGGTATGAAGAAAAAAAAAAAAACTTTTGGAAAATAATATATACAGATCAAAGGGATATATATAATTTTTGTCTCCTCAATTCTTGGTTTACCAATTAAATATTAAGTTATTCTCTGTGCAAGCACGCACTGTTAAGTGCTAAGTTACATAAATGTCTCTCCTACCTCAGTGTTTATACATCAATAATTATTTATTCGCCAAAGAGGTAGAAATGGCGATAGCACCCCGCTCGTGGTTAACTGAAGCGAAAACTTCGCAACAGTTTTATCTGCGGTCGCATCAACAACTCACCAACTCTCGTTAGTTCATGTGTTGCTGCTTCTCTGATGTTGAAAGGCGTCAAAGTTATTTTAAAAGTAATCAAACCCGTTCCAGTTCAAGTATTACATTATCAGTAACCGAACCAGTTCCTAATGATGTAAACCCAATTTCTTATGGTTACCTGGAGTATCCACTTTATATACCTTGTTCTATCATAAATACTGATTCAAAAATAGAACTTAGTTTACATGTCAGGATAATAATCCCAATTTGTTAGTATTTTCCTGTCCCTCAATTAACATGGAGTGGGATGTTAAAAAAACAAAACAAATAGCTGTGTTCGCCTTACACAAAGTTGGAAAATGCAGGTAACAGATTTTCAACGCTTTGAAACCTTTGGGAATCAGCCGTATGTTCGTGTACTGCACTATAAATAGATATAATGAGACCATATCTGTAGATCTCTCCGTTTATGCGAGAGAAATTTTTCCTTGGCCTGAGGAGAGGCCGTGGAATTAATGCTATAGTTAAAAGTACCCAGAACTTGTACTGATTCTCATATTCTTCGATTTATAAGGTCGCCGGACATCCCGCTTCAATAGGTTAATATTCCTTAATTCATTTGACTTATATGTATAGATCATTACTAGGTAAACGTTTTGTGACCTATTTCAAGCAAATTTTATGCTCGACTACCTTAACTTTGTTACCTTGTAGTATAGTATAGTATATATATATATATATATATATAGTATATAGTAGTAGTATATACTACGCCTTCTGGATACCTTTATGATGTCTTCTTCAAGACAGATCTTAGCTGCTTTCCCCTCAGTGGTCGATATGGTCTCGGCCCGCGACATGTCACAAGCAGAGACAACACGCATAATGTTGTATTAGGTGTAAGGTGTTGATTGCCACGCTTGGCATTCAGGGCGGCAGCTAATATTGGAGCAGATAATGTCTTGTCCCTCACGAGATAATAGGATATGTCGTACCACGGAACGTTCATGTCCCATTGTGCCTGGTGTCGCTTGCATACCGCGGTCTGAAGCTGATAGCTGTAGCCATGATGTATTTTTTTAATATTCTGTATTATTTAAATATATATATTGTCTTTTTTTTACAGAATTAATTAATTTATTGAAAAATTAATATAAATGGCTGGATTTTGTATTTAAGTTTATTTTAGTCTGCTGATCCATTTTGTATCCATACTACCGAAATTTGAGAAGCTTCGTGAATACATGTCACCCGAATTAAAATTTTCGTTATTAATTCTATCTAAATTAATACTATAATTTATCCTTTTAAAAATCAAGTGATAACACTTTACTATCTGTCTATATATTTTGCGACGTTTCTAGTTATCCGTTTTTCTAATGCGTTACCAGATGAAGTCATTGATGATATATGAAGTCATTAAATTGAACTTTTGTTGAACTGAATAATAACGAGTGGAACAGTCTATTCCAGCGTTAACTTTTATTTTTAAAAAGTTTAAGTTAAACATATGCTTTGTTTTTATTTTACATGAAGTTTTTATTGAACTTCAATTTCTTCCTCACTACCGAAGGTAGGGAAGCATTGTGTTCGTGCGAGAAATTAAAAAAATTTTTTTGCTCAGAATCGAAAATTTTCACTCGCGTTTTACGTTTCAGACATCAAGGATCAAATTTGGTTCGGTGTCTGTCTGTCTGTCTGTCTGTCTCGTCTGTCTGTAGTCAAATCGATGTGACGGGCATATCACCTAGTACCGTTCATCCAATCTTCATGAAATTTTCAGGGATTATGCTGATCGGTGCCTAGATGGTCCCATATCAATTTTATCAAATTCCACCCAGCACTTCCGCTTACGCACGCGCAAACGTATATTTTTAGATATGCCAATATTTCAGAAAGGGCTCGTTCGATTTGGCTCAAAGTTAGATAAAAGGTAGACTTTGGTGAAAAAATAATGTAGTGTCAATTTCATTGAATTGCGTCCAACACTTTCTCTTATATGTGCACTACTAGTCCGCCGTCCGCCGTCCGCGCATTTTTTCTGAAACTACTAGACCGATTTTTTTCGAATTTGGATATAAAATCAGAGGTCACCCGAGGATCATCCTCCTTCAACGACATTACTATTCGCCTTCTAGTTTCAAAATGGCGGCCGAAAAACCTGCGTTGCTATAGACTGTAGCGCCTAAACGAATGAACCGATTTTGATGAAACTTCGCTAAAGTCATTTTCTCTACGCCCTCTAAATTTATCTATACTACATACTTCAACGAAAAGAAGCTCAAAAAAAGTTACGAGGGATGGTAAAATTAAATTCCGAATAACTCAAGAAGTATACACATTTATGTCAATATTGTATATGGTTTTTTAGAAGTTTACGGAATTTCTTAAAAAAAAAAAAAAAATCGTCAAAATCGGACAATTAGGAGCAAAGATATCGTCTCTAGTTTTTTTTAGATGTTCTATTGCAAAAGGTTTATCTTTTTTTTGATTTCTGAATGTGTTACTGAAGTAATGCTATTTTTTTTATCATATTACTAATGATTAAAAAAGATTTTAGTCCAATAATTAGAATCACCTTTTATTTATTTTTCTTTATAACTAGGAATTTAATGTTACTTTATATGTATAATTGTTTGGAAATAATATACCAAAGAGAAATAATTTGCAGTGGTTTTTTTCAAATTGATTATCGTTATATATATATATTTAAATCTTTCGTGCTGAAGCCCCTCCTCCAAAATTAAATCTTGATTCGGTAATGTATATACTATTATTAGAGCATAAGTTCGTATGTAATAATTTTCAACTTTAATTCTATGTGTATTAAAGGTGATATTTTGTAGTCTGCAACTGATATAAGTAGTCTGCTACTATGGAAAATAGCAGATGAAAATAAAATATGAAATTATTCTAATAAAGCATAAAGAAATATTGAATTTTTATGCACTCTTGTAAAACAATAAATACATTTATACATAAGACCTTTTGAACTAACAGTATTGAATTTCATGTTCAGTATGCATTTTTTTTATTTTATTTTTTTATTAAGCATAATCAAGTATGGAATATTCAAATACGACCCTCTGTTGTTGAATGTTGAAGGGTAACTGTAATCAGCTATTCCGATTCTGCTTCTCTCAGAGATTTTATTCTCATTCGAAAAATTGTATACCTTGTAATATACAACGGAAACGGTGAGGAAGCTATACTGACCTTACTTGGCTTTTTTCATTATGGTAACTTCTTGACGTTTGAAAACCTTTATCCAAATGACTTATGATAAAAATTCTCTACTAACAGTTATTCTGAAACTTATTGATTAAAGGTTTATATGCATAACGTAAGTAATTTCAGAAATGCTAAAATTGAAAATTCATTGTTGTATTTTACAATTTTTAATATTTTAATATTTATATTAAGTAGATCTATATTAAGATTTATATTAAGTTCAGGTTGGTATCAAATTCGTATAATTCGTCAAAAACACTTTAATGCAATTTCATTAAAAAATTAATTTTATTTATTTATTTTTTTAAAACAGTTAGATATGTTTGAAATTAAAATGCTGAACGATTCTCTTGGATACAGCATGCAGGTCCGATTTGTAGTTTCAGAGATATTTCAATCCACATCTTCTGTAAAACTTGTAATTTGGTTTTCGACACTATTTTTTTTTTCTCTTTGTCTCTCTGACACGGCGCGCAGTGAGACGTGTAAGGGAAAGCGTTACACATCGGAGATCTGACTGTTTAATCTAATCCAATCTCCACACAAAACAAAAGTGCAAACGTGCCAAAAAGGTTTTCGTTTTTTTTTTAAATTAACTAGTCTGAAAAAACAACTTATAAAAATAGAGATGTGAATATAAATAGTTTCTATACAATTACCAATTGTTTGAAGTCCGGACTGATCTTAGACGAAAATCATACGTTTTGGTGGGAGGTTTATAAAATATTTTAATACATATATATATATACGTTATTGTATGTATATTTATGTTTATATATATACACAGAGATTTAGATTTATAGAGAGTTAGAGCAATATAATAACGAATATTATAAAAAATATTTTTTTCTGCAAATTCTCGGAATTGATATATAAAGTTATAATTGATCTAGTTTTTGAACCATTTAAGATAAATTTGAAAAATAATTTATATTTGTTTATAATTAATAATTGTAATTATTCAAATCTTGGTTCCCTATGACTTAATCGTAGAACGAATCTATCAAGAGTTAGTCAAATACAGTAAAAAACATGAGGTAGAGAACTTTTTTCACACATAGGGATAGTTGAGGACGGATATCTCGAAAATTAAGCGAGATGGCGAAAACAAGTTATAATCATATTCCAAATTTCATCAGCTTTAATTTTTTTTAGAATGTCTTTGTCGGTGCGGTGGATAGTTTTCTTATATAAGCGATAACCCGAAAGTATTACGTAAGGATAACAGGTAGGAATGTTTTTACCAAGTAATTAGAAATGAAATGCCCGGTTAACACGATTCCCCTGCCAGCTTATTTAACATTAAAAAAAAAAAAGTCTGCCAAGTAAAATCAGTATAGCTTCCTCATCATTTTCGTTGGCTATAAAATATCAGCATTACAAACTCTACAATTTTATTACCCCATAAAATATCGTATAAACCTAACTCCCACACCACATGGATTAATGCCTTCCTCATTTCATAGCCATTATATTGTTAAAAATTATTTATATTAATTTTAATTACTAAATGAAATTCAATGAAATTATTACTAGTTAATTTCTAAACTATTCTCTTAATTTCTGCCAAGTTTGGATCAAATCGAACAATCCGTTTTCAAACTGTTGGCGTGTCATATTACACATTTTCTGATCTGAAAGCGAAAGTTTTTTTTTTTTTTTTTTGAAATAGTAGATAGAATTTGATAAAATTAATACATACTTGATTATCCGTTTACCAATCCCTAACTACACTCCGAATTTGAGCCAAATCGTACTTGCGGTTTTAGAGTTGTAGGCGCATCAAGGAAAACACGTTTACACAGGTATAAGACAATGTAGAGGAGGGAATTTGAAAAAAATGGTAATACATTTTGGTTTATTATTTTCAATAATGAACCATTCTGATCGAAATAAAAAATTCAAAAACTTAACCCCCTCTCAAAATTTGAGGTTTTACGTTCCAGGATACTTAGAATTCGAAAAACGAATAAAAAATGTTTGTTTTGTCGTCCGCGCATTTTCTCCGAAACTATTTGACCTATTTTTTTTTTTCAAATTTCGCTTTAAAATTAGAGGTCACCCTAGGATGATCCACCGTCATCGACATTTCTATTCGCCTTTTCCTTTCAAGATGGCGACCTACGTTGCTATAGGCTGTAGCATCTTAACGAACGAGCCGAACTTCGTTAAAATCTTATTCTCGATGACCTTTAAATTTATACATACTTCAACGAAAAGAAGCTGAAAAAAAAAGTTACGAAAATAAGAAAATTAGACTTCGAATAACACCCAAAATATACACTTTTTTGTTGATATTATATTTGTCGATGATTATTTAAAAGTTTAAGGAATTTACTAAAAAAAAATCGTTAAAATCAATTAGGGGCAACAAAGATATGGTCTCTGAATATTTTTTATACGTTACACTGCAAAGGTTATATCCTTTGTTTTGGTTTTTGAATGTGTTACTTAAGTAATACTAATTTGTTTAGCATATTACTAATGATTAAAAACAAAATATGTTTAATCCTATAATTTGAATCACTTTTTATTTCTTTTTCTTTTTCACTATGGAGGTAATTTAGATGTATAATTGTTTGAAAATAATACATCATTGTGAAATAATTTGCGGCGTTTTTTTTTTTTTTATTAATACCTACCTATTTTCCAACTATGGGGCAAATTGAACAAGCCGTTTCTGAAATATTTTCATATCTAAGAAATTCATTTACGCGTGCGCAAGCGGAAGTGCTGGATGAAATTTGATAATTCGGATTCATGAAAGTCGGGTATGCCCGTCACATCGAAATGACTGCTGACAGAGAGACAGACGCCGAACCAAACTTGTTCCTTGATGTGTGAAACGTAAAACTCGAGATAAAAATTTCGATTCTGAACACAAAATATTTTTTGAACTCTCGCACGAGTACAAAGCTTCCCTACCTTCGGTAGTGATTCGGAACCAAAAAAGGTGTTTTACAGAGCATATTGAGGTACTGTATTGAACACCATTTAGAGACTAAATTCAATTGTATTTCTTACCGTTTCAGTGCTCTTAACTGAAAGGCTTTTAAGTATTTGCTAAGGTATCGGCTCGATAGATGTTCCTTATATCCTAGTTTTGTATCGCGTTCAATTCGCTGGTCGGGTGTGAATGGCGCGGTTCTAGAGTAAGGAGGGGGGCTCAGTCCGGGGGGGGGGGAGGGGACGTTGACAAATGGAACAGTTTTCATCATTTTTATCTTCCGCGGCCTTAGGCCATCCCTCACCCCCCACCACTGCGCTCCCAACGTAATTGACGTTATAAATACTTGGGCAGGTCCATCTCGCGTTTCTATTATCTTTTAGAAATATAGTATTTCCTTCTCTTCTCTTCTCTTTCCTCGCTTATATAGAAATCTAATCGCTATATCATTTTGATCTTTGTGCCTATGGTACAGATATCTTTTTATCACAGGCGGATCTACGGGGGAGGGGAAGGAGGCTTTCTGGCTGAAGCCCCCCTCAGAATGGTAAAATATAATCATGTTTCACAGAAAAAAATATTAAAAACTGTCTCTCAAAGTATTCTTGTTCGTTTAATTATATTTAATAGGACTTCAAAAAGCACTTGAACACCATTTCATATATGTAATTAATTTCTTTCTCTTTTTTTCATATTAATTATCGTTATATGTATATAAAAAAATAAATCTTTCGGGCTGAAGCCCCCTCCCCAAAAAAAAAATTAAATTTAATCGTGGTTCCGCTAGTGCTTTTTCTCAAGTCACTTGTAGGCCCGTGCGAAAAATTCGCACAGCCTATTGTTATCAAATGCCAGATTAATAAGAAAATAAAATAATGCAACCTATCAAAAGATAAAGAAATCAAATGTTACTTTATCGATAAATATAATCGACAAAGAAAACGAAACTTAATTTAACTCTTCATTTTTGTTTGGAACCAACATGTTTACAAATTTCAGTAAGCTGTATCTTTTCTAAATATTTTCCAATTTCAATGATTTTTTTTTCCCTTTTGTTGGAAATTTAGTAATCGTTTATATAATCATAGGTATAACCAAGGGAAAAGTGTGTAATTTTTTAGTTATTCACAAATAAAATTTGTTTTCTTTTATTACTTTTTTGCCTGAATTTTCGGGATGATTGGACTGTTTTGTCCGCCTGAAGGAGAAGGAAGCCTTCGAAATTGGTGACTCAATCTTGAGATTTGGTGAAAAATTGACGATGATATGACTTGCCGATCAAAATCACCATCGATAAATAATATAAACTCCTCCTCTCTCGATCATAGAGACCGCAAGTCGACGAAATGAGACATGTATTCAAAGACAGTACTACAATTAATGTAAGGTTGTGTGGATGCGAACCCTATGCCTTGCGTTATCTCGAAAATAGTACGTTTTGGGGCTTAAAAAAACCAGGATCCGATAGTTCCGGAGGTTTTATATGTTTTTTGTATCGACTTTATTTATTTTAGAAAGGAAAACAAAAGTGGAGAATACGATTCGCCAACCCCCCTGTGAAATTCTGAATCCAACGGTACCCCATTCATGGTATCTGAGCATGACAGGAGCTTATATTTGGTACAAAACCGATTTCGACCTTCCTGTGATAATATATGTACGGATTAACATCCTCTAAAAGGTTCGTTAATAGCTTAATCTCATCCTATCCTACAACTTTTTACTTTCAATTATCTATATATAGTAAAGGAAAGTATTGCGATCGTGAAAATGTTTTTATCTGAGTTTTCAACGGAAATACATGTTTTGATCTCCTGAGTCCAAATAATTAAGTTCCACAAAATGGTTTGTGTATGTGTGTATATATGTGAACAGCCTTGCTAAAAGACGAAAAGTCGTACGAAACTGGTTCAAAATTGCGTCTTAATGTAACGCCGAGTTAGATAAGCGAAGAGAAAACCAAATGATAACAGGTTTTATTGAAGATATGGATTAAAATATCAAATACACTAAATAAACATCCGGTCTGCATACTGTAAGCGAGGGAAATAATTCCCGTTGTAATGAGCTATTATTTATAATTTATATTTCATACTATTAGTCTCGTCTTGTTGATGTTTTCGTTTCTATAGTTTGGTCTAAAGCACAGAACATAGTTGTTGTTTTTTAAATATAAAGCTAAAATCAGTATGTAATAAAAGCGAAAAGAAATAATAAAAATGAAAGCGGAGATGTGGAGCACAGAACAGCTATTAGAAAACGATATGAGCAAACAGGAGAATGTTTTATCCCCTCCTCTCCACCCGCAATCACTATATCAACAGGTTTAAAGCCGCTTTTATTCAGTAATCTTCCCATATCGTTGTTATCTAGTCCTTTTAACGGCTTGGGCCCAACGATAAACCGGAGCTAGAAATAAACATCCACTCGGGAAAAAATAATCCTACACTTTACTTTAATAGTAGCAATTGCTTCTCTGCAAAATGGACCTCCTTCGGAACGTTTTAGCCTAAAATTATAGACAAAAGGTTTTTCCATCACATCCTAATGTTTTGTGTTTTAGAGAACTTTTATAAAAATGTTTTGTAAAAGTTCCATTTTAACAGGAAAAAGGTTCATAAAATAAATTTTCTAAGGAACTATATTGTAAAGTTTTATATATTCAAGTTAACTGAAAAGAAGTTTCATTAAATGAAAAATAAACAATAATTATGCTTAGATTACAGTTATAATTTGTTTTAAATGAATTACACATGATTCTAAAACGCCGTTAGTTTGAATAGCTATGAATAAAAGTAATTTTTTTGGTTCGACTTTTTAGCGAAATCGTTCAAGCAGAAGTTCCAGAAAAATAAAAAGTTCTTTAAAACATTTACTTGAAAAGTTGCGAAGGAAAAAAGTCAGGTTAAAAAAGAACTAAAAAAACTATCCACAATGAAAGTTCAAGTGATACAGAAACGTTTTAAAAATAATTTTTTTTTTCAGTTTCAAGCACTAGAAAAAAACTATTACAAAAACGAAAAAAAAAAAAAATAGAAAAGGCGTAAGGAAAAAACTTAAGAGAAAAAGCAAGAAACGCATGTGCATACAAAAAAAAAATATAACATTCCAGGCAATTTAAGCTTCATACATCTTTTAGTTTTTGAACAATGCATTTCACTTATTCACACACGAACTCTGTTGATGAACACACTGAGAGACTTGGTTATTTAGGTCAGACTCGAAATTTTTCATTATCGCAATACTTTCCTGTATCATATATTTCGCAAATATATTATATGTAAGCAGAAGAAATCGGATGAATGACAATACATGATTGACATATATTTCGTAATACAGACCCCATTTTCTCAAGTTATTAACGTCCGTATAAAACCTAGAGAATGGCTACATACTATCCTACATATCTTTATATATAACTATAAGAAAATTCTCAGAAAATTTATATTTCACTTCTTTTTTCACACAAATGCTATGAAATTGTTTTTTTTAACAATGTCATTGTATGGTTTGGTGGATTTTCAATATTTTTTTCAAACTTAAAAATATTTAAAAGTTTACATTTAGTTAGTAAATTCCATTTAATTTCCTTGGAAAACATGTGGTTAACGTTAAATAATATTAGTTTTCAAAAATTATTATTTATAATTTCTTGCCTCTCTTCATTACCTTCCACAACTTTCGATATTATATATAGTTTTATTGTTTTTTTTAATTCTCAGCTTTCCAACGATGTATTATACATATACCTTCTGAATAGTATTTCCGAAGATTCATTTTCGACCAGGACAAGCATTTTGATTTTCGCCTTTATTCAATTATCAAATTCTTTCAAAAGTTATATTTAGCATTTTTTCGTAACTTTTAATAATGGGATGATTAATTGTTTAAAATAAGCCATATTAAAGGTATTATAGAGGAAGAGGTATATGAACATTGGGCATTTAAGCCTGTAAAGTGATATCAACGAGGATAAGACCTGATTGATATTAAAGACCATTTCATTCTACCATGATACACCGAGTTTAACCAAAATGGTTAGAGCCGTTTTTGAGAAAATTGTAAAAATGTGTTTCACCTTTTATATGAAGTAGCATTTTAAGGTCTAGTTGCTGTAACATCTAATGTATATACCTATCTTAAATACGTAGAATCAGTTTCGTACGACTTTTCGTCTTTTAGCTAGACTGTTCACATATATACACACATACACAAACCATTTTGGTTAAACTCGGTGTATCATGGTAGAATGAAATGGTCTTAAATATCAATCAGGTATTTAAAAAATCGATTTTTTTTTACCAGTCCTGGTCTTGGTCTTGCAACAGTTAGGCGGCCTTGGTCTTGCAAAGTACAAGACCAAGATTTTGGTCAACACTAATCCCAGGAGAGGTTCTGGTCAAAGGTTACTATTGGTTTTTGACTGTTAGAAAAAATGGATAAGGCGATAATTGAGGTAAAGTAGAGGAAAGTAAGGTAGGGAACTAATGAGATGCTTGGACCCGATGAGAATAACCTTAGTTTTATTTTCATTCAGCTTTAACTCATTTATTTCTGTTGATGCCGTCGAAATCCTCTCAGAAGGTTGGAATGATTAGTAAATTTGGAAATCATCGGCATATAGGTGGTAGCGGGAGTGTCGAATGGCGTCAGAAAGGTCGCTAATATAAATAGAGAAACGGGTCGGAGTATCATCCTGTTTCAAATTCGACAAAAATCGATCCACTAGCCATTTATAAAACTCGCTCATAGTTACTCATGAAAACTTTAATCGAACAGGGTTTTGAAACCGAAATATCCCTCTGTATAGAACAAATGGAGTAGGTTAATATCTGGATTGGTTTGGTGAATCGCTTCCCCTCTCTCTGTTGAAACGGACTGTTAAAACTAAATGCGGTGTGTCGGTGCTTAGTATTATTGGCCAATGGTAGTAGGATATTGGTGTTGGGGTTTAGCAAGGATAATGCCTGGATTAAACTTAGCACGCCCTTTATTAAAGCAGTTTAGCTCGTGCCGCTCGAGTGAGCCACTTGTAGACGCTTGGTTAAGGCATTACTAAAACCGCTTGAGAATTCCTAGATTGTGTAATACATAGAATTTATGTAATGCATATATAATTATAATCTATATTATATTAATTATTTAACGGGAAATAATTGTTAAAAAAGTATTTTATGTTTTAATTTTTTTTCCATTCACTGATCTATATATGTAATATATAGTAAAGGAAAGTATTGCGATCGTAAACATTTTCGAATCGGAATTTTCAACGGAAAAACACGTTTTGACGTACCCCGAGTCCAAATAACCAAGTCCCGCAAAATGGTCTGTGTTTCTATGTGTGTGTAAGTTAGCCATCTAGCTCAAAACTAAACTTAAACTTGGTGTGTCATTGTAGAATTATGTGGTATTTAATACCAATCAGGTCTTATCCCCATCGATATCACTTTACAGGGCTTAAATGCCCAATGTTCATATACGTCTTTCTTTAAAGTATGTTCAAAATGATTTATTTAAAAAAAATGATCATCTCACATTATTCAGAGTTACGAAAAATTGCTAAATATAACTTTTGAAAGAATTTGATAATTGAAGAAAGAAAAAAACTTATCCAGGTTGAAATTGTTTCCTCGGAAATACTAGTTAGTACTAAAATAGGAGGTTTGCGGATAATATATCGTTGGAAAACGGAGAATTAAAAAAAAAAACAATATCTAATATAGAAAGTTGTAGAAGGTAACGGAGAGTGGCGAAAAAATTATAAATACTTATTTCTAAAAACTTACATTATTTAACTCAAATCACGTGTTTTCAAGGAAATTAAAGAAATTTTCGTACTTAATGTCAACTTTTAACTTTTTTTTTTAAGTTTGAAAAAAATATTTAAGATAATTTGAGCAACATAATCAAAAATAAAGAAGATCAAAGAAAAAAGATGGTCTTCAAAAATATTGAGCCATTTAGCGTAATCTGCAACCCCAATTTGTCAAAATAACTGGTTATATAGGCCAACTGTCCAATATTTTTCTAGGCCACATTCTTTATACACTTTGTGATCAAATTATCTTACGATTTAAACGTAAAACAAATTGATAGGTATATATGAAATTTTAGTACCCAGTTAAACAGACAAATTTTGTCCAACTCCGGATTGAAAACGCCCCGATTTCAAGAGTTATCGTAAATAAAATTACGTAGATTACGATGAGATGAAGCTATTTACGAAGTTTCAGCCGGATTTCAATCCTCTTACCAAAAAATCTGTTCAACCATAATTGAAGTGTTTATTTTTATTTTTTTTTTTTTATATTACAAAAACTACTTTATTTATTTTGTTTTTGACACAACCCAAATTTCACATGAATTTTTACTTAAACCTTGAGCAGAGACTTGATGTCATTTAAAAAACGCGCTCTATTATTTCCAAAACATTTAACATTAATTTCCATGTAAAATAAATAGAGGGTCCTAATATTGTCCTATTTTTTTTTTCTTTCATTGACAATATGTTGGAAATGATAATAGATAGCATTGCTTCAGTTGATGTAAAATTTTCAAAAGACCAAAAGATATAAGCTTTGCAGTAGAACACACGGAAAATATTTAGAAAACCGTATCTTCGTACTGAATTGTTCGATGTCAATAATTTTATTTTTTTAAATAAAAAAAAAAATCTTCCATCAACTCTAGTGTCCTTTATACATATTTTGTTAACTGTCTTATGTATATATTTTTAGAACTAAATTCTAATATTTCACAATTTGAGAGTTCTCTTTTTCGCTTGGGGAAATAAAGAGATAAAAGGTATCAATGATTTTAACATGGTCTCCGTCATCGAGGATGAAGGGGAGAAAAAAACTGGTGCTAAATTAACAGATAGAGTGACAGTAGAGCCAGCTCTAATTGAGTGGGGAGGAGGATCGGGACCCCCTCACTGTCATTGACACCCGCCCTTAATTCCTTCCTACCTCTGGCTAACCGTAGCTATCCCTATCTTTTAATTTTATCCATCCTACAAATTGGCAATGAGAATAATTGTAATTATATAATGATATAAATTGGCAATAAGGCGCGATGTGGTATGATATAGATTTGTAAAGAAATTAAAAATTTGTCTGAAATTTGGTTTCGTTCCGTTGAAAATTTAATAAATAAAAAACGAAATAAATAGATTTTAAAATGTCTATTAGGAAAGCTACTTCACCTGGTGAGTACATCAAAAAATTATGAAATGAAATTACTTTGAAGCACTGCTTGACAATTTTATTTTTTATTTTTGTTTATTTGTAAAAATATTTTTTTTTATTTCAGTTTTCAGTCATTATTAGTTGCACTCTCATATTTTTATGATATGCAATTTTATTCATTTTTCTCTCGTCTTGAGTTAAAATATTTTTTTATCATAAATGTCATCTTAATAATAAATACTTTATATACTTTAAGTAATTTATTCAATCTTGATTTCCATTCATTTTATTTATTAATTTTTTTCTGGTTCTTAATATTTTTTCTAAAATTCATTGCTATCCTCGCCCTATAGTTTCATCCCTACTCTTTTCAAGAATTAAAAATATCCAAGCGGCCGATATTTTTATTGTATTTTGATAAGTATCGCTGCTTATTGTATCGATGTTATGTATCAAGCTCCGGCATTTCAATATATTTATTTGGAAGCACCATTTAGATATATTCATTCTATATATATAAAAAAAAAATAAATATGAAGCACAACTTGTGAAGGGTTTTACGTTCAGTACTATGTAAGGAAGTACTGTTTCTTGGTCACGGTTCTGCAAACAGGGGATTTGACTAAGCTCACGCTCATTTTCACAGATCACTTCAGAGCTTCTCCTAATTAATTGACTAATTAAGAGTATCCATTTGATAGAGGCTAGGTGTGCCCCAGGAGGGTCTCCAGACCTCAGGGTTGATCTACGGCCGATGAACTAGAATAAATACCTTTCGGATTCAAACCCGGGAATTTGAGCTTTAGAACTCAGTGTTCTACTCAATGAACTATCTCGCTCTCTCTCAACAATTAAACCATCTATGAAAACAATCTATTTAATTTTTCCATGGATATGAAATGGATATTATAGGATTATAATAAATTTGTGTCTGTGGCAAATCTGCTTAGCTCGCCCCTCCTGTCGCGAAACATAAAAATTATAATTTACCAAACCATTACCAAATCCTATCTACAGTTCTTAATGGCTGCCTTAGTAAACATCGCCGCTTACATCAGCAGCAACATAAGGTTTTTAAAAATAAAGTAATTGCTTAGAATATTCGGACTGACAACGGATGATTCAACCAGATAATTCAGACGGTCACACAACACCGAATTTGTAAATTTGTTGGACTTAGTAACCAAAGAATCCAGAAAAGGTTAATGAATTATTGGATGAAGTTAGTCGACTGTTCTATATATTATTATGGGTGATAAATATTCAGGAAGCAGTCATTATAAAGTTTTTATTAGTGCCGACGTTTCAACCAAAACATGTGGGTAATCATCAGGGCTGAAAATTTTTATCAGGTCGTGTTTCGGGCACTGAAGGTATTCAAGTACTCCAGTACCGCAATACCTTCAGTGCTCGATACACGTCCTGATGATGACCCACATGTTTGGGTTGAAACGTCGGCACTGCTAAAAACTTTATAATGACTACGTCCTGAATAATTATCACCCATAAAAGGTTAATATTTGCTCTGGTAACGGATAAACTTCTGTGGGTTATTCAAAGTGAAGGTGAAAGGATTGTGTTAAGGCTGATCTGGGGGACAACCAGCGGTGTCAGCGTCGAACCTTCGAGTTCGCTGTCTTTTATTATTATTATTATTTCCATTCTTTATTCTCGCTTTGCGGGGTAAGTTTCTGAGGTGGGAGGCCAAAAGTCCAGCCACTTCAGATTAATATCTATTACTTTTTAGATATTTAAAAACTTTCGAACAATACGTGCCGTATCCAAGAGAACTGAGTGCTGGGCCTCTTTCAGCACTTCAAGAGGTAATTTTAATCCCATCGCGCCTGCCACTGTTGTATTTGGTATCAATCCATTGGAGGATATTATAATTGGAGTGGTGCTGACGTTCCCCAAATGATACAATTCCTTCAGTTCCGGGTATTTTCTCAGTTTTTCTCCAACAGTGGAGCTTATATTATTATCATTGGAGATCCCGACATCAATAAGCTCTGCTCTTTTCTCTCTCATGTCTATCAGAAGGATGTCTGGTTTATTGTGACTCACAGTATGGTCAGTTATTATCGATTCATCCCAGTAGAGCTTGAGACTACCTTTTTGGAGGAGTTTATTTGGGTGGTACTTATAATATGGAGTTTTGCCATCTAACAAGCTGAACTTCACCGCCAGAGCCTGATGAAAAATTCTAGCCACATTGTTATGCCTCTGGAGATACTCGGTTATTATTATTATTATTATAAGAAATTTGTTGCTTGTACTAATTTAGAAAAAACAAAACAAAAAAAAATCGAGTCTTGTTCGTTGTAGCCCTCTGATGAACGTATTAACTATTTATTGTGATAACTTGAATAGGTAATGCGTATTCACTTGATAAATATATTTATTTCTTTATTTATTTTTTTTATTTAGACCTATAATATTCTGTCTCGTGGACAATGATTATAGTGATAAATGATCACATTCACACCGTATATACAGAAAATAATTTATAAATTTATTTTAACAATATTAATATGATTGCACAAGAATTCTTAATTGCGCTTACACTTGTTAGAGATCGGCCTTACGAAAGGAATGTTCTATTATATAAAATTAACAGAATTTTGATTTATGTGTAATGTTACAAGTGGTAAAATCAGTTTCAGTTCAGTTCACATAACTCTATACAACTTGGTGTATCCTCCTATTTTTTAATAAAATTTTTATATCAGATGGTGATATATTATCACTGACGCAATTATTAATTAGGCCGGAGGTAGTATTGCTGCTACAGAGGTCTACAACGTTGTGTTCGAGTGATTTTCTAAATTTCATACTTTGTAGTTTAAAGAGTCCTGGGTTTATCAATGAACTTCTGTTTTCTATGATTTAGATAGAGTAGTGTTTAATTCAGCATCAGTATTCTGTTGGAATGTTGATTAAAAATAAACTCCAGACAAGAACCAAAACTAGCCCAGATTTCAATTTTTGTTAAGATGTAATCTCTTTTTTTTTTCTTGTGATGTTTATTCTCGATTCGGACACTTCAAAGGATCATTCGACCTCGCTGGTTTTATTTTTTGAATATCCTTTCCCTCCTTCCATTTTTTTCTCTTTTTTCCTATTTGTATTATTCTCTGTTTGTTCCTGAGGCAGGGAGGATGTTCCCTCTCCTGTAGGGGATAGCCATTGGCCATTGGCGATTGACAATTTCCTCTATACCTGGCTTTTTCTCTCGACAACAGTTCAGTTCGCCCCCTCCAGCGGATATTGTCTGGTCATGTACAATTTCAACCTTCCTATTGAATTTTAACTCGATTTCCCTGAAAGAAAATACATATTTCGCCATGTTCATTTTACAAGGTTTGTATCTGTGTTTATATTGAAGTTAGTTGGTCCGTGCGAATAATTCGCACAGTGTAGTATTAATAAGAAATTAAAATATTGCAACGTAGCATAAGATGGAGAAATTAAGTATTATTTTCTAGCTAATTATAAACGACAGATGAAATGAAAATTAATTTTATACTTCATTCATTATTTGAACCAACACGTTTACAAATATCAATAAGCCATATAATACTTCGATTTCGATTTTAGTTTATTATTTTCAATAATCAGCCATTGTAATCGACCAAAAAATACAAAAACTTAACCCCCTCTCAAAATTTGAGGTTTCGCGTTTCAGGATGAGTAGAATTTAAAAAAAAAATAAAAAATTTTTGTCCGTCCGCCGTCCGCGCATTTTCTCCGAAACTACTGGACCGATTTTTTTTCAAATTTTGATATAAAATCAGAGGTCACCCGAGGATGATCCTCCTTCATCGACATTACTATCCGCCTTTTACTTTCAAAATGGCGGCCGAAAAACCTGCGTTGCTATAGACTGTAGCTCCTAAACGAATGTACAGATTTCAATGAAACTTCGCTAAAGTCATTTTCTCGACGCCCTTTAAATTTATCTATATAACATACTTCAACGAAAAGAAGCTGGAAAAAAAGTTACGAGGGATGGTAAAATTAAATTCCGAATAACTCAAAAAGTTTACACTTTTTTGTCGATATTGTATATGTTTTTTAAAAGTTTACGAAATTTCCTAAAAAAAAAAAAAAATCGTTAAAATCGGACAATTAGGAGCAAAGATATGGTCTCCGGTTTTTTTTTTATATGTTCTACTCCAAATGTTATATCCTTTGTTTGGTTTTTAAATTTTGAATGTGTTACTGAAGTAATGCTATTTTTTTTAGCATATTACTAATGATTAAAAAAAAAAGTTTAGTCCAATAATTGGAATCACCTTTTATTTATTTTTCTTTGTAACTCGGAAGGTAATGTTACTTTAGATGTATAATTGTTTGGAAATAATAAACCATTTTGAAATAATTTGCAGCGTTTTTTTTTTTTGTGTGTTTTTTGAGGGAGTTTATTAATATTTTAAATAATCCTAGGTTCGTGTTAAATAATAATTTCGAGTTGATTTGACTATAAACATCAATCTTGTGATTTAATGGGGAATGGACAAAGATATTGATGTACTGTAAAAAAAAAAAAAAACACCTTTGATAAATAATATAAATTCCTCATTTCTTAGAGACTTCAAGTCGGCGATATGAGATATTTATTCCATGACAGCACTACAATTAACGTGAGGTTGTGTGGATGTCAACCGTTTGCCTTGCATTATTTCGAAAATTTTACATTTTTTTAGTCTCGATAGAACTAACCATGTCCGCATACAAATTTTTAAAAAGCGAATTTCAAAATTTGTCGAGTATCGATCCATCGGCTTACTATCGTTCTATTATTGAAGCCTAGCGAAATGTTTATATTGACATTATTTATTTTAAAAAGAAAAAGGAAAGCAGATAATACGATTCGCTAACCCCCGTGAAATTCTGAATCAAACGGGTATCATACCTCATTCTAGGTATTTGAGCATGACAGGAGCTTAAATTTGTTATGTAACTGATATCGAGCCTAATTGTAGTAATATATGTGGGGATTGTTTTTTTCATAAATGACTATAATCATAATCAAACATTAGGATTACATTTATTTTGATTCCGTGATTACACGTTTACAATCGTAATCAGGTTTCCGGTTACAGTTATAACAATCAGACAAATCACATATTGCATATATTTATAGTGCTATTTAATAAAGGTATAAAATTGTTGTGGTCATTTCTTCAGTTTTATAAATATTAAAAAAGGTTTTATTAATTATCATATTAATTTTACACATGGAAAGCGGGACGGACCGTAACGATGACACCAGAGTGAAAATCTGTATTTAGTATTAAGAGATTAAAGGAACTCAACTTTTCAGTCCAGTCCTCTAGATTCTCCTGTGTCGATTATTTTACAAATTATACAAATGTTCATTCAATTACGTATGTGTTGAGCTCCTGTAATCTCCCACCCTCCTGATACAAAATAAAGATTTTACACCTAAATTTTGTACGGGAAATGGTCTTCATGTGGAGGTAGTAGTTTGATTTTACTTAGGTATCGGTCTAGACATATCTCCTTGAGTACAATATATTAGAATAGAATAGAAAAATTTAGTATTAGTAGGGATTAGTTTTATAAGTAGAAGAAAATAAGTAAATAAGTAGAGTACAAGAAGACAAAAACAAACATATTTTTATATAAAACATCATAAATATTTTTACACTCCAATTATTTTTACTATTTATATATATAAATATATTTATATAATAAATACCATAAATGAGATATCATAAATGAATAAAAATACATATATACTAAAGAAAATTTACTATGCAGAACACAACAAAGCAAAACAAATAGTAGAGATCTTAGGAATACAACGCACATGTAGAATCGTACAATTAATAATAATAATATTTAAAAGGCACCCAAATTGTGAATAAATGCAAGTACACCCACGGACATATGAACCTAAAGCTGAGGGTTGGTACTTGTATTGATAGTCACAATATGTTAATTATTATGAAATAGAAAAAGAAGCATACACGATATAACTCATAATTAAATATTAGAAATAGAAGGCTGAAATTGATGTTTGGATTATATAAGGCTGAACAGCAAGTCTAATATATATTATGGTTACGAATAATATTGTATAATTATAATTATTCCTATAATAGTAATGACACGATGTATAATATAGATTTTTAAAGAAATTGAAAATTTTTCGAACAGTAGTTTCATTTAGTTTGTTTTATGTTTATGAAAAATAATACAATCTGAACTTCATGTAAATAAGTTTTAAAATTTAGAAAATTGGGGTTGTTCTGCCGTTATGGGGACTAAAGGCATCCCTCTAGTATTATATGTAAAGTTGTTAGTGACCAATATTTTATTTCACATAGACGGTGGAATGCCCGTAGAGCACTAATGCCGTGCGGGTTTGCGGATACTGCGCCTTATTCGTAGATTTTTTTCTCTTCTTTGACAATTTTTGGATTTCATATATCTCTCCCATTTGTATAATTTGATTTTATTATTAACTGATTAAAATTAGAAAGTTTTTTATTTTTTTACTATTACTGATTAATTACTCTGTATTTTTGTTCATGTGTCTCTGAGACTTCTTCGCCCACATTTCTGTCTTTCTGTATTATTCTAAGGGTACTTGTCCCAGAATCCTATATGTTATTTCTAAAAAGTTGTTTTTTTTCGATACGCTATAACTTCGTCAATTATTCATCAAATCCAATGATTGATCACTCATTTTGAAGATATTCTTCTCCTCCACTTGCAAAAAATAGTCCTATCCCCACGAAATTTCTAGGGATAAAAGTTATGAAGGAAAAGAAACTTTATTCGCGAATAACTCAAAAAGTATGCATTATTGTGCTGTACCCATGATAATTAGAAAGATTACTAAATTACCTACAAAACAAACAAAAAAAAATCGAACAATTATTAACAAAGATACAGTCGTTAGTTTTGGTATACTTAATAATGTCTTCCTGTTTAAAGATATTGCATTTAGGAGTAGAATAGTCTACTACACTTTTTTTCCTGGCTGATATATTAACTTTATTATTTCTTAAAGGCATTTGGTTGTTCTTACATTTTATTTTTTTTAATAATTTAGAAAATCCCATGATCGGGGCATTATTTTGTCTTTATT
Source organism: Nezara viridula (assembly GCA_928085145.1). NCBI lineage: Eukaryota > Metazoa > Arthropoda > Insecta > Hemiptera > Pentatomidae > Nezara > Nezara viridula. Next base: position 175,476,025 of record OV725079.1, on the reverse strand, counting down.
ACTTTTATTATCTTTCCAGTCAGCGTTTAAAAATAGGTCCTAGCAAAGCAATTTGTACAAATATTTTGGTCTATTATGTTAAATGGAATATTGTAATCGACCAAGGAAAAAATATTAATTCCTTCCTTACATAATACATAGATCTACTTATTTCCATATTGTTTTGCTATTTCTTCACTAAACAAAATTTTCTGCGAATTATTCGCACAGTCCAACTAGTAAATAAAGTATTATTATTTTAAAATTTCGCACTTCCTCAGACATTGCTGGGAATATTCCCGGACCTAGGTCAAAAGCTCAAATTTTAGACTATTTTTAAAAATTTGCTGACAATATTCCCCGTACCAAGAAGAATTGCTTTAGGCCCGTCTTCCAATACTTTTTCTGGCTGCTTCAACTTCTCAACAAAAATATTTGTACAAATCGTTTTGCTAAGACCTTTTTTTTTAAACGCTCCATGGAAAGATATTAGAAGTAATAAAGACAAAATAATGTCCTGATCGTAGGATTTTCTAAATTATTAAAAAAAATAAAATGTAAGAATAACCAAATGTCTGTAAGAAATAATAAAGCTAATATTATCATCCAGGAAAAAAAGTGTAGTCTATTTCTTAGACTATTCTACTCCAAAATGCAATATCTTTAAACAGGAAGACATTATTAAGCATGCCAAAATGAATGGACTGTATCTTTGTTAATAATTGTATGATTTTGGTTTATTATTTTCAGTAATCAACCATTGTGATCGACCAAAAAATACAAAAACTTAACCCCCTCTCAAAATTTGAGGTTTCGCGTTTCAGGATGAGTAGAATTTAAAAAAAAAATAAAAAATTTTTGTCCGTCCGCCGTCCGCACATTTTCTCCGAAACTGCTGGACCGATTTTTTTTTCAAATTTTGATATAAAATCAGAGGTCACTCGAGGATGATCCTCCTTCATCGGCATTTCTATCCGCCTTTTAATTTTCAAAATGACGTCCTAAAAACCTGCGTTGATATAGACTGTAGCTCCTAAACGAATGTACAGATTTCAATGAAACTTCGCTAAAGTCATTTTCATGACGCCCTTTAAATTTATTTATGTAACAAACTTCAACGAGAAGAAGCTGGAAAAAAAGTTACGAGGGATGGTAAAATAAAATTCCGAATAACTCAAAAAGCAAATAACTCACACTATTTTATCGATAATATGTGTTTTTTTAAAAGTTTACGAAATTTCCTAAAAACCAAAAAAAAAACAACGTTAAAATCGGACAATTAGGAGCAAAGATATGGCTTCCGGTTTTTTTTTTTTTTTTTTAATTTGTTCTACTCCAAATGTTATATCCTTTGTTTGGTTTTTAAATTTTGAATATGTTACTGATGTAATGCTATTTTTTTAGCATATTACCAATGATTAAAAAAAAAAAGTTTAGTTCAATAATTGGAATCACCTTTTATTTATTTTTTATTTTTTTGTAACTTTGAAGGTAATGATACTTTAGATGTATAATTGTCTGGAAATAATAAATCATTGTGGAATAATTTGCAGCGTTTTTTTTTTTTTTTTTTTTTGTTTTGTAGGTAATTTACTAATCTTTCTAATTGTCATGGGTACAATCAGAAAAAAATGCATAGTTTTTGGTTTAATCGCAAGTAAAGTTTTTTTTCCTCCATAACTTTTTTCCCAGAAATTTGGGGAGATATGACTAGAAAGGAGGAGAGGAGAAGAAAATCTTCAAAATGAGTGGTCAATCATTGCATTTGATGAAGAATTGAGGAAGTTATGAAAAAAAAAAAATACCTTTAAGAAATAATACATGGGATTATTATTATTATTATTATTATTATATATGTATGAAATATATATATATATTATAAAAGTTGTATATCCTATAAGTGAAGCTATTACCATTATTGTAGGGTGAGGACTGGTGGAGTGTTGTCGAGGCGAAAACCCATTCTGATCGATGATGGGTCTTTCTATTTCCTGAAGGTTATTATTCCCGTTGTTGGATGGATATATCTGCGTCCTCTTCCCTTACAAATGCCTCGTCATCGTTCCTGTCGTCCGAGAGGCCTTGCCGAACAGCAAACATTCTGGGGTACAATATAACTCTGATGGAGTATGAGAGTTTAAAAGTTTACAAACAGAGCTTTTTTCAATGGCTATCGAAAAGGAAAAAAAATAATCTGTTTTTACATATACACTGTAAATGGGCAATCAATATCCCATGGTATAAAGGCAAGGATGTTAACATGTAAGGGATCTGTAACTCGGAGTCATTCACCAGGAAGCCTGTACAAAACAGTAAATGCTTCTGTAATTTACAAGAGACTACGTAGAAACACAAAAATCAGATAGATAGATCGAATCAACAAATATACAATAGAGCTGCGTGCAGATAAATGGAAAGAAATAATTCAAGATACAGAGAGAGAAAGAAGGTTCATTGATAAATATAACAATCCGTCTCAATTAAGGACACTTTTAATATAGTTCAGATAGCACATTCACTCCATATTTACAGAATCGTAAGTAAATAAGGTAATAACAATATATACAGCAAAAGAAGAACAAAATAGAATATAATGAGGGAAGAAAATAATAATAATATTAATAATTTGAGTTCTACCAATGGGTAGTTTCTCTTCATGTTTTGCATGTCATGTTACCAATGTCACATTTACTTGTTGTATTTTGCATGTAATACAGCAAAATACAATATAATGTAAATTTCATTAAAATAAAAAATTAATAAATAAAATATTAATAAAATTAAAATAAATAAATAAAATAAAATGTTCTTAAAAAAAGGAAATAAACATCTTAAACCCAGGCGTTGCGATATTGTGTTCTAAATATTTTCGATATATTCTACTGCAATATCGTTTCTTTTTTTTTTTTTTTTTTTTTTCTTGTGTCTTAAAGCAGTGTTGTCTATTTTTCTAGAAAATCACTAATGACGAAAAAAACATTATTTAGGCCAATTTTAGGAATCTCCTTTCTGTTACAAGGAAAGTAATATAACTTTTGGCACAATGCGTTTATGATGGTTATTTATTTTTTTAAGAACATTTTATTTTATTTATTTATTTTTATTTTATTATTATTATTTTCTTTTCTCATTATATTTTATTTTGCTGTTTATTATTTTGTTATTACCTTACTTATTTACGGTTCTGTAAATATGGTGTGAATGCGCTCTCTGAACTATATTAGAAGTGTCCTTAATTGAGACAGATTGTAATATTTATCAATAAACAAGTAAATCTTGAAAATATCTTTGCTACCCCATATAGTCTTATTCAACAATTTTTTATTTTTATTTTTTTAAGTTATTCCGTAAACTTTTAGAATACCATTAACAAACACAAACAAGCTTATACTTTTTTTGAGCTACTCAGAAATCTAATGTTACCATCCCTCTTAACTTTTTTTTACAACTTACTTTCGGTATAATTGGTTGGAAATTGTTAACTACTGTGTAATAGTTTGCAGCGTTTTTAAGTTTGATGACGTTATGAAATAGTTTATTCATATTCGGTAAATATTTTTTTAATAAACAAAATTATCGAATTGGTTTTATTTTTGTTGAGTGTTCTTTTATTTATTTTTTTTTTTATTTAATACGAATGAAATCCACGGCAGAGCTGGTAGTAGATAATTGGTTGAATGAAAAGTATTACCGTTAATTACCCTCTATCAATTAATTGACAAATTTGCATATTATAATTAAATCGTGAGAGAACCTGGGGTGAGATTTATTTGGAAGCGGCAGAATATTAGTTCGCCCCGTCTTAATTTGCAACTGTTTGTTCTCCACTGATTGGAGTTTATCTTCAGCCCCAGCAGTTTGAGTACATTTCTCGTCCTAAGCTTCTTTATTTTATTAGGAGTTGGTCGTGGGGGTAGAGGGGGGAGGAGCGTGCGGTCAAATAAATACTAATTTTTGTAAACATTATTTTGCCGACGTTTCGACCCACCTTGCAGGTCTTCATCAAGGCTACAAAATATAAGAGGCACATGTTGAAAATAAAATAAATGAAGTATAAGTAGATATTAAATAAGAAACAGTTGTCTGATAAAGAAATAATAAGATGACATCAGAGATATAAGAGGGTTATTCGGTTAAATCTAACATTTTTAATACAATTTTAGGATAAAGCTTTAGTCGAGAATATTGACCGTGTAGAAGTTCCATCCTATATACTTAAAAAACAGAATTTATTTTCTTTAGTACGAGGAGGAGGTGTGTAAGTCTTGTATGTCCTATTCTCAAGGTACAATTCATCTATGCTGTTGTTTTCTATGTTAATTATTTGTATTTATAGATAGATAGATTGTATTTCACATTTATTATAATTAATATTTTCTTTTTGTTTTACTTTTTTCAGCCTTCAAAATTAAACGTTTATCGGAACGACATGGACAGTTGGGATTACACATCCCCAGGTCTCGGTGGTGAGTTATATATTCAAATATATTTTACATATACATATTCATATATATTATGTACCTTATTCTATGTTCTTGTATAGGATTTTGTGTAGATACATATTGTATACTTGTGACGTGATCGTTTATCGTTCGTTTGTTAAGTGTTATTTAGTTTCTTTATTTTATTTATTTATTAATTTATTTGTTTAGTCTTGGTAGGATTAGCAATGTATTTTAGATTTTTTTTAGTAGTCTGTGTTGCTACATTGTTAGATGACTTCTTAGTTGTTGTTTTCCTGTCATAAACAAATATTAAAAGAAAATTTTTTTTAGCTATTCGTATAATTTGATAAATAGGATAAAAATATTAAATTTCGGTATTGTTTCTTAATTATATTACTTATATATCTATTATTTATTATATTTTATTTTTTATGAACCCCTTTCTTCTTTCCTTTTCTAGGTAATGACTATTTATAATTATGATTTCTTTAGAATATCAATTACAGGTGGAAATAATAATTCGTTTATATATACCATAATATCTTGAACTATATCACCTCAGCAAAATAAATGTACTTTTATTTTTAATTTATTGTTTGTTTTTTTAATGCCGAACGTTTTTTACATTGTTTACACAAACGCTTTATTTTTGTTTTGTATTTTACTATTCGTTAAGTCTTCGGGCTCCTGATTTTATATTTGCAAAATTGGTTAAATAAAGTCCAAATATTCTTAAAGTGAAAACTTGTAGTCGTCTAGTCTGTACAAATAGAGCATAAAAGATCTTTGAAAAAAAAAATAGAAACTTGAAATCAGAAATTCGACTATTTTTAATCTTTGCTATACCAAAAAAGAAAATAAATTGATTATTTAGGATTAAATAGAAGTAAAAAAAAAATTATTGCAGGCATTACATGTTTATAAATAAATAAATTTAATTAATTAAATGTTCCTGAACTCCAAAACGATTTAACATAGAATTCGCATAGTTCTCGTGAATTTTTTATTCATAACTTTCTACTTTTCCTCATATTTTTGTCTCGATTTCTCAGCCTTTTATTAAGTTGATTGATAATTTTCGAAGAGAATGTTAGTTGTGGTGATAAGGGAAAAAAAAAATGTAAATATAAATAAGTATATTTATTTTTATTTTTGCCGACGTTTCGGCCCAAAGTTCAGGCCTTCATCAGGGTAAGAAAAAAAAAAACAGATAACCATAGGTATGATAAAATGTTAACACTAAACAGAAAATAGTTGTATGTAGATAAAAGGTATAGTCTAAAAGATGTAGGAGAATAAATATAATTTAAAATAAATTAGATTGAATAAACTTAAAGGAAATATAAAATAACGATACCAAAGTTCGGGATAGAAAGTACCACCTACATATTATTTTCTTCTTTTTTTTTTTTCTTTAATGGTGATAGTTTCTCATACCTGTAGTTATCTGTTTTTTCTTAGTCCTGATGAAGCCCTGAACTTTGGACCGAAACGGCTAAAATAGAAATAAGTATAATTATTAGTTTTTATGTATTTTTTTTTTCTGATCACCCCTACCAATGTTCTCTTTAATTATTCACTACAATCAACCATCAACCCGCATCTTGATAATTTTCGTTTTTAGGTATGAGAAAACAATTCATTATAATTTTATTTATTTATTCTATACCTCTCTTGCCTCTCGGCGTCACAGATGAAGTAGGTGTATCCGGTTACTTGTATGCCACTTATTGTCTGATTCTTTTTCACTTCTCATTCTTTGGAAGAAATCATCAACCACTACTATCTCCTTCCACTCGAAGTACCTAACAATAGATACCTAATTATTTAAATGTAATATCATACCTAGAGTTATTAAACTAAAGTAAATTTATTTAAAATAATTGGTAATTGGTTGACTGTCGTGGATAATGAAGAGAAGAATGGTTGGGGTGCTCAGTCAAAAAGGAAGGCAAAAAATAAATTATAATATTTATTTTTTACATATGCCGACGTTTCGACCTGAAGTTCAGGCCTTCATCAGGGCTAAGAAAATAACCAGATAACAAGGTATGAGAAACATAAGTAATGATGGTAAAAAAGATAATAAAAAATTAGAAAAAAAAATAATAAAAAATTATTAGAAAAATAAAATAGATAGATATAAAGTAAAATGAAATTGTTAGAATAATGACTAAGAACTAAGAGATAAATAATAAAAACTGTTACATAGTGTGGATTTTTATTATCTCATTTTTTATTATCTTTTTTACCATCATTACTTATGTTTCTCATACCTTGTTATCTGGTTATTTTCTTAGCCCTGATGAAGGCCTGAACTTCTGGTCGAGACGTCGGCATATGTAAAAAATAAATATTATAATTTATTTTTTGCCTTCCTTTTTGACTGAGCACCCCAACTATTCTTCTCTTCATTAAATTTATTTAAGTTTATAAACATATCCATGAAATATTTTTATATTTCGGTGGATTTTAAATATTTTGTTTCAAGCTTAAAAAAAAATTAAAAGTTGACATTTAGTAAGAAAATTTCAAACTTTATAAACATGTACTTTTTACACCCGTGAAATATTTTTGTATTTCACTTTTTCGTTCACGCAAGTGTTATGAAATACTTTTTTTTTAGTAATCCCATTGCCTTGATTAGTATTAGTAAATTTACATTCAGTTAATAAATTTCATTTAATTTCCTTAAAAACATGTGATTGTCATTAGTTAATATTAGTTTTCACAAATTATTATTCATAATTTTTCTTCACTCTCCATTACTTTCTATATTAGATATTGTTGTTTCTAAAATTCTTCCCTTTCCAACGATATGTTATAGTATACCTTCTGACGAGTATTTCCGGACATTCATTTTCGTCCTAAATTAACATTTTACCTTTTTTTTTTATTTTTTAATTATCAAAGTCTTTCCAAAGTAATATTTAGCATGTTTAATAATCAAAGATAGTTTATTATTTAACAATGGCTGGTAATCGAGCTTAATATGCAAACCTAAAACTTTTCAAGTCTCCATTGTTGTCAAAAGCCACAAAAATAAATCTGTATAAAACCCTTATTATACCAGTAGTCACCTATGCAGCGGAAACCTGGTTTTTATCGCAAGAGTATTGTCTTAAACTAAAAGTATTCGAAAGGAAAATAATAAGAAGGATTTAGGGTGCTACAAGTGTTAATGGTGAATGGAAAATCAAAAGTAATAATGAAATCGAGGCTATACTTGAGAATCAAAACATTACTAGCTATATCAAGGAAAGTAGGTTTAGTTAGGCAGGGCATGTAGTCAAAATAGAGAATGAACGTGTGCAGAGAAAAATAAAAAAAAATAAAATATAAGGAAGCACACTTCAGTGGGAAGAGGAAAAGAGGAAGACCGAGAAGCAGATGGAAGGGTGAAGTGGAGAGAGATGCGAAGAAGTTAGGAGTTGGCAATCGGAAGAGAGTAGCACAGGACAAAGAGAGGTGGAGAGAAATAACTCAGGAGGCCAAGGGTCATGATGGCCTGTAACCAGAAGAGTTAGTTGGTTTATTATTTAAAATAAACCAAATTAAAGGTACTTTAAAGGAAGACATGTTGAACATTTAAGCATATAAGTCCTGTAAAGTGACATCAGTGGGGATAAGACTTCAATGATATTAAAGGCCACTTAATTATATAATAAGTCGTAAACCAATGACTTCCTGTCCTTCAGTCTCCTGTAACAACACCTCACTTATTCCTGTTGAACAAATCCTCATACCAGACTGAAACGACAAGAAAGAGCTCGACGTTTCCGACTACTGCAGCACTTACTAGACAAACGCTCTAACCTTCCAATTAATTACAAAAGATTCATTTACATGACTATAATAAAGCCTATTTGGAATTATGGAGTTGAGCCATGGGGCTCCACCAAACCTTCAAATTCCTCTCGTATCCAATCCCTACAATCCATAATCCTTCATAAAATTCTCAATTCTCCCTACTTTTTTACAAATAAAATCATCCAAAACGACCTCATATATGTTTCCGATTTAGCTCAATCCAGATACCTATCCTTCCATCATAAACTTCTTAACCATCCGAATCCTCTCGTCTCTAACCTTGCTTCCTATTCAGTTCCTGATAACCTTACGAGGCTTCTGAAAAGAAGTTGGCCACGTGATCTTCTAATAAAAACATATTATTAGGGTGCTACCAATGGGTAGTTTCATTTCGTTATATCCATGTGAGAATTTACTAGATGTATTTTTTGTATACCGTTGTAAATATCATATAAAAAAAATATATTATACAATAAACGATTTTTCACTTCAAAAAGTGGCCACTCATCCCCGATTCTCTGGAATGGCATGCCACTAAGGTGGAGATGACATTGGCCCTTAGCACTGTTGACTACAACGTGGCAGTGAGGCGCTCGAACTGTTGAATAGAGGATGGAGGTGTAGCCATCGCGAGATCCGAGTCCCGTCGATTGCTAAATGAATCTTTCACGGCCTCTTTCCCCTCATCTCCTTATCTCCTCCTTCCTACTAGCTAGTGGGGGTTGGGGGTCGGTGAATATTTGATGGCCCCAGTCCCGATCCTGCCAGGCCCCTTGACGTGTTCATTTTTAATCTGCGACCCTCCCATACGGCCTCTTATCCTGTCGAACTTTCTTCTGAAAATTTAAAAACTATTCTTATCTGTTTGACTTGTTGTGCCGTGTGTTGTTTTCCATTCGGCTCATCTATATTGTAAATTTAGCCCCCGTCTTATCTATTTTTTATATAGCGAGCTCTATCGGGAAATGGGAATGATTGATTTTTAGGTATATTCTGGGAATATCTGTTTCAGAGGCCCTTGAGTCTGAAGTACACATTTTCAGCCACTGGCCTGCACTAGTGGATCCAGGATTTAATTTTGGGGGAGGGGCTTCAGCCCGAAAGTTCTTTTATTCATAAAAATAACGATAATTACTTTGGAAAAAAAGAAAGAAGCTAACTACCTATATGAAATGGTGTTTAAGTGATTCCTAAAGCCCTTTTAAATGTAATTACACGAACAATAATACTTTAAGAAATACTTTTAAAATATTTTTTTCGATAAAACATGGTTATATTTTAGCATTTGGGAGGGGGGCTTCAGCCCGAAAGCTCCCCCCCTCTCCCCCGTAGATCCGCCCGTGCTGGCCTGTCTGCCTGTCTGTAATGTAACGTTTTATATTTTTAAGTAAAATTCACAATAAATGTTTAATTAATTTATTCAATCATCCAAACACTTGTCTTAATTAAAATGTTATTTTAAAATCAAATGATTTAGACAATTAAATTGCAACAGAATACATTTTTGCCCTTATCACTGGCAGATTCCACGTGGTGAATCCCCTCTCCCGCTTATTCCGCCTAAAAAATAAGAAATTTTTTCACTAATGCGTACTTGTTTCTGGGAGTAATTCCATATTTAAATAAATAATAATAATAATAAAAGGCTTAGCGAACCCGAAGGTTCGATGCCGACACCACCAATCGCTTATTACACACCTCCCTCCACCGTTCGCCGTCCAAACCCAGTCCCTTCAGATCGGCTTTAATGCAATCTTCCCACCTTCGCTTCGGTCTACCCCTCGGACGCTTACCATTCGGCACAGCAAATATTAACCTTTTAGGAATTCTCTCGTTACTAAGCCCAACAACTTTACAAGCCCATTTGATTCGCCGCGATGAAATTACCTCAATTATATTACCCGGATACAGCTCACGCAATTCGGCGTTGTGTAACCGTCTGAACTCTCCGGTTAACTCATCCTTCTTCGGTCCGAATATTCTACGCAATACTTTATTTTCAAAAACCTTAAGACGCTGCTCATCCCTTAATGTAAGCGGCCAAGTTTCGCATCCATAAAGAACTGTAGGCAAGATAATTGTTTTATAGATTCTAATTTTTAAGTTTCGGGACAAGAGGCGCGAACTAAGTAGTTTTGTCACAGAAAAATAACAAGCATTTCCCGCCTTCAGTCTAACCTTAATCTCTTCTTCAATTTCGTTTTTTCTAGTTATCGTAGAACCTAGATACCTAAATTTATCTACCTGTTCAAACATATTACCATCTATATCGATATCACCAGTAGTATCGCCATTTTTGCAGCTAACCATATATTTTGTTTTATCCACGTTTATTTCGAGTATTTAAATAAATAGTCAATCAAAATTTATACTCTTGTTAACGTTTAACTCATGCAGGTGTCCAGAAAAATATATAAAAAAATTATTGTTCTTGTTAACAAAGATTATTTTTCAGGTTTACTGCTTAAGCATTATATCTCTTTCAGAATAATTACCGTTATTAAAAATAGAAAATTAAATCCAGTAGCCGCTTGTTATACGTTTGTTATGTTTCCGACCGTTAGTCATAAAGTTATTGTGGAGTCTCGAGGTATGGTCGGGAAATGGTGTTTTTTTATTGCCAAAATGAATTGAATAAAATTTTCTTCTTTCGAGGATTTTTTTTTTCTTTTTTAACCCGTGCCTTATTTCGTTTCACCTGTAGACCAATCTTACGAATTTAATAAAAGAGGAGGGGAGGGAAAAAATGATGGAGGCGAGTTGACGAGAAAGAGGGGGGAGAGTGTGAGAGAGAGAGAGAGAGAGAGAGAGAGAGAGAGAGAGAGAGAGAGAGAGAGAGAGAGAGAGAGAGAGAGAGAGAGAGAGCGAGAGAGAGAGAGAGAGAGAGAGAATGAAGCAGTGGTAGGTGGCAGGAACACTGGGATTACACCTGTTAAAGTTATTGCTCTCTCTCTCTTTCTCTTTCTCTCTCTCCCATTTCCCGCTTAACTTATTCTCTCTTACTTTTTCATTTTATAAGATGTATAGCATGTAAGCACCTACTTTATATTTTCTTTGTTTTTGCTATTAGTTTTTCATTAATAAATAATAATAATAAAATAACAGAGAAGAGATGAAATTTCATTCCAAAATACATGTTCTTAAAGGTTGGAATCGTACATGTCTGTTTCTTTAACGTGATGAGTACCCTCTTCACCTCTCTCCCCTTCCCCCTATGATATATTATCATAGTAAATGCCATCTCGCTTCTCCTCCAATAATTTGAAATTAAAAACAAAAAAATAAATAAATAAATAAAATTCAATTCAATAACGAATGATCTTTTTCGTTGATGATATGATATAGTTTGTACAGGGACTTCAAACTTTTTGGTTCGCAGGCAACGTCGACTTGCTTATTCCTAAGTCCTACAGACCATGGCTTGAGATTAAAACAAAATTATGTAAATTCAGTCGTGACACTTCAATTGTGAAATGAATTTTGTAAGAGAAAAAAAAGCATGCAATAAATGTAGTGACCTCTTGCGTGGGTAATGCGGGCTGTAATTTGGAGACCCCAGATCTATATGAAGGAATATAATATGAAAACTAAGGCCAACAAAGAAAAAAAGTAAAATCCGACTGGCTAGTAGGGACAAGACATAGGAGTAAGATTAAAAAATAAAACTCTAAGCTACATCCAAAAGAACGAAATTACAGATCGGACAAAACATTTCTGGTCCAATCTGTTTGTTGGTTGATATTACCGTAGTTGCAACAGACCTTCAAGGGCCCAATTTCACAAGAAATTTATGAAAAAGCAGAGATATATAGCCGGACAAATAATTTAAAAAGAAATTAAAAAAAAAAAAAAACTATTCCACTACAACCTATGAAGGGTCTTGGGTTCCATTCTATTTGAAGGGAAAGGACTGTTTATTAGTCAAGGAGATGATTTGACTGAAATCACGCTCAACCGCCAGGTTTTCCCTCTTAATTAATTCTTTAATAGAGGCTGGGTGTGAAGCAGGAAGGTCTCTTAACCCCAGGGCAGCCCCAAAGCTAATAAAACATAATACATATTTTTTTTTGCCTTGAGCCGGGACTCGAACCTAGGACCTTAACCATTGAAAGATCACTGAGCTAAGCCCCCCCCCCCTTGGATTTACAATAAATAAATTTTAAACAACAAATAAAGTATATTTAATACTATTTAAAGAAAACTTACGCTATCATGGGTGATAAATATTCAGAACGCAGTCTTTTAAAAGAAATTTTAATTTTTTATTTGTGCTAACGTTTCAACCCAAACATGTGGGTCATCATCAGGGCTGAAAATTTTAAAATACTATTAGAGATATAATATTATACGACCGATAATGGTAAATAATAAACTATAGTGATTGCATGATGAATCTTAACTATTATTACAATACACAATATTAAAAATGAAATATGTAAAAAGTTATACAAACTAAAAATAACATATTTTTATAAAATATATTCATAAAAATTTGTTATTCAACAAATTTCCACTTACCTTCCAAATGTGTCAGTATTTGAAAGCCTTCAGTGCTCAATGCGATTAGTAAGAGAAAATATTACAAATTTATATAAATATATTTTATAAAAATATATTATTTTTAGTTTGTATAACTTTTTACATATTTCATTTTTAATATTGTGTATTGTAATAATAGTTAAGATTTATATACCATCAATCACTATAGTTTATTGTTTACCATTATCGATGGTATAATATTATATCTCTGATTGTATTTTAAAATTTTCAGCCCTGATGATGACCCCATGTTTGGGTTGAAACGTTGGTAAAAATAAAAAAAAATGTTTTAAAACACTGCGTCCTGAATATTTATCATCCATGATATGTAGAACAATTGACTACCGTCAAAACTTACGGTACTTCAGTTAAACGATTTTTTTTAATTCTGTGCCCTGAAAGTAAACAACACTATGTCGCATTTTTTTTTTTTGTTCGATGAGCCGCCATTTCTCTATAACTTTAAGCTATTACAATTTGATTCTTAGTTACTTAATTATTAAATTGAAAAATCGACTCAGTGGCTTTTATCTCCGGGACACTTGAGTGGTTTTCTCCACTGATATATACTTACGGGTGATCTTGATTAGGTAACAAATAGTTAACCGTAGGAATAACAGTCAGAGAAATTGACTCTAATATGCTTAAAAGCTTTATCTTTCTAAGCCTCTAGCATTTTATAGATCACATATATTATTTTATAAAAAAGTAAATTATAGGGAGATTCTTTCTGTTTTGGAATAATCTAATTTAAATTAAAATGCACACTTCAGGGGGAGGAAGATAAATCGATTTTTAAATAATCGATGTTTACTCGATCTGCCGCTGGTAATCGATAGCTTGCTGATAGGAATGCCGCTGTCGCACACGTTAAGTTGATAATTCCATCAGCCATAATCCGCTCGTAATGAGTCTTTGCAATTCGCTCTCGGGAATTGACGAGTTCCATTTTGTTCATGTTTTGTGGGGATTTAATTAATATGTGATTATTAATTAACTTTTTTTTTTTCAATTTCATATGTATAGCATCTTTTAAACAATGATAATTTAAATCACGATCCTCTGTGTGTAATTTATTTATAGATTGATATCAATTAATTTGACAGATTTAATTATCAACGTTTTACAAAATTGATTGTATATTTTGACGAACAAATTTATTTAGTATCTGTCTACCAAACATTATAAATGTCATACTCATTGGACATTAAGCTAATATTTCGTTTTTCCCTAATTATTCAATATCATATGCTAAATATATACATATACACATACAGGATGAATATAAATAGGAACCTGACCAAACCCCAGGAGTGGGCTGCTTATAAGATAATAATTTAAAAAAAAAACTCATATATTTCGATTTATTCAAATTTTATTGGCTACTTACAAATAAAGAAAATGTCAAAATAATATAATATTTCATACTAGCATTAGCATTTCAGTTAATGAAATATTATTTTAACAAATGTTTGAAAATATTGACCTCTCAACATTTTGGATTCGAAGGGCGACTGATGCCTTCCTAATTGTTTCATTTCTTGCTTAGTCTGAAAGACAATTTATTTATTATTTTGCTATTGACGTGAAAACTTCATTAGGCGTGTTTTGCAGAGATTTTGTGAAGAGTGAATAAGATTGAGCCGTCAGATCTTCCATGTGTAACGCTCGGGTCAATTCGGCTGGAGTCGACGAAAGTGTTTTTGCATATGAAGAAAAATATCTCAAAAACTAAAAATCGGACCTGCATATTGTTAGAGTTGTCAAAACCACGTCTTATTGTAATTTATATACCTACTTTTAAGTATTTCGTATTAAGTACATTATACTTTAATTATTATGCCGTCTATATATATAAAATTCTACTAGGTTAATGTTTCATTAAATAAATTTGATTTATTAAAGTTTCTAAAAAAATGTTTAAACCGCCTATGAAAAGGAGGCAATATTAAAATTTTTATTTGTTATATAAATTAGGTCATTATTCACCAACATTTTATTTCTTAGCTATTTTATAATGCCAACGTTTCGACCATCAATAGGGCCATTTTCAAGTCTTATTTAGTCCTCCATTAAATTTCCATTATTCAGTGTCGTATCAATTTTTCAGAGGGAATTAAGTTGTCCTGATATTTTAGAGTTTCCCGTACGTCGTTTCTGGAGGCACTGAAACTCTAAAATATCAACTTAATTTTCTCTGAAAAAATAATACGACACTGAATAATGGAAATTTAATGGGCTCTATAAGACTTGAAAATGGCCCTAGTGATATTCGAAACGTTTTCTTAATAAAATAGCTAATAAATAAAATGTTGTTGAATAATGACCTAATTTATATAACAAATAAAACCTCAAGACTCAGATTCTAAGAATAATGAACAGAAGAAATATTAAAATTGTTTTAATAGAAGTCTTGTAAACACGCGATTCTCTATGGAGGTATCGTGAAACCCAGAGGAATATTGTAAAATATAATGCAATGACCTCTATCGCCTGCAACGGCGATTACCAAATAGATAGAATATTGTGGGTTGCTATTATAAATAAATAGATAATTAGGTTATAGTAACGGTATGGACCAACAGGTGTGAGGTGGGAATACTTGAAGAATCTTAATCTCATTCGATGAAGTAGGTTACGTGATGAAAATCAACAGGTTTCAGCTTCATATTTTGTACTCAATTACAATTATCAGCTGTTCTTGCCACAGCACGTTTTAAATATTATCTTTTCAGATACTATAATATCTCTGAACAAGTTGATATAAGATATCTAGGGCCGATGATATTAATATATATATTCTGAAGAGGAAATCAGGCCTAGATTTAAGGTTGGAAATGGTTATTATTTTTCTATTGAAAAATATAAAATAATCTCATTACTTCTATCCCGAAATTTTAAAATTAGAACTTACAAAACCGTTATAATTCTTATAAAGAAAAATATTTGGACATATAAAGGAAGAATTTACATAAGAATTTAGACAACACCACGTGGAATTTGGTTTACTGTATTCCATGTAAATAATTGAGATGATAGCTATGTGATATTTGAGGCAAACGAATATTCCTAAACGGATAAATATGCGTTGTGCCGACCGGTAAGCGTCCAAGAGATTGAACGAATCGAAGGTGGGAAGATTATGTTAAGGATGATCTAATGCAGTAAATAGATAGTGTTAGGTGGTATCGGTATCGAACCTTCAGGTTGGCTAAGCCTTTTATTATTATTATTTAATTATTTTGTTTTGTAAAGAAAATAAAAAATAAAAATTGAAATAATTTCGTTTATTTTAAATATTATTCCAATCTTTTTTTTTTTTTCACTCATTGATTTGGTTTTTATTTAAACATGGATGATTCGCGATTTTTGTTAACAACCCCCACTACTCGATTACAGATTCAACACTTTTAGAAGAACTGCATCGTTCATGCTTTCAATAAATTTTAATCAAATTGAGTTTCGTTGAAGAATAAGCTTCTTAAATTCGCCTTCAGGTTTTTTGATTTGATGTTCTTCCAAAAGTAGATCTGTTGCCCAGTTAAGGACTTTTAAAAAATAATTCGCGGATGATCCGTGGTTTTATGAAAAACTGAAATCAGCATAATTAAAATACTTCTTAATTTTTTTTTAAAACAGAAATAAATTCTGCCATTTGGCGTGACCAAACATTCCCAAATTATCAAAACAATGAGGTTATTTAGGCCAAACGGCTCAATATTTTTGAATGCCTCCTTTTTTCTCGACTTTGTGCTCATGTCATATTACGATTAAAGTGGAAAGTAAATATTTTACATTAAATATTAAGTATTTACGAGTTTTTGGTACCCAATTAAATAGACAAAGTTTGCCGATAACTACGGATTGATAACGCCCCAATGCCGAGAGTTTTGTAAATAAAATAATTGTAGGTTACGATGAGATGAAGCTATTTACGAAATTTCAGGCGGATGTTAGTAATTCGATGAAAAGGGTTCTGTACTATGGACTGTTATAGTTTAACATCTAGGAAACATATTCAGAAACATTACATCCTATTTTGGTTACTAACCTTACATAATTAAGAAATTTGAAGATTTTTTTCCTTATGAAATGAGAAAATAGTATGCTTGTTGTTAGTGTATTTGATATATAAAAGGATTATTGTCATTTTCATACGCTTATAGTGTTTTTATATCTATAATTAAAGTCGAAATTCACGAAATTATATTTAATCTATATCTAAAATGTAGTTGTTTGTAATAAACCGACGAAATTTTTTTTCTCTCTTTTTTTTTTGAGAAGAAATACATTTGGCCTCAATCAAGGGCATTGAGTATTTGAGATATAAGAAACTCATTCATTCAATATATTCATAAGATATCATTCATTCATAACAATTACAAAAATAATACAAATTATAACAAAAATAAGAAAAAGAAAGCTGAGTAAAATAGATGAAATAAAATATGATATACCACAAATTTTAAAAAAATGAATAAATTAGAAAAAAAATACATTCATGCTTATTTACAATATTTACAGTCAGCTGAGGGAGATAAGGCAAGACTCTGTTATAGTTTAACCTCTTCTAGGTTTAACATTTTGAAAAATATGACCTCTTTGGTTACTAACCTTACATAATTAAGAATTTGAAGGGTTTTTTTCTTTATGGAATGAGAAAATAGTGTGTTTGTTGTAACTGTATTTGATATCTAAAAGGGTTATTGCCACACGCTTATAGTGTTTTTATATCGATAATTAAAGTCGAAATTCTCAAAATTATATTTAATCTATATTTAAAATGTAGTTTTCTTGTAATAAACCGATGAAATATATTACAATATATCCACAATAATATATCAACCATATGATTTAAACTCCTCATTTAAATTAATAACTCCGCCATCCACGACCACTTGTATAACTAGGAGAAGTCCCCCGGCATTTAATTCCAATTAATACCAACTGAGCGCTGAGTTGAACCTCATTACCGCTACCTATCGACTCTATGTATCGATTGGGCAAGTAATATTCGATTGCTCTTGATAACTTTGATTATTGCCAATCGAGTCGACGGTTGGGGGTTACAACTGCGAGGCCAACTTGAGTACAGTCGCTACAAGTTACCTGTGGAGTTATCTCGTGTTTATGAATTATTAAACAGCTGATCGATTGTAGGGTGCTGTAACTGAGCTCTCCATCTGTTGGTTATCTTCATCTAGGCTAACCCTTAATAATAATGTTACTGTTTATATATATATATATATATATATATATATATATATATATATATATATATATATAAAACTTAAGATATGAATTATAGTATTTATTAGTGGCTTTTTAAACTGAATTTTATCGATTATAGATTATTGATGAATAAAAATGATTTTAAACTGAAAAACTATGAACATTTCATGAATGACTTTACTACAATTGTTTAAAAGAAATATTTTATCATGCATTCTTTTATGCGAGAGAAGTGAAGAAAACCATACCGGTGAAAATTACCTTTAATAATTTAAATTCAGAAATAGATTCAAGTTATTAAATATTAACTATCCCTATTTGAGTATAAATCTTATTATTTGAATAGAATTAAAATAGTGTTATCTGCCAACCAGATTTTATTTTATTTTTCTCTTGACTACAAAATCCCCACCATTGTATTTCGAGAAATTCATTGCTCGTAAATGTGTTGTATCTTTGTTTATTTCTGTTTTCCTTCTGTTTTATATCTTCCACGTGATCTGTTGCCAACTACTCTTACATTCATAGTTGTGTGTGAATGAATTATTTTTGTTCAGTTTTCTTTATTCCACGACCTTCTCTTTTTTTATCACTAAAATAAGTTTGTATTCTACGCTATATATCATACGGTTGTAAAGATCCTTTTTCCGTCTCTCGGTTGTGATGCATTTTCTTGAATAAGAAATAAAACGAAAGAGGACTTTCTTAAAGAAGTTATATAACTTAAACCTTATTAGCGATGCAATAAATGTCATTGTAAAAAATCTGAAAGCTTAAATGCTTAAATATTTTCACGCGATAATTAGGCCCGATATAGCTTCTAATAGTCCTGGAACCCGCGGCAAAAAGGTGTCATATTTCATACTAAGGTTTATCCTTATAAATTGACCATATCCACAGGCCTCATGAGAAAAATGCACGTTTTGCCATCATATGGCACCGCTGGTATACAAAATGGCGGTGAAGATACTAGAGACCCTAGATAGGTTGTAAGCGTATATATAGAGAGAGCTTATAGATATATAAAACTACAAACCCTTAAAATTGATAGTACTTGCTGCCTTAAGGCATGGAATAATAGTCAATTACTCCATACCCGTGGTTTTTAAGTCGAAATGTTGAGTTTACGATACAAAAAGTTTACTTTTTTCGGTTTTTCGCCTCTATCAGTAGTTACGGAATGGACTTAATCCGTAACAAATTATAATAATAATAATAATAATGATATTATATGAGAAGGAGATAATCGAGGGTGCGGTCAAATAAATAAAAAAATTAAAATATATAAATAATTTTAATTTTTGCCGACGTTTCGACCCACTTTGCAGGTCGTCTTCAGGGCTACAAAAGATACAAACATGTTGAAAAAATAAAAATAAAATAAAAAATAAATATAAGTATATATAAATTACGAAGAAGTTGTCAGATACAGAAATAAAAGATAAAGAAAATAAATACATGATAAGAAAATAGATAAAAGAAAATAAATACATGAATGTTAACGAATAAATGAATGTTAACGAATAAATGAATGTTAACGAATAAATTGTAAATGGGCTTGTAAAGTTGTTGGGCTTAGTAACGAGAGAATTCCTAAAAGGTTAATATTTGCTGTGCCGAATGGTAAGCGTCCGAGGGATAGACCGAAGCGAAGGTGGGAAGATTGCATTAAAGCCGATCTGAAGGGACTGGATTTGGACGGCGAACGGTGGAGGGAGGTGTGTAACAAGCGATTGGTGGTGTCGGCATCGAACCTTCGGGTTCGGTAAGCCTTATTATTATTATTATTAACGAATAAATAGATTGAAAATTGTATAACTATTGTTACAGTAAAGTTAAAATATGGATAAGATAACATAATAATAAGATATCAGTGGATAACAAGCAAGTGGAGGTTACCTTTAATTGTAAATAAACAGATAAAGGGACCAAAGGTTAAGAAGTGAAGAAATTGAAAGATTAAAGATTATTTATTTGACCGCACCCTCGACTAACTCCTTCTCATATCATATCAACGGTCAACCATCTCTACATCAATAATGATATTAATTTAACGTTTATTTTGTTGAATATCCCAATTAGTGAATTATGTAGTTTCTCACGACTCAAAGAATAAAAGAATAAAGCATCCCTAGATAGCCAGGTCAAGCTATCTCTGATAGCTTAGAAATAGTTATCTAGAATGTACTTACTGGACAGAAGACATTTATCAAGACTTATGGAACAATAACAGATTTCAGCAAAAGGGCACTTTCTCACAGACCTCATCTTAAGAATATTAATTAGCGATAACTTCCTTTGGAGTCCTCTTCCGACTTTCCTTCACCCCCTTGCTATTCTTGGGTATATAAACCCCATGCTCCTCAGAACAAATTACTCATGCAGTTATCTTCTTGAAGTCACACTCTTCACTGTAGGAGACCTGGAATGAACTCGTGTAGTCAAACCATTTATCCATAGTATATTACTCTGTATGTTAGATGCCATTTGTAACAGAGATTATGAATAAAAGCAATACTTATAAAGCTTCCGCGATTCGTTAACTAGTGAAACTATGCGCTATATCTATAATAAAGTCACATGTGAAATTAAAGCTGAATGGTTATATTAGTTTTTTCACTATATTATATAGTTTCTGGGATATTCGTTCTCATAATTCACTAACTTTGGAAAAGAAAAAGTTTTTGTTTCGCATTTTATCATTTTTTGATTCGCACTTTATTTTTTCATTTTACGAAAATGTCACGAGGAAAGAAGTTGTTTAATTTTAAATTGTCTTTAAGAATATACATCAATTTACTTTCTTACCATCAACCATTCAAACGCTAGAGGGATTATAACTTAATGGTCAAACTCCAAAACTATACAGAATAACTTACTTTTCGCAATTTTCGTTATCGCACAGCTCTTGATCTGTATATAAGATAGTATATATCATACATCGCGCATTATTGAGAATTTATATTATTATATAGTTATTCTTATTGCCAATATTTATTCATGAATAATTTTGGATATAAGAAGTGTGGGTTGTCTTTGTTACGACCCGTCCCAGCTGTGTCTTGTGTTATGATCTGTCCCAGTTTTTTATTTGTAAAATAAAGTATGACAGTCACTAAAAACTTTTTTGCATATTAGAGATATATATAATTCTGACTATTGATAGAGAGGTAAGACCACATTCACACTATACAGTTACTAGTTAAATAAATTGTTACTTCAGCAGTCATAGAAAAGTCTGAAACTTTTATTACCGTGCCTGTTAAATTAACTAACTTGATAATATCGTAAGACTAAACATGTGTTTTCGAATAACCATCTAATATATTATGGGAATGGATAGCTATCTCTTATCTTGCCGGGTTGTGCTAGTTTTTGATTAATTAACATTTGATCTCCCTGTTTATCCTGCAATGGCTCTAAATACACCGTTGAGTGTTACGCCAACATTTTCCTTGCATTGGTTTGATGTTTTCCATTCTGCATCTTCATACAGCAAACACGTCTGTTGTAAATCATTTTCTATTATGTTTCTTGATTGTGGAACGTCAGATTTCTAGTGCAACCAGATGGCAGCAGAAGACATTAACCATACGTTGTGTCTTATCAGTCAAGTGCAGGCGGAATATAGGCACAGGTACTTGGCTTCTATTCCTGTCCTGGTTTGAGGAATGGAGAGGGGTTCTCGTTATTTAGGGATTCTCTTTTTAGAAACTCTTTCTTCTTCTTCTTTTTTTTTTTTCTTTTTATGGTTTCTTTGCGTTTCGGAAGTTCCCGACATAATTGTTTCTCCTTTCTTGTGACAGGTCATTTATATTTAGAAGGCACTTTTGTATAGTTGGAAACCCTAATTATTGTAAATGATGCTCGAGATCTTTTGTAGTCTTCGAAACCTCTGGCGGTCGTATCGTGAACAAACCGTTCACAGAAATAGTTGAATGTATATCAGGCATTGGTTTTTTTTTTTTTTTGGTTTTTTTTTCAGTTCTCTTTTCTTGTTCTGAGTTCCCCAAGGGAGGTTATAAATAATATATCGTAATTTATAATCTATTGGGTTGGCAAATAAATCCTTTCGGTTTTTCAGGGTCAAATAAAACTCAATGTATTATAGACCTAAAATTTATTTTAATCTCCAATATATTTGCTATTATTTAATATGACTTTCTCATTTTTCCACTAGCTGCTTTTAATGCCATGTTCATAGGTCTGGTGAATAGCGAAAGTGTTACGAAAGCCTAGCGTTGCCTTGATGGAAGACAACACTCTTACAATCATTCATACCTCTTCAGGATATTCTCCAAACTCGATGTTACTATATCCGTTGGAAAGCTGAATTATTTTTCTTCATAGCCGTATGAAACTGTTTTTTAATTTAATGCCTACATAAGGAATAAATAAACAAAAACTTCTTGTGGGTTTTTATTTTTTATCTCCATATGTAGTTCATTTACGAAGATCCTATTGATGTCATTTTGTGTAGTTTATGTGGCCCTAAATTCCTGCTAAATTTCTTGTAGATAGCTGAAATCGTATTGAAGTTATATCAATTTATATAAAGTTTGTGATTTTCGAAAAAAAAAATCATGTGAGGGACCCAACATTAAGCCTGGAAACATAGCCGAGCTTGTGTAAATGGTTTTTTAAGCTCGTGTGTGACACATTTTGGGTCATATCAATCGCTCGCACTGATTGGGTGGGATTTTGATCAACAATGACCTTAACATTGCTCGTTTGAATTTCATGTGGGCAACCAGACCGTTGAACATCATTGATGTCAAAATTTCCTGAATGAAATTTGGAAAACCAATTTTGACTGGTGCATTCTGTTAAATCATCATCCCCATACACACTGCAAATTTTTCTATGAGCTTCTGTAGCGCGCTTACCTTTTTTTTTTAAATAATACAACGAAATGCGCCGATAATGAAAGATATTTTCTTCCGTATTCATAGTGCAATATCAAACACAATACTAAGCTAGTTACAACAAGATTTAGCAGATAATGTTGTTGGCATATTACAAACAGGATAAACAATCCACCTTAGGGATTAATTCATCAGATAAGAAGTGTATGATAGTTACATAAAAATAAACAGAAAAACCGAAAGGACTTATTTGCCAATCGAATATATTCTACTGTATCTATCACATTAGTTTCGCTTTATACTACAGTAATAAAAAAAAACGCTGCAATTTTTTTAACAACTGCTTATTGTTTCCGAAGTTGTTTTTTTTTAAATTTTATTTATTTGTTTATAATTATAACAATCTGTCTCGTGGACAATAGATTATAGTGATGTATAAACACATTCACACCGTATATACAGAAAATATAAAGTTAATAAAATTAAAATAGTAATCCAAATAGTTAAATATAAAATATGTATTACTTGTCACATTAGCTTCTAACTTTCAACTTTTTCACAGTTTTCTTAGCAATTCGTAAAAAAATATAATATAAAAATTTTTTTTAAGTCTTAGTTTGTTTTTTTTTTTTTTTGTTTGTTACAAATTTATAAATCGCTGTACACACACGTCCCTCCTCCACAGGTCACAGTCCAAAAGCAGCCCCGCCAGATCAGCCTTAAAAGCAATCCTCCCATATTCGCTTTGGTCTACCCCTCGAACTCACTATTCAGCACAGCAAATATTATACTTTTTGGGATTCTTTCGTTACTAAGCCTAACAATTTTATTTGCCGCTAGTTAGTTCGAGTAATCCTTCTTCGGTACGAATATTCTACGCAATTCTTTAATTTTCAAAAACCTTATTACATGGCTGATCTCTTAACGTAAGAGATCACGTTTTGTCATCCATAAAGAACCATAGTTTATAATAGTTTTGTAAATTTTCATTTTTATATTTCATGACGAGTTATAAATTATTATTCTAAGTGAAAATATATTTCATTTGAAGGTCTACACGGAAGGCAGGATATAGATATAGGCAGGAAGGGTATAGGTGTTAATAATGTGGTGGGGGGGAAAAGGGGGGTTCATCGTACGCGGGTACCGAATTGGCCGAGTGTTGAGCACGTGTGAGGCCAAGGGCCTATCCTGGCCGACAAATAAGCCACTCGTGTTTATAAATCGATGCTTATTTGGGCAGGATCCAAAAACCGAAAAAAATATTTCAGTTTTTTTTTTCCTCTGGCATTGGCATGTATGATAGTTGCGGTGGCCGTTAACAAGTTGATACCGAAATAGCGATATTTCCTTATCTGTTCCGGCTGTTCACAATGTGTTGGTGATA
The DNA here is from genome assembly GCA_928085145.1 of Nezara viridula. Taxonomy (NCBI): domain Eukaryota; kingdom Metazoa; phylum Arthropoda; class Insecta; order Hemiptera; family Pentatomidae; genus Nezara; species Nezara viridula. The sequence goes on along the minus strand of OV725079.1, from coordinate 175,451,768 downwards.
TCTCACTGTTCTCGGGTGTTCGCTTTAGAAAAAAAAAAAAAATGATCAAGGATATTATTTAGAATTAAATAGACAATTGTCTTCATTCTGAAAAAAAATATATTTTGGCTATAAACTGTTCCTTATTTCAGAAGTAATGGTCGATTGCGATAGTTAGTCGAGATATTTCTTATTAAGGGTTCTAGTATATCCTGTTACTCAAATAAAAAAAAAAATCTGGTGCGCGCAACACACTAGTTTCACTTACCGATCTACTATGAATAGAAATTATTTTCTGCCAATGCATGGAAACAAACTAGAGACCATATCTTTCCTCCTAGTTGTCCGATCTTAAACGATTTTTTTTTTTTTAGGAAATTCCATAAACTTTTAAAAAACAATATCCCCCCAAAAAGTTTATACTTTTTGAGTTATTCGGAATTTAATTTTACCATCCCTCGTAACTTTTTTTCCAGCTTCTTTTCGTTGAAGTATGTTATATAAATAAATTTAAAGAGCGTCGAGAAAACGACTTTCTGGAAGTTTCATTGAAATCGGTACATTCTTTTAGGCGCTACAGTCTATAGCGACGCAGGTTATTAACTCATCAAATTCTTTCAAAAGTTATATTTAGAATTTTTTCATTACTTTGAATAATGTGAAATGATTAACTTTTTAAAATAAACCATATTAAAGGTACTTTGGAGGAAGACGTATATGAACATTGGGCATTTAAGACCTGTAAAGTGACTTCAATGGGGATAAGACCTAATTGATATTAAAGACCACTTAATTATACAATGATACACTGAGTTTAATCAAAATCGTTAGAGCCGTTTTTGAGAAAATTGTGAAAATGTGTTTCAGCGTTGATATAAAGTGGCACTTCCGGTTAGCCGATTTTAAGGAAAAAGTTGCCGTCACATCCAAGGTATATACCTATCTTAAATACGTAATATCAGTTTTCGTTTTTTGAGCTAGATTGCTAACATACAAACACACAGACCATTTTTCGGGACTTGGTCATTTCGACTCAGGGTACCTCAAAACGTCTATTTCCGTTGAAAACTCAGATTCAAAAATTTTCTCGATCGCAATACTTACCCTTACTATATATTACATATATACGTAAGTGAAAGTAATAACAAAAAAGTCTATATACATGTTTTCTTCTTGATTTAAAGGGAAGTCTAAAATGATTTAGTCTTCCCTATAGGTAGAGAAATAGAATGTTCAATATCGAATGAAGGGAAGAATAGTTGGTCAGAAATAAGAAGGAAAAAATAAATAATAATATTTGTTTTTTTCTTCTCGGTTTTTTCCTCCTTCCTTTCATTCCTTTTCTCTGTTTTAACTCTTTATTATATTATATGTTGTCAGTACATTTTGATACACTTTACAATATCTTAATTTTACTATTTATTTTCATTTCTTATATAACTTCATATTCCTTTTTTCCTAGTTTACATTTTATTCTAAGATTCCCATTTTAATACTTATGTCACCTTTTTTGATTATGTTTACTTCAACATTCCACAACAACTTTGTACCGGTTATTATTATTTATCTCTTAGTTCTTACTATTGTCATTATTCTACCAACTTCATTTTGCTTTAATTTTTTATTATTCATGTTGCTCATACCTTGTTATCTAATTCTTTTCTTTGCCCTGATGAAGGCCTGAACTTCAAGTCGAAACGTCAGCAAATGTCAAAATAAATATTATCATTTATTTTTGCCTTCTTATTTGACTGATCACCCCAACTATTCTTGTCTTCATTATTCACGCTAGTCAACCATTTACCAACAATAATGTTAAATATAATATGTCTGTATCCCGAAGCTAAAAAACACCATAACCATTTTTGCTTTCACTTAGTTCGAATATGTAAGTATGTAAGTAGTCGAATAATTATGTAAGTATCGATCGTGAAAATTTTCGAATCTGATATTTGAATGGAAAACAAAAATTATGTGATTAAAAATAGTATTTAATAAGTTTTCCTATTTATCAATAATGCAAGTCAAATAGATATTAACCGAATGTAGCGAATAAATAATTTTATTATTAAATCTTTCAAATAAGATAGATACGTTTAAAATCTAACCATTTCGTAGCGAAGTAACCTACCCACCTTCAATTCTCACCTGTTTATAATACTTCCTGTCCACTCAGCTTTAATTGTTGATCGACGTTCCATATTTTATATTTGTACTGGAATTTTCAATTTCTTTAATTGGAAGTCAGTGATTTACCCACCGAGCTAGTCCGCTTCGTGAATAAATAAAAACTCGTTAGATGTAGAGCACATAATGTTGTTTTAAATCAGCAGTTGCCAAACTTTTTCTACTGAAGAGGAAACATTTGTAGGTTAATATTGACGCGGCGGGTACCATTTCGTGTTTTCTTCCCCAGATTTTTCATTGTTTGATATTATTATTAGCGATATAATAAATGATTATTTTATAATACATTAGAAAAATGTATACAAGATATACAATTTATTTTAAATAAATATACACGCTTAAGATAATTTGATGTATGCACTGCATTTTATTGGTCAAAGCTTCATAATTTGAGAGAAGGAAATATGAGCAGATAAATATTGATTATATGCACTTATATTTAGTGATTATATTTATATTAACATGGGTGATAAATAGTCAGGAAGCAGTCATAGAAATTTTTTTATTTGTGCCAACATTTCAACCCAAACATGTGGGTCTTCTTCAGGACGTGGTTTGAGCACTGAAGGCTTTCAAGTACTAACCTATGTCCGTGTCAGTACTTGAAAGCCTTCAGTGCTCGAACCATGCCCTGAAGATGACCCACATGTTTGGGTTGAAACGTTGGCATAAATAAAAAAAAAAAAATTATAATGACTGCTTCCTAACTATTTATCACCCATGATATGTAGAACAATCGACTAGCTCCCTTCAATATTTATATTAAATAAATAGTGATTATATGCGCTTAATAAATAGTGAATAATGACCAACTTTGTTACTTACGGTGGGTCGGCTCCAATAATCTTGGTTAAAGTTAACAACCTATGTTAAACTAACTTTAGTAAAAACTTATCGGTTTATATTTAGTCCCGTCCGCTCCGATGGATTTTCAATCCGAGTTAGTTAACTAGGGTAAGCGTGGTGTGACGTAACCGGCACTGTAGCTTATTGCTTGAACTTGTTTGGAAATTCCTAGCAGCATAATACTTCCATAAAACTGTTATGAGCATAATAGTCCAGTAAAGTTAGAAAGGGGAGGGGCAACCTTACCCCTACGTCCAAAAAATACAGAGGAAACTTCTCAGAAATAGCTCATTAGCCTCCCAATATTTTAACAGGCAAAAAGTCCCCAAGAATCCCTGAGTTTTGATGGAAGGAGGGGGAGAAGGACAGAAAACTGGTATTATTTTAGTTTTTTTAGAATATCTCAAAAACTATGAGATTTTTTGTAAAGATTACCCACTAAAATCCGCTAAGTTCAGGTTTTTATGAATTCAATGATTCTTCACGATTTATTTTGTAACCCCCAACTGGACTGAAGATATCACACTTTCAGAAAAACTTCCCTGTTTGATGAGTTTTAAGTCTATAATAATTAATTTGTGGTTTGTTACAGAGTAAGTAGAGATTCATCCTGAACTGTGTAAAAAGATGTAAAAATATTCGGTTCGATTCCTAATTTTACAGTAGTAATAATATTTTTACTCAATTAGAGAAAATGTAAAAATGAAAAAAAATGTATTGACTTAAAGCTCATTGAACAAGGAAGTTGTTTCCGAAAGTGTGCTTTCTTTAGTCCAGTTTGGGAATTATAAAATAAATCGCAAAGTATTCTTGATTTCATGAAAGCCCCCGGACTTAGGGTAATTTAACTGCTTAAAGGTCTCCTTTTTACTGATGGAATACCTTATCGGGGAGTACCTGTAGAGAATTTTATAACCGTAATCGAACAGAAAATGAAGACAAAATAGGAACAGGTATGGTCGAATGTAACCGAAAATAAATTGAGGGAGGTTAAGGGTGACGTTTCCTCTTGGGCATCGTCAAATAGGAATAACCGCAGAGAGGAAGTAATTCATACGCTGCTGAGTATAGGTCATACACGCCTTACCTGTGGGACTCCTCTGACAGTAAAACACATTTTAACAGAACGCAGAGCTTACGAAACATTTAAACTATCTTGTGACTTGACAAACGATCTACACTTCATTTTACAATGAAATTGATAAATTATTTTCTTTTCTGAAATGTTCTAAACTTGGAAATACAATCTGATTCTCAATGAAAATAAGGCCATGAAAATGACCCTAGTAGTTGAAGCCTAAAAATAAAAAAAGTCTCCTTTAAATTGTTCAAAGAAAGACAAAATTTACTTCCATTTAATGTAAATTTAATCTGGTTTACTATAAAATAATTGGTTATAACCGAAATTAAACTTTTTGTTAGTTATAACGTTTGTTTTAATCAACGTAAATCGTGGTTGGCTTAAAAATGACAACATTTAACTTTCCTGGTTGTCAGTGACTTTTAAGAATCATAAAAAGAAATAAACTTTGAATAATAAATTTAACGATCTAAGATGTTAAAAAAACTAATTAAACTTCAAAAAAGTATCGTCTACTATGAACAACATCAATTTCCTGGTTTAGAGCAATTTTTGTTTAATGTTGAAATGCAATAAATATAATCCTGATTTTATCAAAAACATTTACAAGGCCATTTGTAATTTTATAGAGATTTTAAAGTTTTTTAATATTGTACTGAACTTATATCTTAAAAATATCAGTTTTCTATTCTTTTCCTTTTCCCTTCCCCCATGAAAACCTGATGCGGGATTCTTTGGAACTTTTTATCAGTTATTATGGAGAAGGTAATGAACAATTTCTGACAAGTTTCATCTTTATTTTTTTAAAGTTGAAGGCAATCCGTAATTTTACTAACTTATATTTCTTTTGAAATGGATGCCAAATTATTAATGTCAAAAATGTATATTGAATTGAGAACTGATTCTTTTGTTATTTCATATTTTAATTTTATTTCGGAGTTTTTGTGAACTTATTAAAACGGTTATAATTGCATGTTTCTTATTCGGTCCTTTAAGTACCAATTTGATGCTTTTATTGATTAATTATCTGCAGAAAACATTTCCTTAATATAAAATCATGAATTTTTTCTCGTTGTTGTGCGAAAATGACAAATGAACTGTTTTTAAAAAAATGTTTCTCTTAAATTAAACTGGAACGATTTGTGTCTAGTTTGAAGTAATTATAGATAAAGTGACACTTAAACATTGGTCAAAGATTTAATTGTGGGCTCAAGATCGTTAGCTAAGCTTATTTACTTTACCGAGTGTAAAGGCCACTGAAGGTTGCTACAACTAAAATTTTGGTAATCGGTGGTTAACCACCGGCAACTGCCAGTGCCGGTCTTGTAGGAAAAAAATTACCAAGATTAACCGTAAAATATTGTTAAAACGCCTTTTTTTTATATATTATTATATTTAAATTAATTCTTCATTAGTTACGTAATGGCGATCGCTGTTGTTCTAGGTTAGGATAGGTGGCGGCATGGTTGATGACCCATGGAGTGGGTTAGTTTAGAAACAACCGTTTTTAATTGTCGAATAACATGAGATTGGTTTAATCTGTATTAAAATCAAGAAGCATTGACCCCAAAAGTTGTTTAGTGTTTAGGTGTTTAATAAATGCTTATTTGAGAAACGGGCCATAGAAGAATTTTGGCCAGGGTTGTGAATATCAGAACCCTTTTAGCTTTAAGTAATTCATATGTTTTGGCTTCGAATTATTATTTCCGGAAGCATATTTGACTAAAAGATAAAGCACCATTTAGGCAACCAAAAAAAAAATAAAAGAAGTCCAAAATAAAACTGTCGACAGCTTTTAGTCAAAATGGAACCTCTACACCACTTTATATATAATTTTTTCTTTCTAAAAGAACAATCTTAAATTTATTGCGGAAGGTATAGCATAAGTTATCCGTGTGGAATAAATATCGCGGGTTGTCAGTTGCATATTTGGAATGGGCTCTTTTTGGAAATGGTCCAACATATTTCTAACTGGCCAATATTTCTTCGTCAAATAATAAGTCTGCTTGAGGATGAAATATCCTCCGTCATATCTGATACCATCCATCCTCGCAATCTGTCATCTTTCAAGATATAATTTATTTAAGATTTATATGCCTGGTCTATAAGTAATGAAATATGACTATTTCGTAATGGGTTGCAATAGGTTTCGTATTTTTTATCAACCTGTTTTTCTATATTAATTGTCTGTGCCATCAATTAGAGTAATTGATTTCGTCAGGAAGGGGTACAGTAATTTTGGTACTTTTCGAAAAATATTATTTTTGTCGATAAAAAGAAATGTGTCCGTCCGCGGCTTTCCTCGTAAACTACTATTGAGATTTGGTATCAAAGTCAAAGGTCACCCGAAGATGATCCTCGAAACTCTGAGCATTACTAACCGCCCTTTGGTTCCGAAATGGCGGCCGTCAATCCTATGTCACTTTCTTTAAAAAAAAATTAGACAGAAAAATCATCCTTATAGGACAACTTGGTACAGATGTACGCCCTTTTGAACCTTTTGCATACATTTTAATACAAAAATAATCTTTCTTATTTTGATTTTTTGATAGACCACCACTTCTATCGTACAAAGAGTGTAAGTGAGCTACACTATTATTGTTACTAATGTCATTAATTGTGAAAATATGTTATACTACTCAAAGAATGTCTTCTATATCTACAGACCTCATATTTGTTATTTGAAGTATAAAATCCCATCAAATCACCTTTATTCTTCTTCATAAACCTATGACGTCCTGCCCTACAGTATACTTTAACAATACCCCACTTATTCCTGTTTAACAAAGCCGTAACTTGGAATCCTCATACCAGACTGAAACTGCTCGACGTTTCCGACGACTTACTAGACAAACGCTCTAAGCTTCCAATCAATAACAAAAGACTCATATACATGACTATAATAAGACCTATTTGGACTTATGGAGCTGAGCTTTGGGGCTCCACTAAGCCATCGAATTCCTCTCGTATCGAATCCTTGCAATCCAAAATCCTCAATGCTTCTTACTTTTTCACAATTAAAACCATGCATAAAGACCTTAATGTTCCTTAAGTTTCTGACCTTGCTCAATCCAGATTCCTATCCTTACATAACAAACTTCAGAACCATCCACACCCTCTCGTTTCCAACCTTGGCTCCACTTCGATCCCTGATAATCCTCAGAGGCGTCTGAAAAGAAGATGGCCTCGAGATCTATTGTAAATACATTTCTAGAGTGTTGCCGGTGGGTAGTTTCTCAACAAGTGGTTTCATCTTATTATATTCTTGTGTTCACATCTACTCAGTGTATTTTTATTTCTAAAACACTTGTATATATCGTAAATATAAAAAAAATAAATGTCTTTGTTATATACGAAAAAAATGGTATCTTAATAAGACGAATTTTTTATTTTGTTTTTCCAGTAGTAGAGAGGAAAGTAGTTTGACACGTTACATATATTACAGAGGACGTGATGGCCGAGGAGGTTGGGTCCCGGAGTGCCCACTTGTGAATGGGTCCAATTTCCGTTTAGGTCAGTTAATTTTCATTCTTCGGCAGCTCTATGATTAATCTTGACACTCCCACTTTGGTAATTACTCAACGGCAATCACAGGTTGGCAAAAAGGACCTTAAGGTCCACTTGCCGTACTAGTCCTCTAATCCCCTCCCACTAGAACCAGTTTGTAAACAGAATAAGTATATATTTATATTACAGACAGATATGCCTATTTTATTCCATCTTTTTCGTTATTAAAAAAAATCATTTTAGTTATTATTAGTCATCTACCTGGAATCCTCATACTAGACTTGACAAACGCTCTAAACTTCCAATATACTCATTTACACTACCATCATTAGGCCCATTTGGACATACGGTATTGAGCTTTGGGGCTCTACAAAAACATCAAATTCTTCCCTTATCCAATCCTACCAATCGAAAATCCTCCGTAAAATTCTAAATGGTCCTTATTACGTAACAAATAAAATTATCCATAAAGACCTAACATTCCTTTTGTGGAAGACTTGGCCCAAACTAGATATACCTCTTTTTATTCCAAACTCTTTAGTCACCCCAATGCTCTAGTTTGTAACCTTTCATCCAACATAATTCCTGACAACCCTCCGAGCCGTCAGAAAAAAAGATGGCCAAGGGACCTCCTAAATTAATTTATTTTTGAAGTGTTATCCATGGGTAGCTTCTTCACAAGTACCTTCATGTAATATATTCCTGTAGTGGATTTACTGCTTTGTATATATGTTTACAGTTGTAAATATCAATAAAATAACAAAAAAAAAATAAAAATGTATTATTAGCCCTGTTGTTTTTTGCATGCTTCTTTATTGCTTATTTTTAAACAGGTATTTTTGCATACTTGTTTACTGGTTATGGTTTGCTTACTAACTACGTGTTCTTGTCTCGACTTCCAAACGATAGCCCTGTGGATGACCCTGTTGTTTTGGTCGAAACTTCGGCTAGCCTAATAAAAATATTTTGTCTGAAATTTTTGATAATTTGTTTTTCATCCTTTAATTGTTTAGTCGACTACTTGCCCATCTCTAAATTTTTTTTACTAACTAATTATTCAATAGGTCTGTACTTTTTATAAATATTGTTTTATTATTTTAAATAATCATCAATTGTAATCGAATAGGATGGTTGGGGTGATCAGTCAAAATAAAAAAATAGCAAAAATAAATAATAATATCTATTTTAAGTTCTTGATATTTTGATATTCTCTTGATCCCAACCACCCTTCTTTTCGATTATTCCGGTTTTTAAAGTGGATGGTGGAGGGGATACTCCAAGAAATTACTGCTCCAGAGCGCTTCTTACCAAGTTACAGTACCGGCTGTAGTATTTTCTCAGTACGTCACTTGTTGAGAAATATATACATTTAAATATATATATTCCGAGTATGTACTCTCTTATTTATTTAGATAGCGAATGGAACAGACAGGCACCACCCCTCGGGAATACACTAGACAGCTTGAAGTCGTTCTCGTTTGGACTGGGTAGTGAATTCGGGTTGTCACTCCTTTGGCAGGCCCGTGTGGAATACAGAATGGGGTATTCTATCAGCTGAGGATAGTAGGTCGTAAGGTGATTCGGTATTTCAGAGGGTGGTGTTTTGTAACGGTTATATTTCATAAATGTTATAAATAACGTTGTACCTAGAACTTAAAGTAAAAAAAAAAAATTAATAATCTGTTTGCGCACATCACATTATTTTCGCTTACCCAGCCTAATTGAATTTCGACCATGTTTATTTATATATCATTACCAAATGTTGTTTCGACTCGTAAATAAACTGGTTAATTATTTTCGGAAAAAATAATTGTATTTCCAGGGATGAGCAACGTCTTTAAGGTTTTTGAAAATAAAGTATTGAGTAGAATATTCGGACCGAAGAAGGATGAGTTAACGTTCGTTAACGAAAGAATTCCTATAATGTTTGTATTTTTTGTACCGAATGGTAAACATCCGAGGGGTAGACCGAAGCTAAGGTGGGAAGATTGTGTTATAGCCGATTAGAAAGGGCTGGGTTTGGACGGCGAACGGTGGAGGGAGGTGCGTAATAAGCGATTGGTGGTGTCGGCATCGAACCTTCGGGTTCTAGGTTTGGACGGTGTGAAATAAGTGATTGATGGTATCGGCATCGAACCTTCGGGTTCGCTAAGCCTTTTATTATTATTATTCTTTCCAAACAATTATACATCTAAAGTAACATTACTTTCCTAGAGACAAAGAAAAAGAAATAAAAGGTAATTCCAATTATTGGCCTTAAAATATTTTTTTTTTCATCATTAGTAATTTGCTAAAAAAAAATTAGCATAACTTCTGTAACACATTTAAAAATCAAAATCAAAACAAAGGATATTACCTTTGCCAGGTAATAGAACAGATGAGAAACATCTAGAGACCAAATTGTCTGATTGTCAGCATCGAGTATTCAGATTCGCTAAATCTTTTATCATCTATATTATTTCTAAAAGGTGTTTTTTCGTCGGTACGCCAAAACTTCGTCAATTCTTCATCAAATCCAATGTCCGACCACTCATTTTGAAGATATTCTTCTCCTTCACATGCGAAAAATAGTCTCATCCCCCAAAATTTCTGGAAAAAAGTTATGAACGTGAAGAAACTTTATTTGCGAATAACTCAAAAGATATGCATTTTTTTTTATTGTACCTATGATAATTAGAAAGATCACTAAATTATCTATATAACAAAAACAAAATCGTATAAATCGGACAATTATTAACAAAGATACTGTCCATTAGTTTTGGTATACTTAATAATGTGTTCCTGTTTAAAGATATTGCATTTAGGAGTAGAATAGTCTTCTACATTTTTTTTTCATGGCTTTTATATTAATTTTATTATTTCTTAAAGAAATTTCGTTTTTCTTACATTTTATTTTTTTTAAATAATTTAGTATATTCTATGGTCGGAGCATTATTTTGTATTTATTACTTTTATTATCATTCCAGTATTTAAAAATAGGTCCTAGCAAAGCAATTTGTATAAATATTTTGGTCTATTATGTTTAATAGACTATTGTAATCGACCAAGGAAAAATTATTAGTTCCTTCCATAATACATAATATTTAGGAACTACTTATTTCCATATTTTTTAGCTATTTCTTCACTAAACATAATTTACTGCGAATTTTTCGCACCGGCCAACTAGTCAGTATTATGTTTTGACAATTAGATCTCGATTTTCTTTTGTAAATAATTAATAAATAACTATTATTGGTATAGAAATATAGGCTCAAATGTTTTCACCCATCATTTTATATTTATCTTACTTCTTATATATTTATGTATGTGTATATGTATATGTAATTTCCTCATAACAAATATATATATATATATATATATATATATATATATATATATGTATATACATACATATATACCTGTTATGAGGGAATGAAGCCTGGCTGAGGTTGAAGAATCGGGTTTTGATGGAAGCGCTGGCCCGGTACCAAACCATCTCGCTATAATGAGGCCATTGATGACGGCGCGTATAATTTGTCACGATTGCGTTTAGTCGCCGAGGATCAGGTGTCCATCTTCTTGTCTTCGGAGGGCACTGTCGTGACAGTTACAATTATATGCCAGGGGACAACTCTGTATTTATTCACTGTCACTATCTTTATCAGCCTTCACGTTAGTCTGTTAATCTTTTTTCTTTTAGTCTTAAGTGACATTTTTTTTTTCCTTCACATCAGACTACCGATTACTTAAGTGCTTAATAATAATTAGGAGCTTGATGAATTTTCCTATTGTTAAATTAAAAAAAATTGTGCACGTATTGAAATATATATGACTAGTTGTATATATATATATAGTTGGCCAGTGCAAAAAATTTTGTTTAGTGAAGAAATAGTAAAACAATATGAAAATAAGTATTATGTATTATATAAGAAAGGAATTAATATTTTTTCCTTATTTGATTACAATATTCTATTAAACATAATAGACCAAAATATTTATACAAATTGCTTTGGTAGGACCTATTTTTAAACGCTGACTGAAAAGATAATAAAAGTAATAAACACAAAATAATGCTCCGATCATAGGATATTCTAAATTATTAAAAAAAAATAAAATGTAAGAACAACCAAATGTCTTTAAGAAATAATAAATTTAATACACAAGCCAGGAAAAAAAAACTTAGTAGATTATTTTACTCCTAAATAATATCTTTAAACCGAAAGACATTATCAAGTATACCAAAACTAATGGACTGTATCTTTGTTAATAATTGTAATTTGAGTTCTAAATTATTTAAGAAGGTACAGTTTGTGTCATTTCGTGTAGTTTATAAGCCTCTATACCCCTGCGAAATTCCGTGTAAATATGTTGTAATAAAATACAAATCGCAACTCTTTTCCTCCTTAAAAAAATATTTCAAAATACTTTACTCCTTCCGTAAATACAAATTCTTTAAATTTAACATATTTCTATTAGATTTTTGCAATTTTTGTTTGTATTGTGGGTAATTTAGTAATCTTTCTAATTATTATTTGTAAGTAAAGTAAATAAAGTTTCTTTTTCTCTATAACTTTCTTTCCAGAAATTTCGGAGGGATGAGATTATTTTTCGCATGTTAAGGAGAAGAATATCTTGAAAATGAGTGGTCAATCATTGAATTTGATGAAGAATTGACCAAGTTATGGCTTACCGCCAAAAAAACACCTTTTAGAAATAATATATAGGATTATTAAAACGGTATTTTTAATTCAGGTGCGCTTAAAGTGTCTTTGTTCTAGATAAATAAGGTCGAAATTCACAAAAACGTATTTGAAAGTTAATTAACCTATATTAAAATCGCGCAAAATCAAAGACTTTGCGATAATTTTAAATGTATTAAGCAGTGAACGCACGGACAGGAGATAATCAATTGTATTTTACTATAGTTCATACGATTATAAGATGTTGTACTTTATTTGAAAGTTTCATTTAAAGTCCTTTTTTTTTTCTTCGTTTATTCTCTACCTTGCCATTTTTGGCATATGTGAGAAGGGGGAGGTTGAGAGGTACAACCAATACAATACATTCCGTTGGTCCGCCATGAATTCAATTTTAACAGGCCCTGGCCAGATTCGAACCGGCGCATATAGTTTCAAAATTTCTAAAGTAGGCAACGCTCTAACCATCACGACCTCATTAAATGAAGTGAAAGGAAAAATAATTTTATTCTAGGACTGAAATACCCTTAGAAAAATAGCAGAGTTCAAGAAATATGTACATAAGTCTGGCACTGATAAATAACACAAATATTTAAAAAAAAATGGTTCTTAATAATTAACTGTTGATTGTTGCGAAAGTTTGAATGTGTGTGGTTTATTATATTATAAATTATACAACTGTTCATTTAATTACATATGTGTTGAACTCCTGTAACCTCCTACTCTTTTAATACAAAATCATGGATTTAAGAACTGGTGTCCTTCGTTACGGTCCCTCCTGTTTTGTATATCTAAAATAAAATATGATTGTCACTGAAACTTTTTTATATAATTGAGAGATATGTTACGATTTAATGAATTTTTCAGAGAATTGACTGTTGATACTTTTTCTTTTACTTTCGCTTACCTATATATGTAATATATAGTAAGTGTGCATATTTGCTGTACCGAATGGGAAGCGTCCGTGGGGTAGACCGAAGCGAAGGTGGGAAGATTGCATGAAAGCCGATCTGAAGGGACTGGGTTTGGACGGCGAACGGTGGAGGGAGGTGTGTAATAAGCGATTGGTGGCGGGTTCGCTAAGCCTTTTATTATTATTATTATTTATAGTAAGTGTAAGTATTGCGATCGTGAAAATTTTTGAATCTGAGTTTTCAGCAAAAATAACGTTTTGAGGTCCCCTGAGTCCAAATAACCAAGTCTCGAAAAATGGCCTGTGTTAGAAAAAAACAATATATAATATAGAAAGTTGTAGAAGGTAACGAAGAGTGGCGAAAATATAAATAATAACACGTTTTCAAGGAAATCAAATGAAATTTTCTTATTAAATGTAAACTTTAAAAATAATTTGTAATGTTTGAAAAAGTATTTAAAACTCACGGATTCCAGGGAATGACATTGTTTAAGATACTATTTCATTGTACTTGTGTGAAAGAAGAATATAAAAATATTTCATGAATACGTTTATAACCTTAAATATATTTACTGTAGTTTCATAACTCTAGGTCTGTTATTATATTTAAATCATTAGGTATCTATCGTACGTTTGTTTATTCCGAAAAATCATTATGTAACCTTGTAGAAAATTAAATAAATAAATAATTTGATATATTTTCCCTTTGCGATATTCCAACAGAATCCACTTACAATCATGATAACTTTTGACCTGTCCATCACAGACAATCTCTCTATTCTGTTTTAGTAAACTTTATAATGGAAAATAACAGTTTAATTACTAATAGTTTTACAATCCATAATCAACCATTGATATAATAAATAGGACTTTTGTTATTTTAATAGTATTTACGATTTGTTAGCTGTAATATTTTAGCTTTAGCTCAGTTAAAAATGCAATTCAAAAATTTTATAATAGGGCAACATGATCAGAAAACAATTTCTATTTAAAGTTGACCGGTAAGTGAAAGTTGTGTGTTGCGCTCACCAGATTTTTTTGTTTAATTAAATCATAATTTATGTTATTTTGAATTCATTTACGCAACTTTAAAAGAGAAATAGATGAGGAGCATATTCTAGCGAACCATAATGTAGGGACAGAAATTATTCCCTCTATGCCATTGGGACCGAAGGCTGTATAACTTATTGCTACAAGTGGTTGTACGAGGGGTTGGGGGGGGGGAGGGGAGGGGGAAAGAGGGTTAGTGAAGCGTTCTCAACTCGCTATCTCACATTCTGTTCCCTCCCTCCTTCCCCCCCACTCCTATCTCCGCCTCCTTAATTAAATTAAATTACTTCTAAACTCATCCTCTAACAGCTTTGCGGAGTTGCGAAAGTTTTTTTGTCAAATTGTTGTAATCAATGGTTCCAAGTTCTGCCTACTCCGCAATCTGATCGCCTTCGAAAAGGAGTAATCTCGTGCATTTTGCTCATCACTCCATTATCATTATCAATTCAGTCTAAATAAAACGAGGGTGTTTTAATTTTCACACTAATATATGTTTTTATGAATGTTTTAATAATTTTTGAATCTCTGTTTAAAAATATTTAATTACAATTACAATGCCTAGAATGTAGGATTGAAAAAATGGTAATTTTTCATAATTGGTAATTGGTTGACTGTCGTGGATAATGAAGAGAAGAATAGTTGGGGTGCTCAGTCAAAAAGGAAGGCAAAAAATAAATTATAATATTTATTTTTTACATATGCCGACGTTTCGACCTGAAGTTCAGGCCTTCATCAGGGCTAAGAAAATAACCAGATAACAAGGTATGAGAAACATAAGTAATGATGGTAAAAAAGATAATAAAAAATGAGAAAATAAAATAAAAAAAATTATTAGAAAAATAAAATAGATAGATATAAAGTAAAATGAAATTGTTAGAATAATGACTAAGAACTAAGAGGGGCGCCTAGATCACCTTTTTCGGGTTTTCGCTTATATAAGGAAAACTATCCATCGTATCAACAAAAACGTTATATACAATTTTTTTTTTAATTTCTTTATTGAGTATTATAACAATCTGTCTGTTGGACATTGGTTATAGTGAGGTAGGATGACATTCACACTATATGTACAAAAAAATAAAATAAATAGAACAAAATAATAATCAAAAGTATATACAATAGACAATAAAATAAAATAACCTAAAAAATAAGAAAATTAAAACTAAGGAAAAAAAAAAAAAAACATGCATACCTATATACAATCAGGCGAGGGAACTCCAGGAGAACCCTGCGCTACTCTTCCAACCGCGTCATGGTACTAAAGCCAGCGGAGATTGGTCGAGAGCACTTTAGCCACATACACACATGTCTTGAGTGAAGAATCTGGCCATTGCCAGAACTCCAATTTATATAATCTACAAAAGGTCGCGAGGCCACTGCCGTTTCAACCTTCTTGGAGGATTATAGGGATGGGAGATGCTTGATAGGGATTGTGCAAGAGGATTTGGGTGGTAAGTAAGGTTCTGGTGAAATTTGGAGAATTTTTCTGGGATAAGGTCTAGGACAAATGGGATGTTAAGGTCATGATGTAGGGTTTTGTTGGATACATAGAAAGGAGCATCGACTATTGTTCGAAGGACTTTAGACTGGAAGGATTGGATGCGCTTGATGTTAGAAAATTTTGCTGATCCCCACAGTTCTAGTCCGTAAGTCCAAATAGGTTTCAGTATTGTCTTGTAGATCAGTAGCTTGTTTTCAATGGAAAGTTTAGATTTTCTGCTTAGTAGTCGGTATAGTTGGCCCTATCGTCGGTTGAGTTTTTGTCTTTTGAGTCTAGTATGCGGGTTCATTAAATAGAATAGATTAAATAGAATAGAAAATTGAATTTTATTCTGAGACTAAGTCCCCTTACAATAACAATGATGAATTGATATAAAAGAAAATACAAATCTGTCCAATGCCTACAATTGGATGAGCGTGTTTTATTTTCAATCTTGTGAATATGGCTATTTCTTTTCTGTTTTAACACGAATGTTGTAGAACCATGAGTGTCGGGAGACGTTAGGCTGGATAGTGAAAATGATCTTTGACTTTGGAACTTGACTCCCAGGTGATGTGCTTTGTAGTATATTTGAATATTTGCAAGCGAAGCCGCAGATGAATTGCTTGTATTACTTTTCAAACTGTTCCATTTGTAAATAAATCAATGCTAATAGCTAAGAAAATCATTATATATTGTAATTATTTATAAAATATTTTTAACAGTCTCCATGCTGTCTTTAGCAGTGCCTGAAGGAATGCCCTGAAGAAGACCTACAACGTAGGTCGAAACATTAGACACTGTAATAAATATAATATAGTATTTTTTGACTGCCCTCTCCCGACTAACGATACGATATGACAACTGCTTGCAGCGGAGGGATAGTGTTGTTTAGTAACCAATGGAGACGACGCTTATTTTCATGTCGATCGTAGGGACCACTTATCGATATTATTACAGCGATATTACTCTCTCTCCGACCATAAAGGTTACTCAACCGTCGCGTGTTGGGATTTGATCTATTGCTTAGAGTACAGCTTTATTTATAGTCGTAGCTTAAAGTGCTCTAGAAGATTACTTGGACAATACACGACAGTAAACAGCTGATTTATTCTACAACAGTTATCAAAATAATGTAGTGAAAATGCCGATTCATATATATCATGTATTCTGACATCATATTGTGTCACATCTATTTCACAATACACTGTAAACGTTGTTTTTTTTTGTTTTTTTCAATTTCTTTCTTCATTTTAATGATTTATATTAATTCAGATAGCTTATTTGTTTCAATGTTGTACTATTTTTTTTTTTTTTTTTTATCAGTTCTGAATTTCCAATGACGAAATATGAACGACTTTCACTTTTTATACTTGCAGTAAAATTGAACGAGCAACTATATTTTCTTAGGGACTATATGAAATTTCTTTGAAAAAATAATATTATAGGTATTTTATTTTTTTTTTAAAGAAACTTCATAATTATCAAAATATCAATATTAGCCCCTATAACGCACTACATTCTATATGAAACTGGCTAGATGATTATAATTTTTTTTAACTGTCAGATTTAGGTATAATTCCTAAAACGAAAACGATAGTTTTAATTTTAATTTATAGATTAAAATATTTAAATATCGACTATGGCCATTACTAAACTATCTTATTGATACCTAAATGTTATTTTTATTTAAATTGGTATTTATATTTAAAGATAATAATATATATAAATTTCTTCTGTTCATTATTCCTAGAATTGGTGTCTTGAGTTTTTATTTGTTATATAAATTAGGCCATTATTCACCAACATTTTATTAATTAGCTATTTTATTACGACGTTTCGACCATCACTAGGGCCATTTTCAAGTCTTTTTGAATCCACCATTAGGTATTCATTAATAATTGTCCTGATATTTAAAAGTTTCTCCTACGTCATTTCTGGAGGTACTCTCTGTCAGATTAGAGCACGCTTCCATACACGTAACATGAGCTTAATATAATAACTCCGAGAATATTATGTAAATATACGTATTCGGTTTTCATAGATGCTATTGTTGGTATTATTTAATAATTAATTGTATAAATTACGCCGATATAAATATTAAAAATTTTAGTTATGAGGATACTTATAACAATAAAAATACACACAATAAAATATACATCAATAATAGCGTTTATAATTTTTAGTTTCACTTCCCCTCTGTCTAAAAATTCCACGCCAGATTTGTAAAATGTGCATACATAACTTCATTTAAAATTTCTACGCGATCGCAAATATATTACTTATGTCTTAACTAAAAGTTTTTACGAATTCAGTTCTAACATTTAAAGAAAGCTCAGTTCTAAGTATTACACTCAAATTTTGGGCGAGGCAATCTTAACGGAAAGGAGGAAAATATTATTTATTGCTCTCTCTGACAATGAAGCCATTACCCATTATTATTAAAACTGGCTCTCAATTTTCGATGTTTGCCATAAATTTTACCTACATTATTTGATTTTTTTATTTTGTCTGTGTTTGTGTTTCTGATGTATAAACAAACGTTTAATGCCATTTTCCATTAAAAAATTTACAATGTATATTTTGAGTTTCTTACTGTTAGATAGGCAGGGACAGCCCACTGTGCGGTGATACCGGTGTAACCAAAACAAGTTTGTAAATCCTCCACAAACCTTCCTCTCTACATCGTCTTGATATGGAATATCCCTTCTTCCTAGGATTTGACTTCATTTTAATGAACCCCTTCCAAACCTCGACTTCGCATTTAATGGCATGGCTTCCATGTAAAGTTCTCCTCTCAAACTCCTCTTCGACGGTAACCATGTATTGTTTAATGAGTTACAAGATCATATTTAACAATGTGTCATGTTACATAACGTGTTAATTTAAGGATCCTTATTTTGATCCTGCATTTTAAAATTTCTATGAATAATACATAATGATATGAATAATAATACATTTTTTTACAATTTTAATAATATAATTCATATAAACGGAGTTGAGTTTTATACATATACATGTATAAGAATATACATAAATATGATACCTAATTAACTATATTAATAATAAAAACCATGTATAATATATTATACAAATTATTGTGTTTGATATAACTATAAACAAAACGATCTTCCTTTAGCAAAATAAAATATAATGCTTAGTCCTAATGTCAATGATGAAACTATTTATTTTTGAACAAACAAAAAGAGATTTCTTAATTTTAAACAACTTTATACATACCAGTATAACATTAAATTTATATAAGTAATAATTGTACTTATTTAATCTTTATCGTCACAATTACCATCAATATATTCATTTAAATACTTACGTCTAAAAGCTACATATATAAGGCAATGCAACAAAAAATGGTATAAATCTTCTGGTTTGCATATATTACAAATGGGACATTCAGCACTTTTATCGAGAAAACTATTTTGAAAGCCGTAAAAAGTAACCTTTAAGTTCTCCGGCTGTCACAGTCTAAGTTGGCTGATCATTATATGCTTTTTTATTGGCCCCTTTAAGTTTTAGATGATATTCACCCTTAGTCAATCTACTAATTTTTCTAAAGTTTTGATTAAATTTTGAGGAGTTGATCGGAGGAGGGGGAGGGGGTGCGGTCAAATAAATTCTAAATCATGCAAATAGTATTATTTAATTTTTTTCCGACGTTTCGACCCACTTTGCAGGTCTTCATCAGGGCTACAAAAGATACAAAACATGGTGAAAATAAAATAAATAAATATAAGTAGATATAAAATAAGAAGAAGTTGTCTGATAAAAAAAATAAAAAGATGATATCAGAGAAATAGTGGGTGAAAATGTAGTTAAAATATCAAGTATTATAAACAAGATTGTTTTGTATCTTTTGTAGCCATGATGAAGACCTCTGCAAAGTGGGTCGAAATGTCGTCAAAAAAATTAAATAATACTATTTATATAATTTAGTATTTATTTGACCGCACTCCCCCCTCCTCTCTCCCCGATCAACTCCTCGTATTATATCACGGTCAAGCATTACGACATCATTATGATTAAATTTTGAGATCGATATAGATTAAGTATCGAGAAAAAATTTATTAGATATTAATTTTTAATAATTCAACCGATTCTATGGCTCTCAACATACTTGCCAATTGTGGATACCAATTATACTTTGCATTAATTAAATATTTAGAAGAATTTTTTTTTTAATTTGAAAACAAAGTTTTGGTAATCGGTTATCTTCGATTAGGTCTACTTTTCAGTAGCAGCAGATCATGTTTTTAAGAACGCTTATTTCTAATGATTCTAGACCCGTTTGTAAACGCACATAATGATTAGGTGACCAATGATATATTGCTTTAAAATATCTCAATGCAACGCTTTCTATTTTGTGACAGTATAATGGAGCCCACACCTCCGCTGTGTACAAAAGAACGGAATTCACCAAGGAATTCAATAATTTAAATTTAGCATCTAGAGAATTTGATCTTGACCTCAATAAGATTTCCTGAACTGAATATGACGACAACTTTGATTTTTTTTTTTTAGGAAATTATTTGGTGCCTGAGAAAATAAATCCGAAGATAAAAAAAAACACTCCTAAATAATTATACTGTTTAATTATATCAATTTTAAATTTATTACAGAAGACAGGTTTAACTTTACTAACATTACCACGTTTTTTAAAAATCACACATTTTGTCTTTTAAACAAATACAAATACCCACAATGAAATGTAAATAAATTTTTACTTTCACTTCGTATTTCGACTGAAAATACTTATTTCTGCTAAGAAGGGGTTGGTAATTGAAAGCTGCGTGTGATGCGCGCACTGAACTAGATTTTTTTCACTAACCAATGTATTTACATATTTGATACATACGATGTTTGAGAAGCAGAGGATGTAGTAAGATCGATATCCCTAGCTGGCTAACTATCGATTTCTTGCCCAGTTGGGACAAGATGATTCGCTGCCTTCTTTATAGCTGCGGTCAGCTGACCAACCCTCTCGGCTTTGATCTAGTTCTTAGGTTGGTAATCCTGTAAGATCCTCTAGCTCAATAGTATTGAGCAATTTCTATTGCAATAATTGTTAAACTATAATAATGTAAATATTATAAATTAATTTAAGCTGTGTATGTACAAATAATACATATCTGCTGAAGAAAATAATATCAAATATAACAGGTAGGAACTACCACTCACATAATTCTTTTTATTTATTTTTTTTTATCTTCAAATCTCCATCCACACCTCTTATAAAAACTAGCAATACCTCTTGCCTGGTCTGTTTACATGCTTAAATCAGGAAAGGAAATCTCTCATCCAGCTCCTTTATATAATTTTTTAGTGGTTTTTGCCGTTCTATCAAATTGAGAGGTCATTGTGAATCCAAGGTATTTGAATGTGTCTAATCTAGATAACGATTTCTTTTCTACTCGAAACTAGATAGATAGAGCCTAGCTTGGCTATAAATAAAATTTACAATATTTAACGTTTAGAATGGTTTTCACAAAACACGAATAGCAATAAAAATTAAAAAGAAATAAAACGATTACTGCATAATAATAGTTATATGAACCAGTTACTATGATAGAAACAATAAAAAATAAAAATATTTATAAATATAAACAAAATATTACTCTTAAGATAAACTAAAAACAAACGCTTAATAGAATATGGCTATGATCAACAATTTTGTGTATGCACTTTGTGCACTCCCATCATATAATAGTAAACTTTATTTAACTTACCTATACAATCGATATTCAATATGGTTTCGATGTTGTGGTTATCAGAAGATTCTGAGATGAAGTTTTGAAGGAATTTTTGTCTATAGTCATTGTACGCTGGGCAGTGAAGGAGAATGTGATGTAGACTATTGTAGATAAATTGACTGCATGATATACAGGTTTCTTGAGACTCGATCGAAAATGTTCTATTTTTTGCATTGACTCTGATATGTTCTGGGTTTGCAACTCTTAATTGACTAACACATCTCAATTTCTTTATGTGGACTTTGAATGTAATGTACGTTTCAGGATCGGGAGAATTGTAACTGCATAGCATTCTGTATAAAGGGTAGTTAGTGAAGTTTAAAGTTCTTTGTATGTCGGCTGAGAAATAGTAATTGTGTGCAGAAAGCTCTTCTGCAAAGGCATTAAGTTCGGCTATTGCTCTAAATTGAGACACCCAACTGAAGTCTATTTCAGGCTTATCCATATCTAATGTTTTAAGTCTATTAAAACAGAGTTTTGGGAGTCGCTCTTCTGGCATGAACTCGAGCTTGGTCCATAGATTTATCATCTTTTTTATCACTTTCATTCTTAATGGTTCTCTTCCTGTTTCGAGGCGGACTATGTAGTTTGGGGTATTTCTGGGCCAACCAAACAGTTCTACTCGAAACTATTAATCCTAAATGTTCGGGATAATGTGATATTTTTTCGACGTTGGAGAAGTTGATCTTCGAATTGATGGCTCGGTCATTTCTTGCGGAGTCGACAAAGATATTATTATTCGGCAAAAAAAAAATGTAAGAAGGAAGAAATATAGACTTTCATATTTTTTATAGAAAGAGGTGGCGGAAGGTGCGTACAAATTTCATTCCATATCAGTGTGGCAACTGTCGTGGAAAACCTGGAAAATTTAGGGAATTTTCAAAACAGGTAAGAATCAGGGAGAAGTCAGGGAAAAATTGTTAAAGTCAGGAAATTTTTTTAGTTCGTAAATCTTTTATTCAAATTAGAAATAGGTATACAGTGGATATCGTTTATAACGACTTTGAAGTGGTAAATTTCATTGTTATAAGCGGTCGCTATATTCATCCACCTTTGACTATCAATAATGACACTAGTCGTTATATTGAAATCAAACAAGGGCAGTAAATAAAATTTATTTATTAAAAAGAAAAACATACCAATACTATTTACTGTTTGTAATATATACATCTGGGTGGAGATATGACTGGCAAGCACTCATTTGTTCGACCCGTGGTGTTCTTTAAAAGAGCATTCGTTAACCAGAAATGTCTCAGTTGTTATCATTGGGATAATTATTATGCTGTTTATAGTAATAATAGAACTAAATTACTTATGAGAAACTGCATTAATATTAAATCACCCTTAGCTCACTTTATTTTATAACAGAGAAAATCAGAGCTTTATATGTCAAGTATTACCTGCTCTCATTTTATAAAAAGATAATAAAAATAAATTAGAAATGAAGCTTAAAAGACTGATTTTTTCCCAATCATTTTATATTAAATTTTCTTTACCCCCATACCAGACTGAAACGACTAGAAAACGCCCGACGTTTTCGAATACTGCAGCACTTACTAGACAAACGCTCTAAGCTTTCAATCAATTACAAACGACTCATATATATGACAATAATAAGACCTATTTGGACTTACGGAATTGAGCTTTGGGCTCCACTAAACCATCGAATTCCTCTCGTATCCAATCTTTACAATCCAAAATCCTTCGTAAAATCCTCAACGCTCCTTACTTTGTCACAAATAAAATCATCCATAAAGACCTTAATGTTCCATATGTTTCCGATTTGGCCCAATCCAGATACCTATCCTTCCATAACAAACTGCAGAACCATCCGAATCCTCTCGTTTCAAACCTTGCTTCCTCCTCGATCCCTGATAACCCTCCGAGGCGTCTGAAAAGAAGATGGCCTCGGGACCTTCTAATATAGAACTTTAATTTGAGTTCTACCAATGGGTAGTTTCTCTTCATGTTGTACATGTCATGTTACCAATGTCACATTTACTTTTTGTATTTTCTATGTAATACAGTTGTAAATTTAATTAAAATAAAAAAATTAATTTCTTTCATTTGTAATAAATAAATTTAGTCATGAATTGTATATTTTAAACATCTGTGTCCCCAGATATATAGGTATGGGAAAACTATCATGAAATAGAGAAATGTAAGCGAAGTTTACTTTAACTTTCTGCTAGCCACACTGTATTTACTATAATACTATAATACTATTATGGATTATAATATATAGTATTAAATTTGACCGCTCTCCTGACCAATTTCTTTTAGAATTATAATCACGGTCAACCAACACCACGTTATTACTCATATTTTTTCTGCAGATTTTTTAATTATAATATTTATAAATAAAAGGAAAATTATTATAAATATTTAATTGTGCGGTGGTGCGATCAAATTTAATACTATATGGGTGGTTATCACATTATGGGCAATTTTCATGATATTCGATAAATTTGACGTCATTTAAAAACAATTTTCTAAATACCTCACCTTCTATTGCCGCTCAGCTGTTAATCTGAGGAAATGGCGGAGATCAAAAGTATTTTTCGCTCCGTATTTAAATTAAGTAAAGCTAATCATTCGGGGTGGGGAATGACACGATTTTTCAAGTTGGTAATGACATTTTCACGTATTTTATTCGGCTAAAGCCGCCGTGTAACTAGTATTAAAACTTTTGTTTTTTGTAATGACTTGCTACAAACCATATAAT
Source organism: Nezara viridula (assembly GCA_928085145.1). Classification (NCBI taxonomy): domain Eukaryota; kingdom Metazoa; phylum Arthropoda; class Insecta; order Hemiptera; family Pentatomidae; genus Nezara; species Nezara viridula. The sequence continues at coordinate 175,427,559 of OV725079.1, read as the reverse complement.
AATATACGCGGTAGTAATGACAACAATAAAGGTATCTACTCACCAGAGATGGAGGCTTCCCAATTGGTCGGTCTATCCGCTGGTGACTGTCCTTTAACTCCATGGCTACTACTACACTCTGAAGAAATTTCCTCACTTTACTCTCTATTTAACGCTTATCTGATGTTACGATTTTTGTTTGGTAATGACATCAAAGTGACAATTTCCGAAAATACATAAACATACTTCACAGTTAACAAAAGATAAAAAAATATATATATAATTCAAAATGCCTAAATTATTTATTAGGAGTGGAAATAATTTTAACTGTCATTTAACCTAGGTATCGAAATAAAAAAAAAAGTTTATTAGAAAACTGAGAGTGGTACAATACATGGTATTGACATTTTAGTAGCCTAAGTAGTTATAAAATAACATTATTCTTTATTATTTTAATTTTTAATATTTCATTATGAAAAAATACATCTTCACCGTATAGCAGTGGGGAAAAAAATCAAGTTAGACTTAAGTAAAGTTGTAAATGTTGTAATGGACTAAAACTTGCCCCTAAATTAGAAACACCCATGTATTAGAATATATAGTAAATTTTACTGCACCCTCTAAAAATTCCTATAATTATAATCACGGTCAACTGTGGTTGTGGCGAATATTATTCTCCACATTATTAATAATATTTTTATTTGAAGGTTTATTTTAATTCTTCCTTCTATTTATAATAACTATTCTATTTCGGATTTTCCGCCGAAGGGTGAGGAACCTACTTTTCTTTTTTCTTTTCCTCTTTCCTCGCCTTCATAAGCTTTTAAGTGCTTCTCTCCTCCACCCTTTTCCTTCTTTATCCGATAAATCTTTTTTTATACTTTATCGGTAGTTCCTGGTGGCGTTTTATCGGCCTGATCGTAAAACTTGAAAACTCCCCGAGGATGGTGAGACGGTTCAACTCATTTTATAACCCCGGGTATCGTCCATATGGGGCACTTCTAGAACTCAGGATATTGGAAAGTCATTTTCTCTCTTGTAGATTTTTCAAATAGAATATTTATAAATAGAAGGAAAATTATGATAAAGCTTCAGTTGTGCAAGTGCGCGGTCAAATTTAATACTATATGGGTGATTATCGGATTTTATATATATATATATATATATATATATATATATATATATATATATATATATATATATATATATATATATATAATAAACAATCGAACTTTCTTCTAGGATTAAATCTCCTTAGAATAACAATGATGAACAAATAAAGATTCTAATATTATATAGTCCGTGGTAGAGGCCCCTTTTCATGAAATTATTAACATACGCTTAAAACTTCGTGGGTGGTTTCATTTAGTCGTAATCTACAAATATTTGAACTAGGAAAATTCTCAGAATTGGGACGTGTGGCGTGACCCACAACCTCAACATGTCGTCATAACGACGTTGTGAAAATTTATGAACATCCGCCTGATTTTCACAATGTCGTCATAACGACGTTGTGAAAATTTATGAACATCCGGCTGATTTTCACATTAATAGTTAATAAAGATGAGTGCAATCAAATGGTCATAGTGGCCTACAAAAATATTGGGGCGTTTGTCGTGACCTATAAAAATAAGATGTCAATTATTTTTCCACCAAATCTTCTGGTCACCACGGCTGGGAGTTTTGGATAGCTGAACATGGTGTTAATCAGTTCACTGGATGCCAGATAATAGTATCTTTAGATTTGTCCCTTTCTAAGAAGGATACCAAGGGTGAAAAGGGGGGGGGAAGGGTGAATATTCAAAATGCTGTTATTTTTTTTTCAGTTTATGATAACTATATCTTTTGATCGGCGTATCTAAATGAAAACTTTATTATATTATGAATTAAACAGCATTTAAGGCTGCGTAAAATGAGTACCTCAAACATCGGATTCGAATAGGCATTAAATCAAAATGTCCATTAATAAAACATATGACCTACGAATTTTATTTAAAAATTTCTTTGAAGGTATTGTCAGTCCTATTTTTTTTTTTTTTTTAAACGGCAATTATGGATGAAGATATATTGAATACAAGTTGTAGATAATAAAGTTTCGCATTTAATGAGTTTAAATTGAAGTAATGTAGGGAAACTTTAAGTTTTAAGTTGTTAACATCCATAACTTTAATTGAACACCCATTCGATTTTCCATGTTATCAACATTTTAAGAAATTACAACTTCATTTTTTTTCTCTTTAAAGTAATCATATCTAATATTATTCATACTTATAGTTTTATATATATTCTATCAATCAAACCGATTTTCTGTCTAATGGGGTGCATACTGGCATGAACAATCTGTTTCATTGAAAGAAATTGATTAACTTAAATTTTGTTTTAATTGTGACACTTCAGCTGTAATTATTTTAATACCATTATTCTTAAACTCTCTTGTTTACTGAAAAATTTGCAATTCATATAGATTTCAAGTCTTCAAGAACAAAGTTAAAACAATTTAAATATTTTAATACTTGATGACTGACCATTGTATATTTTAGAGGAAGGAGATGGTCCGAGGTGGCGGAACCTTATATCCGTTATTTCATATTATTTTTATTTTGTCCTTCAATATTGCCTTATGTAACTTCCACAATTTTCTATATCCTATTTTATCCTGACCATTTTGTTTTTAAAAAGTCGGGTCGAAACTTCGACTTGAAATAAAATATTTTTTCATTATTTTAGTCTTTTAATGACCTCAACCCCGGACCAAATCCTTCCTATAAAATTTCAATTTTTGATTCCCACCAATGATAATCACAAATCCCTGTACTTTTATCAACTTTTTATCGGATTAGTATCAGCAATACTTAAGAAGCTAGGAATTCAATTAAAATCCATTTGGATATTCAAATGGAAAGTAAAAGCTGTATCTATGAAGACTATGATGCAACAATTTAAAGTACTTTATAAAACGGGTTGATACTAGAAAAATAAAAAATGAAATTATAACACATTAAATATGTCTAATATTAATACAATTAAGGAAGAATTAAACAATTTACAATTTCCTTTTAGGGTTTTAATGCTGGCTGAGGGTTATACTTTTCAATTATATGTTACTTAACTCTTCTTCTATCAATCAAACAGATTTTCAGTCTGCTGAGGTACTTACTGGCTAGTGTTGCCCAAAATGGGTTTGACCAAGACCACCTAACTTTTGCAAGACCAAGACCAGAACTAGTAAAAAAAAATCGATTTTTTCAATAAATATTAAGGCAAAATATTTACTGATACTTGACAATCTTAGTTACTATATGTTAATAATTGGTATAATCAATATAGTTTTGCATTTAACTCCTCTAATTTTTCATTCGGGCTTAGTTAGGTTTCTCCTATCTAAAAAATTACAGTAATATCTGTACAGTAATAAGCTAATAAGTAACTGAAAGACCAAGACTCGTTTCGGTTTCGCATTTGGGCAACACTAATACTGGCATTACCAGATTCTAAAGAAAATGTTTCAGGATTATGAAAGAGAGCTCTAGCGATTGATTAATAATCATTAAGTATTATTATTCCTACTTATTGTGGATACTAATTCGAAAAAGTTTGTGGTCATCATTGGTGGAAAACAAAAATTGAAATAGTTTTAACTTTCTTCTTAGAAATAATACAATTGCAGATAAAGTGTCACAATTAAAACAGAACTTAAAAATCACCTTCTTTAATTTAGGATAACCAAACTGAATATCATTAATAATGATAAATCTCGAAGTTGAAAAAAAAACAAGAGATAATATATAAACACAATAATCATAAATAATATTAGAAATATATAATTGATGGAGGTAATATGTGTCTATAAATAACATCGAAAATAGAAAGTTTGCTTCTTAATCGATATACTGAAGAGATAATAAAGTCGACAAAAAAAAAAAATTGTATTTGGTAATTATTTGTAATGAACGTAAGATGGAGGGGTCTAAGACTGATAAGACACTACCCCTCCGCGAAAGTGGCACTGCATGGTGCTATCTGTTGTAAACTTTATCTGGAACATTGTGGATAACCTGCCATCAAACAAGATGACTGAAACAGTTGTGCTTCGGAACTAGTACCGTTTTTTTTTTTTTTTTTATCACCGTTGCTTTGTAGATTTTATTATTTATAAACCCTCCATGAACTAAAACAATTTAATTATGTTTTCCCTCATGATAAAATGAAAGTGTAGTATATGATCTCCATTGTACAGTGGGCCACCACAGCTCACACCTCTCCATCCCCCAAGAGGGATGTCCACTTAGTTGGAGTAGGGCACTAAGGCAAACAGGGGCAGCTTTCAGTCGTGCAAACAGTTCTGTCCCCTTGCTCTACCTTGCCTGCTGTATATCGGGGTCACGAATCCCAGTATACTTCAGGGGGGGGGGGCGATCGCCAATAAAAGTAGAGAGGGAGCGAGAATATCGTTTTGTCTATTAAAAAAAAAAAAGAACTAAGATGTGTGCTTTAGACCAGACGATAGAACTAAAAACATCAACAAGGGGCACTAGCGAATCCAGGATTTAAATTTTGGGGGGGGAGGCTTCAGCCCGAAAACTTTTTTTTTTTTCATAAAAATGACGATAATTACTTTCGAAAAAAAGAAAGCAACGAACTATCTGTATGAAATGGTGTTTAAGTGATTCCTTAAGTCTTTTTAAATGTAATTACACGAACAATAATACGTGAAGGGATGATTATTTAATATATTTTTTGGTAAAATATAACCAGAAAACATGGTTATATTTTACCATTTTGGGGGGGAGGAGAAGCTTCAGCCTGAAAGCCCCCCCGCCCGTGACAAGGTGAGATGAATAATATGAAATTTATAAAGAGGGTAAAATACTGAACAATTTCCTCGCTTTAGTATGCAGTTCCAATTTTTAGTTTGTTAGACAATTTAATCCATATCAGAGAGATATACTTTATTGAAAGTAGTCCTGCCCTACTCTATAGAGTTGCTTTTTACACAACATTCTGATCAATCCATATGGACATTGCTCTTACATCATATTATTCCATTATTATATAAACAAATCATTTTTTTTTTCATCCCTTTTCACAACATTTCATTAACAATACCGCATCAAACAATTACTATTATGCAATACATATATTTTATGAAAAGAAAAAAAAAGAAGTATTCGAATGCTAGAAATATAAGGTTAAATCGCACACATATATCAACGCTAAATTCCTTGAATATAGACAAAAGGATAAGACAAAGCTAAAAAATTAAAATTAAATAAATATATAGATAAATGGCAAAGGACATCCTAAATTCAGTCAATTGCTATCTATACAAGTGATAGTGGATGATCCTTAATAAGTCTAGAATAATATTCTCGGCCAACATCAACACCTAGTTCCTCGAGGAAGCTGCAGCTTTCCTTTTCGCCTCCCTAACACGGCGTTAGTTAAGATACAATTTTGGATAAAAGATTATTATAAAGAGGATGAAATGCTGAATAATTACCTCACTTATAATATGCAGATCCGATTTGTAGTTTCTGAGATATTTAAATTCATATCTTCAATATAACTTGTTATCATTTAGTTTTCGACACTATTTTTCCCATTTTCACCTCGATTAGAGGGCGTCGCATTAGAATACAATGTTGAATAATAGCTCATTACACATTTCCTTCGCTTACAATATACAGATCCGATTTTTAGTTTCTGAGACATTTTAATCTATATGCATAAACACTTCAATTAGTCGACTCCAGCAGACTTTACCCGAGCGTTACATATCAGAGTTCTGACGGCTCAATCCGATTCACTGTCCACATAAAACTTGCGAAACTCACCAAAGAAGTTTTCATTAAAAAAGAAAAGAAATTAATCATCGTAATTTTAATTAAAACTGGCCATAGAAATTAGTCCGTGGTACAGACCCCTTTTTATCGAATTATTAACTTCCGCCTGAAACTTCGTAAATAGTTTCATTTCATCGTAACCTGCAACTATTTTATTTCCAAAAGCTCTTGAAATTGGGGCGTTTACAATCTGGAGGGGGGCAATTGTTGTCTATTTAATTAGGTACTAAAAACTCGTAAATACCCATTTGCTTTCTACTCTGATTGTAAGATAATTTGATCACAAAGTCAAGAAAAAAAAAAAGGTAGCCTAAAAAATTTGTCCTATATAACCTCTTTATTTCGCAAAATTTGGGGGTGTAGATCGCGCCAAACGGCTTAATATTTTTATATTAAGGCCACCTTTTTTCTAGATTTTGTGATTGAATTATCTTACGACCCAAGTAGAAATCAAATGAGTATATAATAGTTTTTAGTAGCTAATAAATAAACAAATTTTGTTCCCCTCCAGATCGAAATGCCCCAATTCCAAGAGTTTCCGTAAATAAAATAGTTGTAGGTCACGATGAGATGAAACTATTAAACTGAAGATTCAGGCGGATGTTAATAATTTGATAAAAAGGGGTCAGGTCTGTACCACGGACTAAATGATAATAATAATAATAAAAAGGCTTAGCGAACCCGAAGGTTCGATGCCGACACCACCAATCGCTCATTACATACCTCCCTCCACCGTTCGCCGTCCAAACCCAATCCCTTCAGATCGGCTTTAATGCAATCTTCCCACCTTCGCTTCGGTCTACCCCTCGGACGCTTACCATTCGGCACAGCAAATATTAACCTTTTAGGAATTCTCTCGTTACTAAGCCCAACAACTTTACAAGCCCATTTGATTCGCCGCGATGAAATTACCTCAATTATATTACCCGGATACAGCTCACGCAATTCGGCGTTGTGTAACCGTCTGAACTCTCCGGTTAACTCATCCTTCTTCGGTCCGAATATTCTACGCAATACTTTATTTTCAAAAACCTTAAGACGCTGCTCATCCCTTAATGTAAGCGGCCAAGTTTCGCATCCATAAAGAACTGGAGGCAAGATAATTGTTTTATAGATTCTAATTTTTAAGTTCCGGGACAAGAGGCGCGAACTAAGTAGTTTTATCACAGAAAAATAACAAGCATTTCCCGCCTTCAGTCTAACCTTAATCTCTTCTTCAATTTCGTTTTTTCTAGTTATCGTAGAACCTAGATACAAAAATAAGATGATAATAATAAGATTTTTTTAATGAGCTTAAGCAATATGAACGGTCATTAAAATCAGCTAACTATAACTTAGCTAAAAAGGGCCGATTTTTTAAGTGAAAACTTCTTTAGATGAGTTTTGCACTTTTTTGTGGAGAGTGGTAATCCGTCAGATTTCGTTCGGTATTAACACTCGGGTAAACTCGGCTAGAGTCGACTAATTACATTATTTTTACATATGGATTAAAATATCTCAGAAACTATAAGTCAGGCCTGCATAATGTAAGCGGGGAAATTGTTCAGCATTTCATCCTTTTCTGTAATAGTCTATTATTTAGCATTGTCATGCCGTGTTAGAAGGAAGAGAAGGGGAAAAATAGAGTCGAAAACCAAATGATAACTAGTTTAGTTAAACAGAAGGATTAAAATATTTCAGATACTAAAAATCGGACCTGTATACTGTAAGCGAGGGAAATGTGCAACATTTTATCTTCTTTTTTATGAGCTATTATTTATAATTTATATTTCATATTATTAATCTCGTCTTGTTGATGTTTTCATTTCTATCGTGTTTCTATTATTTTAATAATCAACCTTTGTAACTAAACGAGAGAAAAAAAATTGAGGTTTTACGTTTTAAGATACATAGACTTCATTTGGACAAACGTCTAACTTGGAATCCTCATACCAGACTGAAACGACAAGAAACCGCTCGACGTTTCCGACTACTCCAACACTTACTAGACAAACGCTCTAAACTTCCTCTTAATTACAAGAGACTCATATACTTGACTATAATAAGACCTATTTGGACTTACGGAGTTGAGCTTTGGGGCTCCACTAAGCCATCGAATTCCTCTCGTATCCAATCGTTACAATCCAAAATCCTTCGTAAAATCCTCAATGCTCCTTACTTTGTCACTAATAAAATAATCCATAAAGACCTCAATGTTACATATGTTTCCGATTTTTCCAAATCCAGATACCTATCCTTCCATAATAAACTTCATAACCATCCGAATCCTCTTGTTTCTAACCTTGCTTCCTCTTCGATTCCTGATAACCCTCCGAGGCGTCTGAAAAGAAGATGGCCTCGTGATCTTCTCATGTAGACAAATTATTAGAGTGCTACCAGTGAGTAGTTTCTCAACAAGCGTGTTTCATGTAATAATATTTCTCTGTACAAATTTACTTGATGTATTCATACTAATACAGTTGTAAATATCATAATAAAAGTTAAAAAAAAAAAAAAAAGATGCATAGAATCCGAAAATCTAATTTAAAATATCCGTCCATCCTTTCAGCTTTCTTCTTTCCTGTCTACGAATTTTCTCCTAGAATACTGGACAGATTATTCTGAGATTATTTTGAGATTCAACAGTCCCGAGATAATCGTGGAACATACAGAGAGACAGACTCTGTTTTCTTAGAGGGCTCTTGATGTATCCCCCTAGTTTCTATTAATATTAATTTTGAGATTATTTTTTCTCGCAATTGACAAAAAGTACATTATAACATACTAAGTTTAAAAGTCATATATTAAACAAATATGAAACCCCTAATACTTTATGGAGTAGACTTCTTCTATCCCAGTATAATTTCAGAGAAATCTTTTTCCCGTCCGAATCGGGTCAGAAGGGTGAGGGGAGCCACGTGGTGGGAGAGGGATGGAAAACCCCCACTTTCCCAGATAATCACTCCCCTCCCCCTTGCTATCCCTTCAGTAATGAGTAGTTTTAATAACGATCATTTGGAGCCAAAGATACGACTGCTAGCCCCCCCCCCCTCCACCATTCCCCCAGACCATTTAATTATAGCCAAAAGGTTAAAGGTAAACCTTTTCATAAAGGCAGGTTTTAAAATTTTAGTATTTTCATATAACTATCTATATAGCTCAGTGGTAAGGCGCTGAGCTTCCAATGTTCAAGGTCCCAGGTTCTAATCCCGTCTTATGGCAGATAAATTATTTAATGAAATGAAAAAATAATTTTTAATGATGTAGAGATGGTTGACCGTGATATAATATGAGAAGGAGTTGATCGGGAGTGCTGTCAAATAAATACTAAATTATACAAATAGTATTATTTAATTTTTGCCGACGTTTCGACCCACTTTGCAGGTCTTCATCAGGATGTAGCACTGCGGGAGGCAGTTGGTAAATTAGTAATCAACATATCAGAAACCTCTTACACTCTAAACAAATCACATACCCTACTTATAGAAACACTCTTTAAAACTAAGCAAATTTCTACTCCAACTGCCTCCCGCATTGCTACATCCTACGCCCTGATGAAGACCTGCAAAGTGGGTCGAAACGTCGGCAAAAATTAAATAATACTATTTGTATAATTTAGTATTTATTTCACCGCACCCCCCGATCAACACCCCTTCTTAAAAAATAATTTTATTCTGGGACTACAGTCCCCTAAGAATAACCTAACTAGCTAGGGGCACACCCAGCCTCTATAAAGTTGGTATCCTTAATTAAATATTCAATTATGGTGGAAAATTTGGCGGATGAGCGTGATCTCGGTCAAATCATCTCTTTGCACAACCTTTGACCAAGAAACTATACTTTCCCTAAGTAATACTGAACCCAAGACCCTTTATAAGTTGTAGTGGCACAGGTTTTTTTTTTTTTATTAACAATTGAAATAACCTTTCCATAATCTTCTTTGAGTGTCCCAGTAGCACTCAGAAACCTAAGGTCTAATATTTGAAATTTTAAAACTTATTTTGGACATTAAATTCTAGCAGATTTCATTTCATTTCATCGAGCTCACAAAGTTAAGAACCTGGCACTTATAACATTTATTTGTTTATAATTTTAATTACTTATGTATTTATCTCTGTCTTCTATTTATTAATTTATACCATCGCCTTTTTTATATTACATTATCGAACCAATGTTTCAGAGTATTCCTCAATTTCATAATGTTATACTTCCAAAAAGTAAAGTATTGTATTCAGGAAGTATTGTAATATAGCTGTCTCATTTCTTTCTTAAAAATGCCTTCGGTCAGTAGAGGGAAAAAGTAAAAATAGATATATTATCGTTTACATATTGTAATTTGTATAATACGAGAAACATAAGTAGTGTAGGTAAAAAAATTAAAGTAAAATGCAGTTGTTAGAATAATGACAATAGTAAGAACTAAGAGATAAATAATAATAACCGTAAAATAATAATAGTTCTTACTATTGTCATTATTCTAACAACTGAATTTTACTTGAATTTTTTTTACCTACACTACTTATGTTTCTCATACCTTGTTATCTTGTTCTTTTCTTAGCCCTGATGAAGGCCTGAACTCCAGGTCGAAACGTCGGCAAATGCCAAAATAAATATTATCAAAATTTATTTTAAACGAAAGTAAAGTTTGTCATTGTTAAAACTATTTAAAAAGGACTATTAAGCGGACAGTTAAATTCCGTTTAAAATTATTTGTGATTTTTTTAATCACCATTAAACTGTCCTATCGTTACAAAACTTTTATAAAAACTTCATCGTTTAATTAGCTTCATGTCCATATTTATTAAGTTGAGGTTTATAAGGAAAAATAATTAGATTCAACTCAAGTTGTGTAAAGAAATTATGTGATTTTCTATCCAGTCACCTTAAAGTACTCATTTTTCCGTGATATGAGATTTATTGTAATAAACATAATTGCCTAAAAATGAATTTTATTTTAAAAATTAAAAATGTGATGATCTTTTAAATAATTCTCTCTACTTACGGGAAACTGTGTATATATATATATATATATATATATATATATATATATATATATATATATATATGTATATATACTTCTTTCCTTGAGGAGTGACTTTTGCTGATAAGAAGAAGAAAACTTTTTCCTCCCCCTCGGACGACCCCCTTCTTTTCGGATGGCAGGTGCTCGGGAGCTATAATGATCCGAGGGCCGCTTCTACCTCCCATCCTGGAAACCTAGTTAGCCTAAAGTGTTATTTATTCATGGGGACCTCTCATCAGTAACCGAAACTTGGGCGTTCCCATTAAACTTTGAATGAGAGCTAAGGATCGCTTGAAGGGACAACTTTAGGTCCCGTGTTGATGAGCTTATGAGAAGGGACAATTTATCTCTTTCCTCTCGTAATTAAACTACCATTCTGCTCTTGAAGATCTCTTAAGATATATTTCTAATTGCAGAAAATATTTCATTGATTGGTTGTGATTTCCAAGCAGTTTTACTGTAGGAGTTGTGTTGCTACCTATCGTCCAATTGATGTTTATAATAAATTAATTAAGTCTTTATTGGTAAAATAATGATTTTCTTTGTTTTGAAGAAATTGAATAACCAAACCAAAATTACAAATCAGGCAAAAAAAAAAACGCTGCAAATTATTTCACAATGGTTTATTATTTCCAAACAATTATACATCTAAAGTAACATTACCTTCCTAGTTACAAAAAATAAAAATAAGAGGTGATTCCAATTATTTTACTAAACTTTTTTTTTTAATCATTAGTAATATGCTAAAAAAAGAAATAGCATTACTTCAGTAACTCATTCAAAATTTAAAAACCAAACGAAGGATATAACATTTGGAGTAGAACATATAAGAAAAACCCGGAGACCATATCTTTGTTCCTAATTGTCCAATTTTTACGGTTTTTGTTTTTGTTTTTTAGGAAATTTCGTAAACTTTTAAAAAAACCATACACAATATCGTCAAAAATCGACTTTTTAAGTTATTCGGAATTTAATTTTACCATCCCTCGTAAATTTTTTTCCAGCTTATGTTCGTTGAAGTATGTTATATAGATAGGGAAAATGACTTTATCAAAGTTTCATTTAAATCAGTACATTCGTTTAGGCGCTACAGTCTATAGCAACGCAGGTTTTTCGGCCGCCATTTTGAGAGTAAAAGGCTAATAGTAATGTCGATGAGGAAGGATCATCCTCGGGTGACCTCTCATTTTATATCCAAATTAGAAAAAAATCGGTCCAGTAGTTTTGGAGAAAAATAATTTTTATTCGTTTTTCGAATTCTACCCATCCTGAAACGTGAAACCTTAAATTTTGAGAGGGGGTTAAGTTTTTGAATTTTTTGGTTGATCACAATGGTTCATTATTGAAAATAATAAACCAAAAATAAGAACTTTGTTAATTTATTAACTAAGCACAATATTGCGCAATGACCTCGGCATGTTTTAATCAATCTTTTCCTACCTTTTTACTTTCATTTATTTGTGTATGTAATATATAGTAAAGAAGGTAATGCAATCGTGAAAATCTTCTAATCTCAGTTTTCAAGAGAAATTTCGAAACACCTTTTGAGGTCCCCCCAGAATCCGAATAAACGAGGCCCGCTGTGTTCATGTGTGTTATCTAGCTCAAAAGCGAAAAATCTTACGAAAGTGAAATTGCCTATTTATTTGTCTATTGTGTTTGTATACGCCTGGGATGTTTCGTCAATATCGGCTAACCGAAAATGGCACTTTATATAATAGATTTTACACATTTTTACGATTTTTTTTAAAACGGCTCTAACAATTATGATTAAATTGATTTTATCAGTGTGAAATTGGGCAGTTTTTAATGTAATGTAGGTTTTATTCTCATTGATGTTTTCTAATATGGCTTAAATGGCTATTTTTTTTAAAATTTGAAATGCTTAACTATTTCACGAAGAATAGTTGTAATGGATGGACCAAAGGATTACGAGCACGCCCGAGCTCACCCGAAACTCCTATACGTAACATGAGCTAAATATAATACGGACTCCAACCTATATTCATCTTCATATGTGATTTTCATAAATGCTATCGTTGGTAAATACTATTGTATTGATTACAGCTATATGTAAATAAAAATTTCTATATATACCGGTACTTAAACAAATAAAAATACCTTCAATAAAATATAAATAAATATAGCTCCCTTCTTTATCAATGGCATTAATGTCGGACTAAAAATATTTGGTGGCACTTAATTATTTTTCATAATCAAATAAATACTTTAAATTTATATTGTAAAAGGAGATAGCAAGTGTCATACTAAATAAACATGTGGTAATTAATTGAAGAGAAGGATCAGTCATATTGAAATGGTAGAAAATAAATAATTACTTATTATTTACTTTATTTCTTGTACAGCAGCCCTGATTGATGAAAGGCTGAAATTCGGGCCGAAACATCGGTAAAAATAAATGAAATTATTTATTTTTTACCATTTCAATTTGGCAGATCACCTCAACCAACCTTCTCTTCAATTATTAACTACAGTCAACCATAAACCCACAATTGTGGTAATTAATTGTTTTAAATAATGTTTTGTACCTCTATAATTTTTATTTTGTTTTTAGTAGGAGTTAAATCGATGTGACGGGCATAGTATATTTATTGTTATAAATTATTTTTTGACCTCAACCCCGACTAACTTCTCTTGAAATTAAGTCCATCGTAACCCATCACCATAATATTAAAAAAAATCATTAGAATTGGTTTAAGTTGGAACTTACAAAAAATTGTTTTTTTTTTCTTAGTTTTTTAAAAATTATAGACGTTCAATATATTACACCTTTTTTTATATTTATTTTTAGCCCTTAAGAAGATTTACGATATGAATTGAAATTAAGGCTTTGAAAACATAATCAGAATTCATTTGATGTTTTTTATCTTGTTTTTTTTTATCGAATCTTTGTCCATTGAGATTAAAATGTATTTTTAGTATATTTTTTTCTGTTATTATCCTTTAGCGATTAAAATTTGAAACTAGTTGAAAGCGAGTAACTAATTTCATCTATGTAGTTTAGATTAGGTAGAAATTTGACTTAAAGTCTTGGGGTCATAAAGTATTTAAATATATCGATATTTGTTCTTCCGTCCGCATCTCTTCCCTGTAGTGCATGTTATTTGTGTTTAGAATTATTGTTACACTGAATTCTATTTACACTGTACATAATTTACGTCAATGTTACTTGCTTGTAATTTTTTAACATGCATATTAACGTACAAGTTCACAGTTAAGTTGTGCTTATTTATTTTTTATTTATTAATTTTTTTTCGAATTCACATTAAAAAAAAAACATTTTACACTAGCCATTGGTCTGAATGATTTTTGCAAATGTATTTTTTTTTTCTTTTTTTTTTTTTTTGAGTCAATTAACACTCGAGAGAGATGACACGGTAACAGGTAGGAAATACTTCAAACATTTTTTTTTTTTTTAATTATGTATATATATATTTATTTAAATATGTTTATTATTACATCATACATGTAGTAAATAGAATGTAGAGGAAATCATTACAAAACAAAAAAAAAAAAATTCTTGGATCGGAGTCGAAGAAGATAAAAAAAAAAAAAGGACACAAACAAAAAAATATAAATAAATAAAAACAGATTTTTCACATCTCAATATAAATAAAAAAAAATAAAAAAAATCAATTCAGATCATCACCACCAACATCACATTAAGGGAGCCACCAAAACAACACATGAGACACTGGAGAATGAAAGTGGCAAGATATGTGCAACAGAGATGATGAAAAAAAAAAAAAACACAACAAATAAAAACTCATTGAAAACATTACCACCTGATGTAGCATTGATCTTGTGGAAGAATACAACAAATAAATAATTTAAAAAAAATGAGAGATTATTTCTTAATAATTTTCAAAAAAAAAAAAAATAAACAGAGCCAAAAAAAACTGCACACAGACAAACAGCGCATATACAAACACAGGACAGATGGAATGATATGGCGATGTTTGTCTATGTGCAGGAGAGAGCAGAAGTCCGTCCAACCTCCTCAGGTATGAACTAGTTGTAGCGGCCGCTTCTTCTTGTGGCCTAGGTATCTTCAGGCTTAACATGTAAGTAGATACATATCGATTGTTGTTAACATTTTAGATTAACAATTAGCAATTTTTATTTACATAAATGTGAGGTGCCTAAAAATTGTTGTAAGTGGAATATCAGCTTTTTTTGTTTGATTTTAATTAATATTTTTATTTTTGCATCTTTCTTCTTTTAATAGAGATTTATTTAACTTTGAAGTGTGCAATTTTAATTGTCTTTTTTTTTTTTTTTGTTTTTTTCTAGTATGTTTGTTTACTTCATATACCTTATTATATAATTATAGATTATAATATTTTTTGTATTTGAAAAATTTAAATGTACGCTTTCATATGGTTCTTTATATGTAATCTGTTCGGCGTTACTTGATTGAATGATAATTTGTTATATATTTAGCATACTATGCTCTTCTAATGGGGATCAAGTATGATGAAGGTACTATTTCGCTTAAACTGCCCACGGTAGCGACCGCCACACATTGGAGCGAATAAGGGAAAACTCCAAACATCTACATGTAATTCCAAAAACTAGATAAACTATTTTTTATCGATACTGTTTAGGCAACATTCGACTTATTTATACAGTGGACTGTATTTTGATGAAGTGGCAGTTTATATGAATTGTGTAAAACAAACCCACCCTTTTATGCTGGCATAGACATCTTACTTAACTGAGAGGGCCCTCTAATCTTCTATAGTTGACGCCTCTCTTATCTGATCTGTCCCCCCCACTCGCCTCAACAAGATAATCGAAAATGTTAAAATAATTAGCCTTAAATTTAATTTCCGACAAAATTGTATAAAATCGTCAGGTTCAACAAACATACAGGGTATTGAATTTTATGCAGTGATTTTGATAATTGTTCACTTGTATTGCTTTAGTTCATCAAAGGAATCATACTCTAATGATTTCTCTGACCGGTTAAAAGGAAAATTAACATATTTAAAATTGAAAAAGTTGTTTAAAGTCGATATGTAAGTCATGTGAGTGTACACACCAGATTTTTTATTTATATAATTTGAAAGATGTGTTACTGGGTACTAGTTTCCTTATGCCTAAAATATCAATTTTCTTATTAGTTACAGCACATCTGGTTATTGTCAAGCTTATAACTAGTGTGGATGGAAATATAAAGAAAATAAAATTTGTGACTTTGTATAAATTGTCTTTACTCTACAACTCTTCCATTCAAAAGTTGGGATCTATCACTATCTTTCTTGACAATGGCTTTAATCTTTTGTCACGTTAATTTTATTAATTTGGTTGGACTTATGCCATGTTTATGCCTATAAAACATCTAAATGTACATATTATGTAGCGTTTTTCTAAGATCTAAAGTAACATGTTATAAATAGCAATAAGCTAATAGGAGTAACTACAAAATTCATGCACAAGACCAAAATCATGTATGATTAGGGAAAAGGGGAAGTTATTTAAATTGTATTATGAAAATTTAACTTTTTGTTTCCTAACTTTTTGTTTATTCTTAATCTTGGTTCTAATTAAAAGATTTACAAAGCTGAATCATTTTTTTTTTTTTTTCAAATATTTTAAACAGTTCTTGATGTAGTAGAGGGGGAGGAAGATCTTCGGGAATAAACTGATGGTCATACCATTTTTTTTTTTAAATATTTAGGTTCAGTCATTTTTTCTGTTTTCTAAAGTTGAATAGCAAGCTTAGGTTATGTCTTATAAAATGTTAATATATAATATAAAATAATCACCTATATATGTTAATGTCCATCCTCTAAAAATGATGATTTCTTGTTATATTTTGAATTTAAAATATCAGCCAAATGATAAAAAAATTACGATTAAATATTATATAAGTTCATGGCGTAACTATGATTTTAAATTTATTATTAATACGATCGTTTCAGTTATAAATATCGTATATTTACATTTATGCAATCACAATGAATAATGTTTTATCATTAGGTAATTAATAAATCGGCAATTTAATTTTAAAAAGACAAATAGATTTTTTTGTAGTTATTAAATGGTTTTTTAAAAATTTATTAGAGGGTTTTTTTCTTTATGTAATGTATTTTGGATTTAGGTATGTTTGAATTTCTGTATACTCTTGTTGCTTTGATGCTACAAAAATTATTTGCTATAGTTTTGTTTAAATTTTAGGCTATTTTTCATTTAATTTTGTTTGGCTTAATGAAGAAAAAAAAATCTTGAAAAAGTTGTATATCGCTAACAAAAATTGTTTATGTTTTTGAGGGTATTGAATTTGAACTCGACCCATTTAGTCGATCAGATACATGGATTAAAAGCAAAATATTAATTTTTATTTTATATTTGTAATATTTTTTTCTGTTTAAAAGTTATGTGAGTACATATAAAATGTACTTGTCATCGATAATATTATCGCTAGTCGATATTGTCATCGTTAATATAACATTTTTGAAATATGAATATAAATATTGATTATCTGGCAAATAGGCGCATCAAAAAATATGTTGTTTTCTCCTTTAACTTAATAAATGTAAATATCAATTCTTTTACCATCCTTTTGACAATTCGTCGTCTTGGGTTGAGAAGGGTCTAACTAACGAATTTGGGCAAATTGAGTTTACAGAGTCAGAAAGGTCTCAAGCGTGTTATTCAACTCTATTTAGGGATGGCCATGGATAGCCGATATAATCAAAATATCGATATTTTCCTCTACTACTCGATATATTCTGTATGGAACAGGCAAGATAACTATTTATATATTTTTAACGATCAGATTCATGTATAATTCCTAGCGCTTTCCGAAAACGATAGTTTTAATTTTTATTAGAAATTATAATATTTAAATATCGAAGGGGCGATATCGATAGTCGATATGTTCGAAACAGATACTATCGATTGGAAATATATCAATAATACATAGAAAAATATCAAATATTGGAAGGAAAATATCGATGTATGGATAATATTGTCTATTGATAGCCATTCCTACTCCTTCCTATTCTACTAAAGCAGTACTTAACCCCCAGCAGTCGCTACGGTGGGCAGTACCAGCGAAATAGTACCTTAAACTGTTTTCAAAACATACTGTTCATCGATGAACATAATATAACATTATTAATACCTTTCCAAACCTAGACATCAATACATGCAGTTAATGCATAAACATCAAATTTATATACAAATTCCTTTTTCAATGATTGATTCTTTCTTAAGATCTATAAATAAAAAAAGGATTGATGTCTTTGTTTATGAATAAAAAATTTTTTTTTAGAAAAGAATTATAAGAATATATCGTTCTTATTGACAATTTTATTGTAATGTTGAATTTAGGATTTTGTGAAAACAAAATTATTAGTTATTTAATAATTAGTAAAATGACATTTTAATGTTTGTTAAACCACTAAGCCATTTATTTATTTTTTTAAATCTACACACACTTTAGTAAGTAATTAGCATATGTATTAGTGTATGTTTATTATTCCTTCCGCACCTTTTTTGTTTTTAAGGTAATTAAAATTTCATATCTAAATTTATTTTTTTAAGAAATTTATGAATAAAGGTTTAGAAATTTATATTTTTAATATTCTCCAAATAACAAAATGACTTCCATATTACTATTACATTGTATATTCAATACAAGAGTTTATTGTAAAACCAGGTTAATTGTTGTAAATGTTGTGCCATAACCACCTATTAAAGGCTGTGTACGCGCTATGTAGTGATCAGAGTATAGCAGAATCTTGTAGTGATCAATAAAAAGAATCTTGTGTATATATATATATATATATATATATATAAAACAATGGTTCAATTTTTAGCAGAAAAGTAGAAAATCCAAGTATGAATCTGGGACATTAAACCCCCTAAGAATAATTATAATGAACAATTTATTGACATTTGTGTCTGGCCTGGCATAAGAAATTAGTCATATTTTTGTTGTTAATTAAATCATATTGCTATCGTGTCTTGAAATTAAAGTTAACATTTAAATTATAGGTAGATGTATAAGAGTGTGTTCACATATGAACAATAGATAATGTCAAGTTTATATAAGATAACGGTAAAACGAGGTGACAGCTCTAAAAATACACAAACATATTCTTACATATATTCGGAAGATTGATTACTGAGGAGATGGAAAATTAAATTGTGTTTAAATGAGGTCTAAGATGAGGATTTCCGTATAGAGGTTGGTTAGGGAATTCCAAAACGTGATAGCACGTATGACGAAGGATTTTTTCTAAATGAAACAGTTCTATGAGAAGGAATGAACAAATTTGAGGATTGGTATCTCGTGTTGAACGAATGGACAGAGGAACAAGTAGTTAACAGATCGAGAAGGTATGTAGATTTTTTGATTGAAAAGATTCGGAAAAGGATTACAACTAGAAAATATTGCCGTCGGAAAACTAGGTTGAGCCATTTGAACTCAGCATAGCAAATGGAGACGTGGGAGTTTCTGGGAACTACAAGGATAAATCTAATGAAATAATTCATTAGTATCTTTAATCTGATCTCAAGCCTCGCAGGAACTCCACCGTATACAAGGCAGCCATAATTGAGGAGAAATGACAGAGGATACTAGGAGCTGACGGATTTTAAGGAGCATAGAGTCACGGAATCTCAGAAACTGTAGCAATGGATTTTCGGATTATTTGGGAAATGTGATTATTCCAGGACAGATGTTGATAAAAAATTAACCGCAAGATTTCTTAAAGAAGTGTGGAAACGTATCGGTATCACATTGAGGTAGAGTAGAGGATAATCAGAAATGAGGTTTATCAGATGCATGGATCCAATGAGAATGGCTCTGAATTGTGGGTTTATGGATGACTGTAGTGAATAATTGAAGAGAAGGGTGGTTGGGGAGATCAATCTAATTGAAATGGTAGAAAATAAATAATTTTATTTATTTTTACATTTGCCGACGTTTCGGCCCGAAGTTCTTGCCTTCATAAATGATGGGAAAAGAATCAGATAACAATAGGTTAGCTTAGGCAAATACCAATATTTTTTAGTAGAACAACTTAACGCAAAATGAAGTAGATAGATTAATAATTGGAAAAAAGAATTAATAATTGAAAAAATGAAGTAGATAGAATGAGCATTAAAGTAAAACAAAGTATGTAGAATAACAGTAACAGAGAACTAAAAAATAAATAACAATAACTATAACAAAGCACGGATCAATGAGCATAATAAAATATAAGGTAACATAAGAAATGAAAATGGTAATCTAGAATAGAGTGTAAAAAAAGAGAAAAGAAATATGAAGTTATGTAAGGAAATAATAGATACAAATACAGCATTAATATATTGTAAAATCTTAATCCAGAGAATGGCTCTGGTGTTCTCAACATTCAATTTTAAATCATTGCTATCTGTCAATATCTTCTTGTACCTTCGGATCTCCTCAAATGTATGAAAGGAAAGGTAGATTTGAAGATCGTCCGAATATAAATGGTATTGTGAATGAGGGATGGAATCAGGAAGGTCATTAATGTAGAGGAAGAAAAGAGTTGGAGAGAGGGAAGATCTCTGAGGAACACCACGAGTTAGTAAGAGGGGGGAGGAAGGAGTTTTATTGAGAGTGATGACTGTTTGGGATCTTTGATACAAAAAAGAATGGAACCACTGTTGAGCACTATTTGATATGGTAAGGTTTAGGAGTTTGGTAAGAAGGATTTCGTGATTAACGGAATCTAAAGCTTTTGAAAATCAAAGAGTGCTAGGATCGAGATTTCCTTTTTATCTATAGAAAAATGAAGGTCCTGGAAAATTTTCAGCAAAGCGGATTGGTTGGATAACTGCGATCGGAAACCAGACTGGAAGGGATTGAGGACAGCTTTTTGCTCTAGGAAGGTATTAAGCTGTGAGTGGACTATTCTTTGAAGAGGCTTTGGAACGTTAGAGAGAACCGAAACTTTTCTCAGTGGGCGGACAATAACTTTTTCCAAGGTGACGAGAAACTGGAATTTTGTATGGAAAAATTGTAGGTATGCCGTAGGACAGAAAAGATGGCTGGAAGATATAATTTGATAAACTTCACAGCAATTAGGTCCTGTCGTTTGTTCTGGATTTTCGGTTAAATGAAAGTAGGTCTTCTCGTAAGATATTTGGAAAATACAAATTTTTTGGGTAAAAGGAAGCTTTATGAATGCATTATAAGGAGGAAAGTGGTAATGAGTCAAGATCGGCGACGTCGCTACTCTTTGATTAACTAAGGAGAATAACATGGCTATTGAGAATAACCTCCTTGCACTACTGATGACCAAGAAACATAAATTTCAAACATAATACTAAATCCAAGACCCTTCATGGGTTGTAGTGGTACAGGTTTTCTATATATGTATATTATATTTCTTTATAATGAAGCACTGCGGGAGACAGTTGAAACACTGGCAGTGTAAAAAGCAGCTCTAGTAAAAATAATAATGGCTTGTGTGTGTATGTATTTATTTTTATTAGAGCTATTTTTTTACACTGCCAGTGTTTCAACTGCCTCCCTTCGTGCTACATCCTACGCCCTGATGAAGACCTGCAAAGTGGGTGGAAACGTCGGCAAAAATTAAATAATTAATAGTTATTTAATTTAGTATTTATTTGACCTCACCTCCCGATTAACTTCTTCTCATATATTTCTTTATGAGTAGGGGTACGTAAAAAAGTTGTTAACTAATACACCTTTCTATAAATAATGAGCATGCTTTGCCTCGATACTGGAGATCTAAAATGCTCTCCATTCTACCTGAACCCATTGAAGGCAGTGTTGATTGTGTACAAGAAGATAGGGGCTACTATAAAGGCGAGTACAATATAAAGCGGGGCAATGTGGGGGCTATATATAAGGAACCATCGACCCCGCGGATCCTGTTGCTTCCCTTCCCCACCAGATGGCTCCTAAATCACACTGATGGATCTGCTATCCACTTTACCCAGTCCCTAAGCCATCGTAGCATCTTGACGGAGGTTATATTAATGCCCCGATAATATACTGCTTTTCTTCTCGAGATGAGATAGGGTAATGGATTCCGTTCAAAAATGATAACCATGCCCGGTGTAATAAGCTTCGGTTAAATGGGGCATTTGTCAGAGGGATATTGCGGTTCGATCTGGCTCAGTATAAGTATCTATATGTAGGGTTGAGAGCGCTTCAAGTTAACTTATTACATTCTCTTCTTTTTTTTTTTCTTCTTTTATTTCGTTTATCCCCTCTCCACAATTTCTGCAATATGGATATAAACATAGGAGTTATTCTAGAAGTATAACCTAACCAGTGTGGGAAGTTTGAGTCTCTAACCACAAAATTTTTTTTTTTATAATAATAATAGGGGTTAACGAACCCGAAGATTCGATGCCGAAACCGCCAGAAAAAATGTTTGTAATTTTTATAAATGTTTTATTAAAAATGAGAGTATGTCAGTCCGCTCATGTTACCTGAAAAAACAGCGACTGATTTAAAGAATATGAGGCCAATAAGTTGAGGATTGAAACGGAAAATTCATGGTGAAAATTTGGGAAAAACTTTAAATTTTGTGCATATGAGTTTAAACACGTTAAAAACAAAATACATTTTTTTTTTTCATCTAAAACTTTAAAAGTGCATCATAGCAAAAAAATCTGGTGTGTTCACTCACATGACTTTCCTAACTATTTCAGAAATGTTTTTAATATCTTTACCTATGTCCATGAAGAAAAAACAAAAATTGGATTAGATTTATGTTCCTGAAAATTTATCAAAGAAAATATTTGAGTAGGATTTATTTGATAAACTAAAGCAATGTAAACCGACTTAAGGTAGATCAGTGTAAAAATGTCAACACCCTCTAATATTGCTAATCAAAAACTTCTTGCCATAGCCTAATTTTGTCAACAATAATTTCTATTAAAAGTAGAGAAAATAGTGAACCTTGTGTGATACGGGCCGGGCAACAGATTTTCTTACTTCCTCTCATTCATCCTTTTCTGACACCAGGATATGTACCCGTAATCTTACTTTAGAAATTGAATAGTTTGTAACCTCGTTAATAGTTGTCCGAAATGAACGATTTTTATATAGTTTTGTAGAGAATTCCATCACCTTAAAAAACCCAGAGTTAGGCTTTTTATTTTCTTTATCATTTTTTGGAGGAATTTAGTCTACTTACTCTCTCAGAAATTAAAGAGTTTTTAGCGGCTATTTTAATTCCTTTTTCACAAAAATGGAGCTTTATTGTCCCACCAAAGCAAACTCCCCACCAAACCATCACTGAGGAAGGGTGTTGACCTCTTTCCACTCTTCCAATGACTTCCTGATCTTCTTTAGAGCTGTGTTCTTGCACACGATCATTTTGGCGATTAATTTTTTCTTCACTCGTAAAGATTCCCATTTTCCAAAATATGATTTGTTGTTTTCGAATGGGATTTCTTCTGATTCGAGCGGCCACCGCTCTCACTGCATTTACCGTTCTCACAGTGCGGAGACGGCCCGGTCGAGGTCTGTCACACACAGGGTCTCATTATATCTATTTATAGTGAGGTACATGAACATACGGCTGATGCCCAAAAGTTTGGAAGTGTTGAAAATCTCTGACCTACATTTTCCAACATTGTGTAACTCCCCACTCTATACGAAAAAAATAAAATAAAAAATACGAACTAATTGGAATTATTATCCTGACATGTAAAGAAAATAACCTGATATAGATAAGGATTATCTAAGTAATGCCCAAGTATGTAAACAAAGTTCAACTTTGGTAACAGTATTTATGGCAGAACTGGGTATATATAAATCAGAGCAGTTCTTGTATAAATATTACACAGCTAACAATGATTGTATTAGACAGGTATTTGTAAAGGAACGTGGTACGAGTGGATGTATCAGATATTGTTTGTTCGCAATCATTGTTTTCTATAGATGATTCGGAAAACACACATTCCTGGTAGTCCTTTCATATATAAGCGTCGTTATATTTGATGAGCTGTCTGCAATTTTAATAGGTCACGCTTTCTGTATTGAAAATCGTGACATTTTTTTTTCTTTCTTCGGGCCTTTATCGACGCCTGTCACTCTCCTCCCTGACGTTCTGTGAAATCCGATATCCGGTCATTGGAATGTATTAATTGCCTCGATATAAAGTTCAATATTTTTTTTTTGATTCAGGATTTTTTTTTAAGTTTATACAAAATATCAAACAAACTCCGAACTAATTACAAATAGATATTAATATTTTTCACAGGAAATTAAATTTTCTTTTAAAAGCTCATTATATTCAATTTAATATGTTCGAAATAATTCATAACGATAATTAAGCGGTTTCATTCTGTAAACATTTTAATTTAGCATATTTTTGCTTCAATTAGTCATCGTTTGTTAAAAAGATCCATTTTTGATATTATAAATAAAAATTTATAATAACCTCCTTTATATCATTTCTGTTCATCAAACTCAATTCCGAAAAAAAAAAATAATGAACAAGTACCTAAATAATTTGGTTTAATGGGGTATGATCGATCACCACGATCAACAAACTGTGATTTTTATCGAATTCGTCAAAAGACACATTACTATTAATGGCTATTAATATACTGTTTATATTATATTAATAAAGTATATAAATATTAGTATATTTATATACTGTTTGGAAATGAGTTCTATAACAAAAAAACTTTCTAAGAACTATGAGAAAAATAGCAACAGTTTGAATGTAAGTCACCTACTTGCACATTAGGGCGATCTAACGCTATGGTAGGACATAGAGTTTTAGATAAAAAAACAAAAGTAAGAATTTCGAAATTTTACTGCATTAGTGATAAACTATTATGGTTTTCCCTTCAGGTCCATTAATTTTTAACTTAATTGTCTCATTAATAATGCCTAGATGTGAGATAATAGGAGAAGAAATGAAAACCATCTTTTTTACATTTAGAGCTGGTTCGCCGGTATTTTTTGTTCAAAACTAATCCAGCTGAAATATCGGTGTTTAAATATATGTATAGTTGTTACGATGTTTCAAACAAATGCAATCAATTTTGGCCGATTTCGCAAATCCCCCGAAATACCAGATAAACTATTTTGTTAACAAAGGTTTGAACTTCAGTTTACATCATCCCGAAAGTCATTGAGAATTTAACACGCGGGAACGTTGTTTTAGAAGAGTTAATATCAACCAAAAATTTGAATATATAATATCTAACTATCTATACCGCCATTGCCACCAGAGAATTGTGGATTCTCTATCTTTTTGTAGCCCTGAAGAAGACCTGCAAAGTCATGTCGAAACGTCGGTTTTTAATAAAATAGTTTTACCACTATTTAGCTTATTTATGACCGCCACTCCGGACCATCTCCTTCCTTTAAATAAGAATTAATATATGCATAAAATAAAACAAAATAATTATATTTACATTTAAATAAAAATATATAGTGTTAGTTATAGATGTTTGCTAATCTAGGATAAACTGAACTGAGTATACTATAAATAATTTATGCAACATTATCAGCCGATTTTGATAATGAAGTTGCTGTAACATCCCAGGCTTGCTTTAAAAGATTTGTTATTTCAAAGACTGATTTATTTATTTTTTACTCTAATCATTTTGAGTCAATTTTCTTTTATTTATAATAAATTAATTTATTTATAACTTAAATATTTTTAATATTTGTGTCCCCCAGACATATATTGGTCAAGGAAAACTATCATTAAATAGGGAAAAGTCAGGGAATTTTACTTTAACTTTTCGGTAGCCACCCTGTAATTTTATATGTATATATAATACCATACCATTGTGTAATGAATTGCAGCTTTTATTTATTCGTTTTTATCTTTTGTGGTTTCTTCTTAATATTAGTGATTGTTAGTTCGCGAAACAATTTATAATTAATTGTTTGGAATATCACAAAACAATGTATTAAACGATGTATCAATTCACTGTGTAAAAATCCTGCATGAAATAAAACTGAAATTGATTGAAGTGCTTCAACGCCGAAATAGCGACCGTAAATAACGATGTGATGGGCCCCCCGCCGTTGTGAAACCGATTGTAGATTTTATTAGGCCATGAAGGATACGACCTCTCTATCCAACAGGTTCTCGTTAAGAGTGTACAATTCGTCAAATATTTTTTGTAACTGGTTAGCTGTGTCAATGTAGAAAGATTTACGCATATCCACATGTAATAATCGATGAAATAAACGAGATTAATATTTTTCTAGTCTTATCATTCAGGTTCGGTGCCTGAAGTTTTTTTATAAATTATTAGGCCAAACTTACACAGACAGATGTAGATAATTTAAATACTTTTTATGCTAGCTCAATAGATAAAATTAAAATATAATATATTGATATATAACAAATAAAACAGCTGATCCCTAACCCCTACACCCCACTCTTTTTTAAATAAATTCAGTCCTGTATGAATGCCTTAGTGAGGAGCAACATTTTTTTTTTATATAAAAATTTTAACATTCTATTTTAATTAATTATTAATTTATTTATTACAACTTTTTAGAAGTGAAAAAACGACATTCTATGAAATAAAAGAATGACTAAAAGACTATGTTGTAATGGTAGATTTTAGAAATTTTATGAAGCGGTGCATGGTAGGTAGATGATAAAAATTTAAAAAAGGTTTTTATAAAATCTAATTTGGACTATTTATATAACTGATAGTTGTTAAATTAATATGTGTCTAATAAGGATGTATTTTGAACTATAAAAACTGAATTAAAATTAGTTTGCAGGATGTAAAAACTGTGTAAATTCGGTGACCTTTGGTCTAATAATTTATAAAAAAAAGACTTATGAGATTAATATTTCTATTCCAATTGTAATTGCAAACCCAATATTTTTTTAATAAGAAATTTAAAAAATCCATATTTGTGGTACATAATTGCGAGAATTTTAAACGATTGTTAATATAATTCTGGTACGCGCATCACATAACTTTTACTTATTACCCTCTTATTTGCAGAAATAATTATTTACAGACAAAGGGGAGTAAAAATAAAAATTATAGACGGTACCAAATATTATTTAAAATAATTAATTGCCGTATGTTTTTCATAGCCTAGCAATTAAACTACAGGATTTAATTTTGAGAGTGGCTTCCGACCGAAAGTTTTTTTTTTTTTAATTGAAAATTTCTTTAGGCGTGTTTTGCACTTCTTTTTTTATGAAGAGTGAATTAGATCGATCGTCACATTTCCGAAGTGTTAACGCTCAGGTAAAGTCGACTATAGTCGACTAATTGAAGTGTTTTTACATACATATGGATTAAAATATCTCAGAAACTATAAATCGGGCCTGCATACTGCAAACGAGGAAATTGTTCAGCATTTCGTCCTCTCTGTAATATAAAATTGTATCTTAACGGTACGCCGTGTTAGAGAGGCGAAAAGGAAAAATAGTGTCGAGAACCAAATGATAATAAATTTAATTTGAACATATGGATTGAAATATTTCAAACACAAAAAATCGGGCCTACTTACTGTAAACGAGAGAATTCTTCAGCATTTCATCATCTCTTTGATGGGGTATTATTCAAAATTGAATCCTTACTCGACGACGTGTTAGAGAGGGAAAAAGGAAAAAAATAGCGTCAAAAATCAAATTATAACGAGTTTTATTGAAGATATTGATTAAAATATCTCATAAATTAAAAATTGGACCTTTTTTCTCTAAACGAAGGAAACGTTCAGAATTTCATCCTCTTTGTAACGAGCTATTATTTATAATTTACATTTCATATTATTAATTTCGCATTCTTTATGTTGTCAGTTCTATCGTGTGGTCTAAAGCACACATCTTAGTTTTATATATATATATATATATATATATATATATATATATATATATATATATACACAGCGATACTTACTTTAAAAGAAAAAGGAAGAAACTAACTCCTAAAAGAAGTCCTCTATTAAATGAAATTACAAAAACAATAATACATTTAAAGATATCTTTTTATATAAGACATATTTATATTTATATTTATATTTTGGGGAGGCTTCAACCCGAAAGTCTCCTCTCCTCCCCGTAAAACCGCCTCTGGCCTAACGTATTATATTTATTTTGTATGACACTAATCATTTTCTTTTACTACTGTGTATTTCAATTATTTATTTGTTTATAATAAATAATTAAGTGCCTTGAAATATTTTTAGTCCGGCAAGAGTGCCACTGATGAAGAAGGCCGCTATATTTATTTCACTGTGGGTATTTTATTTTGTTTAAGTACGGGTATATAAACAAATTTTCATTTTTATATTGCTCTATGTATATGTACATAATATTGTAATGAATTTACGCAAGCGTTTGAACCATTTTCTGTGAACACACACCATCTTGTGAGACTTGGTTACTTGGACTCAGAGAACGTGTATTTCTGTTGAAAACTAGAGATCTGAAAATTTTCACAGTCCCAATAATTTGCTTTATTATATATTACTATGTATTTAAAAGTAAAAAGGGAGGGCAGAGCGGGCTAACGTGTGTGTACGTCGTTCGCGTCTTAGTGCCCAGGGGTCTTTTTAAATTCCCCGCCCTTTTTAAATACCCTGGTCCGAGAAAACGTCTGTATAGCCTAGAAAGGCGAGGTAGGGTAGAAAGAAAAAAAAAAAAAAAAAGCTAATTTGTTTTCTTTTATAAGCCAATTTCGAGATAGATTAACGTGAACAAAAACCATAGGAGCTAAAGAAATATGCTACAGGTCTTCGTTTTTTCCTCTACATTATGAGGAGAGTGTGTGGGGGGGAGGGGGAGGTAAAATGAAGGTAGGTGAAAAAATGAAAAAAACAAACAGTTAATAAAGGTCCTCATCAATTTATAAAAATAAACAAGTTTGCATAAATTTACATTTATAAATTTAACCCAATATACAACTTGATTTTTTTTCTTAATAAAAATGGAAATAAACTCCCCTTAAAAAGAATACCAAGGTCTTTAAAAACCCTCTCATGTCTTGGTTAAAGCTGTTCGTTCAATTACTTTGCAGAGTTAATAACGTTCCTCGCAGAGATTTCTGTCTGATTTAGGTTACGTTCATGAACTGAACATAATTTTTTATTAATTTTATATTAAGTTACAAAAATAAATATGGAAGAAAATGTGTTCGCTATGCTATTTCCTAAACGTTATGTGCCATTGGTAAGTAGTGGTGCCCAAATGCGAGACCGAGACGATTCTTGGTCTTGCAAACTCAGTCTTGCTCATGGTCTTTGTCTTGCGCAAGAGTCTTGCAGTTACTTCTTGGCTTATTACTGTAGAGATATTACTGAAACCTAACTAAGCCCAAATGAAAAATTAGAGGATTTAAATGCAAAAGTATATTGGTATATTCTTTATATATAGTAACTAAAATTGTCAAGTATTAGTTACTATTTGGCCTTAATTTTTACCAGTCCTGGTCTTGGTCTTGCAACAGTTAGTCGACTTTGTTCTTGGTCTTGTAAAGTACAAGACCAAGACTTATTTTGGGCACTATTGATAAGGATTCATTGTCTAGCTGTGTATCAACATGGGTATCGATTCCAGTTCAATTTGAAAAATAAATCTCATAAATTCGAGTTTTAATAGACTTCTAGTGATAAAGTACATATATAAGATCAGTAATTGATAAATGGTTGACTGTCGTGAATAATGGAGAGAAGAATAGTTGTGGTGATCAGTCAAATATAAAGGCAAAAATAAATGATAATATTTATTTTGACATTAGGCGACGTTTCGACCTGAAGTTCAGGCCTTCATCAGGGCTAAGAAAAGAACCAGATAACAAGGTATGAGAAACATAAGTAGTGTAGGTAAAAAAAAAAAAATAAATTAAAGTAAAATTCATTTTTTAGAATAATGACAATAGTAAGAACTAAGATATAAATGATAATAAGCTGTACAAAGTGTGGCTGTAACCTTTTTGATTATGTTTACTTCATCATTCCACACTTTGTACAGCTTATTATCATTTATCTCTTAGTTCTTAGTATTTTCATTATTCTAACAACTGAATTTTACTTTTTTTTTTAACCTACACTACTTATGTTTCTCATACCTTGTTATAAGTTCAGTAGTTCATTTTTAGAAAAATAAAAAGATATTATTTCTGTAAGTTGTTTTTGGGACTGGTGGTGTGGCCTAAATCCTCTCTACTGTGTTACATGTACTGCTGTTAAATATGTTAATATCAAACCTCCCTTAGTTTTACCGTATAAACATGCGTTTACGGGGAGGAGAGAGGAGTTGCTAACGCGTGCACAAAACACGCGTTTTTCGGCAACCTAATAAACCTGAAGATTATATGTGTACGATACATTAGGTAGTCATTAAATTTTTTTAAACAAAACCACAAAACCGTTGCGGGATGAAAGTGGGTTGACTATTTGTTAGGAGGTCTATTAGAGACCAGAGGGTAAGTAATGACTGTAGCTAGCGAGATCATTAGTGACTTAGGTTCTGCCTTTGATAGTGGATTCTAAGCAATCTTTCTACCTCTTTTAATTCTTCCATTATGTTTTATTTCACTAATTAAACTGCATTTTTAAACTAATATTGCTAAAGAATCTAAATATATTATGTAATGTGAAAATTTAGCATGTGTACTATATGTGAAAAACATTTATGAATGTAAAAAAAAAAATGTTTTTTCCTAATACCTTGTTGTAAGAAATTACCATCATCTGCAGTAAACATTATTTTTTTTTTAAATTATTTATTATGCTTCAGTTATCCAGCTAAGATAACCACAAGCGATTGATTTTCCAAATATGAAAAATAAACCAACAGTCTCACAATGATAATTCAAATGGTTTTGAAAATAGATTATTAAAAAGTTTTTAATCTGTTTTTCCCCCCAAGATTTTTGAGATTTTTCCTTATAGAGGGTGATATAATCAATCTGCTTCGTTGAGGAGAAATTTTCTCCATCGTTCCTTTAATATGTACCATATGTGAAAAACATTTATCAATGTAAAAAAAATTAGATTAAAACATCATTTTTAATTTTTATTTATTTTGTTATCTGTGAAAATGCCACAGGTAGTAGAGTAGGTAGTATACGACTAACACTAGGCAGCCATATTTCTTGAGCTATAACTAATAGAACCAGTCAAGTCTCAATGATCAAATTCGTACACACACCTTCCTAAGAGTTGGAGATAGCGAAGATCCCTGAGGAACACCAGGAGTTAGTAAGCTGAGGGAGAGGGGAGAAGGAGTTTTATTTGGTATGGATGACTGGGATAAAATATATGGTTAGCTGCAAAAATGACGATACTACTGGTGATATCGATATAGATGGTAATATGTTTGAACAGGTAGATAAATTTAGGTATCTAGGTTCTACGATAACTAGAAAAAACGAAATTGAAGAAGAGATTAAGATTAAACTGAAGGCGGGGAATGCTTGTTATTTTTCTGTGACAAAACTACTTAGTTCGCGCCTCTTGTCCCGAAACTTAAAAATTAGAATCTATAAAACAATTATCTTGCCTACAGTTCTTTATGGATGCGAAACTTGGCCGCTTACATTAAGGGATGAGCAGCGTCTTAAGGTTTTTGAAAATAAAGTATTGCGTAGAATATTCGGACCGAAGAAGGATGAGTTAACCGGAGAGTTCAGACGGTTACACAACGCCGAATTGCGTGAGCTGTATCCGGGTAATATAATTGAAGTAATTTCATCGCGGCGAATCAAATGGGCTTGTAAAGTTGTTGGGCTTAGTAACGAGAGAATTCCTAAAAGGTTAATATTTGCTGTGTCCGAATGGTAAGCGTCCGAGGGGTAGACCGAAGCGAAGGTGGGAAGATTGCATTAAAGCCGATCTGAAGGAACTGGGTTACACGGCGAACGGTGGAGGGAGGTGTGTAACAAGCGATTGGTGGTGTCGGCATCGAACCTTCGGGTTCGCTAAGCCTTATTATTATTATTATTATTTATAATGACTGGGATATTTGATACAAAAAATAATGGAACCACTTTAGGAGCACTGTTTGATATTGAAATATTTTGGAGTTTGGTAAGAAGGATTTTGTCTACGGTGAAATTGCGCTATTTGTTTTCTCCCTAGCTGAAGAAAATTATTCACTGTTCGCCACAATGTGTTTTATCCAGTATATTATCATTTTTTCCTAATCCTTTGTTGTAGGAAATGACCATCATCTACCGTAACCTTTATTTTTTTTTGTTAATTATTTATTATTCCTCAGTTATCCTACTAAGATAACCACAAGCGATTGATTTTCTGAATATGAGAAATAAACCAATAGTCTCGCAAATGATAATGTAAAGGTTTTTGAAAAAAGATTATTAAAAAGTTTTTAATCTGTTTTTTTCCCCAAGATTTTAGAGATTTTTCCTTATAGAGGGTGATATAATCAATCTGTTTCGTTGAGGAGAAATTTTCTCTATCGTTCCTTTTCATCTGCTTCGTTTTTAATCCAGAACAATTTTGTAAATAACGAGTTGATCTAAGCTGAAGATTGTCTCTCATCTAATCACTGAAGTTGAATTCTCTCCTCTACTGGAATCGATTTTAATCTCTCTCTCTCTCTCTCTCTCTCTCTCTCTCTCTCTCTCTCTCTCTCTCTCTCACTCACTCCCTCAAACCCGTTTAATCGTTAAACTCTCAAATAAAGAATCTCTCTCTCTCTCACACACACACACTCTATCTACCTATCTCAAATTGAAATTATCGTCAGAAATTTAAAATTCACACCATTGGTTGCTTTTTATTTCATTTTTTTATTTATATAGGATGGCAGATAGTCAGGATTTTTACGCTATTTGTGCTTCTTCTGGTTTCCGATGTTTCGACCCAGTTATCTTCAGAGTTAAAAATTAAATCAGAAATATAAGATATGGACTATATCTGATAACTCCTGTTGAAACTAGTTTAGTATAGTGGAAAATATCATTCATTATTTTGTTGATCAAAATCCCACCCAATCAGTGCAAGTGATTGCTATGGCCGTAAATGTGTCGCACACAAGCTGAGAAAACCATTTGCACAAGCTAAGCTATGTTTCCAGGCTTAATGTTTGGGTCCCTCACTCTCTAGCCGAAATCAACTTGGCAACGCACGATTCTGTTTGTGATTCACCACGGAAACGGCAATAAGACGACCCATTTTTACGATTTGACGATATTGTAGTCCGTAGAAAATCTTCAGAGCCTAGTAGAGAGGTTTTTCCCCATATGGTGTGATTTCAAGGGTGTTATTTTATATGAGCTATTTCCATCAGGACAAGCAATTAATTCAACTCTACACTACCCATAATTAACAAAATTGGATCAATCAATTTAAAATAACTGACAAAACGGAAGGGTATTGTGTTCCACCAAGAAAACACTAGGCCCACACCTCATTGGTCACTCGCAATAAATTATTAAGCCTTGGATTGGACATTTTGCCCCACCCACACCAGACCCAAATTCAAGTGACTACCACTTATTGCGGTATCCACAGAACTCCATGAAAGGAAAGAAATTCTAAAAGGAAGAAGACATCAGAAACCACTCGGATTATTTTTATAACAATAAACCAGACATTTAATGAACATGACATTATGCAGATAGTTGGAAGATAGAAAATAATTAATTTTTATGTCTATAATACATTGAGTTTTATCTCACCCTGAAAAACCGAAAGGACATATTTGACATAAATAAGCCAAGAGAAGAACATAAATAGTATTTATAAGATAATAGTAATTTAAACACAACAGTTCATCTAGAGAATGTGGGTAAATTGCACACACTTAAATAAGTAACTCCTCTTTTTATTTTATTTTTCTTATGCCTTCCTTAATGAAATAAAATATGAAAATAACTTCTGAAGTGTGGAGAGTGAATTAGGTTGAGCCGTTAGATTTCCGATATGTAACGCTTGGGTACAGTCGGCTGGCGTCGATTATTTGAAGTTGTTTTGCATATGGATTAAAATATCTCAAAAACAAAAAACAGACATGCATACTGTAAGCGAGGGAATTGTTCAGCATTTTATCCTCTCTGTAATGAACTATCATTCAAAATTGTATCTTAACACGAAGCCGTGTTAGATAGGCAAAATTACTGTACATGAATGAAAATCTAGACTTGCATTCAAACGTTGTTTTATTGAGAATTTTCCTTAGTTTTTGTTGACAACTCTAATTTATTAGAGATTATCAGTACATATATTATTACAGTAAGGCTCGAAATCGGTTTTGTACCAAATATAAGCTCCTGTCATGCACAAATACCATGAATGGGATACCGTTGGATTCAGAATTTCACGGGGGGTTAGCGAATCGTATTCTCCTCTTTTGTTTTTCTTTCTAAAATAAATAAAGTCTATACAAACATTTTGCTAGGCTTCAATACTGGAACGGTGGTAGGTCTGTAGATCGATGCGGGACAAATTGGACCTTGAAGATTTTGATGCGTACAGACCCCAATAGTTTCTCCGGAACTATCGGATCCTGCGTTTTTAAGCCCAAAAACGTACCATTTTCGAGATAACGCCAGGCATAGGGTTCGCATCCACACAACCTTACATTAATTGTAGTACTGTCATTGAATATTATGTCTCATTTCATAATATTATTTAGTTCATAATATTAATTAGTCCGTGGTAAAGGCTCCTTGTTATCAAATTATTAACATCCTGCTAAAACTTCGTAAACAGCTTCATCTCATAGTAATCTACAAATATTTTATTTACGAAAATTCTCGGAATTAGGGCATTTTCAGTCTGGAGAACTTTCTCCATTTAATTAGGTACTAAAAATTCGTAAATACCCATTTCCACTCAACTTGAATCGATGGATAACTTGAGCCCAAAGTAGAGAAAATAGGTGGGTCTTCAAAAATATTGAGCCGTTTGGTCTACATAACCTCGTTATTTTGACAATTTGGGAGTGTAGGTGCCGCCAAAGAGCTCAATATTCTTGTAGGCCACCTTTTTTCTGGACTATGTGCTCAAGTAATCTTACAATTCAAGTTGAAAGAAAATGGGTACTTACGAGTTTTCAGTACCTAATTAAATGTAGATAGTTTGCCGATCTCTAGATTGTTACACCCCAATTCCGAGAATTCTCGCAAATAAAATATTTGTAGGTTACGATGAGATGAAGCTATTCACGAAGTTTCAGCCGGATGTTAATAATTTGATAAAAAGGGATCTTTACCACGGACTATTTGCATTAACTGTCTCTCAATCTTTGGTTGATTCGGTTTTCACAAAAATATCTTTTAAGTAAAGCATCATTTCAATTATACTTTTCGTGATTTTTAAGCATTAGTCCGTGACCCCCAAACTCAGATAATTTCTCATAGTCAGGCTCAACATGCAAAATGCCTTAAATCGATAAAGATTTTTTAAGAGAATATTCTCTCATCAACTAGACTAAAAATAATGTTTAGTTTTGGTTTTTAGATTCGGTCTAGGAACAGGTAGATAAACAAAAAAGTCAGCTGATCACTTTACATATCATACAATTGATTATTTTTTTCTGATCCTTGAATGTATGTATTAATTATTAAATGTATCCCCCCGTCTACGTTTCAGTCTGTTGTTGACCCATTATCTTGGACGTTCTTCTTTTCCTTTAGATAATTTTTACTTGAAAATTCTTCGTTGTTTCTCAAAGCAATGTGACAAGAGAAAGTAGAAAACTTTCCCCCAAAAATGTATTTTTAATAATTTTATAAATGTAATGAATTTAAATGTGAAATAATCAATGTTTTATTGATACAAGGTGACAGAGAGAATTTTTTTTTTATATATGACTTTTTATTGAGAAGTAATTTATTTTGCCACACTTAAGGGCACTGTGTACTAAAGCTGATTGAGGCACATTCATACCATGTATACAATACAAAAAAATATACATCTATATAACAAAGGCAAAAATTATAATAAACCAAATAAATCTAACTTAAAGTTAAAATTAAATAAAATACAGAAATTCGTAGCGAAATTAAATAAATTATAAGTAAAACAAATAAATAGATAAAAAAAGAAAAACATTCATACTTAATTACAATATTTACAATCAGGCAAGAGATCTCCGAGTCCAGCCCTTTCCCCCACGTTTGAAGGACAAAGCGAGACTCTAAGAGATCCCAGCTTCTCTCTCTGCCGCTTCGCCGGCATTACCAGTCCAGTAGAGAGAATTAAATGTTGTAGAATGCTTTAGTAAAAGTGATCTAAACGTAATGAAAATTGTCCATGATGATGAGTCAACAGCCCTAAACGTCGATAAGGGAGGAAAACTAATAAATAAATTATTTAAAATTGAAAGAGTTTTCCTTCATATAAAGCCTACATATTTACAATATATTTCCTCATAAGATTATAATTGAATGTCATTATTTTTTGTATCTAACAAAATTTAAATATGTCAATCTAACATTCGCAGCTAAAAATATAAAATTTTTCTTCATCAAAAATAGTACCTACTTATCGTTTTTAAGAATGGATCATAAGAATAGGCTTAGCTGACCCATGGGTTCGATGCCGACACCACCAATCGCTTATTACACACCTCCCTCCACCGTTCGCCGTCTAAACCCAGTCCCTTTAGATCGGCTTTAACGCAATATTCCCACCTTCGGTCTACCCCTCGGAAGTTTACCATTCGGTATGGCAAATATTAACCTTTTAGGAATTCTTTTGTTACTAAGTCCAACAATTTTACAAATTGATTCGTCTCGATGTAACCATCTCAATTATATTGCTAACTCCTACTCTCCTAATACTAAAATAAAATAAAATATGAAAGTCACTAAAACCTATATATATATATATATATATATATATATACTGGAGTATAAAGTTTATATCTGAGCTGTTATCATTAAACTTAGCTTGTCATCCTTTAGTTACATTAGTCTTTATATTACCGTATAATTTACTGCTCTGAGAATAATGGTACGGCTCTGAGGATATAACCTTAAACGAAGACATTAAGGTTATCTCCTTTATGAGGATAATATTACTGTTTTAGTAGATATGAAATATAATTTTTGCTCATGCTCTGAAAGATATAATTTTATATCTGTAGATTAGGTAATTATTGAAAAAAAATATCTAATTAGCGTAAAACTCTCATTTTTCAACGCCCTTAATGAAACTGAAAAATGAGTTCGTCTCGTTTTCTACCAGATGGGTATAGGGGGTTAAGTCAGTCAAGATGTCTATTTTTAAAATATTGGGTTGGCAAATAAGTCCTTTCGGTTTTTCAGAGTGAAATAAAACTCAATGTACTATAGACATAAAATTTCTTTTAATCAACAATATATTGACTATTATTTATTATCACTTTTACCCATATTTCCACTAACTGCATAATGCCGCCATGTTCATAGAATGTTTGGAGTTAATTGTTAAAAAAATGATCCAAGTGGTTTTTGATGTCATCTTGCTTTTGGAATTTCTTTCCATTCATGGAGTTGTGCAGAGACCGGAATAAATGTTAGTCACTTGGAGCTAGGTCTGGTAAATAATTTATTACGAGTGACGAATGAGGTGTAGGACCTAGCCGTTGTCTTGGTGGAACACAACACACTACGGTAGGATTTTGATCAACAATAGCCTTAAGTTGCTCATTTCAATACCATTTGGGCGACCAGAACGTTGAGCATCATTGATGTCAAAATTTTCTAAATGAAATTTGACAAACCAATTTTGACATGTGCGTTCTGTTAAGGCATCATCCGCGTGAACACTAACAATTTTTCTATAATCTTCTGCAGCACGCTTATCTTTTTTAAAAATAATATAACAAAATATGCCGATAATGAATGATATTTTATTCCATATTCACAGTGCAACAGCTAACACAATACTAAGCTAGTTTCAATAAGATTTAATTGATATAATTGTTGACATATTACAAACAGAATAAACAATCCACTTTAAGTATAAATTCATGAGATAAGCAGTGTATCATTGTGACATAAAAATAAACAGAATAACCGAATGGACTTATTTGCCATCATATTTTTGGAATAGTATCTTTCATTTATTTTTTTATAGTTAAACAGAAAAAAACGTAAAAATATCACACAGTTTTTCAGTTTTCGTCACCCTGAAGTACCAGTTTTCGGTACCCCATATCCAATTTTCAAAAACCTAAAGAATTAAATTTGCCAGCATTCAGAATATATGTAGTAAAAAGATGTACAGGAATATGT
The DNA here is from genome assembly GCA_928085145.1 of Nezara viridula. Classification (NCBI taxonomy): domain Eukaryota; kingdom Metazoa; phylum Arthropoda; class Insecta; order Hemiptera; family Pentatomidae; genus Nezara; species Nezara viridula. Next base: position 175,389,552 of record OV725079.1, on the reverse strand, counting down.
GTTTCTTGCCGAATACGTAAGACACGTCCTTCTATTGTTTTTAACCTTGTATACAATATAGTAAAATACTAGATTAAAATTGTCTGATTTCTAACTATTTGAAAAATATATTGTTTTGTTCCTGTTCTTCTTGCGATTCGTTTTTTATATTTTTCAATTTTAATTTTTGCTTACCCCTTCCCCTCCCTCTAACACCATGCTTGCCAATCCTCAAGCTATTTTATTGCTTTCCTCTTCTTATAAAAAGTGCAAGCGAAAGAAGATTAAAAATATTGTTAATAATATACAATTGCGCTGGATGTGATCTGTTCTTGGTTTCTCCTCCATGATCCAAATTGGAACTCCACAAAAATATGGTTCCTTCCGAAAATTCATAACTCTTTTGATATTTTGATGCAACTTTGTCTAGAATGAATTCTATTTAGGAAATTTCTCCAACAAGTATTTTATTTTAGAAGTAAAAGAAGCCAGAACTTTTTTTTATTAATCACTTGACTAACTAGAGAATATTTTATCGGATTTCTTCATATAAACGAATAAGGATAAGCTGTTCAAAGACGCTTCCTTATGAAAGAGGAAGAAATACTCCAAAAGCTGATCTTGAAAGGATGTATTTGCATAAATAAGAGAGGTCCTTCTATACCCTATATCCCTGTGCTTGGTTCGCACTTAGGATCCAATCACATGTATAAATAAAATCTTTTCATACTGTTTCCTTTAATCCCAAGGAAAGAAATTCTTAGTTGAATAAGCTTTTTTACTTGGTTGAATAGTGTCTTTCAATATCTTTTTTTCATCAAAGAAATAAATAAAACTCGTACGTATTTAAATTAGTTCAAATTTTAGGGTTAATGATTATATTAAATCTTGATACTACTTGCTGTATGTATTAAGATGGTGAAGGTAAATGAATTTCCTTGGATCCATCCTCTTTTTTTTAAAAGAAAAATAGAGTTACAATTCATTCATCATATTAAAGGATAAAAAAAAGAATAGAGATTGTTTTTTATTTCTCTATCAAGGTAAGAAAGATTTGTATTCATACGTTAAAAAAAATTGTGCTCAGAATAAAAAATTTACACTTTTTGGTTTATTATTTTAATAATGAACCATTGTGATCGATCAAAAAAATTAACCCCCTCTCAATATTTGAGGTTTTACGTTTCAGGATAGGTAGAATTCGAAAAAAGGATAAAAAATTTTTGTCTGTTCGCCGTCTGCGTATTTTCTCCGAAATCATTGAACAGAATTTTTTTTCAAATTTGGATATAAAAACACAGATCATCCGAGGATGATCCTCCTTCATGGACATTACTATCCGCCTTGTTTCAACTTTCAATATGGCAGCCGATAAACTTGCGTTCCTACGCCTAAACGAATGTACCGTTTTCAATGAAACTTATCTAAAGTCATTTTCTCGACGCCCTTTAAATTTATCTATATGACATACTTCAATGAAAAGAAGCTGGAAAAAAAGTTACGAGGGATGGTAAAATTAAATTCCGAATAACTAAAAAATATACACTTTTTTGTCGATATTGTAAATTTTTTAAAAGTTTGCGGAATTTATTAAAAAGCAAATAAAAAATCGGATAATTAGGAGGAAAGATATGGTCTCTAATTGTTTTGTTTTTTTATATGTTCTACTGCAAAGATTATATACTTTGTTTTGATTTCTGAATTTTGAATGTATTACGGAAGTAATGCTAATGTTTTTTTGCATATTACTAATGATTGAAAAAAAAAGTTTAGTCCAATAATTGGAATCATCTTTTAATTATTTTTTTTTATAACTAGGAAGGTAATGTTACTTAAGATGTACAATTGTTTGGAAATAATAAACCATTATGAAGTAATTTGCAGCGGTTTTTGTTTGTAGAAATCAAGGAACAAATTTTTTTCCGTGTCTTTATGTAGATTTAAATCCACGCGACCTTTATATCGTTTACTACCATTAATCATATTTTGATGAAATTTTCAAGGACTGTGCGAGTCGCTTGTTGGATGGTTCCATTTCGATTTTCTCAGACACGCCTTTATTTTACAGAAGAGATCGATTTCGCTCAAAGTTAGATGATAATTGATGATTGGTTAGACAAATTATTCCATATCAGTTTTATCAAATTTCCATTCCCTACTTTCTGCTGTAAATGTTCCAATGTATTTTCTTTGATATGCTTATATCTCACCACAGAAGCTTGCGAGAAAAGGCAGTAGAAGAAAGAATAAAAATGAAAATCCTCTGTCTAACCACAACTGATCAAGCTGCTCGAAGAAGACATGGAAAACACTGAGGACCTCATCCCAGAAGAGGTTCAAAAACCAGATATAGTGGTTGTAAAAATAGCTATCGAAATGCTCAAAACAAGAAAGGCGCAGGGATCGACTACCTACCATCAGAAATGTTTAAAGATGGAGGAGACGACTTAACAGCCAAGCTACTACAACTAATCCAGAAAATGTGGGAAAAGGAAAGGATACCTGGGGCTTGGAATACGTACCTAATTTGTCCTATCCTAAAGAAAGTTTCCATGTATGAGTGTAGTAATTACAGAGGCATGGCACTCCTTCCAGTTGCCTACAAGATGATGACCAATATCCTACTAAACGGGATGTATCCGTGTTAAGAAAATATAATTCACCAAGGTGGATTCAGAAAAGAGAGGAGCACACTAGACTAGATCTTCATCCTAAACGGAACTACTTGAAAAACGATGGGAAGTAGTTCATGATATCCACGTCCTATTTGTCGATTTCAAAGCAGCCTTGAATGATTTTGTCGACGGGAGCTGCCTTTGGAAAATCATGACTGAACTGGGAGTTTCCGGTAAGTTTTCGAGATTAACAAAGGCACGGGGGAGGGGGGGAAGGAGCTTTCGGGCTGAAGTTTCCTCTCCCAAAATGGTAAAATATAACCATGTTTTATGAAAAAAATTAACTTTGAAACTATTATTGTTCGTCTAATCACTTAAAGACCATTTCATATAGGTAGTTAGTTTCTTTCTTTCTTTCGTAGTCATTTTTATAATATATTTATACAAAAAAAAAAAAAATCTTTCGGGCTGAAGCTCCCCCCTCCAAAAAAAACAAAACAAATAAATTCTGGATCCGTTAGTGGACAGAGGCGTGTACAAATGTAGAGTCATATTACAAGGAGAAGCATCTGAATCTTTCAAAGTTCGAATGCTGTTACGGCAGGGAATTAGACTATCACCGATGTTGTTCAACTTAATCCTGGAGAATGTAATATTAGATGGAAAACGTAAAATATATGGAATCAGCTCTTATTTATATTTTGGAATTGATTTTCGGTTTTAGGTTGAACCTGTCTTTTTCATAGATCACAACAGATTTTAAAAATAATTATAAACTATGGTTTATTTGAAATTAGTAAACCAAACTATAAAAAAAAATCAGAATAATACTTTAATTAAAAAAATCATAATTATTTGGTATAATTTTCCAAAACCTCATTTACTTTTCCTTTTCCTTTTTCCCAAAATGGCCTAGGTCTTGGGGTACGAATCTCTTCAATTTCGAAACAAAATGGTGTGTATTATAATGGTTGTGAAACGTAATAGACCTTGTTATTTTTGATCTTGTTTCAAAAAGGTTGTAACCACTCATATTTTATTTTAATTTTCTGTACATAGTTTTTGGTTATTATTTTACTTTTGTTAATTTTATATTTTCTGTATATATGGCGTGATTTTGTTCATATATCACTATAATTATTGGCCACGTAACAGATTATTATATTTCTAAATAAATAAACTTTCAAAAAATAATTTATTTTTACTCATTTTAGGGAGTGAATTAGCCCATTAGTAGGGTACTGAGCTTTCAATGCTAAAGTTCCCAAGTTCGAATCCCGGCTCATGGCAAAAAATTATTTTTTCTGATTCATTGGTCGTGAGGAGACCCTGGGTAGGTAGACCTTCCTGGGGCACCCCCCGCCTCTATAAAGTGGGTAACCTTAATCAAAATAATTAATCAAGCGGGAAAAACCTGGCGGTTGAGCGTGATCTCGGTTAAATCACCTTCTTCCGCAACCGTTGACCTAGAAACAGTGCTTTTCCTAAATAGTGCTGAATCCAAGACCCTTCATAGGTTGTAGTGGCACAGGTTTTTTTTTGTTTTCCACTTTTTGTATCTGTAACAATGTTGTGACTGCACTTCGAAATATCTTATATATAATCAAACGTGAAGTATTTTTTTATCAAACCATATTAAATTTATTAATATGTTATTATATTATAACATATTGAACCACTTAAATTACTTTCGTGCAACAGAAATGATAACTGACCCTACTTGACAGCCATTTTTTTTGTTATGTAATTACATAACATGTTTGTGTATAATAAATTTACTATAAAAAGTAAAATATTCTTCCAAAGATTTTATTATTTATTTTAATTTTATTAAAAATATGGCGTACTTCTTTGAAATCGATATAATTTATATAATTTATTGTTTGTTGTTGAAGTTTGTATCATTAAAACTTGATGTGGGGTAAATGAATGAACTTTGGCAACTCAAAGTGCTGTTAGAGTAGCAACCTAGCTAGTAACAATTACCTTTACGCCGTAACCTGTTACGCCCGTAACTCTTCTTTTATCTTAGTACAGGCCAGAGTAACGGTTATTATTCGCTCTAGTGACCGTAATTAGAATAAATTAACCACCATTGTTGTCCAATTTCGTAGAATAGTGGAATTAAGGGTTTTCCATATAACTTTGGACGGCCTTACATTTTCTTGCTTCAAGGTTTTCCTCTGCTCTCTCTCTTCCCGGAGAAAATACAGGTCTTGAAAATTTGTTAGTAGCAAAAGTTGGAATTTATTCTGGCTATGTAAATTAGATAAGGCATAACTTAGCGCTTATTGAAATTAAATTATTCATAATTTTGGAATAATATTTTGACATTAAATCGATGCTTGTATATACTTTATGTTACTAGTACCTTCATTCAACTATTCTCGTCTAGAGCATCAAATTTATATCTGCTTAAAAAAAACATAACATGTGTTATATATATATATATATATATATATATATATTTATTTCTTAATGATATTTACAACTGTATTAAAGAAATACATTTAGTAAATTTGAACATATGGATATAATGACGTTAAAATACTTGTTGAGAAACTACTCAATTGTAGCACTCTAATGATATGTCTACATTAAGAGATCACGGGGCCATCTTCTTTTCATACGCCTCGGAGGGTTATCGGGAATTGAAGAGGAAGCAAGGTCAGAGGGTTGGGATTATTCTGAAGTTTATTAAAGAAGGACAGGTTTTTTAAAAGGACAGATTGGGCCATATTTGAAACATAAGAAACGTTAAGTTTAGGTTTTATTTGTAACAATCTAGCACTTATTAGACAAACGCTCTAAACTGCCAACCATTTACAAAAGACTCATATATATTACTATGATAAGGCCTATTTGGACTTACGGGATCGAGCTTTGGGGCTCTACTAAACCATCAAATTCCTTTTGTATCCAATCCCTTCAATCGAAAATCCTTCGTAAAATCCTTAATGCTCCCTACTTTGTCACAAATATAATCATCCATAATGACCTTAATGTACCATATGTTTCCGATTTTGCTCAATCCAGATACCTGTCCTTTCATAATAAACTTCTGAACCATCCGAACCCTCTCGTTTCCAACCTTACTTCCTCATCTATTCCTGATAACCCTCCGAGGCGTCTGAAAAGAAGATGGCCTCGGGACCTTCTAATATAGAAATATAATTGGAGTGCTACCAATGGGTAGTTTCTCCTCATGTTATACATGTCATATTACTTGTTCATATTTACTTGTTGTATTTATTATTAATTACAGTTGTAAATTTCGTTAATAAAAAAAAAATTATAACAAAGTAGGGAGCATTGAGGATTTTACGAAGGATTTCGGATTGCAAGGATTGGATACGTGAAGAATTCGATGGTCTAATGGAGCCCCATAGCTCAACTCCATAAGTCCAAATAGACCTTATTATAGTCATGTATATGAGTCTTTTGTAATTAATTGGCAGTTTAGAGCGTTTGTCTAGTAAGTGATGAAGTAATCGGAAACGTCGAGAGGTTTCTTGTCGTTTTAGTTGGTGTGAGCCCTCCAAGTTAGGCGTTTGTCTAGGTGGAGTCCTAGGTAGCGGATTTGTTCAACAGTGATAAAATAAATTAATTTTTAAAAAAAATTGACTACAGAAATTGGGAGATTCTATCCACCCTGAGAGAATGTACTTCCTTATCTATTGTAAACACCTTATGTACACACAGTAGATTGATATGAAAATTTACATCTACGAATATTTAAACTTGGTGTAGTAGTCGAGCGCTTTTCACTCACCATTACGGCTCTAGGCTACAAATATATTTCGTTCCATGTATTGGTGCATGTCGACACCTCGTAAGAGTCTTGAAGTGTGATAGGAACCCGACTACTGCACCAAGTTTAGATATTTGTAGATGTCAATTTCATTATCAATCTAGCAAAATGTTTCAGTAGATATGAAAGTCCCTTAGGGTGGATAGAATTTACCAATTTCTGTTGTCTGATTTATTTTAATTTTTTTAAATATTAACAATTCATTTTCATAACACATCATCACATAATGTCAATTCAAATCAATTAATAATCGAGATAATCTATGCTATAATAATTTTTTTCGATTTTTTTTTATTGCAGCCATCAAAGTAAAAAAATCGATCATTTCATCCTCTCAAAAAATCTTTACGTACCTTTTAGCGGAATGATTTAAAACACTTTACCACAGCAATTTGACAGAATTTCGAAATCAAATTATTTCAACACACAGAATAATTTGAGCCATCAGCCGTTCGCTCAAAACATCGTTACATACCTTTTAGCAGACACCACGAACACATTACCCTTGTGTCATTTTGCTTTCTTAAAAATCGTTCTAGCTGTTCACTCAAAACAGCGTTACAAAGTTTTTTGCAAATTAATTAAACACATCTTATTTTATAATAAGTCAGTATTTTGTATTCAAATTACTTCAATTGCTGTGGTACAGATATCCTTTTATCAAATTATTAATATCCGGCTGAAACTTCGTAAGTAGCTTCATCATATCATAACCTAGCTACATTTTATTTACGAAAATTCTTGGAATTGGGGCGTTTTCAACCTGGAGGTTGGCAAACTTTGTCTATTTAATTTGGTACAACAAATTCGTAAATGCCGATTTTTTTTTTCAAAAATATTGAGCCGTTTGGCCTGTATAACCTCTTTATTTTGACAATATAACTAGCGCAAACAGAGCTTTCCCCTGCCTTTCAAAGGTATTGAAATCCCCAAAAATCTCAAGAAATCTCAAACTAAGGGTGTACAATGCTATGATAAGGCTAGTTCTAATATATGGTTGTGAGAACTAGCATCTGTGTTGAAAGATTTGAGAGAAACATCTTCCGCAAGATAACCGGAGCTATCTGGGATCAGAATACTAAAACATGGAGAAGAAAGATGAATAAAGAACTGCTTACAGAAATTGGTCAATCAATACTCCATGATATGAAGGCACGGAGGTTAAAATGGGCGAGGCATGTTGCTCGTAGCAATCCCTCTGGAAGCCTCAACTTAACAATGAATGCCTCAATAGAAGGCAAAAGACCACTTGGAAGGCCAAAAATCAGATGGATAGATAGAATTAAAGATGCAAGACTCAATAGAATCGACAAAGGCTTGTTCAAGCGGCAAAAGATCGTCTTTTATTAAATAATTATTTTATGATTTTTCTGATCGAATCTCTGAACATCTTGGTTTATCATCCAGTCAACCTTATTAAAATAAATATATTCCCTCTTTGCTATATTTTATTCTGTAATATTATTTTGACGAACGGTGGGAATCTGTTAGACGTTTATTGACGCTGTCAATCACTGATCTGCCTTCCTCTGATATTCGATAACTCACCTGTCCTATGTAGTTTTAATTACTTGTGTGAAAATAATACTCTTTTCTTTATTAAAAAAAAAATAGGAGAAAAACTCGGAGCTCTTTATATAAAAATAAAGTAATATTTTACATCATGAAACAGGATACGAACTATTTCTCAAATATATCAAGTCTAAAAATTCTCTAGGTATATACATTTTATCAGAATTCTACAAACATTTGTCCTTCCGATCTTGGACACTGTCATTCGAGTAAATTCAATTTTTAAAAATGTCGTTAAAATTATTCAGGTTCGGAAGCTAAGGATGTACTGGAAAAAATTTAAAATTATGTTATTTAAAAAATATATATACGTTTCAACTTTATCTAAGATTTTTTAAAATTTTAGTGTCTGTTTTCCGAGAAAACTGAATTATTTTGAAAACCATACAATTACAATCAATAGAATTTTGGTCTAAATTGAAGCTATGTTACAAAAATTGGTTATTTTTCAACTTTCAACTGATGTTGGATTTTACTATGAGATCACCTGCTCAAATTCTATTTTTTAATTAGCCTCTAGTTATAATTTCATCAAAAAAATAAATTACGGCTTACCGAATCCAAGGGTTCGATGCCGATAACACCAACCGCTGTCTACTTTCTTCCACCCACCGATTGACATTATCAGCCTTAGCAAAACCTTCGCTTCGGTCTACCAGTTGGGCTTCGGCTGTGGTCTTGATGGCAGATTGTGCTGAAGCGTGCACTTTTACATCCTCGAGCCTGTAGAAGCCGATTCGAATCCGGCCTGGGCGGGTTGAAATTTATTTCGTGTCGTATCCATAGAATGAATCTTGACTTTCCCACTCTAGTTTAAATTCTTCGGTTGAATCATCCTTTTTCGGTCCGAATATTTTACGCTATACTTTATTTTCAAAAACATTAAGCCTTCGCTCACCCCTTAATGCAATGAACCACGTTTCGCATCTATAAAAGACCTTTGAAAGAGTAATGTTTATGTAAATTCTATTTTTTTAGTCTTGGACAGGAGGAATTAAATAAAAATTAAATTAATGCTGATTATAAAATATTTCTATTGTACAATTGTTATGCACCCATTCTATGTTTCTACTAAAATTTCTTTCTTGATTCTCTCTAAAATTTATTTTCGAATATATATTTAGTTTTGAGATTCAATATTAGTTTTTAGATATTGCATTATATTGTCCAATGCTTAAATATACTCAATGTATAATAAATAAATATATATATAGAATGGTAAATATTTTAAATGTGGGCCATTACATTTGAGTGCTGAGTTGTGTTGTGTTCATGTCAACTGTTGCTTACTGGAATTTTATTAGCAGAGGTCATGTCAGGTTGTTGAATAAGTTTTATGTTCTTTTCAGCCTTACTGAGATAAGAAACACGAGAGCCTTACGTAAGAGGTATATTTAGTTGTGAATGAAATTTTAACCTAACACACTAACACAGACACATACAAGTTCATATCTACGTTTTCAATAATAAAAAAAAACACCCCAAAATCGCATCCTTAATACTAAATAACCGCATTATATATATATATATATATATATATATATATATATATATATATATATATATATATATATATATATACACACATTGTTAATAGATATAACCACTGTCGGTAAATTTCTTGCAACAAGAATCGATTTTATGGGGCTGAAGTAGGGATGGCAATCGATAGTATTTACTTCGATGTTATCAACAATCGCTATCTTCCCTTCAATATTTCAATACTTTAATTTTAAAATTAAATCAAATCTATCGTTTTCTGAAAGCGCTACGAATTTGAAATGAATCTGGTCGTGAGAAAAAAAGAATATACTGACCTTGCCTTTTCATATAGACTATAGTGCGTAGTAGAGGAAATTATCGATATTTCGATCATATTGACAATTGGTGGACATATCTTAGTACCGTGGAACCCTTCTCATTCAGTAAATTAAATTTTAGGCAAAGTTGTTTGTTAGAACCTTTTCAAAGCTACGAATATTCAAAGAAATCTATGTATAGTGCTGTCCAAAATAGGTCTTTTGTAAGACCGATACTGGTAAAAAAAATATCGTTTTTGTGAATATATTTTTTTTTTTTATTTATTTATTTAGACATATAATATTCTATCATAGGGACAATAATTATATTGATAAATGAACACATTCACACCGTATATACAAAAAATAAACAAAATTAACAAAAGTAAAATAATAACTAAATAATAATAAATAAAAACTCTATACAATAAAAAAAATAAAATAACCTAAATATAAGTAAATTAAAAACATAAAAATACAGTCATACCTAAATACAATATATACAATCAGGCGGGGAACCCAAATCCCTGCGCTACTCTCTCAACCGCCTCACCGGTGCTAAAGCCGGTGGAGTGTGAATAAAATAGTTACTAATATTTGACAATTTTAGTTATTATTTGTAAAGAATCGGTATAACAAATATACTTTTGCATTTAACTCTTCCAATTTTTCATTCGCGTTTAATCAGATTTCCTCTATCTGAATAATTACTGTAATATCTCTATTGTAATAAACTGGTCTTGGTCCCGCATTTGGGCAACACTATCTATGTAGAATATAAATAAATTTGGATTTCGCTGAACCCGATCTTGGTAAATGGAAGACTTGATAAAGAGGACAAAGATTGACAAGAACTAGAAAATTAATTTTTCTAAGGATAGTAGAATAATTGATATTTCCATTAAGTAATTTAAAGAGAAAAATAACATATTTTTTTATGCGTCTGTGTGCTAGAGAATCAATATTTATATTGATATTTCAAAAATGTTTTTTTGTTTATTTAGGCTTTAAGGCGGAAAACCCTAGGGTCATCAGCGCCTGTGAGTCGGTTATATTTGTAAACTCTTTAGAGCAGAATTAATAATTGTTAATAGATAGAGTAATGAATGAAAAGATATTTTAAAACGTATGAAAAATGAAATATATCAAAATAAATATAAAAAAGACAGAACAATAAAATAAAAATTATACTTATTTTTATATTTTATTTAATGGCCTATGTATTTTAAGAAATTTTATCACTGTTTTTATGTTTGCTTCGTTGTTGCTTATATATCCGGTTTTAGAGATAATCGATTTAGGCTTGAAGTATAATAAGTGCATTCTTGGAAAATATGGTTGACTGTGAGAAGGCTATTGCAATGCTGACAATTTAGTGGTGGCTGCTTAGTGATTAGATGTACATGAGTTAGGTTCGTGTGTCCTATTCTTAACCTGGTCACGGCGACTTCCTCTCTACGATTAGGACGGTTTGATGTGATCCAGGTTTTTACTGATTTTTTAACATCTTTTAATTTTTTAGATGGGCTTTCGTTCCACATAGATTGCCAACTATCCAATATTTCTTTTTTTGAGAGGAAAACTCATTTCTTGAGGGGTCAGGATAGGAGTACCTCGGTCTGGGAGCGCGAGTGCCTGATTGGCTGCCGAATCCGCAAGCTCATTACCAACTACACCCACGTGACTGGGAATCCATATAAAACAAACCGATTTTCCAAAAGTTTTGCAGTGTGAAGATATTTGTGTATTTTAAGTATAACTGCATGTTTTGAGTACATATCATTTATACCCTTTAATGAACTCAATGAGTCGGTTATCGAGACTATTATAACTCTGGAGTTCCGCTGTGTATATGCTGCTTAGTTTATGCAGTTTTATTTTATGTGTGGAGTTGTGGGTAACAAACGAAGAAGCTATAGTAACATCATCGAATTTCGAACCATCGGATTTCAAAAATGTTTATATTATCGACTATCGAAGTTTCAAGCCTTATTTATGTTGATGGTATCGATAGTTACAGGCCGGTATTATTACCAATGACAATTAATTAATATTGGGTCTTCCTTTATCTTATTCCTAGACTGAGGCTAGATATAGATTAATTAGTTTATTTTCTTTGAGGTATTTCATTATTAGTATTTCTTCTCTTCCGTAAGAGTATGTTAATATAGTTACCAAATAAGTTTATAAATATTTCTTAGAGCGGAATTTTGACTGCTGCTCACCCCAATTATAAATGGGACAGGTGGTACCCAGCTGAAGATGAACTATTTTTGAATTTCCCCCTCCACTTAGGGAACCTCAACATTAGTCAATAGTCTCTCTCTCTATTCCTCTTTCTATGTTTGCTTTTCTGCCGTCTATTTGTGTCTACAGATTGCTGATATATGAGTTTTATCTGAGTAGGGAAAAATAGGGGGGAGGGGTGGATCGAAGTGTTTTGTTGAGATAGGAAGAATGGTATGGTAACTGTGGCCCACATTCAAAATGATATGCCTGGATATTGATTGAAATTATTTAATAAATAAATAGTTCAATTTATGTTACATTTTAAAACAATAATTTGTTGTAATTAATAAATATGCTAGTAATATGTTATATTCTTATGTTCTTGTAGGGATGGGCACTAGAGGATCCAGGATTTAATTTTGGGAGGCTTCAGCCCGAAAGATTTTTTTTTTTCGAATACATACAACGATAATTAATTTGAAAAAAAAATTAACTACCTATATGAAATGGTGTTTAAGTGGTTCTTGAAGTCCTATTAAATGTAATTACACGAACAAGAATACTTTAAGAAATAGTTTATCATATTTTATTCTGTAAAAAATGGTTTTATTTTACCGTTTTGGAGGGGGGGGGGGGGCTTCAGCCCGAAAGATCCCTCCCCCCCGTAGATCCGCCTGTGAAGATGGGCGATAGTTGATAGTTTTTCACTAACGATAGTTCGAGAGTATCGATAAAAAACTATCGATCGTTTAGTAACTTCTTGACACAGACTTAAAGATGATTTATTTTTAGTGTATTATTTACTTATTTACTTTAAAATGCCGCATAAACTTCATAATTATTAACAGTTATATTAGATAGATTCTTGAAAATTAATGTTAAGGTACTAATATAAATTATTAAATAAATAATTTAAAAAATTATTGAAGAGAAAATACATAAGAAACATCGAGTATTGTTTTAATTATTTGGGTAAAAACGGAGGCGAGAAATTGCGTGTCTTTTAATTTCCAATATTCTAAATTTAATTTAATAATAATAAATAACTTGTTAAAAATATAATAAAACTGTAATAGCATCCTTATAGATTTTATAATTATAATTTTTTTATAAAAACAAATAAATAAAAAAGGCGAGGTAAATGTAACATTTTTTCCATCGGCACAGCTGGAATTGGAAAAACATTTCTAAAAAAGTAATTTGAGATTGAATTATTTTTTACCTTGAAGGCTTCTTGTTTTTCAATTTAGTTTCAGTTTTATATATTGATAATGATAATTTTAAACACGCCTTAATACTTCTATCCATTTATTTTATTAATGTGGCGTTTCCATTAGATATACAATAACCGTTTTTCATTATCAAACATTTGACTTTTACATTGTTATATTATCACTATATCTCGTACATCAATCAATGGGTAGAAGAATAAAGGCATGTTATTAAAATTATTCCTTTAAGTATATCAAATTTTAATATAATTTGTTTCTAAGGGGAGAATACGAATTATCGATATATCGATAGTATTATCGACTATCGCCCATCCCTATGTTCTTGTTCTTGTGTGATGTTATGTTTTATTGTCTTTTCTCATTTTCTGTTTCTTGCTGCTAGGGTTTATGGCGACTTCTGGTCTAGGAAATCTTCACTTTATAGTGGAAATATTCACATGGTGTAGTGAATAAAAATGTCGATATTTTTAGAAGAAACTTGAAAGTAATTGTGGAAAATCTGGGGCTAAAAACAAATGATCAGGATAATGACCCGAACCTCCCTGTGGGCAAAATTGGTGGTAGAAGTTAGAATACACGAACAATTTCTAGCAAAGAAGACTTTAAAAATATCTTCTCGAAAAGTAGAACAGGATAACTCTTAATCTTAACAAAAAATTGATCGAATCCAGTACAAGCATATTAAAAAAAGTGGTAGAAAATATTGGCTTGCCTAAAAGGTATTGAACTAAATTAATATTGAATATTTAATAGTTGACCGTTGCATTATAAAGGAAGGAGGTGGTCCGGAGTGACAGCCATAAATAGTGGCTAAACTATTTTATTAAAAGCCAACGTTTCGACCAGACTCTTCAGTTGTAAGTGAAACTCCTATCTAAAAAAAAAACCTCCCTGAAGAAGACCTGCAAAGGCGGGTCGAAACGTTATCTTTTAATAAAATAGTTTTACCACTATTAAGCCTATTTCTGACCGCCACCCCGGACCATCTCCTTCCTTTAACTAAATTAATAGCATTTAAAAGTTAATAAGAAGTGAGGAGTATCGTTTTGACTGTGGAATGAGACGGACTTGAGCTCTGTGCGAATCCCCCATCACACTATTTCCTGGCAGTTCCTATTTTAACTCCCCAACGATGCGAGATGTCCCCCTGATCGTCGGGAAATTATAAAGTATAAAAGCATTTATCGTCATCTATATTCTTATCCACATGCATTTCTTCTTCCATTTCTTTAGGACCTCTTCAACTTATAGGTTGAACAGCAGTGGAGATAAGGATTACCCTTATTTGAGAAAAAAATTATTATATTTGTAAAACATTTTTTTCATGTTCCTTAGCATTAAATATAAATTTGATAAAGTAAAGCTTTCCTCGTCATTAGCCAAAAAATATTAAAATTGAAATATCCTACTGTTTATTCCTGCTGTCTATTGTAATTTTTTTACTTTCACTTATGTAATATCTAGTAAGGGAAAGTATAGCGATGGTGAAAATTTTTTCGAATCTGAGTTTTCAACGGAAATACACGTTTTGAGGTCCCCTGAGTCCAAATAACCAAGTCCCGCAAAATGGTCTGTATGTGTGTATGTGAACGTTCTGTGTGTGTAGTGTATGTGTGTAGCTCAAAAACAAAAAATAGAGCAAAAAAACAGTCTAATCGTACGAAACAGATATTACGTATTTAAGATAGGTTTATGCCGTAGATGTGACAGCAAATTTTTCGTTAAAATCGACTAACCGGAAGTGTCACTTTATATCAATGTTTGTACACATTTTTATAATTTTCTCAAAAACGGCTTCGACGGTTTTTTAGTACGGTTAAGTACCTTTATTTTTATTGTTATGCAGCAATTTCAGGATTTAAAAAAAAAAGAAAATGAATTATTAAGGAAAAAAATTCTACATCGAAAAGGAATTATTTATCTCATATATATTGACACTTTATAGTTGTTTTTTTTATTTGATGATTTTTTTTTCTGGAAATGAAATTCCATCACTTTAGTATCTTTGATATCTCCGTTACTCTTGTTTTTATCAAATTACATAAACTGGAGTGTTTTTTTTTTTTAGAAACTTAATAGTACTATAATATTGCACTGGACAATCATTAATATAAACCTCATAGTTTTTGAGATATTATCAAAATCAAGTCACTTTTCAGTCATCCTTTTTTAAATTTTGAAATTTCAGGTCTCTTTTTTACTAGTGATTAGGGAAAGGTAATGAACGATTTCTGCTAATTTTCATCTTTATCCATCGCTGTACTGCTGCCGTATTAGACCTCCTAAAAGTCCCTTTTATCATTGATCTCAGTAAATTTAATCACTGTATTATCAATTTTATTATACTGAACAGTTTTTGAGCTATTCGTACTTAGTGAATAAAAAATGTGATCACACAAACTAGGTATTGACTTCTTTCCTTTTTGGAATCGACACATGTATCAAATGATATTTTTTGTTGGAAATTTTGTATAGAATCACCTCCCTTAAAGACCTGAGTCACCCTCCATGTGTTGTTGATAATATATTTATAAAATATATTTATGTTGCAAAATGTTAAAATATTATGTCGTCTAAAAAGTAAAATATAGTCGATAAATTAAATGCATATCGTTTGATACTAGAATATAGATGTACATTGTCAATACTCAATACAATACGTCTATATATTTCATCGATACATTATACATCCATTGCAGTCCTATACTGCTGTATATATATATATATGTACCTAAAGATATATATATATGTTGGGTCTGGGGTTGTTTCAAAATTAAAACACAAATCCTTCCCCTGTGAGTTTCCTCAAAGGTGAGGAAAATTCGAGTAAAATTAACAATGATGGGAAAGAAGGGGGGGGGGGAATTAGTGAATAAAAATGAGACCTGTAAAAGAGAAAAATAAAAAATATTCAATTAATCAGTAATGGAAAATAAAAATACCCTTTTGAACGTTTACATGTTATTGTAGCGAAAAAAAGATATATTAAAAATTCAAAACAAACAAATGAAAAAAAAAATATTAAAATGCACTGAAATAAAATGAAACAGAAAATATAATTTCCAGTGAAAATAAAACCAAATTAACCATTAATAACGAAATATCAACTTCTAAAAATTATAAGTAAAACAAGAAAGAAAAATAATAACTGTTTAAAAGAATAAAACTAATTTACAGGTGAAACAAATCAAATTAATATTTAAATGTTTTTTGTAACGGTGAGAATAGACAAAACGAGCCAAGTTGGAGGTTCTGCTTCCAACCCGGTTACCTTCTACAATGTTTAGCTGTCAAAGCAGTCGATGGTGGGAGGATCAATACGCATATCGATCCAGATCGATAACTAGCGATAATACAGCTGGGATCTTCAAAATGGCGCAGGTGAGGTGAAGATGAGACGAGACGAGCCTGGAGCATGGTGAAAATGGTGGGGGTAGTATTGTGATGTCTTAATCGCTAAGACTCGGTATTACTGCCGGGCTGGTGCATATACAAATGCGATTGAAAAAAAAAATAGAAAAAAAATAAAAAAGATGGTTATTTAAAGTATAAATAACCATCGCAAAATAAGCCTAATATAGAAATAATATAAACTTAAATACATTTCTAGAACTATTGTATCTTAGCTGTTACAAAACAAAATAAATAATTACTCCATTATTAACATTTAAAAGGGGTTAACAGTGAGAATATAATAAACGAAAGAAAAAAAAAAAAGAAAGGAAAATAAAATACGTAGATTCGAACGTTAACAATATATATATATATATATATATATATAGGTTGTTGATACAAAAAATGCATTTAATTTAATATATCCTCGTTTAATATTGGTATGTTGTCGATAAACCTTAGTTATGTGTTTTGCCTATATAACATGTGTGTAGTTGTCCTATATTTAATATATTTGTCGTTTAATATTGTAATATATATATATATATGTAGGTTATTAATACAATTTAGTTATACGTTTTGTAGATACAATACATGTATTCATGTCGTAGATATAATATATATGTATACATCGTTCAATAATGTAATGCATGTATATATTTCGTTGATTTTATATGTATACATATAAATATTGTAGCTTACATCGGATAAGATTCCATCACTAGCGGGGGGGCCTAACTCTGTCTTCAAGCCGCACAAGTTTGCAATAAAGTATTAAATAAATGGTAATTTATATCTACATAATAGCCAAAGTAAATTAATAAAGTAGGGACATTAGGTTTTGTGTCGTAGCTCCCTTTATGATAGTTACTTGAAGAGTTGGCTGTGTTATAATGTACAATGTTTTATTAAGTTTGGCCAATTGGCCAATCCAGTTATCATCA
The DNA here is from genome assembly GCA_928085145.1 of Nezara viridula. NCBI lineage: Eukaryota > Metazoa > Arthropoda > Insecta > Hemiptera > Pentatomidae > Nezara > Nezara viridula. Next base: position 175,371,978 of record OV725079.1, on the reverse strand, counting down.
GGACAGCTATATTCTATTGTATATATAAATGTATATATATATATATATATATATACATACGATAGTTAGTTCACGAGAAGGAACTGTGATGACCAGTCTTACTCTTGATGGACTATAGTTCTTCGTGAACTACCACAAAAATAAAAATCATAGAAATTGTATGAATTTTCTTTAGGAAATTTAAAGAGAAAGCCAAGGCTTACGGTCCTTACACTGAAATAGGGATTAAAAAAAATAATGTGATATCTTTGAAAATAATTTTTGACTATCGCATTTTTAATATTAGGTAAGTTAAAATACTTCAACAGAAGTCGTGGACAGAGTATTTTTGAAACATATTAATATTTCAAAGAAAAAGGTAGAAATGTTTCGTTCTTTTTAAAATTCTAAACAGATACCAAAAATAGGTAATTAATTATGATTTTTATTAAATTATATCGGTCAGAAGTCAATTATACAGGTTGTTATTACTTAAAATATATTTAAGTTAGAGTATATGATCTTATGATCTAGTACCGTCCGTGCCACAATATATGGGGCCAGTTGTTGTTCATTTGAACTAGCTAGTTCACAGTTCACTTAGGAAGACCTGAAGGAACTAATATAGTTCTCTAGTTGGACGAACTATAGCTAGTTCAGAAGATTGAATTCTCTGTTTCTTTGGTCTCTAGTTTCAATTTAATTTAGAATGGTTTGAGCTTCATATCATTCTTCTAACTAGAATTAACTAATTACTTGAATTGGTGTTGTTATTGTCTTTTTCATTTCATAAATCGTGGTCAGATTACTTTTGATAATTTACTAATATTTCATAGGATGGTGACAGAATTGTTTAGTTCTTTTTAGTTTTAAAATTTTAAATACCCACTTAAAATATTTAATAAGTTATACATTTTATGTGAGTAGATTTTATTACATAGAATCAATCAGAAGTCAAATATACAGATTGTTATTACTGAAAATATACGAAAATCGGAGCTGAGGATCTTACATATTAGCTACCATGTGTGTGTACAGTAGATGGCACTTAGTGAACTACAACTTTCGCCATCTACTGAAACATGATGGTACTAAACCTAGTACTGCATGTGTTACTTTAGATAACGCTGAAATCGGAGTGAACTAATGAACTATTTCAATATGGTGAACTGTAGTTAAGAGAACGATTTTGCTTATCACTAATATATTTATATACTATAAGGTCCGTGCGAAAAATTCGCACAGCATATTGTTATCAAATGTCAAATTAATAAGAAAATAAAATAATGCAACGTATCAAAATATAAAGAAATCAATTGTTACTTTATCGATAGATATAATCGACAAAGGAAACAAAAATTAATTTAAATCTTCATTAATGTTTGGAACCAACATGTTTATAAATTTCTATGAGCTGTAACTTTTCTAAAAATTGTCTAATATTTCGATATTTTTTTTCCTTTTGTAGGGAATTTAGTAATTTTTTATATGATCATGGGCATAACCAAGGGAAAAGTGTGTAATTTTTTATTTATTCGCAAATAAAGTTTCTTTTCTTTCATAAATTGTTTGCCTGAATTTTCGGAGTGATTGGACTATTTTGCCCGCCTCAAGAAGAAGGAAGCCTCCGGAATTGGTGGCTCAATCTGTGGTGAAGATAGTGAGATTTGTTGATGAATTAACGATGATATGGCTTGCCGATCAAAAACACCATCGATAAATAATTTAAATTCCTCCTCTCTTGATCATAGAGGCCCCAAGTCGACGAAATAATACATGTATTCAATGACAGTACTATAATTAACGTAAAGTTGTGTGGATGCGAACCCCATGCCTTGCGTTATCTCGAAAATGGTACGTTTTTGGGCTTAAAAACGCAGGATCCGATAGTTCCGAGGGAACTATTCGTGTCTTGTTGTTCGCATCAAAATCTTCAAGGTCCAATTTGACCCGTTTCGATCTACAGACCTACCACCGTTCCTGTATTGAAGCCTAGCAAAATGTTTGTATCGACTTTATTTATTTTTTTAGAAAGAAAAACAAAAGTGGAGAATACGATTCGCTAACCCCTCCTCCCTCCCCCCTGTAAAATTCTGAATCCAACGGTACCCCATTCATGGTATTTGAGCATGACAGGAGCTTATATTTGGTACAAAACCGATTTCGAGCCTTACTGTAATAATATTTGTGGGGATATATATATATTTATATAAATTTTTGAAATGTTTGAAACAAAATATTCTTTTAGCGTTTTAAAGCGGCTATATTGATCTCGGTTGGCATTCATAGTGAGATCAAAGAGATGCTATCTTTTGTCGTTCGTAAGCCTCCATGGCTCGCGTCGGTCGTTGTGGTTTGTTATTGTTCTTTTCGCTTTTTATCTTGGGCCGACTTCTTTTTTCAAAGGTCTAGATTTTTGTTTTCATTTCAAACCTTTCCGCCACTCGGAATAATTGAAACGCATTAACCTTAAAGAAAAACGAAATCATTATTTTTCCTTTTTACTCTCTCGCTCTTTCTCTTTTTCTCTCTCTTAGGAAAGTCCAGAGGTATTTGTTAGTTTACTCATCAACTATGATTATATTTTATTTGTAATTCTGCCGTCAAAAGTTTTATTATTATATTGTCTTTGCCTGACGCAAATTGATACTTTAGTTCTACAAGAATTAAATACACTCACTAAAAAGAGTTCACAACTAAACAAGGTATTATGCAAGGATACAGTCTAAATTCTCTGTTATTTACACTTTTTTTAGACAATGCAATAAAAACAGCAAAACAAAATATGAGACCATATTAAATGGGACACAGAAACCTTCTTAATATCCTTTTCTCTTTTTTCGCTTAAGCAGACGATTTGGTTGTTTTCGGAAGCAATGGAGGCACATCAATGAACATGGATGGATCGACGGAGAAATAAAGGAAAGAATGAAGTCTGCAGGAAAGTTCTTCAACTCCAAGGATTCTTTAACAAGCGAGAAGTAAGCAGGGAGACCAAAACGACTGTGTACAAAAACACCTCTCTAGAATGACCAATGAACTGCGAGTCATGGATTCTTACTACAAAACAGTCAGATTCAGTACATGGAGATGTAATTCCAGCGCAGGGTCGAAGGAAAACCAAAGACCGCATAAGGTACTTCACCATAAACAAAAACTTAAACCCAAGACCAGTGGTAGAGACTGGAATAGAAGAAAATTGTTTGAGGTGGTTTGGTCACATCCCTTTAATGCCAGAAAACGGATTAAGCAGGTTTGAGTTGGAAGGAAAGTAAACTTGAAGGAAGAAGACTTGGGAGTTCGGTCTCAAAGAGGCCTTTGACAGAAGAGATATTGACTGCAGGAGGAGGCAGTTAATCCAGGATCGGGGATTGTCGATCCGGCTCTTCACACCGCTCAGCGGTAGAGGAGGATACGAGAGGGTATGAAGAAAGAAAGAATTAAACACTATAAATATGAACTGAACTCAAAATTTTGATTGATGTATTGAATTTTATCGTCCACTTTATGAAAGCAACAATTAACTGAGTTTCCTCAGTTAGTCAGTGAGGAAAATTTCCCGCGGTTTAAGGATTTCATAAATGGATGGAAGACTGCAGTGGGGCCCGCTCACTTCCATATTGGTGCTCGCAGAAGAAGAGGACAAGCGCCAGGAAGACCTCCAGATTCTGAAAGCTAGGCCGAAAGAAGAAGGAAGAAGATAAAACAGAAGAACTATATATGTGCATATCTAGTAGTAGTGTGTTATTAAGTATTCATGCCTAAAACACACTATTGCAAACACCCGTATTGCCATTGTGGCATGGGAGGGTGGAAATAAATAAATAAATAAATAAAATAATAATGAAAGCAACAATTAAGTATTTTCATGGGAACGTATTGAGTGTTACATAAATATATATATTGGTTTTTGACTAGGCAATATATAATCTCCGTTGGAAATATAGTCAAATCTTGCGGTTATTTTACACGATTAATTTTCTCGAACCCTCCGAGGCGTCTGAGAAGAAGATGGCCTCGAGATCTCCATTAGTAAATACATTTATAGAGTGCTACCAGTGGGTAGTTTCTCATCAAGTCATCATGTTATTAAATTCTTTTGTTCACATTTACTGAATGTATTTTTATTTGTAATACAGTTGTAAATATCATCAATAAATAAAAAAAAAAATTTCTCGAACAGTTTCTTGGATGAACTTACTTTGGTTGAGACACTTAGCCGTGTAAAAGGTATTATGACTTTTGAGCAAACTATAAGGAAGGGTGGTATGCATAGTTGTTCTTTCAACCCCACTTAAACGTTCTATAAAATAATAAGTTTATGGTCAATGGAAACGGTCCCATTATCTGATTTACTTACTTGAAGCTCAGTCGATATGAAATGGCAGTTATGAGCCTCTTTGTTTTTCAGTTTGAGCAGGATTTTTTAACTTTCGCCCCTAGACTATTATTATCTTAACCACGTGACTAACATAATTATTTTATTTCTTCCTTAATCCTTAATTAATCCTAATAGCTCTACCTAATCATTAATCCTATTTTGTATTTTTTTTCATTTTTAAGTTCAACAAGTTGAAACCTGAATATGTTCTATCCTATCTACATCATATATTGTAGCAACCGAATATATATATATTGCAGCGATAAAATAAATACATATTGTGACATTACATGTTGGCAGTTGGAATCTGTCTCATCTTGTTCCATTCTGTATATTTCAATATATTGAAACAACCTAAAATTAATTTTTAGAGACAAAAATAAATAAAGATGTTGTGACATGTATACATGTACTGGAATGATGAAATTTGTACATATATTGCAAATCAAGAGAAATATAAATTGTGACGAAACAATAAATACATATTCTATGATATATCGTAAAATGCTTACTGCTAACGCCATTATCCATAAACCGTCACATGATCCTTGTTTGAATTTTTTATTTATTTTTTTCACACCCCTCTTCCTTTGTCAAAAACATGTTTTGGCAGTAGTCTCCTCACCACGGCAAGGTGGAGATGTTCTTTTTCAGTTTCGAGTTTTTTTTTTTTCATATTTCTGAGTTTAAATCAATACTACGCCAGTGAACAAAATGCGAAAACTAGAAAACGTCTCCCTCCCCCCCTATATTTAAGAAAAGAAGAAGAAGCTTCTCTGCAATCATATTCGCTGAAAGGAGAACTCTTCCATTGAGTTGTTTAAAGTTTTTTTTTTTTTTTACGGAACGTTCAAGTGATGTTAGAGGTGATAAGCAAACTGTTGATAATAAAGATATTTTACTAATATGTAAAATTTTAAAATCCCTTCCTGACAAATTGAAATCTTTTACTGCTGGATGGAGACTAATAAATGAAGAGATCAGTGAGTGTTTTATTAGGAAATACCTAAACAGGTTATGTGTCCAGCATGATGTTAAAAGGAAAATTCGAAAAGAAGTAAACAACTAAATGAAGATTTGAAAAGACGATTTGTAAAGACGTTAGTGTTCTGTGTTCTGAGGTACGTTCTTTTTAATTATGGAGTCCAAATCAATTATGATTCCTCAGATTGCTCTGTTAGAAGGGAAGGGCAACTGGGAAAACTGGAAGGTAAAAATAAGAATGGAACTGAAAATGATACCTAGGGCAATAGAAATAATAGATGGAACTTACAAGTGTCCTGCAGCCCCTGATAAAACTGATAACGATGCTGTGAAAGCTCATGAAACAGATTTAGCTACATTTAATAAAATTGACAACCATTCACTACTAGTTATGTCCAATAACATGACAGAGGAGATGTTTGAAAAGGTAAGACGTCATGAGTCTAGTAGAGATATGTGGTTGGGACTTTATCAACTTTTTGATACATTTTCAGAAGACAGAATTTTTGACTTGTATAATAAATTTTTTGAAAGTAAATGGTTGCCAGATGATGACGCTGTTACATTCATTACTAGAATTTCCAATGCATGGAAACAGTTGCGAGGGGAAATTGATAAGCAAACTGTTGATAATAAAAGATATTTTTCTAATATGTAAAATTTTAAAATCCCTTCCTGACAACTTCAAATCTTTTACTGCTGGATGGAGACTAATAAATGAAGAGATCAGTGAGTGTTTTATTAGGAAATACCTAAACAAGAGGAACGATTTTGCATACCATTCACACTACATACCATTAAATCATTCTGTGTATACTGCCATTTTTCTGTTGTCAGTGTGACCCTGCTATTCGTTATATTATTTTCATGGTAAAAATGGAGTGGACCAATAATCATGTTTTACAGTTGATTAAAGTAATAATGGACAGGCCATGTATGAAATTGAATTAATTGAAATTGTAATACATTCTTCAATTTTTAACATGAATAATAACGATAATACTGAATACAACATTCGGGCTTTCAAGCTTAACTATGATCTCGACTTTTTTCAGGAAACTTAATTTTGTAAAAGGGTTTATAAAATATGTGATGATCATATTTTAATCCCTAGCGGTTGAAGATCAAAGTACTTAATTACGATTTGGTCGAGAAACTATACCGTATAAAATGGCTTTAAGGTTCATTTCCAATATGCTTAGGTTTATCTATTTTTAATGACTGCAAATTATATATACTATGGAAACCCTAAAGCAGTTTTCATTTTACTCGGTAACACTAAAAGATATTTTCAAATCGAACCGGTAGTTCCTATAATTTACGCATTGAAAGTTAAGTCTTCAATTTTTTAATGTAATCTTTTACCCAGATGGAAGTTGCATGGCACAAGTAGCATCAATAATCTTTGTGAGGAGACATTTTTACAAGGTTTTGAATTTTTGATAGGGGCACATTCTGAAGGGGCTTTGAATTTTCGAAAGGGCCAAATTTTTAAGGGGCTTCGAATTTTCGAGATGGAGATATTTTTAATCCTTTGACTGCGAGATCTCATAAGAAAAAATAGATTTTTTTTTTCAAATTTGTTTAAAACACTTATTTGAGTCATAAAGAACTAGGACTCTAAATAAACGTGGATAAAACAAAATATATGGTTAGCTGCAAAAATGGCGATACTACTGGTGATATCGATATAGATGGTAATATTTTTGAACAGGTAGATAAATTTAGGTATCTAGGTTCTACGATAACTAGAAAAAACGAAATTGAAGAAGAGATTAAGGTTAGACTGAAGGCGGTGAATGCTTGTTATTTTTCTGTGACAAAACTACTTAGTTCGCGCCTCTTGTCCCGAAACTTAAAAATTAGAATCTATAAAACAATTATCTTGCCTACAGTTCTTTATGGATGCGAAACTTGGCCGATTACATTAAGGGATGAGCAGCGTCTTAAGGTTTTTGAAAATAAAGTATTGCGTAGAATATTCGGACCGAAGAAGGATGAGTTAACCGGAGAGTTCAGACGGTTACACAACGCCGAATTGCGTGAGCTGTATCCGGGTAATATAATTGAGGTAATTTCATCGCGGCGAATCAAATGGGCTTGTAAAGTTGTTGGACTTAGTAACGAGAGAATTCCTAAAAGGTTAATATTTGCTGTGCCGAATGGTAAGCGTCCGAGGGGTAGACCGAAGCGAAGGTGGGAAGATTGCATTAAAGCCGATCTGATGGGACAGGGTTTGGACGGCGAACGGTGGAGGGAGGTGTGTAACAAGCGATTGATGTTGTCGGCATCGAAACTTCGGGTTCGCTAAGCCTTATTATTATTATTATTATTTGAGTCATACTGAAAGATACTAACTAACTCCATGGCGCTACAGACGCGTGTGTTTTTTGGCCGCCTCAATGAACCCTCGCCAGATGGCTCTATCTTGCGCAGTCGCTTGCCAGTTGCTCTGACGTCCTCCCATCTTAGACGTGGTCTGCCTTTCCCTCTTGTCTTGCAGAGCTTCCCATCAAGCAACTTTCTTGGAACTTCCTCTTCTGGCATTCTGGCTACATGGCCAGCCCAACGTAGTCGCCCAAGCTTGATGCAACTCAACACATCTGTCTCCCCATACAGGTCATATAGGTGTCTGTTAGTCCTCCATTCTTCACCGACCTTAATATGTCCAAAGATACGCCGAAGGATCTTACTTTAAAATATTATTGAATCTTTTTCTTCTTTGCTAGAGAGAGTCCAGATTCTCGATACATATGTGAAAAAAGGTCTAATGAGGGTCTTATATATATGAGGAATTTTGTATGACGGGAGGTGACAGAGCTTCCAAGGTGTTTGCTGAGGCCAAAATAGCATCTGTTTGCCCTTATTATTCGCTGATTGATCTCCAGGGATATTCTATTTCCACAGCTCACAATAGCTTCCGGATAGGTAAACATAGGTCTACATTGTGGAGCGTAAATGTAGTCATTCCCAAAGGTTTTGCCGCTATACCCAACATTAAAAATGCATTTTCAAGAGACTAGAAGGAAATAGCCTTCACATCTAGACCGTCAGCAAATCGCATTATTTGCGTTAATCTGTTAAAGATAGTGTCAGTAGTCTGAAATATATTAGCTTTAAAAAATGTATTTATAACATTTTTTATTTAATTTTGGGTTCAGAATAAATCTGCATCTGGTAGCTTCTCAAAATTAGTCAGAAACAGAAGGGAAGGCAGGTATCCCAAAGTGTTAAGGGATGATAAATTTTTGGAGGGAACCATATTTTTAATAAATTTTAATTTGGTGGGAAGTTTAAACCAGGGAAGACATGGGATAAACAGTAAATGTTATCTATAATTATTTTAAGTCTTCTTTCATTAAACTGTTCTGAAAATAGAAGAGCTTTGGGATAGGTTTACGATTGATTTTTGTTGTCGTAACAACTGAATGGATGTTGATAATAATAGGCTTAAGTTTCTAAAATCCATAAAATATAATGTTTGTTTTCCTGTACACATCCTCTTAATCTGTATTTTCCTTTCGTGTATACTAAATCCTCTCCTATGAAAATTTTAAACAGTGCCTTTAACGCGAAGATCCATCGCAATCACATGGAAACTGGATTTTCAAAAAAAGGAACATGTGAAAATCTATTCTTTAAGCTGTATTATACTCTACATACACACATATATCTATGAAGATTTTATTGGAAGTTATTGAATAAAATATAAAAAGCCTAGAAGATTCCAAAAAAATTGTTATATGAAATATATATGTATAAAGAAGAAAAAAAAAGAAGAAATTACTTCTTTGCTACACCTGGTCTCATACAGGCGAAAACACCAACACTGCATGGTGATATTTCTACAGGCACATTTATAATTAAAAAATAAAAAAATGAGCACAAAAATAATAAGACACACGATTTAATAAAAAATATACATTTACAATATTAGACAATTTAGAATTTAAGAGTATTGTGTGTGTGGACTAAGTTGAGACAAGTCTGTTGTGGTATGTTGCAGACAAACAGCAAGAACTTAGCCAGTTGCCCAGGCAGGCCCCGCTTCTTCAGGAGCCACGTTTCGGAGCGCCTCCGCAGCTCTACCGTGAGTACCTTACACCAACACGCACAGCCAACAAGCGTATAAGGAACACGCGCTCAGGTTTGCTGAGTAAGGAATGTCGCTGCCACAATATTTACACAAATCCTTATTATTATTTCATGTTTTTTTTTTTTTTTTTTGTTTAGTTTTTTCCTCCATTTTTTTTATTTTATTTTATTTTTATTTACTATCCAATCCAACAGTAAAAAAAAAAATATATATATATCCTATAATCTCCTCAAACCTTCTCACTTCACTACCATTCCTTTCATTTAAGACATTGTTTTTGCTTTTATTGTTGTGTTCTGACTTGTTGTTATTTTAATTATTGGTTGTAACTAACTGTTTTATACGTTTAGGAGATACATGGGTGCTATACGTAGTCGTTACTCTCACTCCAGTTGATCGTCCTTAAAAATAATATATATATATTTAAGAAATACTTTTATGAAACTTAATGAAAAAGTACTCTTTTTACACGAGTTCTTTCATTTTCTCTTAAACTTTGGCGGAAAAAAACCATCGAGCATAGCTTCAAATAAAGAAGGCATCTCTGCTATTAAATTGACTGAAAGTAGTCGAGTTTTCATTGAGTTTCATAAAAGTATTCCTTTTCGATCTAAGGAATCGTTCTTATTGTTGTTTATCGAGTCCATCGGATTTATCCCTTCCTCTACGCCACAATTTAGTTCAGGGAAAGTACGTGAACTTTTATTTTATTTTTTTATTATTTTCTTTATTTAATATCTAATCCTAAAAGAAAAAAAAAAGTCTCAGAATCTCTTCAATCCCTCTCGCTATCTACCCCACTCCTTTCGTTTTATATAATATTTTTGCTTTTATTGTTGTGCTCTGACTTGTTGTTGTTTTAATTATTGGTTGTAACTAACTGTTTTATATCTTTAGAAGATCCATAGGTGCTATACGTAGTCGTTACTCTCACTCTAGTTGATCGTCCTTAAAAAAAATAAAATAATAATAAAGGATATACTTGTATGAAACTCAATGAAAAAGTACTCCTTTTACACGAGTTCTTTCATCTTCTCTTAAACTTTGGTGGAAAAAAAACATCGAGCATGGGTTTAAATAAAGAAGGTATCTCTGCTATTAAATTGACGAAAAGTAGTCGAGTTTTCATTGAGTTTCATAAAAGTATTCCTTTTTGATCTAAGGAATCGCTCTCATTGTTGTTTACCGAGTCCATCGGATTTATTCCTTCCTCTACGCCACAATTTAGTTCGGGGAAAGTACGTGAACTTTTATTTTATTTTTTTATTATTTTCTTTATTTAATATCTAATCCTAAAAGAAAAAAAAAGTCTCAGAATCTCTTCGATCCCTCTCGCTATCTATCCCACTCCTTTCGTTTTATAAAATATTTTTGCTTTTATTGTTATGCTGATTGGTTGTTACTCTCACTCCAGTTGATCGTCCTTCAAAAAAAAAAAAAAAAAAAAAAGGAAATACTTTTCTTCTCTTCATTTTTCCTAAAATTTGTGTCTTGAGGTTTTATTTTTTACCTAAATTAGGTCATTATTATTCACCAACATTTTATTTATAAACTATTGATTACGACGTTTCGACCATACTAAAGGCCATTTTCAAGTCTTAATGAGTCCTCCGTTAGATATTCATTATTAACTTGTCCTGTTGTTCAGGAGTTTCGCCTACGTTATTTCTGGAGGGACTGAAATGACGTAGGCGAAACTCCTCAGTAGCAGGACAAGTTAATTTTCACTGAACAAATTAATGCGACATTAATAATGAATATCTAACTCAGGATTCATTAAGACTTGAAAATGGTCCCTTAGTATGGTCGAAACGTCGTAATTAATAGCTTATGTATAAAATGTTGGTAAATAATGGTTTAATTTATGTAAAAAAAGAAATACTTTTATGAAACTTTATGTATTCCTTTTATACGAGTTGTTTTATCTTCTCTTAAACTTTGGCGGAAAATATCATCGAGTAAAGGTTCAAATAAAGGAGTTGTAATCGGAGTGTTTCAATTCGCTATATCTTTATATAGAAGGTATCTCTGTTATCAAATTGGTTGAAAGTAATCGTGTTTTCATTGAGTTTCATAAAAGTATTCCTTTTTGATCTAAGGAATCGCTCTCATTGTTGCTCACCGAGTCCTGAATATTTATCATCAATGATGTGTAGAACAGTCGACTAACTTCCTTCAATATATTTTTATTCATTTTCTTTATTATTGCAATCAAGAAAGTATTGCAATCAGGTCAAATTTCTGATATTCGGTTTTCGACGGATCTATACGTTTCAGAGCCCCCTGCCAAGATTTTCTCGGGAACTACTGAACCGATTTTGTTGCTTCTTTTTTTATTTTGTAGGGTTTTTACTACTGATTACTGTGGCAGAAAGTCGGTGCTCCATGCGCAATAGCTTGCGCGCAATAAATGAAAAACATGTTTTTCTATAGGCTGTAGCGCGAAAACGGCTCTAACGATTTTGTTAAAACTTTCTTATTATGTTCTAATTGGTATCCTTTCAATTTTCGTATATAGACTAAATTCTCGAAAAAATTTCAGAAAAAAAGTTATAAAGAAAAGAAAAATGTTATGGGGTCTAACTCCTTAAGTATATATTATACGGTATAAAACTTTTGAAAGGTAATTAAATTACAACAAAGCCTTATAAAAATCATTCATTTTGGACAACTATTAACGAAGTTACAGCTATTCAATTTCCAATGTAAGATTACGGGTTCATATCCTAGTGTCAGAAAGGGATGAATGAGAGAATCAAGATGACTAAGTGAAAGTAAGAAAATCTGTTGCCCGCATCACACAATCTTCACTATTTCCTCTACTTTTAACAGAAATTATTGTTTAACAATACTAAGCTATGGCAAAATTTTTTTTAACAGCAATATTAGTAAGTATTGAAATTTTTACACTGATCTACCTTAAGCCGGTTTACATTGCTGCAGTTTATCAAATAAATCATACTCAAATTTTTTGTTTGATCAATTTTCAGGAAAATAAACCTGGATCAATTCTTTTTTGTTTCTTCATGAACATATGTAAAGATATAAAAACTTTTCTGAAATAGGTAGGAAAGTCGTGTGAGTGGACACACCAAATATTTTTGTTTTTAGTGTTTAATGAAATAGTAAACTGATTATTGTTAAACTTCATTACAATACCTAAAAACGTTTTGGTACATTGAATTCCGGCTGGCCTCTTTTTATCGAGACACCAGAAAAAATTTTAGGGATTGTTTTCCGGTCCTTGGATGTCCGATCGGCAATAGCCTTTCGCCGTATCCTGTTCCAATTAAAACAAAACACTGCTGCAAAGGACATTGCGTTATTGTTTTATCTCATTCCTTTGTCTTTGAGCGTTTCATTTTACTATCGGGCGGAACACCCTGTGTCCGAGCCAGTAGAACAAATTGTCATTTATGGCTTAAAGCTATTGTCGGTTCCCGAAACAGGACCGATTGGTCGAATGAAGGAAATGGCCTATGTACCATGTATGACCATTATTAGGTTCATCGCGATATTATATCTACTGTGTTCATAATTATCTATTGCATATACATGAATAATTCTAACAATTTAGTCTTGAGTTTCCAATATAGAGAGTTAATAGTTAACCCTTCATCGTTTCGCCAATTCAGATACCAATCGAGAGAGAAAACGATGATAAAATACAAATATATGCAAACAAAATAAAATATTCACAATATTTCTCCATTCTTCTTCGGTGAATACTATTTATAATATGAATACATTTTAAGCGAGTACAATTGAAAAAATCAAAATATGAAATGATTTAGCTAGGTTTTCTTAAAATAGGTCCACATATAATATTGGGAAACATCATTGTATATGTTTTATAAAATAAATAGTCTTCCCCTACTCCTTTAAGAATAACCAGTCATTGAATAGAAATGAGACTGATGACATGTGGGTGACACAGGATAAGGTAATTTTAACTTATTTGAATCATTTGATAATAAATAATTGAGTAATAATAATGTTATAAAATAATTAAAGGTGGTCATGATAAGAATAAAAATTTTTATTTTTTAATAAGTGAAAAGGACAGGTACATGATTGGTATTTAGGTATACAAAAAGAATCTCTATATGTTGAAGTATGTAATGTTTTAAATAGGTAAATTGTAAAAAAATGTTTAGACTTGACAATGATTCAACGAGCTTAACTTAATTAGCTGTGTAGTCATTAAGTTGACAAAAATTTTGAAAACTGGTGTAAAATAGCTGATAATAAATAAACTTGAAAATAAAATATTTGTAAAGTAGCCATGTATCCATTGAGTTTCCTCGAGTAAAATACTTCATTTTGTGATTATTAATTTGTTATTTCTCCCTTATATTTAATTCATTAATTACCTTTCTGGACCATTAATTACTTTACTTTCATTCACCTATATATGAAATATATAGTATGTATTGCGGTCGTGAAAAAAATCGAATCCTAGTTTTCAACGAATATAATGTGTTTTGAGGTCCCTGAGTACAAATCAGCAAGTCCTTTAAAATGGTCTGTGTATGTGTGGACAGTCTAGTTCAAAAACGAAAAGTAGTGCGGAATTGATATTACATATTTAAGATAGGTATATGTATAAAATAGGTATATACAGCGACTTTTTCGCCAAAATTGGCTATCCGGAATGGTCACTTTATATGATCGATTTTACACATTTTTACTGTTTCATCGAAAACGGCTCTGATTTTGATTAAATTCATTATAACTGTGTAAAATTAAGCGGTTTTTTAATATAATGCATGTTTTATTCTCATTGATGTTTTTAACCAGAGCTTAAATGTATAGTATTCAAATTTTCATCCTCCAAAGTAGCTTTAATTTTTTTTTTAAATAATTAACTATTTCACATTGAAATCTGCTATAAAAATGAATTGAGTATGAATCTGAAAAAAATTATAATTAACTAATTAAATAAATAATTATAATAGTAAGAAATGAGAAATCTTAATAATAAAGAATCGAAGAAATCCAAGCTTGGCCGTTAGGTTAGAATGGTTTCTATACGTAACATGTGTTTATTAAAATACGGACTCCAATATCATTATATTTGGAGAGGTTTGAATCAGAACATATTTACTATTTTTGAGGTTTTATATATTTATTGATAAATGTAATGCTTCAGAAATATCCTGCAACCAATCTTCTCTTTAATTATATACTTTTTTTGTGATTTTTATAATATAGTATTTAAATTTTCTTAAAGGAAAAAAAAGATATCACGATTTTGAAATTTTTTTTTGGTTTGTTATTTTCAATAATGAACCTTTGTAATCGACATAAACAAAAAAAAAACTCTTCGAAATTTGAGATTTTACGTTTCAAGATTCATATAATCTGAACAACAAATATTTAAAAAATCTGTATAATTTTCTTGCGCCTGTTTTTACTCATTTCACTATTATTTCCTTCACTATCAACAACTCTTTGTCGAATTTTCAGACAAGATTCAAAAGAGGGTTGCCCAAAACCATCGCCTGTAGTAACTATAAAAAATTCAGGATCGACATGATCTAACCCCCACCCTCCCCTTCTCCCTTGAGCCAACAGGTAGGGGCCGCAGATATAATCCTTTAAGGATAAAGGACGAAGGAATTGGATGAAAGGATTCCACCTCCGGTTAGGGAAGCCTGTTGAATGATCCCTCCTCTAGAAACATTTTTTATTATCTCGGTTTTCTTCTTTAGGCGAATTATTTATAGCAGATTCTTTCTTGGCCTGTTTTTATTCTTTTTCTTTCCTTTTCTACCTTCAGTACAATACAGTCTTAACATTTTGTTAGTTTATACACTATTACGTAGCCGTAGACTTTCCGTTTCGGTTGGGGACGAAGGACAAAAAAAGAAAAAAGGCAATAGTTCTTATTATATGTAAATATTCATATAACTATTGTGAAAAGAGTAAATATAATATTTAAAAATAAATGTATACTTTTTTTTGAAGTTGTAGAATGTTTTTATATGCATATTTTTTATGTCATTAAACATGGAATACAGGGAGACTGCCTTCATAAAATAGGCACATTTATATAACTTTTTAAGCTAAAAATGAATAATGTTAAAAAAAACTAAAAATATTTTTGATTTCGTAGTTTGCAGAACCTTAATATAAAAATCTGGTTTATACGACTTTTCTACATATTTTAGAATAGTCTTTATGCCCATCAAGAAACAAATTTATTGTCCTGAAAATAGATCAAAGAAAAGATTTCAGTACGATTTATTTGATAAACTAAAGCAATGTAAACCGGCTTAAGGTAGATCAGTGTAAAAATTATAATACACTCTAATATTGCTGATAAAAAACTTTTTGCCATAGCCTAATTTTGTCAAACAGTAATTTCTGTTAAAAGTAGAGGAAATAGTGAAACTTCTATGATGCGGGCAACAGATTTTCTTACTTTCACTTAGTCATCTTTGTTCTCGTATTCACCCCTTCCTGACACCAGAATATGAAACCGTAATCTTACATTGGAAATTGAATAGCTGTAACTTCTTTGATAGATGTCAGAATGAACAATTTTTATATAGTTTTGTTCAATATTTTTCATATGTTTTACTGCAAAGATATATATTCTTTATTTTGAAGGAAGGAGATGGTCAGGGTGTGGCGGGGTCATAAATAGACAAAATAGTGGCTAAACTATTTTATTAAAAGCCAACGTTTCGACCCGACTTTGCAGGTCTTCTTCAGGGAGGTGTGTTCAACTAGGAGTTTCACTTAAAACTAAGTCAGTTTTAAGTGAAACTCTGAACACACTTCCCTCCTGAAGAAGACCTTCAAAGTCGGTTCGAAACGTTGGCTTTTAATAAAATAGTTTAGCCACTATTTTGTCTATTTATGACCGTCGCCACCTCGGACCATCTCCTTCCTTTATAATGCAACGGTCAACTATTAAATATTGAGCATTCTTTATTTTGTTTTTTTATTTTTTGAAAGTTTATTTCAGTTGATGTAAAAGTTGTCTATTTTTTCTTAGAAAATTATCAATGATGTAGAAATAATCATTTTGGCCAATATTATGAATAACTTTTTTATTTATTTTACTTTATGTTACGTGGAAATTAATGTTAATTTTTATGTAAAATTAGCCTGTCCATGAAATCAACCATCCCAATCACTAGAAAGGTTAGAGGAGCCTTGTAACTGACTACCCTCACTTTCCAATCAATCATATATTTACAATGTTAAATTATTCCACTTTCCCTCCTAAGATGAACCTGAATATAACATGGATACTTTATAAACGATAGGAAGTAGGGAAGCGGAGTTGATAGGATATCGATTGGCGATGCATATGCTATCCTCCCGAGAAATGTTTACGTCTCGCTCAGTTTCCAATAACTCCAGAGCGATATATATGTAAATGCCAGGGCTTTCCTCTATCCCTCCCCTCCCCCCTTCAGAGCCCTGACGAAAAGTGGGATATTATTATTTGCGTTCCGATTCGCCGAGAAAATATTTTCCTATGTTATAATTCCTGTTTCCTATTCGGTCGGAAAGTTCCTTACGAATTTTCTCTTGTGCCTCTTGTTTGTCTACTATTTCCATATTATAATCCTTCCCTTCTTCGCCGAAGGAGAAACTTTCTTTTTATTTATTCAATGTAAGTTAACGCTGCTTGACAGGATTGGTTTGTTAATAACAAAAATTATAAATTTTGTAAATTAATCACAAAATTAATTTATTTAATATTATTATTATTTACATTGCTACGTTTTTGTGGCTCTCGGATTTTCTAAGGCGATTGGGTGTGCTAAGAAAAAGTATTTCTACTATCACAGGCGTATTTACGGGGGGAAGGAGGGGCTTTCGGGCTGAAGCTCTCTTCCCCCTCCCCCCCAAAAAAGGTGGTAAAATATAACTATGTTTTACAGAAAAAAAATATTAAAAACTATCTCTTAAAGTATTATTGGTCGTGTAATTACATTTAATAGGACATCAAGAACCACTTTAACACCATTTCATATAGATAGTTAATTTTTTTTTTGTAATAATTATTGTTATACGTATATGAAAAAAAATCTTTCGGGCTGAAGCCCCCCCCCCCAAAATTAAATCCTGGATCCGCTAGTGTCTACTATACTAGAAAGAATGAAGAAGAATTTTAGTGATATTTCTAGTGAGAAAATTTATACTTTTTTCACAGTTCTATATTTCAACACTGCGATCTCCTACTCTGGAATCAACTTACTGTCTGTACAGATTTTCTAACTGCAAATATCACTAAAATGATTTAACTGAAAAATGTAATCGGAGTTAGTCATACTGTCAACTGAACGGCTCAGATATATATTTCTATTTTTATCGGTTCGCATAAATCAATAAAGATATTTTTATTGTAACTTTTAAATATATATATATTGGGGGTCCTCCCCTTCCTCTCCGTTAAGGTATACGGGGTTTTCCCGGACCACGGGGTGTGGACGGGGATTTAAAAGACTTGGAATACTCTGATAATGTAGTGGCTAGCGTACTATTCTCACTTACCTATATATGTAATATATAGTAAGGGTAAGTATTGCGATCGTGAAAATTTTCGATTATGAGTTTTCAACGGAAATATACGTTTTGAGGTTCCCTGAGTCCAAAGTCCCGCAAAATGGCCTCTGTGTGTGTATGTGTTCGAACAGCCTAGCCCAAAAACGAAAAGCCGTACGAAACTGAAATTGTGTATTTGAGGTTTTTATAATCCTTGGATGTTAAAGCAACATTTTCGTCAAAATAGGCAAACCGGAAGTGGTACTTTATATTATCGATTAAACACATTGTTACAATTTTCTAAAAAAAAAAACGGCTCTTTCGATTTTGATTAAACTCAGTTTACCTGTGTATTATTAAGCAGTTTTTAATATAATGTAGGTTGTATTCTCATTGATGTTCTCCAACAGGGCTTAATTGACTAATTTTCAATATTAGCTTCCTCTTTGAAATAATAAACCATTTCATATTAATTTTGTATACAAAAAATAGTTACTAATAAAATATGAATGAATTTGATAGTTAAATAAAGGAGATATAAGAGATCGTAACGGAGAATAGTTGTAACTGAGGAACCAAAGGAATACGAGTCCGTCGGAGCTAGATGAGAACAATCTTCCACACGTAACGTGAGTTTAATATAATACGGATCCTGGCAATATTATGTACGTATACATATGCACTTTTAATAAATACTATCGTGGCAATATTTAATATTTAATTGTATTGAATACAGTGATATAAACATTGGAATTTGTCTATATAAGGGTATCTAAACAAATAAAAATACCCACAATAAAATTTAAGTAACTATAGCGTCTACAATTTTTAATATCACTTCTCCTTTGTGTGAAAATACATATTTCTGCTAAGAAGAGAGTGGTAAGTGAAAGTCGTGTGATGCGCGCACCAGATTTTTTTAATTAGCAGTAAAGAATAAGAAATGTTCAGGGTCGTATTTTTATGCCAATAAATAAATAAATGTCAATAAAGATTATGTTATATAAAAATTATTAGAGATGAAATAGAACTAGATATAATAATCTTTTTCAGGTTTTCTCCTAAGTCCTTAGAAAATCTCCCTCTTCCCTTTCTGGTATAGGGAGGGTAATTCGGTGGAAAGTAACAGGTGCCACGTCGTTCCGAATGATTTAACCTCGTTTGTAGCAGCCTGCTGTAACGATTACTATCTTGGTACTGCCAAAGAATAACTACATGCTTTCAAATAAATAACTTTCGCATTTACCACCCTTATATATTACCTACATATCAATTGATATCGTTCAGTCCAATCGACTGTTTTTAAATAACAAATCTGGTTGAATATATCATTACGTTTTTTTTTTCTTGCTAAACAATAGTCGATACTGTTAAAAGAGTTCGCAGAACTAAGTTTATCTTTCAATTCCCCTCGCAATATGCAAGGCCAACTTCATCCGAGCGTTACACCTCGGAGATCTGATGGCTCATCCTAAATCTTTTTCATTTCTATAATATAAGATCATATTACAATTATTTTTTTACTATTGACTTATTATAGCTAAAAGATTGTATGGTGTGTTATGTTTACCGATATTAACTAATTTTGTTTTATTTTTTCGGGTATATATTTATAAGATTGTAACTGAAAATACATAATTTTCAGCCGATGCTGTTGATGCAACTATTATAGTCCGTGGTACAATCCAGTCTCATTTTTATCGAATTATTCACATCCGCCTGAAACTTCGTAAATAGTTTCATCTCATCGTAGCCTGCAAATATTTTATTTACAAAAACTCTTGAAATTGAGTAGTTTTCAGTCTGGAGTAGGGGGGGGGGCAAATTTTGTCTTTTTAATTAGTTACTAAAATCTCGTAAATACACATTTGATTTCTA
The DNA here is from genome assembly GCA_928085145.1 of Nezara viridula. Classification (NCBI taxonomy): domain Eukaryota; kingdom Metazoa; phylum Arthropoda; class Insecta; order Hemiptera; family Pentatomidae; genus Nezara; species Nezara viridula. The sequence continues at coordinate 175,352,152 of OV725079.1, read as the reverse complement.
CTTGGATCGTAAGATAATTTTATCTCAAAATCGAGAAAAAAGGAGGCCTTCGAAACTATTGAGCCGTTTAGCGTGACCTACATCTCCAAATTTTCAAAATAACAAGGTTATATAGGACAAACGGGGTAATATTTTTGTAGGTCGTCTTTTTTATCGATTTTGTGACCGAATTATCTTACAATCCTAGTATAAAGGAATTAAACATTTAAGAGTTTTTAGTAACTAATGAGATAGACAAAGTTTACCCCCGTCCAGTTTGAAAACGCTCCATTTCCAAGAGTTTACGTAAATATAATATTCGTAGGTTACGATGAGATAAAACTATTTACGAAGCTTAAGGCGGATGTTAATGAAGGCTAAAGCGCTCTCGCTCAAACTCCACCGGCTTTAGCACCAGTGAGGCGGTTGAAAGAGTAGCGCAGGGATTTGGGTTCCCCGCCTGATTGTATATATTGTATATAGGTATGACTGTATTTTTATGTTTTTAATTTACTTATATTTAGGTTATTTTATTTTTTATTGTATATAGTTTTTATTTATTATTATTTTACTTTTGTTAATTTATTTTTGTATATACGGTGTGAATGTGTTCATTTATCAATATAATTATTGTCCCCGTCACTGAATATTATATGCCTAAATAAATAAATCAAAAATATATATATAAAAAATATAAGGGGTCTGTACCACGGACTATTAGGCTGAATCGTTTCGTAAAAATAACAGTATTAGCAAAATATAAACCATTCCACTCTTCTTAGCTAAGACATTGCAAACACACGGAAGCCGTTTCTACTCGGATTGTGCAATACCGTTTGGAAGGATAAACGTGAACTTGCCTGTTATGCGGGGTCTATATTTGGAACGCATTCCTGTGTAACTGGAACAGCCATTGGGGTACGGTGACTTTGGAACGGTGCCAGACAAGTGACTGTCTCCCGGGAGGAACAGGGATGGATAATATTTACTCATCAAATGCCAAGCGATCGGTTTAGCTTCCTTTCAGTCGGCTTGTGTTTACAAGTGCCGCTAATAGAGGGAGCTATGTCGAGGTGTCTGTTACCTCATCTCAGGTGATCTATCCTCGTTTTTATCCTTAAAGAAGTATCTGAGCATATTTAAATGCTAAAGTGTTTATATATGTATACATATTTTTTTTTTCAAACAAAATAATATTTAAAATTATTAAATATTTTTAATATCTTTCTACAGATCTGATCAAGGATTATCTGGAGGCAAAGTGTTATCGCGGATAGCAGTTACCAACGAAAAAGGGTCGTACATTTATATTATTATTTCTTTTATATTTGTTTGTTTATTTGGGCTTTAAGGCATAAAACCCAGGATTATCGACGCCTGTTGGTCATTTATTTTTATTATCTGGAGTTCAGAAACTCCTTAGAAGAAAAAGAAAAAAATTAAGTTAAATATTTAATAGTTGACCGTTGCATTATAAAGGAAGGAGATGGTCCTGGGTGGCGGTCATAAATAGGCTAAATAATGGCAAAACTATTTTATTAAAAGCCAACGTTTCGACCCGACATTGTAGGTCTTCTTGAGGGAGGTGTGTTCAGCAAGGAGTTTCACTTAAAACTGGAAAACTAGAGTAAGGGCAGGTATAGGGGAAAAAGCCAGTGAAACTCCTAGCTGAACACACCTCCCTCAAGAAGACCTGCAAAGTCAGGTCGAAACGTTGGCTTTTAATAAAATTGTTTTGCCACTATTTAGCCTATTTATGACCGCCACCCAGGAGCATCTCCTTCATTTAGAAAAATATTAAATAAATAAAAAATGTAATAAAAAAAAAATATGTCCATTTCTTTTTTTTTTAAATATATTATGTTTTTTAAGAAAGTTTATAACTGCTTGATAAATTTATATTTGATCGATGAAATATCCATTCTTAGATATAATCTATTTAAGCTTGAGGTGTAATAAGGACATTCCTCAAATATATGACTGACACTGAGAGGTCTATTGCAGTGTTGGTATGTTGGAGGTTGCTGTTTATTGATAAGGTCCGAGCTATCTGTCCTGCCCATCTTAACATCCTTGCTTTCATATCATGATATATTGATTGACCAGTTTCTGTAGGCATTTCTTTATATGCCTTTCTCCTCCATGCGTTATTCTGATCCCAGATTACTCCGGTAATCCTGCGGAAAAAAAATTCCTAGTTTTCTTTCTGGAGTGCCGATGTACTATTGTATTTTCTATCTCTTAATTTGTATTGTGTATTATTCGTTTGTCCATTATTTTCCTTTTTTTTTTTTTTTTTCTGTTGGGTAACTCCATCTCTGCCTATCTTATTGCACTGATTCCATTTATCCATCTTTTGGTCTTCCACGTAGTCTTTTTGCTTATTATTAAGACATACATTGTTTGTAGAAGCTTCCTGATGGATCAGTCACAGCTTTAAGTTCTACCCATCTTAACATCCTTGCCTTCATCGCTTAAAATATTGACTAGTTTCTGGAATAAGTTCTTTATTCGACGTTTTCCTCCATGCGTTAGTAATCTGATCTCTGATCGCTCCGTTTATAAGGGGGGGGGAGATTTTTATCTCATATGTTTCAATATTTTGGTCTGTACATAGATAACTGTAATCATAATCAATGATTTTAACCTAGTAATCGTCTCACATTTTTGTTATAATTATAGTGATATTGAATCAAGTACAAAAATGGTATTGTCTTTTGTTTACAGTTTTAATTATGTATTCATTAATTATGATTTTGTCCATCTCTGGTAGAATAGAATAATAAAATCATTTCTAATGTACATTAGCGAGAACTGGACACAAACTAGGACTCTAGGTAGAAGTGTATATATATATATATATATATACAGTTATTTCCATTGTTCACTCGCTTCTAATATGAGTGAGTATTGTAGAATATGTAGTCCAGTTCTTAAGCATTATTCTGCATAACAATTCGTGTTTACATCTAAATAAATGATGTTATTATATTTATAAAACATCATTATATTATTATATTTATATTACTTGACAAGTAAGTATAATGAGTACGAGTGTGAAGATATAATTTAGTGCTAAATATCGTCTAAGCAATAACAGTTACTTTCATTTCATTTTATTTTATTTTTTTCCTAACTTTATTTGCCAGAGATTCCTTTTAATAAAAAGACTGGACAGCAAAAGATATACTGTCGGACAGTTATTAATTCAGTTGAGATATAAGATCAGGAACATAAAACGAACAATTGGAAGATCTAAGGAAAAAGGATAAAGGATATTGGCTAGCTTGGAGCAGGGGGTGTGGGGAGGACTGGATTTATGTCCTGGTGATGAAAAGTAGAGCTGACTTACTGGTTCGTTATAGACTATATATATATATATATATATATATATATACATTATGAGGTACAAAAAAAATTATATTTCAATTAAATACCTAAACCGAAGAATTGTCAGATTGCATATGACACTAGTATACATATACTAGTTGGCCCGTGCGAAAAATTCGCAGAAAATTTTGCTTAGTAAAGAAACAGCAAAACAGTATGGAAATAAGTAGTTCCTATGTATTATGTAAGGAAGGAATTAATATTTTTTCCTTAATCCATTGCAATATTCTATTAAACATAATAGACCAAAATATTTGTACAAATTGCTTTGCTGGGACCAATAATGCCCCGATCATAGAATATTTTTAATTATTAAAAAAAATAAAATGTAAGAACAACCAACAGTCTTTAAGAAAAAATAAAGTTAATATAAAATCCAGAAAAAAAAATTTAGTATACTGTTCTACTCCTAAATGCAATAACTTTAAACAGGAAATTAAATAAGTATACCAAAACTAATGGACTGTATTTTTGTTAATAATGTTTACGATTTCTTTTTTGTTTTGTAGGTAATTTAGTAATCTTTCTAATTATCATGGGTAAATAAAATCATACATTCTGAGTTATCCGCAAATAAAGTTTCTTTTCCTCCATAACTTTTTTTCTAGGGAGGGATGGGACTCTTTTTCGCATGTGTAGGAAAATAATATCTTCTAAATTAGTGGGAAATCATTGGATTTGAGGATATTTATCGCGATACAGGGCTACGATGTAACACCCGAAAATTATTTCTAATTTTTTTCCCATATTCTTTTCACTTTTTCTCCCATCTCCTCCGCTAATAAATATATATATAATTATTAGTATTATTATAAAGTTATTGTATTTGTAATGTTTAGAGGATCTTTAACATTTTAACATTTTTTTTTCCACCCCTTACTCGCCTTTTAGGCTATACGGTGGTTTTCAGGGGTGTAAGGTGGTGGCCAGGGGGTAAGGGTGAGGGATTATTGCCAGAGTTAAAAGACCTCTCGGCACCGAGACGCGAACTCAGAATTATTTTAATCAAATTGTCTCATATATCAAGTTGTCGGGCACGATAGGATCACTTACCTATAAGCATGGATAGAATAACTGTCACTAATTTTGTTGTGACCTTTACAACACACCAATATTATTATATTTTTCCCACCCTAGTGATCCCTGAATAAGTGAAATGTTGACAGTTATTTATAAAACTTGTGTCATATGCTATCTGGCAATCCTCCGGTTTAAGTATATATGTATATACACTTATATGAGAAGGAGTTAGCCGAGGGTGCGGTCAAATAAATAAAAAAATTAAAATATATAAATTATTTTAATTTTGCCGACGTTTCGACCCACTTTGCAGGTCGTCTTCAGGGCTACAAAAGATACAAACATGTTGAAAAAATAAAAATAAAATAAAAAATAAATATAAGTATATATAAAATACGAAGAAGTTGTCATATACAGAAATAAAAGATAAAGAAAATAAATACATGATAAGAAAATAGATAAAAGAAAATAAATACATGAATGTTGACGAATAAATGAATGTTAACGAATAAATAGATTGAAAATTGAATAAGTATTGTTACAGTAAAGTTAAAATATGGATAAGATAACATAATAATAAGATATCAGTGGATAACAAGCAAGTGGAGGTTACCTTTAATTGTAATTTTTTTTATTTTACAATTAAAGGTAACCTCCACTTGCTTGTTATCCACTGATATCTTATTATTATATTATCTTATCCATATTTTAATTTTATTATTTATTTGATCGCACCCTCGACTAACTCCTTCTCATATTATATCAACGGTCTACCATCTCTACATCATTATATATACACTTATATATATAATATAATAAAACCAAAATAAAGGATATAGCCTTTGCAGTAGAACATATAAAAAATATCAAGAGACCATATATTTGCTCCTAATTGTCCGATTTTAACAATTTTTTTTTTATTTTATTTTTTAGGAAATTCAGCAAACGTTTAAATAACAATATTAACAAAAACTTTTTGAGTTATTCGGAATTTAATTTTACCTACCTCTTATCTTTTTTTCCAGCTTCTTTTCGTTGAATTATGTTACATAGATAAATTTAAAGGACGTCGAGAAAATGACTAGAGAAGTTTAACTACTCCGCCGATAGGATCACGTACCTATAATTATAGATAGAATAACTGTCATTACTTTTGTTGTGACCTTTATAACACACCAATATTATACTTTTCCCACCCTAGTGATCCCTGAATAAGTGAAATGTTGACAGTTATTTATAAAACTTGTATCATATGCTATCTGGCAATCCTCCGGTTTAAGTATATATGTATATACACTTATATATATAATATAATAAAACCAAAATAAAGGACCTTTGCAGTAGAACATATAAAAAATATCTAGAGACCTAATTGTCCGATTTTAACAACTTTTTTTTATTTTATTTTTTAGGAAATTCCACAAACGTTTAAATAACAATATTAACAAAAACTTTTTGAGTTATTCGGAATTTAATTTTACCTACCTCGTATCTTTTTTTCCAGCTTCTTTTCGTTGAAGTGTGTTATATAGATAAATTTAAAGGACGTCGAGAAAATGACTAGAGAAGTTTAACTATTCCGCCGATAGGATAACTGTCATTACTTTTGTTGTGACCTTTATAACACACCAATATTATACTTTTTCCACCCTAGTGATCCCTGAGTAAGTGAAATGTTGACAGTTTATTTATAAAACTTGTGTCCTATACTATCTTGCAATACCTCTGGTTTAGGTATATATATATATATTTATATTTATTAGGTAATAAGTAATTTAAGAAAACGGAACGGGTGTGATTGAGGCGAGTTTTGTGACCACTTCGAAGACAATATGCTAAAATTCTAGAACTATATGTTGGGGATGTCTGCTAGGTGGGAAGGAATAGAGAAGGTTAAAGCGACAAAATATCTATAATAACTGTAACGCAAACAGAAAAAAAGTATTCAAAAATATATCTCTAAAATAATAGACATTGCTATATTTCAGTTATATTTGATAATATTATTTTAAAGACAATAAATAATGAAATACATATTTTATTACTTTGTATATTGGCCTATGGGATTATCAATACTGCTCTTTATGTAAACGAAGATATTGAATCGTGTGTATATTTTATTTAATATTCGCCTTTGGATTTATTTGTTTGTGTTTATTTAATTTAGTTATTGCGACTGCTTGTATGTGAGTATACACAAAGAGAATCGAAAACAGCCCTAATTGACAGCGCGAATGCAAAGAGAATGCAATAATCGGATGTTTTAAAATTCACAACAGCTTGCAATCCATCAAGCCAGTTAGCCCGAGACCTCTGCGCTATTTCAGCCATGTTCTAAGTGCGGCGAGGTTTCTACGTGCTTCTCATTTCGACTAGTTGCAATTTTTGTCGTATTTTATTTATATATTATTTCTATTATGTATTAAGTTATTAAAATACATTTGCTAAACTCCCTCGTGGTTTAAGGTGAAAACGTTTAATGATGCCTAATTAACAGATGTGGAAAACGCTGCAAATTATTTCCAAACAATTATACATCTAAAGTTAACATTACTTTCTTAGTAACAAAGAAAAACAAATAAAAGGCGATTCCAATTATTGGATTAAACATTTTTTTTTTAATCATTAGTAATATACTAAAAACATTACTTCAGTAACAAAAAAAAAAACAAACAAAGGATATAGCCTTTACAGTAGAACATGTAAAAAATATCTAGAGACCTTATCTTTCCTCCTAATTGTCAGATTTTAACTTCTTTTTTTTTTTTTTATGAAATTCCATAAAAGTTTAAATAACAATATTAACAAAAAAAATTGTATACATTTTTAGTTATTCGGAATCTAATTTTACCATCCCTCGTAACTTATTTTTCAGCTTCTTTTCCTTGAAGTATTTTATATAGATAAATTTTACAGGGCATCAAGAAGAAGACTTCAGCTAAGTTTCATTGAAATCGGTACATTCGTTTAGGCGGTACAGTCTATAGCTACGCAGGTTTTTCGGCCGTCATTTTGAAAGTAAAAGGCGGATAGAAATGTCGATGAAGGTGTCATCCTCTCGGTCCAATAGTTTCGGAGAAAATGCGCGGACGGCGGACGGACAAAAAAATTTTGTGAGGAGGTTAAGTTTTTGAATTTCCTGTTCGATCACAATGATTCATTATTGAAAATAATAAACCAAAAGAGAAAAGGATTAGATAATACAAATAATCTGGTGCGGTGCGCGTAACACACCACTTTCAGTTACCACTCTCACCCTCTTCTTACTATATTTACTTGTATTTCATTTTGGATATTTTTATTTGCTTTATTTAATATTTAAATCACTGTAATCTATACAATTAAATATTAAATAATAACAGCATTTATGAATACCTAATATGTATATTTACATAATATTGTCGGAGTTCATATTACATTAAACTTATGTTAAGTTTGGAAGACTGTTCTAATCTTACCGGCAAGTTTGGGAGTGCTCGTGTTTCTTTGGTTCTTCCATTACGATCTCTTATTTCTCCTTTAGTTAATTATGAAATTCTTTCATGTTTAATATTTAACTACTTTTTATATCAGAGATCAATGTGAATTGGTTAATTGTTTCAAACAAAAAAACAATTAAAGGTACTTTAGGGGAAGCTAATATTCAAAATTAGGCATTTAAGCCCTGTTACAGAACATCAATTGAAATAAAAACTACATTATATTTAAAACTACTTAATTTTACATTTTTGTAATGAGCCGTTTTCAAGAATATCGTAAAAATGTTTTAAATCGATTATATAAAGTGCCACTTCGTGTTAGCCGGTTTTGACGAAAAAGTTTCTGTAATATCTCAGGCAGCATATAACAACCTTAATAATGAATCACTGGATTACTTGATTAATTACTGGATAGATTGAATGAAAGGATCACTATGCGTTTTTTAAGTGTATAGTTTTTATTTTAAAAAATGTATATGAATATATATATATATGTTGCATAATATGTATGTATATGTGTATGTATGTATATGTATATATATATTAATATATGTATATTGTATATATACTATTGTACTATTATTGTATTCTCACTATTATTGTATTATTGGGTGTATATATTGTGTATGTACGATTACACTATTATTGTATTTCGATTATACTATTATGTTCTACGAACATACTACTATTACTATAACATCTTTATTATTATCTGTCGCTCATTTATAATTTCATAGCGTATTGTGTATAGCAACTATTTTGCAGTATTAGGACATTATTTCTCATATTATGGCTTCCGATATCTGTACAGTTATCTAAACACTTCTTTTATCCCTTATTTTTTAGTTGTTTTTTTTGTTTGTTTGTTTGTTTTTGTTTATTGTAATATACATTTTGGCCAGATGTAATGTTTAATTTTATGTACAATATTGTTATTCTCAAGGGACGTAGTCCCAGAATAAAGTTGATTCTTCTTCTTCTATCTTCTATAAAGGATATACATCCATAAGCAAATATTCGGAACCGATGAACATACAGAATATTTTATCTACATACCCTCCTCCCCGTTCAATTGCATTGTAGCAAAAACTACTCGAAACCATATCTAGCAGAAGAACATTGACAAAACAGTTTAATTTTCCTTTTTTCCCTTTTTATTCTCTCAGTAGAACGCGAGACCGTAATTATTACTAACGGCTCCGGAACAGTTTTAATTAAAATTTCTTTAGCATTTATAAAGATTTCTAAAGGAAAAAAGAAAAAAAAACTTCTTTAATCCGTCCAGTCAGAGTTATCAATTTTTTATCCTTTATCCTTTTTATCCCTTCTTATCCATCGGAATAATTTATGTGAATCGCAATAATTGTAACGAAATGGATTTTTTAAAACCGCATTGTCAAGAAAATACTTCTTATTCAGGATGATGATACTGTCATTGGTTTTTATTGATAATAAAAAATAAATTTTATAATAAATAAATAAAAATAAATTACATACATTTAAAGAGGATTTTAATTTTAATTTTTTTTTTTTTAATATGCATGATATCAAGAATAATCGGGACATTACAAAAAAACTTTTTGTGACAAATAGACAATTAATTGGAGAAGGCTAGTTTAAGCTCAATAAATGACAGAACGCTACGACTCATTGGAACAGAGAGCAATAACTATAAACGTCAATAATCCTTGCTAATATATATAAAGACATGGCGCAAGAACCTATCCTTCCCACTCACAAGAAATTTTATTGCTCACCTTATCTTAAAAAGAGAGTAATCAAAGATAGAATTAGAAAAATGGTAGATTATATACAATTCCATATGCTGTTTTATATTTTCCCCTTGTCTCTTAATATAAAAGTTCATCCCGAAAATTCATAAGCCCGCCAAAATGTACCCCTCTCAAAAATTCAAAAACCCGCCAAAATATTATGATGGCACAACTTGCGCCAACAAAAATAAAAAAGTGTCATTTTTTTTCATTCTTATATTTTTTTATAAATATATTATAATTATGGATTGATGGTTGACTGTAGTGAATAATTAAATAAAAGGATAGTTGGGGTGATCAGTAAAAAAAAATGATTATATTTATTTTTATTTTTACCGACGTTTCGGCCCAAAGTTCAGGCTTTCATCAGGGCTCATCAAACGAAAAAATGTCTCTAGACTAATGTGTAATGTAATCGCTAGACAAACCAACCCTGATGAAGGCCTGAAATTTAGACCAGAACGTCGACAAAAATAAAGTAGATATATAATTGTGGGTAAATGGTTGACTGTCGTGAATAATGAAGAGAAGAATAGTTGTGGTGATCAGTCAAATAAGAGGGCAAAAATAACTGATAATATTTATTTTGACATTTGCCGACGTTTCGACCTGAAGTTCAGGCCTTCTGATGTATTGGATACATGAAGGGGCTAAGAAAAGAACCAGATAACAAGGTATGAGAAACATAAGTAGTGTAGGTAAAAAAATTAAAGTAAAATGCAGTTGTTAGAATAATGACAATAGTAAGAACTAAGAGATAAATAATAATAACCGTTACAAAGTGTGGAATGATGAAGTAAACATAATCAAAAAAGGTGACATAAGTATTAAAATGGAAATCTTAGAATAAAATGTAAAACAGAAAAAAGAAATATGAAGTAATATAAGAAATGGAAATAAATAGTAAAATTAAAATATTGCGAATAGAATAGTTATAACTATTTCAAAAATATATATAACTTTTTTTTTGACTGATCATTCCAACCATTCTTCTCTTCAATATTAAATATTATAGTTTACGCTGAAATATTATTTTATTTCTTCTTTTTTTGTTATGACGCTAGTAGTACTGCAAAAGTATATTATTATTTATTGGAATATACGGGTTTGATCCATCTTTGTCTTAAGCATGCATGCAATAAAACAAAGGAACACATTTTTTTTTTTCGTCTCATATATAATTTTTAATTTTACTCATAACTTTTGGGTTTCGCTACTTGGGTGACGATATGAATCTGCCATTGCTTTAGCACAAAACTTTGATATTCCTATTATCTAGGCTGCTCTGTGGTTAGCAGACGGTATAAGTTGCATTATATCAACAGCCGCAGCAACTCCGTGTACTCTATTACTTCTTGGTCGTCGAATTATCTCCTATCCTCCAGACAAGTTGGTTGCTTCAACTTGAGCATAAAGCATAAAGGGCATGTTATCTCTCCTCGTATCTTAATTAATCAACAGCTCCCTGTTTCCCTCGTAAAACAAGATATGTTAATTTCTCCCTTCTTATCAAGATTATGATTATATATCAATAGTTATATAATATAATCAAATAGTTCAATAGGTATAATTTCATATATATTATATATTAAACTGGAAAGTGAAGCTCATAAGCAACTGCTTGAGAACTTCATGAGTTCACCTGCTGAGGCCTAACTCATTTTGAATAATGAGCTAACTATGTAATAGGTAGAAATTATTTCTCTTTTCATTCTGAAAACCGAGCATTTAATATACCATATTTTAATTTACGGGTGATAAATATTCAGGATGCAGTCATTATAACGCTTTTATTAGTGCCGACGTTTCAATCCAAACATGTGGATCATCATCAGGGCGTGTTTCGAGCACTGAAGGTATTCAAGTGTTGGATATGATGTGTGTGTGATGGTGACCCACATGTTTGGATTGAAACGTCGGCACTAATAAAAACTTTATAATTACTGCGTCCTGAATATTTATCACCCATGATGTGTAGAACAGTGGACTAATTTCCTTCAATATTTTAATTTATTTTTTTTTTTTTTTTTTAAACGAGACGACGTGAAGTCGAAGTTTTCTAATTATTGGCATATTAAATACTGAGTACTAAGTTTAGGTAGAAGAATACTTCACCGAACATAAAACAACTTAAACTTGCTTTCAACAAAAAGGAATTTCTTCTTCTTCTCATTGCCGGTGTAGTAACGTGTGGGATACCTCTTCAGATGAGTGCTGAGCTCCATACGTCTCTATCCTCCTAATGCCCTCTTGTAGACCTCGGTCGGCCATCTCCTCTCGGACGCCTTCCGTCAACGTGGTTCTGATTCGTCCTCGCCTACATCTTCCGGGTGGTTGCCATTCCAGGACTCTTCAGGAACAGAAGTTCGGCCAATTCTCTTCCGGTATTTTTCTGCAGTGCCCATATACCACCTCAACTGCCGTTTTCTGATTATTTCAGAGACGGTCTCCTCTACACCCACTCTTTGTTTTACCACTTATTTCGGCTCTGTCCATCCTCGTTAACTGGAGGCGGTTGAGATAGTATGGGCACTGCAGGAGAATTGGCCGAACCTCTGTTCCTGAAGAGTCCAGGACTGGCAGCCACCCGGAAAGCGTAGGCGAGGACGACCGAGAACCACGTGGATGGAAGGAGTCCTAGAAGAGATGGCCGGCCGAGGTCTACAGAAGGGAGACTGGGAGGATAGAGATGTGTGGAGATGTGCAATAAGAAGAAGAAATTCCTTCTTGTTGGAAGCAAGTTTAAGGTATTTTATGTTCTGTGCATTATGCATCTACTTAAACCTAACATTCACTATTTGATATAACATTCATTAGATAACTTCGAGTTCACATCCTCTCGTTTTTTATAAAATATTAGGCCAAGTTCATCAAATGTACACATTATGTATTATTTATTAGCTTCAAGGGCCATTTTCAAGATCCTGGAAACATGCACCGCTTCATAAAATTTCCTAAAATGTATCGTTATAATATAATTCGTCGCTTTAATTCTTTTATTTCATGGAATGCCATTTTTCACTTCTCTTTCGTAGACGGTATTAAAAGTGTTCCTCCTTACTAACGCATTCATACAGTTCTGTATGAACACTTTTCATATCGTCTACGAAAGAGAAGTGAAAAAACGACATTCGATGGAATAAAAGAATGACAAACCGACGAATTATATTATAGTGATACATTTTAAGAAATTTTATGAAGCTGTGCATGTTTCCAGAATCTTGAAAGTGGCCCCTGAAGCCGAAACGTCGAATAAATAATACATGAAAACTGTTGTACATTTGGTGACATTAGCCTAAATTTTATAAAAGAACTTAAAAAAAAATTAAAATATGGTATATTAAATGCTTAGTTTTCAGAGTGAAAAGAAAAATGATTTCTACCTATTGAATGGTTAGCTCCTTATTCAAAATGAGTCATGTCTCAGAAAGTGAACTCAAAAGAACCCTTTTTCGGTCAAGTTCTCGTGTAATTTCTTATGAGCTTTAACAGTGTTAACTCGCGAGATCAAAATGACCAAATATCCTAAAATGTTTAGGAAACATAACTCTGTATACAGTACAACTTCGTTTTTCGTTATATTCTTTTATAGTAAAAACATCGGATTGAACCCATGACCAATATACCAATAAAATATATCTAAAATTCACCAATTGATATCATACTCATTAGAAAACTAACTGCACAATGTTTCTAGAAAAAAATAAAATATATTAAATTTTTTCTAGATGAAAAGAAAAAAATGAGATCACATCTTATTAAATAGTTAGCTCATTATTCAAAAGGAATTATACCCCAGCAGGTGAACTCTGAGTTAATAAATAATTAGGACATTTCTGTGTACAAGCGTAGGGATTTGTTGGATGGAGTGATAATGTCCTAATAACTATAACAACCTTTTTTGATTTATGGAACTGCTTATAGTGACGCGATACGGTTGCCAAAATAGAAGGCATTAAATGTCCGTTGGTCTAGATTGCTCTGCTGTAGTAAACAGAACTATATATTTCATACTAACATTTAAATTGTTCTCTTGGGAATTCGAAATTTCATATTATTTCGTAGAGTTTAACCGAAAATAGAAATTGTCGAAAGCTGATTGGAACGAAATCGCTCTCAACCGCAAGGTTTTTTTCCTCTAATTAATTATTTAATTAGGATTATCCACTCTATAGAGGATTTTTGTGTCCCATGAGGGATCTGATTGAACCACTGCTGGTGGAACAGAATAAATAATTAACTACCTGCCCACTGCCGGTGCACTCTAATCAGTGTCCTGGAGCATAGGAGCTCATTGCCTTACTCAATGAGCTACTCTGCTTGTAATTAACTGAATAATATCTGATATTTATTTTTCTCGGTTATATCCCTCTGTTTCTGGCGTACAGGGAAAGTGTGGATCTACACCTACTCAAACCAGACTGAGAAGGTCAATATTATTGAGTTCCAATATTTTGAACTATATTATTTTAAAACATAATTTTTTTTTTTTTTAATTTCTTTATTGAGTATTATAACAATCTGTCTCTTGGGCATTGGTTATAGTGAGGTAGGATGACATTCACACTATATGTACAAAAAAATAAAATAATAGAACAAAATAATAATCAAAAGTATATACAATAGATAATAAAATAAAACAACCTAAAAAATAAGAAAATTAAAACTAAGAGAAAAAAAAACACATGCATACCTATATACAATCAGGCGAGGGAACTCCAGGAGATCCCTGCGCTACTCTCCCAACCGCGTCACTGGTACTAAAGCCAGCGGAAGAAAACATAATAAAACATAAAACAGTTCTGACTGAATAATTTGAAAAATTATAAGTAATGTATATAGCCCGTGGTTCAGACTCCTGTTTGTGAAATTAATAACATCCGCCTGAAACTCCGTAAATAGCTTCATCTCATCGTGACCTACAAATATTTTATTTACGAGAACATTTGCAATTGGAGCGTTTTCAATCTTGACATTGGCAAACTTTTTCTATTTAATTAGGTACTAAAAACTCGTAAATACCCATTTGCTTTCCACTTGGTTCGTAAGATATTTTGATCACAAAATCGAGAAAAAAGGTGATATTAAAAAAGTATGGAACCTACATTCTGTAAGCGAGTGAAATATTCAGCATTTCATCCTTTCTGTGATGGGTTATTATTATTATGAATATTCGTTATTTATTTTAATTATTATTAATATTCAATTTCGTCTTTATAATTGACGTTTTCACTTCTATCGTGTGGTCTAAAGAACGCACCTTAGTTTTTTTTTTTTTTTTTTTACTAAACTATTTTCAAAACCTGGTAGTATCTCGGTGAAAAACTATATTTTAAATTATTTTTATTAAATTATTATGTATCTTATACCTAACCACCGGAGGAAAAAACTATCTTGTATTAAGTCGACTCCCATATATTTGTAAGTTTTTTCTATCACTTTATGTATATTGACTTCAAACGACATCTTAATGGGAAATTTTATTCTTCCACATAAAACTAAATAGCAAATCATTGAAATGTGAGATATGAGAGAATACCGAGGCTGTAGCTGCTATTTCACTCAAAGTTATTATATTTTTTTTAAAACAAATTTGACTCTTGGATTCTAATTCCGTTACACAAATTGATGGTCTGAAATTTCCAATTTTTTTTTTATATTTACATAATATTTACTACTGTATAAAAATAAAAAAAAAATAAATCTAGTAAATTTGCACATGGCTATAATGACATGAAACACATGTTGAGGAACTACTCATTGGTAGAACTCTAATAATATGTCTATATTAGGAGATCACGTGGCCATCTTCTTTTCAAACGCCTCGGAGGGTTATCATTAATTGAATAGGAAGCAAGGTTAGAAACAAGAGGGTTAGGATGGTTATGAAATTTAATATGGAAGGACAGATATCTGGATTGGGCCAAATTTGATACATTAGGAACATTAAGGTCATTATGGATGATTTTATTTGTAACAAAGTAAGGAGCATTGAGGATTTTATGAAGGATTTTGGATTGTAAGGATTGGATACGAGAGAAATTTGAAGGTTTGGTGGAGTCCCATAGCTCAATTCCGTAAGTCCAAATAGGTCTTATTATAGTCCTGTATGTGAGTCTTTTGTAATTAATTGGAAGTTTAGAGCGTTTGTCTAGTAAGTGTTGAAGTAGTCGGAAACTTCGAGCGGTTTCTTGTCGTTTCAGTCTGGTATGGGGGTTCTAAGTTAGACAAATTTCTAAATAAAATTGCAATTGTCAATTTCCAAGTTGAGAGAAAGAAGAGGAAGAGGAAGGCCGCTAGATCAAGAGGAAGCTGCTTGATGTAGATCTAACTTGTTGTTGCTAAGTGATCACTTGGCTAAACTATTAAGAATAGCCGAGAGTAAACAGAACTATTTATAATATCGATAGCACCCTTCCATCGTCGATATTTAAACGAACGATAAATCGAGTTTGAGAGATACGCCGGCTGATTTGGGCCTTGTAAACTCCGGTGATCTATAGATTCGGGTTCGCCATCTTGTTTTGGACATTTCTTGTTTGTTTGTCTTCTCCCATTAAGTGTGCGATAACTCGATTTTGACATTGTTTTGAAGTGTTTTCGTTTCACAGATTTGTTTTTGGCCTATTATACGGCTGTGTCTGTCTCTGTGATATTTTCAATCCATCTCGCCGGTACTTTTCTTAATTATATAATTTATTTTGTAATTGGATTAAATGAATTTAAATTGCCTAAGGTTAAGTTTCATCAGGATGATGTAAAAAGTATTATCACCTTTGAAATAAATAAAAAGCCCTAAGAATTTGTATTTTTCCCTATTTTAATTTCAAAAAAAAAAAATACTGAATAAAAGTATTCGGTTTCAAATATATTCTACTAGCTTTACCCGGCCACGCGCTGCTGTGGCTTTGCTTAGCAAAATGAAAAAGAAAGAAAATAGAAAGCACATATGAGTAGATTAATAGCAAAGGACATCTGTCATTTTTAAAAAGTTGGGAAACAAATTTGTCTCTAAAATGGCTTCAATTTAAACTAATTCTAATGATTTTTTTTTCTCATAATTCAAATTGAACATTCATAATCATCAGGAACAGTCTGATGTTTTATGAGTTGAACTTATAAAACTAAAATAAATAATTAATATAAAGAACGTACAATAGTATTGACCTACATAAGGAGAATCATATAACTTCTTCAAGTGATAATTTCAATTACTGTAGTAATTATAAAATTTTCGATTAATCAATAAAAAAAAATGCTTGCCGACCTTCGGTAGTGAGGAAGCAAAAGGAAATGGCCTTTTCTGGAGGGAAAGCAGTAAATGTTTAAAACTCTATAACTCTGCAACTAACCGTCCGATTTCGATGTTTTTTTTTTATTTTGTCAGCAATTCAGAAATATTTCATATAAATATGGGTATTTTCATAAAATTCTGTACTTTTTTAACTATCGTCAAATAAAATATTGAATTCATCGTAACATTTTCCAGCTTGTTTTCGGAAAAGTATGTTATACAAATAAATTAAAAGGGTTTCAAGGGGAAGACTTTAGCCAAGTTTCGCTAAAATCGGTAAAGCCGTTTTGGCCCGACAGTTTATAACTACAGAAAAACATTTACATTTTAATTTTTTTTTACATATATAAAATTATCGTAAGACAGAAGTACTATGACAGAACCCGTCCCAGGAGTGTAGGGAACAACTTCCCAAAGTTTCATGGCGATCGGTTGAATGGTTTAGTAATGCACAAAGGACAAACAGACAGACAGACAGACATACATTCATTTATATATATATATATATATATATATATATATATATATATATATCTTGTATATGTATATATATATACATATACAAGATAAAGACCGGAGACCGGCGATATCAGCCTTAATACCGTCCTGAATGTAAATAAACATATGAAATGTATATAAGGAGGATTACTAAAGGAATAAAGCAGTATCTTTTCTGAAACCGTGAGTGTTGCATTTCAAGCCCTTTCCTTTCTTTTTTTTTATTGTTAGAGTCCGCCGACGCTTAACTGGTGCCGAAACCCGGGACTACGACAGGAGAACAGAGAAGTAATTTTTTTTTAAAGTCATTTTTTTTCTCTTGGTTTTTTTTTTCTTCTCCTAGTCATAAGGAAAGAGTGAAATGCCAACAGAGGGTTTAATCAGGCCGGGAGTGTTGAGCGCCCCGGAAATCCCTCAACCTCAAGAAATTCCGCAGATACCTCAGATCGCGCAGGCCCCTCAGGTTCCTCAGATACCTCAAATACCTCAGGTACCGCAGATTCCGCAGATCCAGGAGATCCCTCCCTTACCGAGGGACACATTGGCAGAAGCGCACGCTACCGCGCTGGAATGGATGAAAATAAGAGCGGCGACCACGCAGGACCTACGAAGAGCCATTGCGGACCTGGAACGCTTCGGTGGCGAGGTAGGTGAGCTCAACCATTTCCTGAAAGGCGGAGACCGCCTCATGTCTAGAATAGAGGTAAAGGTGGCGGAGGACCTGTTAAACCTAGGGGACGCGGAAGCGTTGAAAGCGGCTCTGGTGTGCCGAGTAAGGAGGAGCATCCTGAACCAAATTCAGGCGGACGAAGAGACACCATGGCCGGTGATTAAGGAGCGACTGAAGAAGGCCTTCGGAGGAGGCAGATGGACGCCGGAGGAAGACATCTTCCAAATGTTTAGGGAGCGCCGGTCCCAACGTCAGACGAGGGGCCAGTATGCGGGGGTACTAGTGGCAAAGTACAACCGCATAACGGAGAAAATGCGCGAAACAATGAGTGTGGGAGAGGTGGAAGCCAGGATGGAGTTCCTCTCGACGATACTCAAGGTCCAGTTGGCGAAGGAAAAGGGAAGGAGAGACGGATTGCCCAGGGAGAGATCATTCCTCGAGTGTGCCCAGGAAATGATCGACCTAAGCGCAAGGGAAGAAGAGACTCGGATGGACGTAGAAGAACCAGGGTGGATCCGGGTGAATGACAGACGACCCCGGACAGCCCCGATGGGTTGGAAGAGGAGAGAAACGGTACAGCCGAGCGGAGAAAAGGTCAGGACGGGTGAAAAAAGATCCGGACAGGCGAGGCCGAGGAATGGACCCCGCAGGGAAAGTGTGCGGGAGTGAGAGGGCACTCCGGATCCAAAAATGCGATTGCCAGCTAATCACTCTGGGTGGCCCCTGTAGCGTAGAGGGAGAAGCGACAATAAGACTTGATCGGTGGGCAGGAAAAGAGGGCGAACTGAAGGTACACGTAGTAAAAAACATGACTCGGGAATACCAGGTCATAGTAGGGTGTGATTTGTTAGGGCAGGTAGGGGCGAGCATTAGGAATCGTAGAGGAGCCTGGAGTGTTAGGTTGGGAAAGAGGAAGTTCGGATGTATAGGGGTCGCGAGAGAAAGAAGGGTGCGGATAGGGGCGGTGAACAGAGTGGAGGACTGGAGAAAGTTGCTACAGGAGGAGTTTAGGGACATTTTCTTCAGGGAAGGTGAGGTATTAGGGGTAACAGGGAGGACGGTGCATGAAATCCCACTGAAGCAGGATAGGGTAACTTACGTGAAAGAGAGAAGATACCCGCAGGCGTTGAGGCAGCATATTCGAGAGGAGCTAGATAGTCTAAAAGAACAAGGGATCATAGTTGATAGCACCTCACCATTCAATAGTCCCCTGTGGGCGGTGAAGAAGAAGGCAGCACCGGGGGATAATAAGGAAAAATACAGGGTGGTAGTAGACTATCGTAAATTGAACGATAACACGGTAGACGAGAAGTACCCGATCCCAAGATTCGAAGATATACTCGATAGATTGAGTGGGGCCGCGGTCTTTAGCACGTTGGACCTTAAGGCGGGATATCACCAAATACGGATGCACCCGGGAGACCAACACAAAACAGCGTTTACATTCGAAAGGGGGCATTATGAATTCACCAGAATGCCGTTTGGTCTGAAGAATGCGCCTATAACATTTCAGCGTCTGATGGACGAATTTTTGAGGGGTATCGATGACTCGGTATGTCAGGTATATATGGATGACCTGCTGATTTTTAGCAGAACGGAAACCGAACACGTGGGACATCTGAGGTCAGTATTCGAGAGGCTCCGGCAATTCGGGCTGAAATTGTCAAGCGAGAAGTCTCTGCTGGGACAAACGCGGATCAATTTTTTAGGCCACACTATCTCTAGCGAGGGGGTCAGACCGGATGCGGCAAAGGTGGAGGCAATCACAAGGATGGCGGTACCACGGGACGTGAAGGGGATCCGTAGGCTTCTTGGGACGCTGAACTACTACCGGAGATTCGTACCTGAGATGGCAGAGTATTTGGTACCCATTAACAATTTGCTGAAGAAAGGCGCGAAGATTGTGGTGACACCAGAGATGGAGAATAATATCCGAAAATGTATGAATAGGTTGCTGACAGAGCCGGTGTTAGCGTTCCCGGATTTTGAGAAGCTCTTTAATATAACCACCGATGCGAGCGAATACGCGTTAGGGGCCGTTTTGTCCCAGGGGGGGAGTGAGGGTGAACGACCGATAGCATACGCGAGCCGTCGGCTTACGGGTGCGGAATCGCGATACAGCGCTTTGGAGAGGGAGCTACTCGCGATAGTATGGGCTATCGACCATTTCAGGCCATACGTATTTGGGAGGAAATTTCGAGTCCACACCGACCACAAACCCCTGCAGTGGGTAGGGAAACTTAAAGAAACCTCAGCTAGGGTCACGCGATGGAAGGAAGTCCTTAGTCAATACAATATAGAGGTGGTGTATAAGCCGGGAAAGGAGAACGTGGTGGCGTACTGGCTCTCTAGGGCCATCATGATCAACGCGGTAGAAGAGGACGGGGGAGGACCATCGCGAGACGTGCGCCAATTCTTGAGTGAATGGACTCCCGATGGCGAAGGAGCGGATGATATCGTCGGTATAGATGACAGGGGAGAGTCCCCGGAAGAGGAGAGCTCAGCGGAGGAAAGAGCAGTGGAAATGGAGGAGATAGACGACATCATCAATGACAAGCATCGTCAGGTAATCTGGAAAACGAGAGTAGCAGGGATGATGAAAATAGATTATCGAAGATATGGGAAAAGCAAGATTCGCGTCATCTGGTCGCAACCCGGGGTGAGTGAAGAGCAAATTTGTACGGCACTGAAGGACGCCACGGAACCTGGAAAGACGCACCATCTTTATGTGGGGAATAACACGGTATGGGATAAAATAAAGCGGATGTGGAGATCCGAGCGAATTGGTGTGGACAGAACACTCATCCGTTGCAAGTACGCAGTGGAAACTATACAGGATGAGGAACAGCAACAGGCAGTCACATTAGCTTATCACCAGGGGAAAACCAACCACCGAGGCGTGAACGAGACACTGCAGGCATTACGTCGAAAGTATTTCTGGTGGGGCATGAAAAAATCCATCCAAGAGGTCATAGGGAAATGCGAGGTGTGTATGCGCACGAAATATGATCGACACCCCCCCAGAGGAATTCAGGAAGAGACACCGACGGGGAATATGCCACTACAGGACCTCCAGATTGATACATTTACCTGGAGAGGGTTCAAGTGGGTCACGGTCATCGACGTCTTTAGCAAGGTAGCTATGGCACACCAGGTCATGGACAAGTCTGCCAACGCAGTTGCGGAAGCCCTACAAACCTGGGTGCAGTTCTACGGGGTCCCCGAGAGGATCACATCGGACGGTGGTAGGGAGTTTGACAATGCCGCGATTAGGGAGGAGGTGAAACGACTAGGGATTCGTTGGCATTATAACACCCCGGGACATCCTAAGGGTAGAGGCGGCATTGAGCGGTTGCACAGCACGCTGAGTGATCACATCCGGGTGTATCAGGGGGAAAAAGGGTTGGAGCCGGATGTTGCAATGAAGAAAGCGGTAACAGCCTACAACCACTCGATTCACTCCGTCACGGGATTTTCGCCCGTGGAAGTACTATTCGGGATGCGCAGGCCAAGGCGAGATTGCGGGGAAACAACGGTTAATGAACCATTAGTCGAGCAAAACCAGAGCAATAGGGTGGAGGTGGAAAAGACGTGGGGATGAGTAACGGCGAAAATTAAGCGGGAAAAGGAGAAGCGGGTAGAGAGGCAGAATGTTCGCGTACGTGACCAAATGGGTGATCTAAAGATCGGGACAATAGTGTACCGTAGAGTAGGGACCAACAGAGGGAAACAATTGTTACGATACGAGGGTCCATTCAGAGTGATTGCTATTAGGGAGCATAATCTACTAACGATCGAAAGCGTTAATGAACCTAGAAAGAGGAGAACGGTTCACATTGAACAATTGAAGCTCCCAATGATAGAACCGGAACATAAACTAATGGATTCGTAGTACCCTCACCACGGTTTATAACAAATATGTTTTTTTTGGTTGTCTAAGCAAAAATATGGTGTATTTTTTTTTTTATGTGTAAATAGAATCATAGCAATACAGTAGAGGAAAGTGTATTATTTTTTTTTTCTTCTCTGTTTTTTTTCAAGGGTATTAAGAGTTCTGTTTTTGGAAGCAAGTGTTGTGTTTAGTTCTGTTTTTTTTTATTTCTTTGTATTATTGTATGTCTCGAGTGAGTTTTACTTTCTTTCAACTTTATACTTGTAAAAACAATTGTAAGGTGTTAAGACTGATAATCGTTAGCTCCGATCTAGGAATATCTAAGTTTCCGAAAAATCCTATTCGTAAACTGGTGGGGGGGAGATAAAGACCGGAGACCGGCGATATCAGCCTTAATACCGTCCTGAATGTAAATAAACATATGAAATGTATATAAGGAGGATTACTAAAGGAATAAAGCAGTATCTTTTCTGAAACCGTGAGTGTTGCATTTCAAGCCCTTTCCTTTCTTTTTTTTTATTGTTAGAGTCCGCCGACGCTTAACTTACACACACTCACATACACACACACACACACACACACACACACACACACACACACACACACACACACACTTATTTGCACCCTTCAACTAAACCGCTGAGGCAAGTGCGTGATGAAGCCCAACACAACTCCAGGCCACCGAATGTTCCTGTTCCCTCTCGCAACTTGTCAGAGAGAAGAGAAACGACCCCGTGTTGTCCAGCTGATTAATTGCCCCGGGGGTGGATAGATAGCATCCTGGTATATCAATCTAGTCTTGTAGGGAAATATCGGAGGGAGCAGCTATACAGGAGGGGTTGCCTGCATAATGTATCCGTCTACCGACAGATAGCGGTGGGGGAGTCTTTGTTAGTAAGGAATATGATAAGAGGTTAGTTCGATAAAGAAAACATTTATTTTTCAATATTGAGATGAAACATGACGTATCCTACGAAATTCTCGTAATTTTAAGACATTACTGGAAAAATAAAATTCACAACGCTGAAGCAACTCGTGAAATTGTTAAATATGAAGAGGAAGGTATCCTTGACCAGCGCACTGCGCGGAGTTGGTTTGAAAAATATAGCAGTTGAAAATCGTATTTAACATTTTCGACAAAATGGCAAACCAGAAGTGGTAGTTTATATCATCGATTTAACACATTTTTACCATTTTCACGAAAAAGGCTCTTATAATTTTGATCAAACTCGGCATATCAGTGTATTATTAAGCAGATTTTAATATAATTTTGGTTTTATTCTCATTGATGTTCTCTAACAAGACTTAAATGGCTGATTTTGAATATTAGCTTCCCCTAAAGTACCTTTATTTTTTTTTAATTTGACCATTTCAAATTGATCTCTAATATGAAAGATAGTTAAATATAAATATGGAAGAATTTGAGCATTAACTAAAGGAGAAATAAGAGATCGTAACGGATAATAGTTGTAATTGAAGAACCATAAGAATACGAGCGCCCGATATATTAGAACAGGCTTCCTTACGTAATATGAGCTTAATGTAATACGCACTCCGACAATACTATACAAATACCGGTTTTCATAAACGTTATTGTTGGTATTATTTAATAATTAATTGTATAGATTACAGCGATATAAATATTAAAATTTGTATATATAAGGGTACTTATACAAATTAGAATAACCACAATGAAATATAAATAAATATAGCGTCTATAATTTTTACTTTCACTTCCCCTTTATCTGAAAATACTTTCTGGTAGGAAGAGGATGAGGGTCGTAAGTGAAAGTTGTGTGATGCGCGCACCGCTCCAAAGTTTTGTATTTATTAAGGAGATTCAATTTCCCATAGATTTATTAAAATCTGTTCTTTATTACTGATTCTATACCCCGGAGATTAAAAGGACACCGTGGTGACAAATTTTTGTATTTGTTCGGTGATCAATTTTTCCGATATTTAGAGCTTTTATTTTTTTTTCTTAGTTACTGAAGTATTTAATAAAGAAATAGACATGATATCTTTTATACCCGGGGCACAAATGTATAATCTGTACAATTAAATATTAAATAATACCAACAATAACGTTTATGAAAACTGTTATTTATATAATGTCGGAGTCCGTATTATATTAAGCTCATATATATATAATCTGTACAATTAAATATTAAATAATACCAACAATAACGTTTATGAAAACTGTTATTTATATAATGTCGGAGTCCGTATTATATTAAGCTCATATATATATAATCTGTACAATTAAATATTAAATAATACCAACAATAACGTTTATGAAAACTGTTATTTATATAATGTCGGAGTCCGTATTATATTAAGCTCATATATATATAATCTGTACAATTAAATATTAAATAATACCAACAATAACGTTTATGAAAACTGCTATTTATATAATATTGTCGGAGTCTGTATTATATTAAGCTCATATTACGTTTGAAAGCCTATTATAATCTTTCGAGCGAGCTCGGGCGTTCTTATTCCTTTGGTTGCTCAATTACAACTATTATCCGTTACGATCTCTTATTTCTCATTTACTTAATTATCAAATTCTTTCATATTTTATATTTAACTATCTTTCATATCATATTATGCTAGAGATCAATTTGAAATGGTCAATTGTTTCAAATTAAAAAAAAAATTAAAGGTGCCTTAGGGGAAGCTAATATTGAAATCAGACATTTAAGCCCTGTTAGAGAACATCGGTCTTAACAAAATCGATATTATATTAAAAACTGCTTAATAATGGTATGCCGAATTAGATCAAAACCATGAGCTGTTTTCGTGGAAATGTTAAATACGCAATTTTAGTTTCAGTACGACTTTTTTTTCTTGAGCTAGGCTGTTGTTTTTATATATTTTTTTATAAACATTTTATATTATACTTTTTAAACAAATACAAATACCCTCAATGAAATATAAATAAATATAGCATCTATAATTTTTACTTTCACTTCCCCTTTGGCTGAAAATATTTATTTCTGCTAAGAAGAGGGTGGTAAGTGGAAGTTGTGTGATCATGATAATATTTTTTGGTATTATACCATACAGTCGTAAAAGGAAAGCTATGCAAACGTATAGCATAGTAATTAATTTTTTTAAATGAAGTTATACCGTTGTTTTTACTTTGAATTCTATATATATGAAAATACCTATCTACTCCAGTTGGTAAGTGAAATTGTATGATGCGCGCACCGCACAAGATTTGTTTTTTTAAATGTCTTGTAAAGTATGAAGCTGTTATTAAAAAGTAAACCGGTTAATCCGATGAATAATGAAAATAAGCAATTTAAGCTCTGTTAGAGAACATCGATCAGAATAAAACCTATATTATATTAAATACTGCTTAATAATACACTGATATACCGAGTTTGATCAAAATCATTAGAGTATTTTTCGTGAAAATGTTAAATACGCAATTTCACTTTCATACGACTTTTTTTTTAGCTAGGATGCTGTTTTTATAAACATTTTATATTATACTTTTTAAACAAATACAAATACCCTCAATGAAATATAAATAAATATAGCATCTATAATTTTTACTTTCACTCCCCCTTTGTCTGAAAATACTTATTTCTGCTAAGAAGAGGGTGGTAAGTGGACGTTGTGTGATCATGATAATATTGTTTGGTACTATACATAGTCGTAAAAGGAAATGGAAAGCTATGCAAACGTATAGCATAGTAATTAATTGTTTTAAATGAAGTTATACCGTCAAAGTGGACTTCTGTATATATGAAAATACCTATCTACTCCAGTTGGTGAGTGAAAGTTGTATGATGCGCGCAGCGCAGAAGATTTGTTTTTTTAAATGTCTTGTAAAGTATGAACGTATTATTAAAAAGTAAACCGGTTAATCGGATGTAGAATTTCTTACTGAAGTAAACCCTTCGCCCGGTTGATGGCAACCTTAATGTAGCCCGGGGTCCTTTTGTTGATATTAATGGGTCGAGAAGCTGTCGAGCCTTCGGATTGGTCGCTTAATGAGGAGTGGGGGAGGGCTAAGGCTAAATCTTATTGGCCCCAATCGAACCTTTTATTCGCAGCTGACGGTCCCTTTGTACGAGGGGATCCCGTTGATTAGAGATTGGATATTTCTTCTTCATTGAATAGATTAATTCTTTTCAAATAAGTCTTAATTGATACGTATTATATGGCGTTATAATTATGCAGGATTAGGATTTTTCATCCAGGAATATCGAGAAGGCAATCAATTTTAAAACATAATAAAAATCTAAATCGCCATTATGGATATTTAATTAATAATCTGAAATTATTGAAGGAGGTTAGTCAATTGTTCTACATATCATGAGTGATAAATATTCAGGGCGCAGTCTTTTAAAAAAAAAATAATTAATTATTTATTTATGGATGAATGAATGAAGAAAAATAATTTTATTATTCTGGGAGTAGTGTCCCTTTAGAACAAGTTACAAATACAGAATATATATAAATATTTTGGTGTGTCCATGAAATACAATTTAATATTTACAGGTAGATTATGAATACAATATAGTTATAAATAATAAAAAGATATAAAAACGTGTAAATATAAAATATACAGAGAAAGTAATTAAGTAAACGAAATATCGATGAATCACAACGTTTCAACCCAAAAATGTGACGTATTTTCAGGCGTGTTGGCACGGGTGAGTCTTTAAACCCACACCTGAAGGCCACTGTTTGGGTTGAAACTTTGGCACTAATAAAAAATTATTTTTTTTTTTTTTAAAAGACTGCGTCCTGAATATTTATCACCCATAATAAACTGGAACTATATATAATAAAAATACAACGCTTTAACTTAGTCGGCCACTACGGACTTCCGTTTTTCCAGAGGTGAGGGCTGGGGATTAATTTCAGAGTAAAAAGCCTCCTGATGCCGGATTTGAACTCGATTTATTACAGTTTATTCTGGGCATCTTGGCCATACCGCACCGTTAAATTGAGGAAACTGTATTCGGTAGTTATCATTTATTTGATTACATGGCGACTAATAAAAAGTGTGTGGGAAATTTTCGGGCGTGGGTAGGGTAGACGGGAATTGGTATCAATTTCATCAAATTCCATTTATATATATATTTTAACAATTAATATTAATTTATCCAATTATGTCAATTTTATACGGTTCAATTCCTGCCTCGGCTGGTTGAAATTTATTTCCTGAAGTAAACTTTAATGAATCTCGACCTTTCCATATTGGTTAGAATAAATTGAGTTGTACCTCTAGATCAACCCCTCTCCCATAAGATACAAATGGCGAAGTAGAGCGTAAACGGGAAAAAATACAAAGGTTGCATCGTACTGTAACCGAGGCAAAACCAGAGATCATAGTATGCTACATAATGTGTTAATTTAAGTATCGTGTTTGTTTCATTTTGCATTTTATTTTTTATTTTTCACTTTCACATTTTACTTTCATTTTTTTTTTTTTTTTTTTTTTTTTACTTATTAGAGGCACATCTAAGTGATTCGTTCAGAAACTTGTTCAGGGTTCTTAGGATCACAGGCGGATTTACGGGAAGGCTTTTGGGCTGAAGCTCCCCCTCCCCCCACCCCCAAGATGGTAAAATGTAACCATGTTTTATGGTAAAAAAATAAAAAAAAAATTATGTCTTAAAGTATTAATGCTCGTTTAATTACATTTAATAGGACTTCAAGAATCACTTAAACACCGTTTCATATAGGCAGTTAGTATCTTTCTGTTTTTCCAAAGTAATTATCGTTATATATATGAAAAAAAAATCTTCCAGGCTGAAGCCCCCCTCCCCCAAAATTAAATCCTAGATCCGCTATTGAAGAGAGGTATATGCACAAGATGTTCCTCCTACTTATTCCTGGAAACCGTCTAATCTTTATAACTTTATAAGAAGGATGTTACACATTTTTAAGATTTTCTCAAAAACGGCTCTAACGATTTTGATTAAACTCGGTATATCATTGTATAATTAAGTGGTATTTAATATCATTTAGGTCTTGACCCCATTTATGTCACTTTACAGGGCTTAAATGCCCAATTTCAACATTTGTTCCTTTAGTAACTATCTCTAAAAACTATAAGGTAAAAGATAGCGCCAAAAAAACAGAACAAGTAATAACGACTCTTATGAACATTTGTACTAAAATATCTTAAAATTTAAATGGAGAATTCATAAACCGATTTGCAGAAGTCAATATAGATATTTTTTTTTTTTAATTACCCACAAAAATAAAAAATAATGATGAATGAATGAAAATTCTGTATTTTGTAATTAATATATACAATTACAAGAGGTCTGGCTCCATTAAATACATTATTACATAAAAAAGAATCAAAATATAAGTACTATACAAATATAGAAATAAATTGGAGAAATATTCTTTTTTCATAAATAATATAAACTAGATATATAAATTGTGATGTAAAAAAGATAAAAAAAAAAAAAAAACAGAAAAGAAATAACAACTGTATAACAATATAAATAAAAAGTATTGACTTTAAAGATATATAAAAAACAAAACAAATAAATAAGGAATTTCAAAAATAGCAATAATTCATTCCTACAATACAATGTGGCAGATTGCAACAGTACCTATGCTCACTTCATAGTCTAAGATAACAACGTCTTTTGGTAAACATAAACATCGATATAAATATTGTGCTGGCATTTAATCATTCATAATGAAAGATCTTATTTTAAGGCTACCTACTGTAAAAGAAAATATATCATTTAAAAATTAAAAATAAGAAGTGTTTCAATACTCTATAGTTTTTCATCAAGTTACTGACCCCAATCACAAAAATTTTATTTAAAAAAAAACTAACAATAGTCCATAATTGCATTCTACTAATAATTTTATATGAATGTAATAATTATATAAGAATGTATAAATATTTATACACTGTTATAATTTTATACATTGTAAACGTTATTACTTTGTAAATATAGAACAAAAAATAGTTTATACGCAATTATAATTGTGTATATTGTAAATCTCTGAATATTGGAAAAAAAAAATTATATTTCATATTATTATTGTCGCCTTTTTGATGTTTTCGCTTCTATCGTACACAGATTGCAGTTTTTTTATTTTATTTTATTTTAATAAAGGCAACATGCAATCAACACGTCTTCCCTTTCCACTTTGAAGAGAAGTCCCATTTTTTCATCCGGCCACCCCCAGGAGGGACAGGGGTAGTAGATTTGGGGCTGATCCCTTTATCCCCTCTGCTGGGATGTAACACGGATTCCTTTAGTCCCTGGCTGAGACTAGTTCAAAACGGGATAAGCCCTCCGTGTGGCCAGTAGAATTAGTTGTGGAATCAATTGCTCCTTCAATATTAATTATACATTTACTATACATTTTAATATACATTATATATATATATATATATATATATTCTATCTTAATACATTTTGATAAATATCTCAGTGAGAACTCTCATTACATTGCTATCTTTCTCTCTAATGCACTTGACATGTAAGCGGCATCAGTGAAACATGTTTATTTTTATATATAATATAATATTATCAAGATAGTATATTCACAAAATTTATAGGAAAAAATTACTTAAAAGTGATAAGCTTGGTCCCTCTGGGAAATATCTCTCCAGTTTGATAGTTACGAACAATAAGAAAAATAGCTGTTCCTAAACTTATACTATTCCATTTTTGTACTCTCTCAAATACTATTTGTTTGGTTCATTAGAACCTTTTTTTTGTACAATTGTTCTCTCATTCAGAGTATCGAAGTGTATTCCGAAGACTATTAACGTCATATCAAAAGGTCCCATCCTAGGCTCCATAATTTATTGCAATTGACCAATGAGGTGTTGGGCCTAGCTTTGTGTCCCTAAATTCTTACTAAATTTCTTGTATATAGTCGTATTGAAGTATATACATTTCTTGTGATTTTCGAAGAAAAAAAAAATCATGTGTGTGAACCCAAACATTAAGCCAGGAAACATAGCTGAGCTTGTGCAAATTGTTTTCTACAACAAATTGTTTGTTGTATCATTTTAAAAAAGGTAAGCATGCTACAGAAGCTCATAGAAAAATTTGCAGTGTTTATGGGTATGATGCCTTAACCAAACGCACCTGTCAAAATTGGTTTGCCAAAGTATTCCACTTGCTATCTCATGTATCATCCATCCTACTATTTACCACTACTAGTTTCTGTTTTTTTTATTTCTTATATCTCAGATGATGACCCATATGTTTGAGTTGAAACGTCGACAACAATAACAAAATCTCAAAATGACTGCTTCCTAAAAACTTATCTCCTATTATATTATATATAGTTATATAACCACCATATTACATATTGTATATATTATAATATATGTATATTATATTTAACTAAATTTGACATTTATGGCAATTAATAAACAATAACTGACAAAATGATCACCTAATAAAGTGTAAATATTTGCAGTGATTTTCATTTTGTTGTATTTTTACAAAGAGAGAAATTATTTTATGCTTGCTCACTACTGAAGGTACCTTTGTGCTTGAACAATAATGCTTTTAATGATAACTTCTTTTTAAGCCTGCTTACATTTAGTAGCTGTTTGTGCATTGTAATATAAAAAAAGAACATAAAGTGATAATTACAGAAAACATGGATCAATGAAAAAAAAAAAAATTTCTAAAATGAAATTAAACAAATAGTTTTCCATTTTTGGGCACTTTAATTTGAAAATCCTCGACTTGTATTCACCAGTGGTGACAAAACTGTACTAATTCGTTTGAGAAACCATCCCTTTCCCTCCCAAGATTAATGGCACATGCCTCCTTTCCTTCCAAGAAATTTTATTGGTGTTCTCTTTAGAGATGGTGGAAATTCGATTCTTTTAAATGAACCGATTCGCAATGATCCAATTATTATGGTGGATCGATTTTTATGAACGATTCTTCGATTGATTATTTTCATCTTTTTTTTTTTTTTTTTTTTTTTTTTTTTTTTTTTTTTTTTTTTTTTGAGCTGATTAGAATTAAAAATGCTTGTTCAAATGTATGCAAATAAAAAATTATGAATATTATGAGTAGGAAGAAAATTTAAATTAGACAGACAATTTTTTCTTTTATACTAGATTTTTTGATACTTTTCTTTTACATACTAGATTTTGGTCTGTGTACACATAGATTGTAAATGAAATGAAAAATAATTTTATTATCCTAGAATTACATTGATGTCCAATTATAACAACTTATAAATACAAAATAAATAATATATAATTAAAAATAGAAGTACAATAGAGAAAAATTAAGAAATAAACAAAATAGTAATGTAAATAAGTATAGGTTATAAATGGTCGAAAGTGAGAAATGATAATGGAAAAGTAGATTCCAAAAGTAAAAAAAACAACCAAGTGAACAGTGGAACATGACTGGAACATTTCCTTGAACGAGACAAGGTGAGTATCAGTGAAGAACTGAGAGATTGTTCTTTCATTTGAATCACTTGAGAGTACGATTCTTTCAGAGGAATCGATTCTTTGATTCAATTGTTGATTCACCTGCCCATCTGTAAT
The DNA here is from genome assembly GCA_928085145.1 of Nezara viridula. Lineage (NCBI taxonomy): Eukaryota > Metazoa > Arthropoda > Insecta > Hemiptera > Pentatomidae > Nezara > Nezara viridula. Next base: position 175,320,620 of record OV725079.1, on the reverse strand, counting down.
CCTATTCTTAAAAACAGTGAAAGCTACAGTAGAATGAGCAAAAATGTACACCTTACACTAACTGTTTTCCCATTTATCCCTGGTTAGAAATTTCTGCTTAATTGAAACTCCAATAACAAATGGTTCTCTCCGATTCATAACTTTGTAAAAATATTCTGCCTCAAAAATTTTAATGGTGCAACTTTCCCCGTTCAATCCCCTTCTGAACACTTCTGTGGGAGACATTTTTTTATGTTATGTATATTAAAAGAATTATAAAATTTTAATCTCATTTGAGTTTATCGCTGGGCTATTTCTTTAATTTTAGGAGTTTATATTACCTGAAGACAAATAAGAGATACAAATGTACCTCGGATAATTGTCAATGGCATTGACATTAAAGATGTTAAATTTTCCGAAATGTGTCAAAATAAAAAATTTGTTTTTTTTCATTTACTCACTATTAATGATGAGGGAACTATACTGACAGACTTCAGCTGTTTTTCCATTTTAATTTTTTTAAACTTTTTTCTAATCATCATTGTAGTAAATTAGTAAAACTTGTATTTTAGTCTATAAAAATTAGTTTGATCCATTTCCTTTCTCTTATTTCCTACCTATTTTTCTTTTTGCATGCTTTTCCTTTTTTATGTATTAATTTAGTCATTTCTAGTTTTAATGAATGCTTTAACAATTAAGATATAGGATTTAGTGTTTTATTTTTTCTAAAAGTCTAAAAAATAATAATCATATTATGCTCCTATTTAGTATTTCAATTTTTTTTTTTTATTTTCTATAAGTGATGCTTTGTGGTAATTAGAAAAAATAAAATCAAAAATCCTCAATTGGTGAGGAGAGCACTTCTAAGTTTTCAAACCCCATCTTATTTTGTATAAATAGCAGAAATCCATTTTCATCGTATATAAAATATTGTTCAAAATAAAATTGCATAAAATCATATCTCATAAATATATATATATATATATATATATATATATATATATATATATATATATATATATATATATATATATATATTTGTACTATTGATCAATTCTGTAATTAATATTGATGGTTTCAAAACTTTGAATTGGTTTCAAGAAAAATTAGTTATTATTTATGTTTTTTAAATATCCATTTATTCTGTAGTTGCACAAACACAGCATCTTAGTCACTCTAGGGGTGAAAAAATACACCCTTATATTTTTTATGCTTTAGCATAAAATAATATCCAATAATACAGCATGCTTAATCTGTTGTAAACATTCTGATCATAATAGGATTTTTTAAATTGAAGTTAAATTACTAGTTTACAAATAGAGCTTTCCCCAACCAAAGAAATGTGAAAGCATGCTATTTCAGGCTATTATTTATTGTTAATTTTAAAATTTAGTCCTAAGTTTGATTATAAATTTTTCTTTATAATATAATATTTTCCAAAGAAAACTAGCGCAACACCCATGAATTTATGAAATTTTCTGGGATTGTACAGAGTAGTGCTCACTGGATTGTCCCATAACAATTTCATAAAATTTTATTTACTACTTCTACTTGCGTAGGTGCAAATGTATCATGAAATGCCTAGGTATCAAAAATGGCTTTTTCGATTAGGCTCAAAGTTAAAAGGGAATCAGGGATCAGAGAAAAATCATTAATTATCAATTTTACAACATAACAGACAGTCCCAACCTTGCAGAAAAAACTGCAATCATAGTAAGGGCCCAAGATTAAACTAAACAGGCCTCACTAATACTACATCACTTATATAAATTACAAGATTGGTGCAGGTTGTGGAAAATACGATTAAACTAAGACAAATACCAACACACCACATTTACATTAAGAAGTCAAACTTGTCCTGTCTATTTCAATAACATATCATTACAAACAGACAAGATCAATTAACTAGAACTAACGTTTGATAGAAGACTGACTTGGGGCCCACACATGTAAGACGTTAAATCAACAAACTATTATACTTATTACTCAGATCACAATCAAAATTAAAATAAAACAGAAACTTACTACCTACACATACATACTAAAACCAATTTGGTATTATGCATCTCAATTTTTTTGTTATTCTAAAAAGAAACACATACAATTACTCCAAACATATTCCAATCCAAAATATTTAGACTTAATACACTAACACCTCGATAGATTTCTAACACAACTTTAAATACTGACTTGAAAGTATAGTAAAAGTCAGTGTGTATATATATATATATATATATATATATATATATATATATAGAGAGAGAGAGAGAGAGAGAGAGAATAATATTTTATTAAAAGTAATGCTGCCCTACTACATAGGGTTGCTTCGTACACAGCATACCTATCAATCCACACAGACATTAATTTTATTTTATATTTTTCTATTTTTTATATATATATATGACATATCTTTCTTTCTTTTTTTCTTCTTCCCCTTCATAACAATACACTTACAAGTTATCAACAATAAAACCATATTAAATAACATACATAGCACAATAAACATTTTCCCAAGACAAAGAAAAAAACAAAAAATATGTATTTCTCTCTTTTTCTCTTCAAATTCTCAAACTCCAGGAACTCATTACAACATCGCACACATATGTAACACAGCAATTCCTGAAATGTAGACAAAAAGATAAGACAATTGTAGACCAATTTAAAATTTAATTAACAATTAATACCAGACTTCCTCAATCAGTATATAGATGATAGTGGATGATCCGCAGGGAGTACAAAATAATATTTTCGGCCAATACCGCGAGCTTCCCTACATCAACACCTAGTTCCTCGAGGAAGCTCCTTATTCTTTCCGGGATCGTTCCGCGATACCCAAACCAGAGACCTCTCACAGTATATATATATATATATATACACTTGCTACAAGAGATTTCATGACAATTTACAGCGACATGACAATCATCTAATAGTGAGAGTGGCTACTACCAGTATGCCTTGTAATATCACAAAGAAGCTGAAAAGGTCATTGATGAGAGACTTCTGTAAATTTACTTCTAATTCTAATTTAAATCTAAAATAATGCCACGGAAGAGATGCCGCTGGGTATTTTGCTTCCTCTTGCCTTACGTGCCATTATTATTGTATTACTGATTTGACAGGCAATTCACTGATTGTTAGTGTTGTATTAGATAGGTGGGGATGAATAAAGTTAAAAGAAAACAGCATCAATTTTATCAAATTCTATCCAAAAGTAATGTACAACACATGCCCCCACTCCCAAGAAATTTGATTGCTCTCTCCTAAAGTAGATATAAAAATTGTAATTCCTCTTATTTGAAAGTTCCAGAAATTCATCATCTTATCAAAATGTACTTACCTCCCTCAAAAATTTAAAAAAAAACCTACAAATATACCTCCTCAAAAATTTAAAACCCCATAAAAATATGTCCCTTCAAAATTTATAACTCCATAAAAATATATCCCTTCGAAATTTAAAACCACATAAAAATAAGGCTCCTTCAAAAATTTAAATTCCTCTTAAAAATATGCCTCCTCAAAAATCTACTAAATCCCGAAAATATGTACCCTAAAAAATTTTGATATTGCGATCCCCCGTCATAATTTATGACACTAAAAATAGATCATAAATTATTATAGAATAAGATTGAAGTATACTGATTTATTTGGAAGAATTTTTTTTATTTAACCAGATGCTTATTGATTATTTTTTGTAGTTTTAAATTAATTACGATAATGCTTATTTTATAATACCAAAGAGTTATTGCTGCTTGTAGCATGATGTTTTTGTTTTGTTTTTTTAGCTTTACATTATTTTTTATTTTCATATAATTAAAAAAAAAAAATCTGATTTGTTGTTCTCAGGTGGACCTGGTGCTTCCAACTACATGGACTACGATGACTCCGGTTATCAGAACGGACCGCCTCCTCCCTCGGCCTACGGTGACTATGTCAACGACAGATATCCACCTCCAGCCGTAGACAAGTTTGTTTCTTCTCCTATTTTATCCTCTCGCTTTTATCCTTAATTTATTTGCCACTTCACGGTATAGCCTTTCCATTTTAATTTATCCTCTGCCCTTCATATTCCTCTTATAGTAAAATTAACCTATTAAATAACTTGTTGTTACTTTTTGTCAATATAAATATACAGGGTGTTTCAGGGTTAAGTGTCCAAACTGAAAGTATGAATTAAGGACCTTAAAACAAGAGAAAAAATTCCTATGAAGGTATGTCTGCTAACGCTTTGTTTAGGAGATATTCACACCTAAAGATTTTCATTGTTATGAATTATCCACGTTATATTAAGTAAATCAAATTTATTTATTTGTTCCAACTACTTTATTAATTTAACGTAAACATAAAATTCATATTAAATATTTTTCAAAGTGATTTCCTTGAGCATTAAGACAGGCTCGGCACCTTTCTTCGACAGCAGCAGTGTTAAAACGGCACTGGATTTGTGTTATTGTTTCACACGATTCAATTATCCTTCTTTGTAAGGAATTAAGGTCATGGACCGGGCTTGCATAGACTTTTTGTTAAATGTCTCCCTAAACAAAGATATCCAGTGGTGTCAGGTCTGGAGAGCGTGCAGGCCAAGCCACTGGTCCTGCATGGCCAATCCATTGATTGGGATAATTAACATTTAGCCATTGTCGTGGACCTCTTCCGTAATGTGCAGGACAACCATCTAATTGAAGCCACATGTCCCTTCTCAGTTGTTGTGGAATATGTTCAACTAAATCATAGTATTCATTATTAAGAAATTCCAGAAATGTGCCTGCTTTGAATCGAGGTGGCAAGAAATGCGAACCTATTAAAATATTTTCTATTATTCCTGGTGCTGAAAATGATGCTTAAGAATTGCATGGGGATTTTCCTGCGACCAGAGATGATTATTTTTCTGATTGAAGATACCTCTTCTTGTAAAGGTAGCTTCATCTGTGAAGAGAATTTTTCCTGAAAATGGTGGATTATGCTCAACTTGATTTAAGTACCAATCTGAAACATTTCTTCTTTGTCGAAAATCTTGCAGTAATAAATTTTGTACCTGTTGATAATGATATGGGTAAAGTCCATCTGCAATGAGAGTTCTCCATACTGTAGTTGGTATAATATTTAATTCTGCTTCAGCTCTTCGCTGCACTGCCAGAGGGATTATCATCAAAATATTGTAATATGGTCCTACTCCTTTCTTCATTTCGTAAAGGAGCAAAAATACAAGCAGCACGTTGTAGTATAGCAAATGTACCAGTTTCTCTAAGGCCTTGAAATGTGGATTTAATGATAGACTTGTTTGGTAAACTTATATTCGGAAAGCGCCTGGTATATTCATGACGGGCAGCATTAGCTACCATAACCATTACTATAAATAGAAGGCACAATGAGTACTTTGCAAAAGCCTCTTACAAACTGATAAATGTTATTGAGAGTTCCCAATGCTAATTCCAAATAGTATTAATCCTTATGTTGCCCATAGTTTTTATACAGTTAGGGATAAAAGGCCATATTAGTATCCTATCTAATCCATCTCATAGACAAAGCGTTTGCGGCCATACCTTCACTTTGAACAACATTTAATATGAATGTTAATGTTTAATAATAATAATAATAATAATGATGCTCTTTTTATTCTGGGATGAGTCCCTTTAGAATAATACAGAGAGACAAAAATGTGGGCTAAGGAGCCTCAGAGATACATAAACAAGAATATAGTTTGATTAAATAGTAAAAAAAAAATAAAATATATATATAAATAAATAAAAAAAATAATAAGAGAAATTATAAGTTACTTTCTAATTTACATCATTTAATAATAAAAAATTGAAAATAGACATGAAGTAAAAATAATAAAGAACGATCTAATAATTTATACATATTAACAGTAGTAACTATTTACAATTTTATGAGGACTGGATGGATAAGAAATGATTAAACAGTTGGGATTTAAAGGTTGGAAGGGTTTTGGATTGACGGATGTGGGGAGGGGAGGAATGGAGTTCCATAGGGAAGAGGATCGAATAATAATAGTTTTACTGGAATATTGTCAGGACCATAATCATTGGTGTGGGATTTGACGATAGTGGAAAGTACTTCGTCGTAGGACACATGGGAAAAAAAAAAGTTTTCAGGATTGAAATTGTGGTGTTCAATATCATGAGTAGGAGAAGGAATAGAAGCAAAAGATAAAAAATGGTCATGAAGATCATCTGGAGTCACAGGGAGGGAAATGAGGTTATTGGAATCTGGTAGGGGGGAGGTTTACATTTAATTAATAAAGTAATTAACAAATAAATAGGTTTTATTTATTTCATATAACATAAATAATTCATAACAAGGAAAATCTTTAGGTTTGAACATCTAAACAAAGCGTTTGCGCCCATACCTTTAGAGGAAATTTTTTTCTTGTTTTGAGGTCCTTAATTCATTTTTGCAGTTTAGCCACTCGACCCTGAAAGACCCTGTATATAAGCAACTTCAGCAGAACATGTTTTTTTTTTTTCATAATTTAATTACCTTTAAAAAATTTTATTATAAATTTTACCATTTAGTTAGGTTCCAAAACACTTTTCTACAGCCTATAGAAAAACATGTTTTTAATTTATTTTTATATTATTTATTTACAGCTATTGCTCACGGAGCACCTAATTTGTGTCACAGGCATTAGTAGTCAAAACCCTACAAAAAAAAAAAAAAAAAAAAAAAATCGGTTCTCTAGTTCCCAAGTAAATCTTGGCACAGACAGACCAATGGCTAAAAATGTTTTTTTTTTTTACTCAGAGGGCTCTGAAACATATAGATCCGTCAAAACCGCATATCAGAATTTTGACCCGATCGCAATACTTTCCTTACCTAGTATAGGTAGGAAAATAAAAAAAAACAAACTTAAGTTTATTATTAGAAATAAGAGTCAACAAATTATGTTAAAATAACAAGATCACATATATATGATCTTGGCCTTAAAATAATGTATACGAAGAATTTGTGGAGATATGTTTGCCAGGCTTTTTATACTAGATGACATGAGCAATACATCATAAAAGTATGCAAAAACCTGCAATCGTGGACATCCTGTATTGATCCTTATTATTTTTTTTAATTTATTTAATTAATATTATTAAGCTTTTTGATGATAAGATAATCTTCCTCTCCTTTAACCTTTCCTTTTTTCCAGTAACGCTATCCAAAACTCTACCCTGTACCGTATGAAGTGGATCTTTTTTAATATGTCTGATGACTTCGGGTAAGTGGCAGGCCTTACAATAAATACATTTACTTTTAGCATTATTATTGTTTGTATAAATAGTACTGATAAATTTGTATTGGCACCACCAGTTCTTGAATTATCTAGATATTTCAAATAATGTTCGCTTTATCATAACTTAGAAATTCAAAGCTATTTTAATATTAAATTTAACAAATTTTAATCATTATCCAAAAGTAAATGTTACAAATAATTGATATTAAATAAATTTCTGTAAAATCATACCTGTTAACTTTCGCACTGTAATTTTATGTACCTTACTATAAGAACCTTCACACTGTCTCGAAGAAGCTTGAGTGAAGCCCCATGATCTATCCCAATATCTGCTTTTATTGAAGAGAAGAATAGTTGGGGTGATCAGTCAAATAAGAAGGCAAAAATAAATGATAATATTTATTTTGACATTTGCCGACGTTTCGACCTGAAGTTCAGGCCTTCATCAGGGCTAAGAAAAGAACCAGATAACAAGGTATGAGAAACTCAAGTAGTGATGGTAAAAAAATTAAAGTAGAATGAAGTTGTTAGAATAATGGCAATAGTAAGAACAAAGAGATAAATGATAATAACCGTTACGAGATGTGCAATGATGAAGTAAACATAATCGAAAAAGGTGACATAAGTGTTAAAATGGGAATCTTAGAATAAAATGTAAAAGAGAAAAAAGGAATGTGAAGTTATATGAGAAATGAAAATAAATAGTAAAATTAAGACATTGAGAAATCCGTGCAACACTGGTGGAGACAGGTACTTTTTCTTTTATTTATTTCTTATTTCAACTTTCTCAGTTTCTTCCCTCCTTCCTTTCATTCCTTTTCTCTGTTTTAAATCTTTATTATATTATACATTGTCTGTACATCTTGATAGACTTTACAATATCTCAATTTTCTATCTAACTCTACTCTATTCTCAATGTCTTAATTTTACTATTTATTTTCATTTCTTATATAACTTCACATTCCTTTTTTCTGTTTTACATTTTATTCTAAGATTCCCATTTTAATACTTATGTCACCTTTTTTGATTATGTTTACTTCATCATTCCACACTTTGTAACGGTTATTATTATTTATCTCTTAGTTCTTACTATTGTCATTATTCTAACAACTTCATTCTACTTTAATTTTTTTACCATCACTACTTATGTTTCTCATACCTTGTTATCTGGTTCTTTTCTTAGCCCTGATGAAGGCCTGAACTTCAGGTCGAAACGTCGGCAAATGTCAAAATAAATATTATCATTTATTTTTGCCTTCTTATTTGACTGATCACCACAAATATTCTTCTCTTCATTATTCACGACAGTCAACCATTTTACCCACACCCATCTGCTTTTATTATTTGTAATTTTTTTTTTTTTTTAAATAAGTTTAATATTGTTTAAGATCTTCATTATCACTTATATTTTATTATTTTATATATGTTCAGTATAAATGCACTTTAACTTTTTGTAAGATAATATAACATTACTTTTATATATTTATAATTTGTCGATGCATCTTGGAAATTTGGTTAACAGCCATTACATTTATTTATCTTTTTTATTATTTAACAAATTTAAGAGTTAATGGTCTGCCACTTCCCGAGCTCATATAGAAATTGTTTAATCTTTACTAATTTCTTTCTTTTTATTTTTTGGGCTACCCGGCAACAATAGATAGAGAAAAATAATTATTTAAATTTTTATATTGTATGTAGTTCATCATTGAAATACATGCATGGACAAATTATCATAGTTATTTATTTTTTTATTTTATCAAATTATTAATAATAAAAAAAAAAGCAAGATATACCTTGAGTGAAGATGGTAAGAGTGAATTTCTGTGGTTGCCGGTGATAAGCCCCTGATAGTAAGAGCAGGGTGCTGAGATTTGGATATTGATGTATAGTAGGTTCATGAAGGCTGTGCCCGGCAGGGAGCCGCTTGTACCTGGACCGCGGGCGTTCTCGGCTCCAGCCAACGGTGGATCGCAAGGCGGCTCTGGTTGCGTTCTCATGGCCTACGGACTCGACCCCCAGCAGGCTAATCCCGAGCGTCTCTTCAACCTCTTCTGTCTTTATGGAAATGTCATCAGGGTACGTAATCACTTGTATTTTACTTATATTTTTATTAATAGTCTTGTAACCTTGTAGATCATAAGTTCCATGAAGCGGTGATAGAAGGTAGTTTTTTTTTTCTTGTATGGCATGTTTGTTTGTTTGTAAAACCCTAGGGTCATCAGTCGATGAGTCAGTTATATTTGTAAACTCTTTAGAGGACAAATAAAAAAAAATTAATAATTAAAAATTTATAATAGATAATGAAATGAAAAATGAAAATGAAATGAAAAAATAATTTTATTCTGGGACTACTGTCCCCTAAGAATAATAACAGAGTTACAAATTTATGTATCTTAGTCTGACATAATAAAAATACCAACTAATTTACTGTTAATTGTTATTTCAATTGTGCAATGGATTGAAATTAAACATTGTACAGATGCAAGTAATTTTACATGTTAGGGGAAGTTTGAATGTGGAGTAGGTGTTGGAACAGGAGTTGTTTGAAGGAATTTGTGGACGAGGATTGATGCATGGAGGTAGGAAGTGAGTTCCATAAGGAAGCAGCACGAATGACGAAGGATTTGCTGAAGGAGGAAGTTTTATGGGAGGGAATATATAAGTCTATAGGTTGAGACCTAGTATTGAGAGAGTGGATAGAGGAGCGCAGAGTAAGGAGTTCCAGGATGTAGGGAGGGTTTTTGGTTCTGAAGACTTGGAAAAGGAAAACACCAAGGAGGAATTGTCGTCGGGAAGTAGGATAAAGCCACTTCAACTCGGTGTACCAGAGTGAAACATGTGAACGCCTGGGGATCCCGAAAATGTATCTTATGAAACAATTCATGAGTCTCTTTAGTCTCATTTCCAGCCTGGCAGATAGCCCTCCATACACCAAACAGCCGTAGTCGAAGTGGGGGAATACAAGGAGCTGTCTGGTTTTTAGAGGAATACAATCACGGAATCTTAGGAGTTGTTTAAGGGCAGTTATGGATTTTCGGGTAATCTGGGAGATATGGTTATTCCAGGAGAGGTTCTGGTCAAAGGTTACTCCTAGGTTTTTGACTGTAGGGAAAAAATGGATGGGACGGTTATTGAGGTTAAGTAGAGGAAAGTAAGGAAGGGAGCTGATGAGATGTCTGGACCCGATGATAATAGCCTTGGTTTTATCTGCATTCAGCTTTAATTCATTTATTTCTGCCCATCTGTTGATGCAGTCGATGTCCTCTTGTAGCCTCCGGGCAGCCTCAGGCATCTCAGAAGGTTGGAATGATTGGTATATTTGGAAATCATCGGCATATAGGTGGTAACTGGAGTGTTGAATGGCGTTAGGAAGGTCACTAATATAGATGGAGAAAAGGGTCGGGGATAGATAGATATAGTAATAAATGAAAAAGATATTTAAGAACATATAAAAAATGAAATATATTAAAATAAATATATTTTATTTTAATATATTTCATTTTATTAAAATATTTTACTCTAAATTCAGCCAGAATGGGGTACACAGCAATAAAATGATAAATATCTTCTTTTACCGATAGTTTAGACAGAGAACATAATAAATTATTTTGATTATGAAATCTATATTTATTCAAATATAACAGTTTATCTCTAACTTTTTGAGTATCCACCCCTAACCAACCCTTTAGAATAACAAAATAGTACAGAATTAAAAGATTACATCTGGCCTAAATAGAACAATAATAAAAAAGAAAAAGTACAGTACAGTAGGAGTACAGTAGGAAAAATTATTATGCACTTTTGAGAGAAAAAAAAAATACAGTGAGTTCTTTAAAATAAGCTCTGTGTTTCTGCTAACAAAGAAAGACGAAATCTGGCAATATAAAATGTCAGAGTATTTAAATAATGAATGATATGTAAACACATTATTATCTTATTGTAGCTATAGGTACAGATTTAATTGTATAAGAAAGAAAAAAAAGATAATATTCGTTTGAGTTTATATTACTTTTTAAAGTTAATGTGATTTATCAGGAGTGTTTTTATTGTATTATTCTATTCTGTTATAAATAAATTTATGCGTACCAAATAAAAATGGTTGCATAGCTATACTGATTGACTTGATAATCTTTTTCTCTTTTAACATCCTGATGTTATTAGTTACCATGTGAAAAATAAATATAATTGATAACATTTTTCAGATCAAGTTTTTGAAGACTAAAGAAGGTTGTGCAATGATTCAAATGGGAGACAGCGTGTCAGTCGAAAGGTGTATACAGCATTTGAAGAATGTTCCCCTCTTCGGTGGAAATTTGCAGCTTGGGTAAATAATAGCATGAATTATAATTAATTTTCATAATTTCATATCCAGCACTCCCAATATCCAAAGCCAAGTCGGCAATCTTCCTTCTTTAATACCCCTGAAGACCTCCTTTAAACCTATCCGTAAATCCCAAACCAATGATTTTGGACCAGATAACATCCCAGTTAAACTGATCAAATCCTCGCTTTCCTCCATTCTTCCTATCCTTTATCATATCTATAACTTATCCTTACAAACTTCCACTAAATAAAACTTCCAATCCTGCAATCCCTGGCTGAAAAATGTGTGTCAGCGGCACTGTGGCACCAAAATGGCTTTTAACAATTTTAATGAAAATTGCCTAAAGTCTTCTCCTTGAAGCCTTATAAATTTATGCATATAACGTTCTTTCCCGAAAAAAAAAATGGAAAAAAATTTACAGTAAATGCAGAATTCTATTTGTGAATTATTCTACATTTTTGTTGGTTATTTGTATGCTTCAGGAAGATTTTTTACTTTTATTGAAGATTTAATTTTATATTCCAAATTCTGTCAACAATAAATGGAAAAAAAAAATCTTAAAGAGACAATATTTTAAAATAATTTGCATAATTTTTTATATGAAACTGGTTTTAATCACATTTTTTTTATATTCAAAAATTATTTTTCAGATATTTCAATTATTACATTATATTTTTATAATTCATATTATTATAGGAATGACAAACTAGTGAAAATTTTTTTTTAATTTCAGATTTTCAAAACAGACATTCTTAAGTGAGGTTGCCCAACCTTACAATTTGCCAGATAACAGTCCTTCCTTCAAAGATTTCTCTGCCAGTAAAAATAATAGGTTCATAAATGCGGCGATGGCGAGCAAGAACAGGATCCAAGGCCCTGCGAAGGTAAAGATGGTTTATAGATAGTAATATAAGAAACAGCTGACCTTTTTTTTATTTAACGTTGTATCTGATTTTCATTAAAATTTCTTCTAAATCATTTTTCAAATCCATTACCAGGTAAAACATGAAACTGGTATTTTAATATAGGAAATACACATTTATTGTATAAAAAGGTTAAAAAATGGTTTATTCAAAGTATTGTTCATGACTAGCAATATATTTTTCTCTTCTTTCTGGCAATTTATGAATGGCATGCCAGAAGAACTGTTGCTTTTTTGTAGTGAACCATTCATCAAACCATTTTTGTAATCTTTCATAAGAACAAGGCCCCATCAATAAAATAAATATTAATTGGACGGAACCAAGTGTGGTGAATAAGTTACATGCGGTAATATTTCCCAATTCAATGCCCCAGTCATTTTCTTCACTGGTTTTGCTGTGTTTGTTGGTGTATTATTATTTAGCAAAATCATTTTGTTTTGTTAGTGTTTTTTTTTTTTTTTATGTTATGATCACTTTTTACTCACACTTGATTTCAATCAATCATTTGTGGTGTCGATAACATTGAGTATTAGAAGTTTGCCCAAGTTTTAGTAGCTCATGATTGTTCACACACAAGTTTTGTGTTCTTCATTTCTCGTCAAAGTAACAACTTTTGAATTTCTTCTAAGGCGTAATTCTCATTATTTTTTCCTTTTTTTTTATTTTTATTTTTTTTTCATAAGTATGTGCTATTTAGAGTATAAATAGTATATTTTAAGACTTTATTTGATTTTTATTATGTTATATTAAAAGAATGTATTATGTATTAGATATATCGTGAAGTAATAGATAAATAAACCAGTGTCAGTTTAGGGACATTTAAAGATATTAAATTTCTTATTTTTTTTTTTTCAAAATGTATTATGATATGCTCTTATAGTATAAATACAAACTTTTCTAAGACATTTGGTTCTTTTTTTTATTGTGTATTATTACTACAGTTGCATGGTTATTATATCAAGCAAGTCTAATTTAAATGATTTCACCTTACACATTTCTTCATTACTTGTGCACTCTGTCTGAAATTACAATAATTTATTATGACTGAATAAATTGTGATAAACAAATAAGATAGAAAAAATGTTAACATTAAAAATCAATTGATTGTTCCAACAACGAAATCATATTTTGACTAAAACTTCAATATGTTCATAAAAACCATCAGAAAATTTAGAAAAAAATCTGATGTGCATGTATCACACAACTTTCACTTACCACCCTTTACTTGGCAGATGAAAATAAAGTAAAAATTATAGACAATACAAAATATTATTTAAAACAATTAATTACCCTATGTTTTTCATAACTGTTTAATGTATTTTTTTTTTTTTCATCAATAACCATTTGCTTTCAAGACTGTATATTTGAATCATTTATTTGATTATAAAAAATAATTAAGTATTACAAAATATTTTTAGTCCAACAAGAGTGCCACTAATAAATAAGGTCCCTGTATACTTATTTATATTTTGTTGTGGGTATTTCTTTTTGTTTAAGCACTGTTTTATATATATATACAATTTTTATTTTTATATTGTTGCAATATATATAATTAAATATTAAATAATACCAGCATTATTGTTTATGGAAACCGCATATGTGTATGTATATAATATTATCGGAGCTCTTATTATATTAAGCAAGTGTTACTTATGGAAGGCTATTCTAACCTTTCGACTGAGCTCAGGTGCGCTCAAGTTTCTTTGGTCTTGCTATTACTAACTATTTCTCCTTTAATTATCTAATTATAGATAATTTGAAGTTATAGATAAACATAGTTTGAAATTATAGGTAATATCAAGTTACAGATAATTACAAAATTCTTTCATGTTTTATATTTAACCATTTTTATGTCAGATTGCAATGTGAAATGGTTAATTATTTCAAATAAAAAAATTAAAGGTACTTTAGACAAAGAAATTTTAAAAATTAGGCACATGTAAGCATAAATTAGGCATCTACTTCTACTCCCTACAATTATTCAAAAAATAATTCTATTTACTTTGCTATGCTATGCCATTATTTGTATTTTCCCGAAAGCAGACTCACTAATTTTCATTACTTCTGACAGGTGTGGGTAAAAAAAAAGTTACTTTAAAATGAAAAATCTTATCAGAAAATCGAGTATTCCTGTATTTATTTAGTATGTGAATAAAGAATTAATTACTTAAATATTGTTATAGATACTTCATTTCTTCAACACCCCGCCCGATATAACGGAAGATCAACTCTACCAAGTATTTGAAGAGAAGGATGTCAAGAGACCATCACAAATCAAATTGTTCCCTAAGAAAGGTAAATTGATATATCTTATTATATATAGCGTGTCCCAGTTCTTAATGGCCAAAATCTGGGGGGAGGAGAGGAAGCATGATTCTAGACAAAATTTCCAAAAAAAGTTGGTTTGATGGATGGACTGATTCCGAATGGAAAAGGAGTTAAGATCCATTTTTTGTTTTTAGGTAGTTACATTTTTTATTGAATAAGAAGGAATTGCTGAAAAACTGTTCAAGATAATTAAATGCTAAGTACATCATCGTAAAGTAGACTTTTTTCAGAAAACAGTAACTAAATTTACTAAGGTTAATGATAAAAGTGACTTTGAGGAGGTCTAATACGGCCGCTGTACAGAAATATGCTGCTTGTGTATGGGAATAGGACAGGGAATTATGGAGAAGAAGTACCATACACTCTACTATAGCTGCCATGAAAAGCATCACATCTTCGGTACCGGATTTGTTGTGAGAGGCAGAGCTCGACAGTTAGTGATGCGATTTACTCCCATTAACCAAAGGTTATGCTACATTCGGCTTAGAGGAAAATTTTTTAATTTCTCTCTAATCAACTGCCATGCCCCAACAGAGGTGTCACCTGAGGAGGATAAGGAAGCATTTTATGAAGAACTTGGACGCGTGACAGAAAGCTGCCCCAAAAATGATGTTAAAATCTTTCTTGGGGACTTTAACGCACAAGTTGGTAAGGAGGTGGCACTCATGCCGACCATAGGAACCCACAGCTTGCATGAGACCAGTAATGATAATGGGCTACGGATGGTGAACTTTGCTACATTGCACGGACTGGTTGTTGGAACAACTCTTTTTCCTCGAAAGAATATCCACAAAGCAACATGGATCTCTCCAAATGGGCAAACAGCATCACAGATAGACCATGTACTCATTAGTGCCCGTCACAAGTCCAACATGATAAATGCAAGATCTTATAGAGGTGCAAATATGGACACGGATCACTATTTGAGCATTGCCGAGGTCAGATCACGAATTTCGCTGATTAAAAACCACTACCAACGACCAAAGAAGAAGATTGATGTGGTTAAACTTAAGGACTCAGACCACCAATATTCGTATCAACAAGCTGTGGAGACGAAACTTAATGAAGAAGTAATTAATGACAGCTCTATGGTCGATGAACAGTGGAAGAGATGCAGCAACGCAATGAAACAGGCAGCAGAAGAAGCTCTTGGCTACGAGACTAAATCTAGAAGGCCCCCATGGTTTGATGCTGAGTGCCTTCAAGCAGTAAAAGTGAAAAATGAAGCCTACAGAAAGAAGGTTCAGCGTCCCACAAGGCTCTCCCAAGAAACATATAGAAGAAAAAGACGCGAAGAGAAGAGATTATTCCGCGGAAAGAGAAGAGCTTGGGAAAATAAGAACATGGAGGACACAGAGGCATTGCGAGGCCAAAATGAAAGTCGCCTGTTCTTTCAGAGAATAAACGAGGGTAGGGCAGCTTTTAGGCCCAGAGTGACGGCATGCAAAGACACAAATGGAACTCTTTTAAGCCACAAAGATGACGTACTAAGGAGATGGGTACAACATTTCAAAGGCGCATTAAACAGAGGAACGGTGCCTGGAGAAGTAGGTGTAATGAAGGAAGACTCCCTGAATTCTATTGAACCCCCGGATGAGGAGGAAATGGAAAACGCCCTGAGGAAATTGAAAAATGGAAAGGCGCCAGGCCCGGACGGAATCCAGTCAGAGCTGTTGAAATGTGGAGGTGAAGAACTCAAGAAAGCTCTGCATGATTTAATGCTGACCATCTGGGAGAAGGAAGCTATGCCTACGGAATGGGCAACAGCCATTATCTGCCCAATACATAAGAAAGGAGATCAAACAGAATGCGCTAACTATCGAGGAATCTCACTCCTTTCGTGTGCTTATAAGCTGCTCTCTAACATTCTTTTTGAGAGGATCCTCCCGTATTCTGAAAAGGAACTGGGGAAATATCAGGCTGGATTTCGAAGAGGACGCTCAACGACTGATCAACTGTTCTCTCTGAGGATGATCCTAGAAAAGACTATGGAGCGTAAGGTAGTCACCCACCATTTATTCCTGGACTTTAAAGCAGCATACGACAGCGTTGATAGAACGCAACTATACTGTGCCTTGGAGGAGCTAAGCATCCCTCAGAAGCTCGTACGCCTAATCAAGATGACCATGGACAGCTCGAGATGCAGAATACGCGTCGGTTCTGACGACTCCGAAGAGTTTAAAGTGAGCAGTGGGGTTAGGCAAGGGGATGCCCTCGCCTGTCTATTGTTCAATTTGGCAGAGGAGAAAGCTGTAAGAGACTCCGGTATTCAGACCAAAGATATAATCTTCAATCGCCTGACACAGCTTCTTGGTTTTGCTGATGATATTGACATAATAGGTAGGTCTGAACGGGCTCTCAGAGAAGCGTTTATAAGCCTTGAAGCAGCTGCAAGACCACTTGGTCTAGAAGTCAACGAGAGGAAAACTAAGTATATGAGAGTTGGCGGTGAGGTGGATCTGAACTCTCCATTTGAGGTAGGTTCTTTTAAGTTTGAGAGAGTGAAAAGTTTTATATACCTTGGGTCTGAAATTAATAGCAAGAATGACATGGCTCAAGAAATACAAAGAAGGATCACGGCTGCCAATAGATGTGTCTTTGGACTTGGCCGACACTTAAGAAGTAGGTACCTCTCAAAGAAGACCAAGCTGATCATATACAAGACCCTTGTTCGGCCTGTTTTGACATATGGCTCAGAGGCTTGGACGATGACTAAAAGGGATGAGATGAAGCTGAGTGTCTTTGAGCGAGGAGTCCTCAGAAGGATTTATGGTCCAGTAAAGGAGGGTGATGTCTGGAGGAAAAGAAAAAATAGGGAGCTCAGTTCTCTCTATGCAGACATCGACGTAGTCACGTATATTAAACTGGCCAGACTAAGGTGGGCAGGGCATGTGGCCAGAATGAGCACCCTTGAAATACCAAAAAAAATAATGATGGAGGAGCTGCACCTCGTAAGACGGGTAGGAAGGCCGAGGACGAGATGGTTGGACAACGTGGCCTATGATGCGAGAACCCTGCTTGGTGTGCGGAACTGGAGAGCTGCAGCAGAAGACAGAGCCAACTGGCGGAGGCTCTTGGAGGAGGCCCAGTCTCGGTAACGGGATGTTGTGCCATGATGTATGGGAACTGTAACCGAGGCAGCATAACAGCCATATTAAGGTACTATTTCGCTGGCGCGGTCCACGACCACGACTGCGCACGCTTGACCACTGCTTTAGTAGAATAGAAAGGAACCTATTCCGCTGGCGCTGCTCGGCAGTCTAGGTATGACGTCATATCTAAGCTGCTCCTATCTGACCGCTCCTGAAGCAGTGGAGCTGTTGGCGGTTTTAGGTTATGTTGTCATATCAGAGCATTGTTTTGATGATAACAGTCACGTAGATACGTTTTATTTCCTATGTTTCTTTCAAGTCTCGCAAAATTATAACAAATATTCTTTAAAACTGAAACAATGCAATAGTAAATTATTTATTTAAGGTTGAAGTAACAAGATTATTTATTTATTTATTCCACCAGCAATATTTTACAACAAAATACAAATATACCTAAATCCAAACAATATTAAATAAATTAAAGAATCCAACAAATTTTATCGTCAGGTAAATACTAAAATCCACCCATTGAAAAATCGATTTGTATTTTTTAATTAAAGTGGTGATTTACTGATTACTATTGATAAAACTATAAACCATCGCCTGCTGGCATTTAATTACAAATATATGATATTTATTACTAATCAATTATGTATTAATTACTATTACTTTTCAAACTAATATCAGATATCTAATATCAGAGGGACTGTTGTTGTTAGTACGGCGTTTTCCGCCTTTTTGTTCTTTTTTGGTTGTTCATCTAGACAATAGCAAACAATGTCCAAGAAGGGATTTGATGATGAGCATCTCATCGAAATACTGATATTCCTTCTCTTTATGAACATTTTCCTCCTCAAATAAAAAAGTGGTAGTCTAAGATGTTCATTATTATAGGATTATAGGATGTTCATTTTTATTATTATAGGATGTCCATCTTTTTATCTTTGAATGTCCGAAGGTTATAGGCAGGTTATAACAACCCCAGGGGGCAGTTTCAGCGAAATAGCTACGCCAACAGCGGTTGGCAGCGTGGGATAGCGGTGGCTGTTGTGGACCGCACCAGCGAAATAGTATCTTTAGACCTCCTGAAAGTGTCTTTTATTATTTAACTTAATAATTTCAATCACTATTTTCGCAAAAAAAAAAAATTGTGTCTGCTTTACGTTGGTTGTTTTGAACTCCTCTTCTGTTCGGAATCGGTCCATGTATCAAAGAACTTTTTTGTTGAAAATTTTGAATTTAGAATCACTCCCCAAAGTTTGGCCATAATGAATTGAGATATCCTGAATATGTTAACAGTTGACCATATGATAATAAAAGGAGATAGTCCTGGGAGTCAGTTAGAAAAAAAGCTTTAAATAACTGAGTACTATTTATTTAATGCTAGTGTTTTGACCCATAGTCCTTGTTCCAGAGCTCTTTTTATCATAATATTAACGTATGTCTAAAACTTTGTGAATGGCTTTGTATTATCATAACTTACAACTTTTTTTATTTATGATTATTCTCAGAAATGACGCGTTACTTATTAATTTAATGAGGTACTTAAATCTCATGAACACCAATTTCCTCTCCAATGGAATCGTTTGAGTAATTGATCATAAAATCGAGAAAAAAATGTGGCCTACAAAAATAGAGCCGTTTGGCCTATATAATTTGACATGTTGAAGATGGAGGTCACACCAAAGGGCCCAATATGTTTTCAGGCTATTTTTTTCCTGAATTTTGTGATTTTTTTTAATCTTTATTTGTTTAGAGTGAAGAACCCAATACAAATTGAATCTATCTCTACATTATAAACATTATTATCCTTATGGTATTGCAATAATTTTTTTCCCTTATTATACTACATTATAAATATTACAAAAAATCCTTAAGAATAACATACAAATCACATTTATTAAAAAATCTGACAGTTAAAATAATTACTATTATTAATAATTTCATTTTATTTTTTAAATATTGATATTAAACCATGCTCTAAAATTAAATTAGCACATTATTCCCATTAACAAAGAAACAAAAAAGAAAATAAGACCTAAACACAAATGTATTTAATATTTAATCCATGTAATAAGTAATCCATGTCGACACTAAATCTACATTTTTGCTACTATACTCAGAGGGCAATATTATCTTACCAATTCTCTATAATTAGATATATTTTTATGTTGTGTATCTAGCAACCCAATATCGTGATATAAAAGCGTGATTTTATATGAAAATAAAGTGTTTCTCTAAAGTATAATCTATATATATATATATATATATATATATATATATATATATATATATATATATATATAAATGTATGTCTACCTGTCTTTCCTGAAAACAAGCTGAAAAATGTTACGATGAATTCAATATTCTATTTGCCGATAACTAAAAAAGTACACAATTTTTTATTGATAATGCCCACATTTATCTGAAAGATTGCTGAATTGCTGACAAAATAAAAAAATAAAAAGTCTTCGAAATCGGACGGTTCGTTGCAGAGTTATAGAGTTTTAAACATTTACTGCTTTCTCTTTAGAAAAGGCCATTTCTTTTTGCTTCCTCACTACCGAAGGTAAAATTTTATAATTACTACAGTAATTGAAATTATCATTTGAAGGAAGTTATATGATTCTCCTTATGTAGGTCAATACTATTATACGTTTTTTTTATTAATTTTTTAATTTAGTTTTATAAGTTCACCTCAGACTGTTTCTGATGATTATGAATGTTCAATTTGAATCATGAGAAAAAAAAAATCATTAGAATTTGTTTAAATTGAAGCCATTTTACAGACAAATTTGTTTCCCAACTTTTTAAAAATGACAGATGTCCTTAGCTACTAATCTACTCACATGTGCTTTCTATTTTCTTTCTTTTTCATTCACAGCAGCGCGTGGCCGGTTAAAGCTAGTAAAACAAATAATTTTCTCATATCTTCTATAGTGGTTGGCTTAAAAATTTCAATCACATTAAGATTTCCTGCACCATGGTTTATTCTTACTCACGAACTATTGTATATTGGGTAGTTAAATAATAAATGATGAAGTATCTTTTCCATAGTGTTGCACATTTTGTTCAACTCAACACTCAAGTTGAGGAGTGATTTTTAAAACATTATTGTTAACTAAAATCTTGATAATGTATTTTCCTGAGAGGCAGATCTGCATTAAAATACTCTGGTATATTTGAAATTAGCCGTCATCAACAGATACTGGGAGGTCCCACCCTTGTTCAAAAAAAGGTTCCAATGTTCACAGTAAGCTGAGTTTATGCAATGCTTTCTCATCTCTCTCTTACAAATGTTACTTATGTTTATTTAATATCCTGTCAATGGTAGCTCTAATTATAGCTGGGTTGATTTCATAAACTAAATCGCCTTCCTCTGTAGTATCTAACAATACCATTAAGAACTTTGGAATAACCTTTGATTAAACCCTTTCCTGGAAAAATCATGTATCCTATGTTTCTAGCCATGTCTTTTCCATTTTAAAATGGCTAAATTATCTGTACCACCTATTACCATTACTTCCTTTATATTTCCTCACTTCGGCTATTGCTGTATTGTTTATGGGGGCATCTTTGGGAATCTCTATGCGAAACTAAAACGTTTGTTAAATTGCCTTGTACGATTCATCTTTGGAATCCCAAGGGATGCCTCTGTTTCCCGTTATTATGAAGAGCTAAAATGGCTTTATCCTTCCTACCAACGTATTTCCTAGCATCTTTCCTCTTCCAAATCATACAATCTCACTTTAATTCATACATCTCCGAACTCCTTCAATTCAAATCCTCTGTCCACTCCTGCAATATCTGGTCTCGGTCTTCAGGTTTCTATACAAGAGTCCACCGAACCGCTGCTTTCGACAGACCTTTCATTATTTGATCCTCATCCTACATCCGTCACTTCAATACCCTTCCCACCTTTTAATCCCGCATGTTCAAACACCTCTTATCTGTTCAGTTCTCATAAAATTGTAAATAGATGTTGTAAATATGTGTATAAATAATTAGTTTGTTGTAATTACTTTTATTTAATTTTTTTTCCTCTTAATTAAAGTTTGAAGGTTAATAATATTATTTTCTTTTATTTATTCATTATATAAATCTGTTTATTTTGTGGTTATTCTCTGAGGCTCCAAAGCCCACATTTCTATCTCTGTACATTATTCTAAAGGGATTTGTCCCAAAATAAATAAAGCATTATTATTATTACTTTCAGCTTAGCACAACTATCTTACGATTCAAGTGGAAAGTAAACGGGTGTTCATGCATTTTTAGTACCTCATTAAATGGGGAAAGTTTCCCAATCTCCAGATTGTAAATCCTTATTTCCTAGAATTCCTGAATAAAAAAGTTGTGTTACGACGGGATGAAGTAATATATGACGTTTCAGATGGATGTTAATAATTTTATTAAAAGGGATCTGTCCCATGTGCTACCGCATTGTAGATCTTCAAGGTTAAAAGATGAAGAAAAGTTGGTTTTAACTACATTTCTTTTTTTTAATTTTCACCATATTTAACATCTCCTTATTACATCCAAATATTTTGTTTTACCAAAGAATCATTTTGAAATTTTTATGTGAATTGCAAGTTGGTTTTGCACATTGTTCCTATATGTTTCAATGTTTTTCAAATGTCTCATTATTATTTATAGAACTCATTGTGTTTATTTTATTTTATTTAGAACGAAGTTCGTCAGGCCTGCTAGAATTTGAGGACCTGGCCGATGCTGTAAATGCTCTCATCTATTGTAATCATGCACCAATTAAAAATCCAGGTATTGACATAGTTTTTTTATTTATTTCTAATACTCTAATGCTTAATTTAATAAAAAGGTAGCTGGGTTACTCATTAAGGCACTGTGCTCCTATGCTCTGGGTCTTGGATTCCATTCAGTCCAAAAGTTCATTCAGCACTCGATGATTCATTTTTGTACATTAGCCACTGTGATCAGGAGGCTCTCCTAGGACAAACCCTACCTCTATAAAGAGGGTACTTGTAATTGATATGCAGCTTGTAATTTTTCCCAGAGCCAACCTTTCCAACGTGGTTCCTTAATGGTGTGGGCTGGGATTTCAATGGAGCGCCGCACAGAATTGGTTGTTGTTCGTGGAGGGTCTTTGACGGCAATTCGCTATGTAGATGAGATTTTGGAACCTCATGTGTTGCCTATCCTCAACGAAATCGGCGATTGTTCTATTCTAATGCACGCCCACATGTCGCCTGCATACTGCGGACGTTCCTTCAACAGAACAAGATTGAGGTTTTAGCCTGGCCAGCATGTTCTCCAGATTTGAACCCCATTGAGCATTTATGGGATAACCTCGGAAGACGAATAAGAGCGCGTGCAACACTCCCTGATACACTGCAGGACCTTGAAAGGGCTCTTCGGGAGGAATGGGCTATCCTGCAGCAAAGGGACATTTCCCGACTGGTGGAAAGTATGCCGAGGCGTCTTCAAGAAGTAGTGAAGGCAAGAGGAGGAAACATGCACTACTAAACGATGATGTAATTAATTTCTTTTAGAATAATAATGGTTCGTTTTCAATTTTTTTCTCTAATCTTTCTTACCCAATCACATTTTGATTATTAAAGGTAAAAAATATTATAAAATTCCATATATACTAAGTATTATCTACAAATACCATGTATTATATACAAATACAACTTTTTTTACAAGTGGGTAAAATATTTTTAGATGAAAACATGAAAAAATCAAGTGGGTGGAATTTTTTACCTGTCAGTGTATATATATATATTTTTTTTTTTTATTATTATTTTTTTTTCTTACGTAGGGTACATTTGAAAATATTTTCATATTTTTATTTGTAATTAAAGGTTTGAGGCAATGATATGAACTCTCAATTCTCCAATGCAAAAAATAAAAATGCTAGTGTGTACATGAATGAATCGTAAAATCCTCAGATATGTTGCTGCATATAATTAATTATCATTGAATATAAATTAAAATTGCAGTAATAGGAAGATATGGACATGGTAAATTACTTGCGCACCTCCTTCTAGGCCTTATGCATGGGCTCTAGGACTATTAGTTTAGCCATCTAGTCGACTTTTCCTACTTTCTTAATTGATTTTGGTATACTTATTTTATTCATTCATTTAGACTAATTCTTATGGATTTCTATTTGATTTTTCAAAATATTTGGGGGAGAGGGCACGAAACAATATTCTCGCCCTCTCCCTATTTTTATTGAGGGAAAGGGAGAGGCAATTGCCTTTAAAAAAATATGTATAATCTTTTATAATATCTCATTTTTCCAAATATCTCAGAAGGTTTTTCCAATGAGCAATAATATATTGTGCCAGATTACATTAAGGACTACAGGAATTAAGTCATATAAAATTTTATATTATAATATATCGCCTGTGTATGTTATTAAAAATTTTATTATTTTCTGTTACAGATAGCAAATTTCCATATATGATGAAGCTGTGCTTTTCATCATCACGTTCCATCACAGCCAATGGAGGGTCCGGATTCAAAGAGGAAACTCAGTAGAGATTCTATGCCTCTCAGTTTCTCTGTTTATGTCAATTACTATTCGTATAAGAAAAATAAAAAAGTACCAAAAAACATTTTAAAGTAACATAATTTGTTGTCGGTAAAAAAAAATAAGAAAAAAAATGAAAAAAAAGTATAAGAAAATAATAAATAAAGTATACAAAATTATAGAGAAACTGTTTACATTCGAAATATGATGAATGAGTATAATTTGTTAAGATAAGGATGTTAATATGGAAAGAAGATTTAAATATTAGATTTCTACGATGACACGATACACCAATTATTAAAGGATATTGTAACTAATTAGGAGTTTTTAAATTTATTTTTGTCATTATGTTATTTCTTTTTGTTAATGCTCAGCTTGTATGCAAGCTATATTATATTAAATTTTTCTTCTCTCATTTTATTTTAATTTTATTTAAGAAATATGGTTGAACAAGACAGGGCATTTTAGCATTGACTTTCTTTCTTTTCTTTTTTTTTTTAACTTTAAGTTGAAAATAAAAACCAGCATGATTTATATATATTGAGGCAGAAGTGACTGTGTGATCGATATGTAAAAGACAGTACACGTAGGTTTTAAATTTTAGTGCGTGCAAAGTCCAAGTGTAGAAATATTGTGAAAATAGACTTTAGTGTAGAAGTTTTGTTTTTTTCATTTTGTTTTTCTTTGTGGACTAAGTTTTATTATAATTTACAAAATACAAAAGTGTATTTATGATTAATTTAGATTTACTTTCAGGATGCAATCCTCTATTATAGTTAGTGGTAATTATTTATATCAATATTAGTTGTATTGAGCCTATATTTTATATTTGTATTGAAGATATAATATTAATTTCTTATAATGTTTGAGTTTATTATATTTTAGTTGTTTTTTTTTCTTTTCTTTTCTCAGTTATTGACCTTAATTTCTTCGACTTTATAAATCAGAAAGTTTGCTTTGTTAGCTTTTAGATGATTAGTCGTGAAAATCGATGTTTATATAATAATAAAATTGTGGATTATAAAGAGAATTGTGAACACCATTTTAGGCTATTATATTTACAGACATCAAGAAAAAAAAAACGGCAGTAACAGAGCGCACATGTTCAACTTTGATCTGCTTCATTAACTTATGTCTCTAGTGCTTAGCTTGCTTTCATGGCATTTAAAGCCTAACAAGAAAAATGTCAACGTGCACGTTTTTATTTACTGTAAAGCATTCATGCATTATCAGAGTATTCTATTTTTAAAATATCATTTCCAAAAATTTTGTTCATTTCCATCACATTTTTAAAATTTTCTTTTTTCATTTAAAATTATTGATGAATAAACTTTTATTTCGCATTCGCTAAGCATGTCAAATGTCGTTCATTGCATAATTTAACGAAATGCTTTAGATGCCTGGATACAACCATATTATGACAGTCATTTTGTATAAGATTGTAGTGTATTTTTATTTTATATATACATATAATTTTTTTGTTTAATTTGAGTTTCTTATGGGGTGTTTTATAAACATTTAGTATTAGTAGATTTGGGGTTTAAGTTAAACCGAGATTTGTAGTTGATTGATGTCTTCTTACTTGTATGTTTATAGGTATAATGCTCTACTTGTTATGTCTTAAAACTCTAGAGATTAGCAAATTACATTTTAAGAATAGATATATATATATATACACATTGTCACACTATAAATCTGTGAAAACACAAAATAAATAACTTCATAAAACAGTTTAAGAGCTCGACACCTCATTTACCACTTATCCACCAATAATACACCACCAGTGTAAGCTAAGATTTGAAAACAACATAACAATACATACAGGTACGTTGTAAGATATTTTTTTCTATAACACTGTTGCCATATGATTACATTTTTTTTTTTTTGTTTTATTAATTCGATTTACATTTTTGTTTTAAAAATGTGCTGTACACAGTGCCAGAAAGTTGGGACCAAAAACAAATATATCCCAAGATACAGATTTGTTATATAAATATTTTAACATCCAACAAAAAAAAGTATTTATTTTATTTTTTCATGGGGTATTTTATATCAGAGATTGATTGATTAATGATTTTTCTTATCACCTTCTTAAAAAAAATAATTATATATTTATCTATACATTATTACAAAAAATAAAAAAATAAAAGTTTAAAAACAATAAAAACATAACGATTGATGCATTTTTGGTTGTTTAACATTTTTAATGTGCGGTAGATTCTTGATAATTTTTGCATGTCAGAGCTTGAATGAAACTTTTCCTAACAAAACAAATCTGGTGCAGTGCGCGCATCACACAACTTTTTAGCAGAGATAGATATTTTTTTAAACTATCAATAACCATATGTTTTTCAAAGACGTCTAATGTATTATAATTATGATATTTTTTTTGTTAATCATTGCCTTTAACGATTACATATTTTAATTATTTATTAGATTATAATAAATAATTAAACGATACAAAATATTTTAAGTCTGACATGAATGCCACTGATAATGCAGACCACTAAATTTATATATATTTCGTGTTAGGTATTTTTTTTACTTTCACTTTTCAAATATATCACAATAAAAAGTATTGTGATCATGAAAATTTTCGAATCTGAGTTTTCAACGGAAATACATGTTTTGAGTTCTCCTGAGTCCAAGTAACCAAGTCCCGCAAAATGGTTTGTGTGTGTCTATGTGACTAGTCTAGTTCAATAACAAAAAATCGTATGAAAGTGAAATTGCATATTTAAGGTTTGTATATACCTGAGATGTCACACCAACTTTTTCGTCAAAATCGGCTAAGAGGCACTTTATATAATCGATGTTACACATTTTTACGATTTTCTTGAAAACAGCTTTAACAATTTTGATCAAACTCGGTATATTAGTGTATTAATAAGCAGTTTTTAATGTAATGTAGGTTTTATTCTCATTGGTGTTCTTTAACAGGACTTAAATGGCTGGTTTTCAATATTAGCTTCATCTAAAGTACCTTTAATTTTTTTTATTTGAAACAATTAACCACTTCACATTGATCTCTAATATAAAAAAAAATTGTTAAATATAAAATATGAAAGAATTCAATAATTAACTATAGGAGAAATAAGAGATCATAACAGAGAATAGTTGTAATGAAGGAACCAAAGGGATATGAGAGCTCGCCCGAAAATTAGAACAGGCTTCCATACGTAACATGAGCTTAATATAATACAGACTCCGACAATATTATGTACCTAACATATGCGGTTTTCCTAAATGTTTTCGTTGGTATTATATAATATTTAATTGTATAGATTACAGCGATATCTATAATAAAATTTTTAAATATAAGGGTATTTAAACAAATAAAAATATCCACAATGAAATATAAATCAATATAGTGTTTATAATTTTGACTTTTGCTTCCCCTTTGAAAATATTTATTTCTGCTAAGAAGAGGGTGGTTAGAGAAAGTTGTGTGATGCGTGAACCAAATGTTTTGTTTAAATATTGGTATATATAAATTTTAATTTTTATATGTGTTATCTATACAATTGAATATTAAATAACATCAACACTATCATTTATGAAAACCGCACATACTTATGCATATAAGTCTGTTCTAACTTTTCTAAGTCTATTTTTACATCAGATTACTTCTTCTTTAGATAATTATTGAACTCTTTCATATTTACTCATTTTTTATGTCAGGTTACAATGTAGAATGATTAATTATTTCAAATAAAAAGATAATTAAAGGTACGTTATATTAAAAAACATTTAATTTTACACTGACATAGTGAAGCTGTTTTTGAGAAAAATGTCTAAAATCAGTGATACAAAGTGGCACTTCCGGTTAGCCGATTTTAATGAAAAATTTGCTGTAACACCCCAGCTATATAAACACCTTAAATATGCAATTTTAGTTTCGTACAACTTTTTGACCTAGGCTGTCCTCATACACACAGACCATTTTAATTAATAACAAGCAGAACTTGGTTATTCGGACTCAGGAGACCTCAAAACATGTATTTCTGTTGAAAACTCAGATTAAAAAATTTTCACAATCTTAATACTTTTCCTTACAGTGAAAGTAAAAATGCATGAAGTTCTTTTTCATTGTTTTACCGAAATGCCTAAGTTTATTATATTTTTTAATATTTTGTAATGTACAAGCTGTACCTATTTTACATCAAGATTCAGTCTCATACAACACTTGAAAAATTGGGATGTTTTATATATCTTAGCCTTTAAAAAATCAATTTAAATTGTAATAAACTTTATAAAAAAGAGAAAAATGAAAAAAATAAATGATCATGTACATTTCAGACCAAAAAGTTTTAACTTAAATTCCAGGAGACATAATAATTTTTTTATCAAGCACTTGTTGACAACCTCTTTGATAGATGTCTAAGCGTTTCTGGAAGTTGTTTCTATCAAATTAACAATCATCGAAGCAAAGAAAAATTATCAGAAGTCTACCGTACAATTTGTTCATAGATGATTGGAATGCGGCTAGCTGGCTTGTAGGGTTTATTTTTAATACAACGCTAGTTCTTGCATTGTTCGCAAACATTTGGCTTGCATTTATTTATCATAGCTATCTCATTTCTTATCATTTTTATTTATTTCCTATTATTTATAAGAATACAAAAGCTTGCATGGATTTTTTTGTTATATTCTGCCGTCCAGTTTTTATTTATTATTATTTTTTATGTAATACTGACAATTATTTGAATATGGTTTATACTACTAATTAATGTAATATAACCTGGCAACAATCTAGAATTTTCGAAGCGGATCCACTTCGTTCATATTGTTCTAGTAATATGTGTGTATTTTCATTATGTAGAAAAGTGTACATATATAGAGATGTACATATATAAATGTTAGATATATAGAACTAAAGGTTCTTGTTTCGCTTTTGTAGATAGTAAGTGTTTATATCAGGCGTTGTGATTGAAATTTTAAATGTATATTTAGTATATATATATATATATAATATATGAAAGATATTTATTGGTTACTGAAATAATTAAACTTTTTTGAATATTCCAGTGGAAAGTCAATTAAATAGAAATGATAATTAACGAAATAAATTTAACTCTTAAGTAAAAGTTTGTGTTTGTATGTGTGTATATACGTGTGTGCGTGAGTTTGTCTATGTGTGTGTGTTTATGTGTATATATACACATGCCTAAATTAAATACATTGTTGATCATTCCATTAGTAGTTATAAGTATAAATATTTTCCCTTGTGAAGGCTTCGCAATTAGTAAATTGATTTTTACTTCCATTTATTATTTATACCTCATCTTATGTAATTCTTAAGTTATTTAGTACAATTGCAATAAAACCTCTCTGCAATGGACAATCCTTCCTATCTATAATTTTTAAATACCCCAACTTGAAGTTTAATAATTAAGAACCGTTTGCAACGGATTCTGACAACCAGATTTTCATCATATAGATATAAATTTATCCCTCAATATGATGGCATATGTAAACTATTTAATATAAATAAATATGTGGGCATATACATTTAAAAATGTACATATCTTGAAGTTATTTTTTTTTTTTTTTTTTTTTTTTTTTTTTTTTTTTTTTTTTTTTTTTTTTTTTTTATAAATAAATAAAACAAGGTAAAGAAATTTTAATTTAAAGGAAAAAAAAAACAAACACATATTAATAATAGGTGTAGATATGGTTAACCGTGATTATAATATGAGAAGTAGTCGGTCTCCGTATGCGCTCTTATAAATACTATATTATTAGAACAGTATTTTAATAATATGGTGTTTATATGACTGCACCCTCCTTCCCCCAACCAACTCATATATTATTAATATATTTTAAAAAAAAAATGTAAATTTTTAAAATTAGATATGGATATATCTGTGTTGATTATAATTTTGTCTTATTTTTTATTTTATTTGTTTACATATTTATGAAAACGTATGTAAATTCTAAAAATATATTGTCAGTGCAAAAGGTCCTACGTAATAATTTTACATGTTTATTCTCTTTTTTCTAAAGGTGACATTTTGTAGTCTGCAACTGCTATAAGTAGTTTTGCTAAATAAGAAAATAGCAGGGAGAAATAAGAAATAAAATTATACTAATAACTTATAAAGAAATAATTGATTTTTATGTCTTCTATAAAAAAACTCAATTTTTACATACGACCTTTTGCACTAACAGTAGCGATATGCACAAATAAAATTCAAAATTTATATATATATATTATCATGTGACCCATCCTCCCCAAGGATGATGGTGCATCCCTCGTCCACCAAAAAAAAACTTATTAAATTACTCTTACACCAAGAAAACTCTTCTTTTCTTAAGACCGGTACAAATAAAAGTAAAATTATGATTTAAGTTTCTTCTCTTGTCCCTTTGCTTGAAAATTCTTCCCTATTAAAAACTCTTCGAAAATTCTTGACTTCATTAAAATGTGTCCCCCCATCAAAAAAATTTGGATAGAGTAGTTTACATCATGCACCTTACTTCTGCGCATGATGAGTATAATGAGTGTATGATTCAGAGGAGAAGGGGGTTATTAAAATTGTACAATAAAATTACAACTTTTTTTTTCACTTAATGAGGATAATGGGGAAGAGACCTATATCAGTGTAGTTAGTAATTTTAGGCCTTTTTAGTCTCCATTAATAAAATAATTTATTATAAAACTAGTTGTACCCCCCAGGCATTGCTGTGGCTCAGTCTGGTTGAATTAAAAAAAAACAATCAGATGTTTCTAATATGTTTTATTTCACAATACTTGTGGGTGTACAATATTTTTTGTTCCATTCTTTATATTGATATAGAGATTATCTGGTTTTTCAACTCTAAAATACGCAACATATGTGAAAAGCAATCCGTCTCTAAATCGCTGAAGAAAAAATACTAAATGTTTAAAACATCATATCTCTACACCAAATAGTTCGATTTTAATGATTTTTTAAAAATTAACATGGAGTTTAGGAAGCTTTCAAGTAATCATGGGTATGATCAATAAAAAATTTGGTAATTGTGAACAATCCAGTCAGGATGGGATTATCCTTCTGAAGACGGCAATTCCCACAGTATATTATATTTATTTGAACAATACACAATGGAACAACTCACACATAACAGGACAACAGCTTACAGGAGATAAGAAGGGAGTTTTCTTCCAGACCAGATTCTTCACAAGTACCAAAAATTGTGTATCTTTTGGGTTATTTGTAAATATAGTTTTTCATATTTTTTTTTTCATAATCTTTTCGGGGAAACATGTTATACACATAAATTAAAAGGGCTCAAAACTTCATCCAAGTTTAATTAAAATCGTTACAGCACTACAGTCTATAGCGACACAGGTTTTTCGCCCGCCTTTCCGAAACCAAAGAGCGAATGGTAATTAAATGTATATAAAAACACTCTTGAATCCGATAGAAACGTTATGTCAAAATTTCAAAGCAGCCATAGTAGAGAGGTTTTACTGTAATAGGATTTATTGTTTATTCAGCTTTGTGTCTAGAAGTTACAATAAAATTGAATATTTCCGTTCAAATATAGTTGATTCAAAAAATAAAATAATAATGTATTTATGTTTGAAAAATAGAATAAATAAAAAAGTAAGCCGTCTTGTGTATAAGACTGTTTTTATGCTTGAAATATCCTTCTGTGCCACTTTGAGGTATGTGTTTGGAATAATTTATTTCAATATTTTTCTTGAACTTTATTTAAGGTTAAAGTTTTATTAATCTTTGAAGAGAATGAGAGTATTTTTTTTTTTTTTTTTTTTTTATGTCTTCAATTCTTCATCCGCACCCGTCATGGTAGTGACAATTAGCAGATTTGTTCTAAGGTACAAAATGGCATGAAAGGCATGAGGAAGAATGGAGCCCAGCAGCACCTCTTCCCTGGCCTGTTTACATCCTAAAATCAGGAAAGGAGATCTCTCATCCAGCTCCTTTTCAGTCGCTTCCTGATGAGCATTTCAGACGTGGCCATGAGAGTATTTAAAAATCAACTTTTTAGTTGATTACATGTATTGATTGATAAGGTTGATAGTTTTGATATAGGAGGTAAGAGAATTGAAAAGTCAACAGTTTTGTTTTTTCGTAACCTTGCAGTTTGTCTTAATGTCCTTCTGTTTTTTTAGCTGGAGAAGAATTAATCATAGTATTTTAATGTAACCTAATAAATGTCATGTTATTATTTTTTTGTTTTTGATAATTCATATATTTCAACAAAGAAAGCGCAGATCTAGCTTTCTTTTCACTTTAATAGGTATCGAAATCCCGAAAAATCTCAGATTAACACCCTTTTCACACTGAAGATAGATGCATCTTGATAAAAGAACTTTCACACCAAGGATACACGTGCCTCTTGCATCTTCTGTTTATATCCATTATCTCTGTTAATTTAGTAACTGAATTTGAAAGATGAATAATCAATCAATCATCCGACTCTTCGGACGAAGAAATTATAATTTAAATATTTGTGGGTTGATGGTTGACTGTAGTGAATAATGAAGAGAAGGATGGTTGCTGTGATCAGTCAATAAAAATGGCAAAAATAAATAATAATATTTATTTCAACATTTGCTGAAGTTCTTCATCAGGAATGAGGAAAGAACCAGATAACAATAGATGTGAGAAACATAAACAGTGTAGGTAGAAAAAAAAAAGGAAAATGTTGTAGATAAGTGAACATTAAAGTAAAATATTGTGGGTAGAATAATAACAAGAACTAAGAAATAAATAATAATAACGGCTAAAAAGTGCGGACTAATGAAGTAAACATAACCAAAATAATGTAACATAAGAACTAAAAATGATAATGGAAGGAGTTGGTCCATGGTGGCTGGCTGTCATAAAAAGGCTAAATAGTGGTAAAACTATTTTTATTCAAAGCCGACGTTTCGACCTGTAAGTCTTTAATTTCATTTTTCCATCTTATTTACCTATTTATTTAATTTTGGTTTCCTTTCTTTTCTTTCTCCACATTCCTTTATGTATATTATTTCATATTATATCCTTTTTTTTTTTTCTTTCAATCTCCTGTAAATCTGTAGAAGCATATTTACATTTGCATTTATTATATATTACACTACAACAATTGTTAACATCTATTTACTTCAGTTTAGGATCTTGTTACTTAGCTTACTTTGTTCATATTTTAATGTACTTACTGTTTATAATTTCAATAAGCTTATTCACATTGTTTATAAATTTTGTCTAAATATTATGTAACTTCCACAATTCTCTATCTTTTTGTATCTTGTCCGTTCTAGCCCTGAAGAAGACCTGCAAAGTAGGGTCGAAACGTCGGCTTTTAATAAAATAGTTTTATCACTATTTAGTCTTTTTATGACCGCCACCCCGGACCATCTCCTTCCTATATAATGCAACGGCCAACTATTAAATATTCAATAAAAATGATAATCTTAGAATAAAATATAAAACAGAAAAGAGGAATATGAAGTTATATAAGAAATAAATATAAACAGAAAATTGAGATATTGCAAAGTCTCAATCCTTGATATTGATATGACTTCATCTAGTTCATTTTACTTCAAGTCTTTCTACCTACACTGTTTATGTTTCTCATATCTATTGTTATCTTTCCTCAGCCCTGATGAAGACCGGAACTTCGGGTCGAAACGTCGGCAAATGTTGAAATAAATATTATTATTTATTTTTACCATTTTTATTATGCTTGATCATCCCAACCATCCTTCTCTTCATTATAATTTTAATAGTATTTTTTTAATAGTAATTGATATTGAAATAAGTATTTTTTTTAACGATTGCCAATAATCCAGTGCCTTCAAAGAACTATGTGCGGTACCTTGGACTCTATTTAGACAAAAGACTTACTTGGAACATACATACGAAATTAAAAAGACAAGAACTTACTAGACGATATAGCCAACTTTCACATCTTCTAGACTACAGATCTTCACTTAACTTACGAAACAAGCGACTGATCTACAACACCTTACTGAGACCAATATGGACATATGGAGCAGAACTTTGGGGTTCAGCAAAACAAAATACAAACAGCACAATCAAAAATTTTACGAAAAATTGTTAACGCACATTGGTACATTTCAAATACTGCTATTCATAACGACTTAAACATCCCAACAGTAAAATCCTACATCCACGACAAATACACTACATTTCATTTTTCAACCCAAAATCACTCCAATCCTCTGGTTCTTCCCATCTCCTGTTCCCTGTTACCTGAACAACCTAGATTAAAAAGAAAATGGCCAAGAGACCTACTATACCAATAAAAACCATATCAAGCAAGTACACAAAGACAAAACAAACACAACAAATTTGCTAGATGCGCAGGTGCAAATTGCATAAAATATAAATAAATAAATAAAATAAAGAAAGTATTTTTTTTTACAGACCCAAATAAATTTTAAGTTCATAGTTCTCTTACCTGTTGATTCTAATTTTTGTGCCAGGGCCTTCTTTCTTCTTATTTCTCTTGTTCATCCATATTTGTGTAATCTATACTTGCAGTATATTGCAGGATAGTCTTCAACTGTTTTTTTTTTTTTTTTATTTATTTATTTAGAAATATAATAATCTGTCACGTGAACAATAATTATAGTGATATACGAACACATTGACCCCATTCCAACTGTTTTAACGAAGGTCACATTGAAGTTCTCTGTGCCGTGTAAGATAGTTAAAGGTTTGTAATTTGAAGGGGTGTCCAGAAGGAGGTATTATATTTTGATAGACTAGTTCTTTTCACCAGTACCCAGTATGTAATTGGCCGAGACTTCGTAGTTCCTTTGCAGCTTCTCTAATCGCTATTATTTATCCGTCGAGTTTGTATAATGTATACCCACGTAACACTAGAACAAATCCACACTATCCAGGGATACACTGTGTTTTAAATCTTATAAAAATGCTTCGTGGTGTTGGAACAACGGTACATTTTATCTGGTCGCCAGGCCATATAGGCATTAAAGGAAACAAAATGGCTGATACAGCAGCAAAAGAAGCTCCAGACCGCGGTAAAGCTTTTTTGACACCATCTGAACATGCAAGACCTCTAAGAGAAACCATATCCCAAGAATGGCAAAGACGGTGGGACAACAGCGCACCTAGCAAATCAAAGACAATAAAGAAAGAGGTGCAACTGTGGACCAGCTCCAGACGCAGCAGTCGTAGAGAAGAGGTCGTCCTCACGCGGCTGAGGATCGGACATACTAGACTGACTCACCTCCACCTCATAACAAAAGATCTTATTCCTAGATGTCAAAAGTCTGACCACTCATTAACTATAAAACATATTTTGGAAGAGTGCCCTTTTTACACCGCAAAGGTTAAATGATCTCCTATACCCCAGAATATATCAGCATCCCTGGGAAATCAAGAAGAAATCATTACTAATACGTGAATTTAGTCTATATACGAAAATTGAAAGAACAATGATTAGAACATTATCGGAAAGTTTCATCAAAATCGTTAGAGCCGTTTTTGCGCTACAGTCTATAGAAAAACATGTTTTTCATTTATTGCGCGCATGAAGCACCTAATTTCTGTCACAGGCATCAGTCGTCAAAACCCTACAAAATAAAAATCTGGTGCGCGCAACACAACTTTCACTTACCGATCTACTTTGAATAGAAATTATTTTCTGGCCATGATGGGCTATTATAAAATTTTTTGAAGTGCATTTTAAACTGAGCTAAAGCTTAAAGCTTACAGATAACAAGTCATTAAGACCGTTATAATCACAAAATGTCTATTTAATACATGGAAGACAGGCAATAAAAATGAATTCACTATATCAGATTTTATAAACCACAGAATGACTAACTCCAATTTCAACATTTTTGAGTGATGTAATTTTAGTGATATTTTTAGTTGAAAAATTTATCTATGCAGACAATGAGTAAGTTGATTCCAGAAGTGGTGATTGCAGTGTTGAAATATAGAACTGAGAATAAAAATGTAAATTTAGGTACTACTTTCTTATGAAAGATGTTCTTTGGAAAGACACTATACCTTGTTCTTAAATCCATCTCCCTCCTTCCTCCTTTAGTCATCAACGATCATCCTGTCACATTCAGTTCATCCGTTAAAAACCTAGGAATCACCATAGACGAAAACCTCTCCTGGAAACCCCATATCGCCCTCATCTCCCGTAAGTCAATAGGTACCCTTAAGCTATTTCATCGCTCCCGCCACCTACTCCCACAACCCATCCGCAAGCTCCTTGTATCCTCTCTCATTTTCCCCCACTTTGGCTACGGCTGTGTGGTGTACGGAGGCATCCCGATGGTACTCGAGGATAGATTGAAGCGACTCATGAATACGTGCTTAAGATTTGTCTTCGGTACATCAAAGCGATCTCATGTGTCCCACCTTTACGACGAGTTAAAGTGGCTCTTCCCTTCTTTCCGCAGACAATATTTCCTCGGATCTTTCCTATTCCCAACAATCAACACTAGACACCCTTCTTACATCTACAGTCTCCTACAGTTTAAACCCGTGGTCCACTCCCAGAAAACAAGATCCCGTGTTTCCGACCTTTATATCCCTTCCCATAGAACTAAGACGTTTGAATATTCCTTTATTTCCCGATCCACAGTCTTCTGGAATTCCTTGCCATCTGAAGCCTCCTCCTTGTCCTCATTTAAATATCATCTTTACCAATTCCTTCTCACATCCCAAAATGACGTTATACAATAAAATAAATATTGTGAAACAGATTTTGACTGAGGTGAATGGTTGATAAAATTTATTGAGTCTTAATTTTAAAAATCAACCCATGCTTATTTTATTTTATTATTTTTTTTTCATTTAAATAATGTTTTTTTTTATTTCGTTTTTTCTCAAAATTTTATTTTATTTTTACTTGTTTTAATTTAACCTCACTGAAGATACTGTATATATTCTTTAATATTGATTAATGTAATTTTTGGCCAGATGTAGTTTTTATTTTTTTGTTCATA
The DNA here is from genome assembly GCA_928085145.1 of Nezara viridula. Taxonomy (NCBI): domain Eukaryota; kingdom Metazoa; phylum Arthropoda; class Insecta; order Hemiptera; family Pentatomidae; genus Nezara; species Nezara viridula. Next base: position 175,283,268 of record OV725079.1, on the reverse strand, counting down.
TCTGTTATTCATAAGGGACTTTGTCCCAGAATAAAGTTTACTTTCTATCTATCTATACCCCTCTCTAAGATCTCTTATACCTCAGAAAAGATCAGTATCTCTGGGAAATCTAGAAGAAACCATAGTTATGAAGTTGCTTTACAGATTTATTTATTTATTTCTTTTTTTAAATTTTAAAAGTTTATTTATTTATTAATTTCAATTCATTTATTGATTTTATTTCTATTTTTTTTTAGTTTATTTAATTATCTATTCTATCTTTTATTATACACAAGTGTCTATTATTATCATTATTTATTTATTTTATTCTATTTCTTTTTCCTTTTTTTATTTATTTTTTTTGTACCAACCATCCAAATAGTATTAAGTAGAGTTATTAAGTTGATCGGGCGCTGATGACCTGGATGTTTTACGGCTAGACATCCAAACAAACAAACTAGAACAAATCTTGATTATAATACCATCGGCAAGGACTAGATGGTCGATTTACGCTGGAAAATTAGTGAACACACGAATTCACAGGTCAGCTAGGTATATATTGCTAATTGATATATATTTATTATATAGACTGACAGGCAAAAAATTTCACCCACTTGATTTTTTCATGTTTTTATCTAAAAATATTTCACCCACTTGTAAAAAAAAGTTGTATTTATATATAATACTTAATATTTATGGAATTGTATAATCTTTTTACCTTTAATAATCAAAATGTGATTGGGTAAGAAAGATTAGAGAAACAAAATTGAAAAACGAACCACTATTAATCTAAAAGAAATTAATTACATCATCGTTTAGTAGCGCGTGTTTCCTCCTCTTGCCTTCACTACTTCTTGAAGACGCCTCGGCATACTTTCCACCAGTCGGGAAATCGGGAAAAGAGCCCTTTCAAGGTCCTGCAGTGTATCAGGAAGTGTTGCACGTGCTCTTATTCGTCTTCCGAGGTTATTCCATAAATGCTCAATGGGGTTCAAATCTGGAGATCGTGCTGGCCAGGATAAAACCTCAATATTGTTCTGTTGAAGGAACGTCTGCACTATGCAGGCGACATGTGGGCGTGCATTAGAATAGAATGATCGCCGATTTCGTTGAGGATAGGCAACACATGAGATCCCAAAATCTTATCTACACAGCGAATGGCCGTCAAAGACCCTCCACGAACAACAACCAATTCTGTGCGGCGCTCCATTGAAATCCCAGCCCACAACATTAAGGAACCACGTTGGAAAGGTTGGCTCTGGGAAAAATTACAGGTTGCATATCTTTCGTTTCTTCTTCTCCACACCATTTCACGCCCGTCTGGAGATCGAAGAGCGAATCTTGACTCATATGTAAAAAGTACAGCACTCCATTCGTCCATAGTCCAATGGCTGTGTTCTCGAGCAAAGGCCAGCCGTGTTACTCTGTGAGTTCTGGTTAACTCTGGTCTTCTTACTGGACGAAAAGCCATTAATATTAGCCCTATGATCTCCTATGAACCTGGCTGGTACCTCGTATTCCATAAAGTTGGGTGGAGAACCGTACAGTTGGTTCGAGAATTATTACAATATGAGAACTATCGAAAGACCATATTTGCTTCTTAGATGTTCTTAGGGCTCAAGAATAGATTCTTGGGTTACGGATACCGGATAATGTGTGATCCACTGTGGTTGGAAGCCTTCCCCATACTATTTCACCTCATTGTGGTATTGGGTTCATTGTATTCGGCCCCTAATCATGATAAAAAAAATACAAAAAGATTTCCCGGAAGGACTCCACAAACATTTTCAGAAATAAAAAATACTAAACAATTATTTTTTGGAACAAACATACCACGAAACTAGCAAAATATAAGATTTTTGGGAACTCCTAGTAGACGACCTCGCTTGATTAACAAGAGAATAATGTATTTTACTCATCTCTTTACTTATTGACTTTTAGATTTGATTGTATAGTAATGAAATAATATTAGCATTTATATAATATTAAGCATTGTATAACTACATAAAACGTTAGTTTTATGAAAATATCTTAAGGTGTTAAAAATCAAAGAAGTTTATAGAAATAAGCATATGTGAAATTCATTTAATTTCAGCCACAGATGAGATGTATCATATTGTATTTACTAATTGGTTTTGTCAATAATTATGGTAAGACTTACAATATACATCATCTTAGTTCACTCTAGCAGCACTAAGTACTATTAGATTTGTTTCCACACCTATTTTTTTCATTAAAAAAAGTTTTACTTTCACTTAACTATATATCAAATATAAAGTAAGAGAAAGTATTGCGATCGTCAAACATTAGGCATCGGAATTTTCTACAAAAATACACGTTTTAAGGCCCTGGGTCCAAATAACTAACTAAGAGAGGATACAGTCTGTGGGTAACCAAATTTATTTTTGGTGACACTACATCGAAAAATATTAGACATGTTCCGGTGTTCTTTTCAATGGGCCCTATTAGCCAAGAAAAAAAATGTATGCAATTTCAAACAAAATTTATTTTTCATTTGCTTTGTCCGGATTTTTAGGTTACTATATACCTGGTACTGTCATAAATATTGTTACAAGGAAATATATATAGATTTCAACATTTATAAATAAACATACAATTTATTAGAAAATAAAATATATATCTAAAGAGAGTAAAACAAAAAAGAAATTACTCAAAATCCTACTTTTGTCTTGAAACAGCCATTTAATCTCCGTCATCAAAAGCAGCACGCAGCACTTCTTGAGGAAAGCGCTCAACTGCTGGGACCATATTTGAGGCTCTCCAAGTTAGGGTGTGCTCTGTGGCATGCTATCCTCACCAGTTCGGACCAAAGCCGATAATCTAGTGGGTTGAGATCAAGGCTTCCTGAGGGCCAATTCGAGGCAGAGATGAACTCCGGAATGTTCTTTCGCAGCCACTGCTGAGTTGACCTGGCCTTGTGAGCTGTAGCAAAATCCTACTGAAAAACCTAATGACTTCCAGCAAACAGAGTATTATTTAGATGCTTCAAAACAGATAACAAAATATCTTTCTGATAGTTTTTAGCGGCTGTTTTAACTCCTTTTTCACAAAAATGGAGCTTTGTGGTGCCATCAAAGCTTAAAAGTTTCTTCAATTATAAAAATTTTCTCATCGCTAACAAAATCGTTTGATGAAGAACATTGGTGTAACGGCCAAGGAGTGCTTTGCATCTATCCACTCCATTTGTTTTTAGGAAAGTGGTTAGCCTTTGTCCTGTCATTCTTTGAAATTCAGCCATCCTAAGGTCACTTTTTATTATGCAAGACATTGATCTGACAGAGATTCTCATTTCACGAGAAATTATTTGTTGTCTTCGAATGGGATTTCTTCTGATTCGAGCAACCATTGATCTCATTGCATGTGCCGTTCTTACCGTGCGTTGATTTCCTGGTCGAGGTCTGTCACTTACAGATAGGGTCTCATTATATCTATTTATAGTCCAATACATAAACATACGGCTGATATCAAAAGGTTTCAAAGTATTCAAAATCTCTGACCTACATTTTCCAACTTTGGGTAAGACGATCACAGCTATTCGGTTTTCTTTGTCATCCGACTCCATGTTAACTGAGCGATAGAAAAATACAAACTAATTGGAATTATTATCCTGACATGAAAAGATAATAACCTGATAGAGGTAAGGATTATCAAAATAAAAAGGATGTAAACAAAGTTCAACTTTTGTAACACTATTTATGGCAGAAGTAGATATCAATCTATTCTTTTTTTTTGTGTAAAATAAGAAAAAACTATTGCCTATTGTATTAAATGAGTAATAATGTATTATAAATTACCAAAACTAAAATCTGCTTCCAGTAAACTAGGTTAAGTAAATTTTTGTTGTGAAAAATCAAGTCAGGGCCCTTTAAAACTCCTAAGTAAGAAATGTTGTGTAAATTAAAAAATACAACCTTTAGTAACTTAATTTTCTTAGATTAGTTTTTATCCGTCAGTCAACTAAAGCATTCATTACTCCTCAGTATTTTCATTAAATTTACTTTTAATAAAACCCTTGCAAAGCTAAATTAATGCTCTTCCAACTGACACCGATGGATTTCATATTTTTTCCAGATATAAATAAAAAAAAAACACTTCTAATCCATCTTTATTTTATATTTTTAGTTTTAATTTGTTAACGAAGTTCAGCTTTATACCATTTCGTGTAGAATACTGTGGTCTAAATTTTTGTTAATTTTCATGTGGATCGGTGAAGCCGTTCTAAAGTTATAACAAGTTTTGTGGTTGTTGACAAAATTTCGAAGGGCCGAAAAGGGGCGAAAATTTTGCCCAGAAAATTTTAATTTTCCGATTGCCATAAAAATTTGTGGCCATAAAGGTTATTTTTGAGGTTCAAAAAAACGAATATCAACTTTGTTTCTACCTAAAAATATTTTTACTTCCACATTGCTACGTCAGTTCGTCCAAATTGTAGCTATCTGTCAAATATAAAGATTATTTAAAACCGTTCTGGTATCAAGATTAATAATGTTTTTATTTATTTTATTTTTTTTATATATTAAAACGATTGTACTAACGAACGTACTAACGTAAGCAAATCCTGAGCAGTGATCTGTGAGAAGGGATGTAAAGGTCGGAAGGTCGAGATCTTGTGGAAAGGGGATGGACTGAGGGCTTGAATTGGAGAAGGTTGTAGGCGTAAGAAGGACGATGATTGTTGATGATTTGGTAGAGGAACGTACCTTGGAAATATTGTCTTCGGAAGGAGGGGAAAAGTCACTTTAACTCAGCATAGTGGTGAGAAACATGGGAGTATCTTGGGGCCTCGATCACAAATGTTATGTAGCTGTTCATTAGTCTTTTCAATCTATAGTCTCCTTGAAGAATCCATGTAATTTATAAAACTGGTCACGATAATAATTTGTATAATTCTCATTCGAAAGTGTTGTTATTTTTCTTAAAATAGCTGCTGTTGGGAAATTTTTCATAAAGGAAGATACTATTTATTTATTCCCCGTTATGATCGAAATTTATTCTGAGTTTTTTTTCTTAGAGAACTCATTTCTAAGCTGCATACAACAGGGACATTTAGTAATCTGTCTCAGTTTTTTACAAAATCGGTAAAAATTAATGTTAGTTGACCGAGTTATCGACCATATCACTTAATTAAATTATTAAGTTTAGGTACTCGTTCGACGCATTTAACGTTCTTTAATTTCTTAAATAATATGTTTCAGTAGGAATGGGGGATAATCGATAGTTTTCCATTATGGATAGTTCGTTAAAAAACTATCGATATTATCGTGTAAAATTGCGATATTATCGATATTAGTAACTTGCCGACACAGCCTTAAGAGGACTTATTTTCGCTGTATCCTTTAGTTATTTACTTCAAAATACTGCATAAGCTTTATAATAATTAACACTTATAGTGGATACATTCTCAAAGATTTATGTTAAGTCTCATTCGAAAGTGTTGTTATTTTTTTAAATAGCATTTTTCTTAAATAACATTCTTTATTTATTATATTTTTTCTATATATTACAACGATTTTACTAACGTAAGAAAATCCTGAGAAGTTATCAATGCTTCAGTTATCGGCCAGAAAAACAATCCTTTAAGAAAATCAAGTATTAAATTTTGAAATTTATCATTTCGATAAAAAAAAAAATTTAAGTTTCAAAGGACATCTAACTTGCTATTTCAAAACAAAAATTTATTTCCTCTACTTTACTGGTAACACCTTTTTGGTTTTTGCAATTTATGATACATTATAGCACATTAACTTTTTCTTATTCTACATAAAAAAAAAAAAAAAAAATTGATTGATATATATAGTACCATAGAAATCCGGACAATCAAAGGCAATATAAACAACATATATTTTGAATACTTGATGGTTGACCGTGGTATATTATTGAGTAAGGAGGAGTCAACGTTATGACCCGACTTTGAACGTCTTCTTCAGGACTAGAACGAACAGGATACAAAAGGATATAGAAAAATGTGGAAGTTAAGAATATTTATATAAAAATTATGAAGAATGAATCAAATTATTAAAATTATAAACAGTGTGAACAGAAAGTACATAGAAATATTGAGAACTATGAACTATGTAAACAGAGAAAACGAAGTATAACTAAATAATAAGACCCCAAACTGAAGTAAATAAATTATAACAATTATTGTAGATTATTTTAGATAGGGAAAATTTTAATAAAATACCTCAAAACGTGTATTTCCGTTGAAAATTTTCACAATCGCATACTTTCCCTTACTGTTTCCCACTGTTTTGTAATGTAATAATATAATTTCAAAATCTGTCTCTTGTGAGAATAAATGCTTAATTCATGGTTTATACTGAAGAAATTTATAAAAGATTATTTACTGAATGCAAGCATAATATATTGTATGATATTGACTTTCAACAGATAACATGAAAAAGTTAGCTTGCCAGTGGAGATAAGTGATAGGTACTTATTGAATAATAGTTATAATCCCTAATACAACAAATATTGCCTAATGTACAACTATAGTAATTGTACCTTGGGTCATTTATTATTTTTAAAAATGATTTTTTTTTCATAGTCAAAATCTGGTGATAAAATAATTTAAAAATTAACATCGTATCTTCATAGCATGACAAATCAAATTTTACTTTGAACTTTTAAAAATCACTGAGGAGTTGATTGGGGGGGGGTGCGGTCAAATCATCATAACCTTGTTTACATTTATAGTTACATTCTAAATTTCTCTTCTTAATTTTTTTTTCTTGTAGAGTTATATATATTTAAAAATCATAATCTATCCTAACGATATTACAACTAATGTTATCCTATCAATCTTTCAATTTCTTTATTTGTTAACCTTTAGTCACGTTATCTGTTTACCTACAGTTATCAAATGTAACCTGCACTAGCCTGTTATCCACTGATATCTTATTATTATGTTATCTTATTCTTATTTTAGCTTTACTATGTCAATACTTATTCAATTTTCAATCCCTTTATTCGTTAACATTCATTTTCTTTATCTGTTAACCTACAGTTATCAAACGTAATCTTTATTAAGGAAGGAGATGGTCCGGGGTTGCGGTCATAAAAAGGCTAAATAGTGGTAAAACTATTTTATTGAAAGCCAACGACTTTGCAGGTCTTCATCAGGGAGGTGTGTTCCTCTAGGAGTTTCACTTAGAACTGAGTGGAACTGAGTTTCACTTGGAGTTCTAAGTGAAACTCCTAGAGGAACACACCTCCCTGATGAAGACCTGCAAAGTCGGGTCGAAACGTTGGCTTTCAATAAAATAGTTTTACCACTATTAAGCCTTTTTATGACCGCAACCCCGGACCATCTCCTTCCTTTATAATGCAACGGCCAACTATTAAATATTCAGTAATCTTTATTAGTTTGTTGTACACTCATTTTTTATCTTTTATCACAATCTGTTTACTTTTAACTTACATGCTATATTCTCCTTTATTATCTATTTTTATTCATACTTATTTTTTATTTTAGTTTGTATCTTCTATATATATATATATTATTTATATATATATATATATATATATATATATATATATATATATAATACTTGATATTTTAACAACATTATCACCCACTATATCTCTGATATCATCTTATTATTTCTTTATCAGACAACTTTTTCTTATTTAATATCTACTTATAATTCATTTATTTTATTTTCACCATCTACCTTTTATATTTTGTAGCTCTGATGAAGACCTGCAAGGTGGGTCGAAACGTCGGCATAATAAGTAAATAATACTATTTCTATAATTTAGTATTTATTTAACCGCACCCCCCTATCAATTCCTTCTCATATTATATCACGGACAACCATCTCTACACCTATATTAATATATGTTTGTTTCTTTTTCATCATTAAAAATCATTGTTATTTTAGAAGTTATGGAACATTGAAAAAACGCTGCAAATTATTTCACAATAGTTTATTATCTCCAAACAATTATACATCTAAAGTAACATTACCTTCCGAGTTACAAAGAAAAAAAAACAAAAGGTGATTCCAATTATTGGACTAAACTGTTTTTCTTTAATCATTAGTAATATGCTAAAAAAAATAGCATTAGTTCAGTAACACATTTAAAATTTAAAAACCAAACCAAGGATATAACATTTGGAGTAGAACACATAAAAAAACCGGAGACCATATCTTTGCTCCTAATTGTCCGATTTTAACGATTTTTTTTTTTTTTTAGGAAATTTCGTAAACTTTTAAAAACTATTACATATCAACAAAAAAGTAAAAACTTTTCGAGTTATTCGGAATTTAATTTTACCATCCCTCGTAACTTTTTTTCCAGCTTCTTTTCGTTGAAGTATGTTATATAGATAAATTTAAAGGGCGTCGAGAAAATTACTTTAGCGAAGTTTCATTGAAATCTGTACATTCGTTTAGAAGCTACAGTCTATAGCAACGCAGGTTTTTCGGCCGCCATTTTGAAAGTTAAAGGAGGAGAGTAATGTCGATGAAGGAGGATCATCCTCGGGTGACCTCTGATTTTATATAAAAATTTGAAAAAAAAATCGGTCCAGTAGTTTCGGAGAAAATGCGCTGACGGCGGACGGACAAAATTTTTATTCGTTTTTCGAATTCTACGAGTCTTGAAACGTGAAACCTCAAATGTTGAGAGGGCGTTATGTTTTTGAATTTTTTTGTCGATCACAATCGTGATTGCGGATCTACGGGGGAGGGGGGGAGCTTTCAGGCTGAAGCCCCCCCCCCAAATGGAAAAATATAACCATGTTTTATTGGGAAAAAATTTAAAAAATACCTCTTAAAGTATTATTTTTCGTGTAATTACATTTAAAAGTACTTAAGGAATAACTTAAACACCATTTCATATAGGTAGTTAGTTTCTTTCTGTTTTTCCAAAGTAATTATCGTTATTTTTATGAAAAATAAGGGCTGAAGCCCCCCCCCCTCAAAAATCAAATCCTGGATCCTCTAGTGATCACAATGTTTCATTATTGAAAATAATAAACCAAAAGTGACCCAAGGTACATGAATTTCCTCTACATATTTACCTCCAACATTTTAAAAATTTTCAACGATTTATAGGAAATGCCATTCCTGAGGAAAAATCGAAAGAAACTTCTGAACAGGAAACTGAAAAACCAGCAGAAATATATAATCATTCAGAAAAATATGTCTCTTTTAGCCACGTTTATGTTTTTAAATACGACGTCAGCCCATTAGTGGCAGAAAGAAACGTAGAAGTGTCTGTAAACCAGCGCAAACCGAACGTTGTAGAAAATGGTCTTTGTTACGACCCATCGCTCCGGTCTCATGTCATTGGTAGACAATTATCTGGCAGAAGAAAAACAGATATAAAGTATTTAGAAAACCTTATGGCGCACCCGACGTGGTTCACGATATTTACAATGCAAAAATCGAAAGATTTTCATTTGTTTCAAGTAAAGCACCCCGTTCTCAGAAATATTGAGAAAATACAACAGTTTTATAGAAAGACTTTAGCAGAAGCAATGTGTATGACGGCCAAAGCATATCAATATCCGCAAGAAGTTTATGCATTGAATCCATTCCCTTCCAAGACTTTGAAATATCCACAAAATCCATACCTTTTATTTAACGAATCCAACCATGATAAACCTATATATAGAGAGGATATTAGAAAGAAAATTCAAACTAGCAATGAATACAGAACTTTCAGTAACAAAAATCCTTGGTTTAACGGTAAAAATAGAATCCCCGGATCTTCTTGCAGGAGTCTTCCAATGCCAAATCAGTGGATCCCTCAACCAACGAATACGACTGAAGAAATGTACCAGCTTCAAATGAATGATGACATGAAAATGTATGTAACCGAAAAAAATTCTGATAGAAATTATACAAACTATAGTGATTTTCCAGAAAATTTCCTATCATTTATCGACAATCCAAGTGGCATAGGTAGTAACATTAAGTCTATTATAGGAAAAACCAACAACAATATAGATTCGGAAAATCTTCCAACCCATGATGTGAGTGAATATTTAGATCATTCAGAAGAATCTATTTGAACAATTAGTTATAGATGGGCAATAACAACAATAGTAACCCAAGAATATGTTTATTTTATATTAAAATAATAACACTTTTACAATAATATATACTAGTTGGCCCGTGCGAATAATTTGCAGATAATTTTGTTTAGTGAAGAAATAGCAAAACAATCTAGAAATAAGTAGTTCCTAAGTATTATGTAAGGAAGGAATTAATATTTTTTCCTTGGTCGATTACAATATTCCATTAAACATACTAGACAAAAATATTTGTACAAATTGCTTTGCTAGGACCTATTTTTAAACGCTGACTGGAAAAATAGTAAAAGTAATAAAGACAAAATTCAGTGAGGAAAAAAAGTGTAGTAGACTATTCTACTCCTAAATGCAATATCTTTAAACAAGAAGACATTATTAAGCATACCAAAACTAATGGAATGTATCTTTGTTAATAATTTTCTGATTTTTTTGTTTTTGTTTTGTAGGTAATTTAGTAATCTTTCTAATTATCATGGGTACAATCCAGAAAAAAAATTCATAATTTTTGGGCTAATCGCAAATAAAGTTTCTTTTCCTTCATAATTTTTTTTTCAGAAAGTCTGGTCGAAACTTTGGCTTTTAATAAAATAGTTTTGCCACTATTTAGCCTATTTATGACCGCCACCCCGGACCATCTCCTTCCTTTATAATACAACGGTCAACTATTAAATATCCAATTTTTATTTTTCGATTGCAATGAAAATTCGAATTCAAAGGATCTTTCGAGCTGCGAAATACAAATCTCAATTCTGTTTCTATTTAAAAAAATATTTCAACTCACTTTACTCCTTCCGTTAATACAAATTGTTTAAATTATACTATATATTTCTAATCAATTTTTTTTTGTTTTGAGGTAATTGAGTAATCTTTCTAATTATCATGGGTACAATCCAGAAAAAAAATTCATAATTTTTTAGTTAATCGCAAATAAAGTTTCTTTTCCTTCCTAACTTTTTTTCCAGAAATTTCAGGTGGGAGAGGTTAGGACTATTTTTCGCATGTGACGGAGAAGAATATCTTCAAAATGAGTAGTCAATCATTTGATTTGATGAAGAATTGACGAAGATATGGCATACCGACAAAAAAACACCTTTTAGAAATAATATATAGGTTCGCAGGCGGATTTAAGGGTGGGCTTTCGGGATGAAGACCCCCCCTCCCAAAAAAAATAAACGGTAAAATATAACCATGTTTTACAGAAAAAAATATTAAAAACTATCTCTTAAAGTATTATTGTTCGTGTAATTACATTTAATAGGACTTCAAGAATCACTTAAAAAACATTTCATATAGGTAGTTCATTTATTTTTTTTTCTAATTAATTATCGTTATATATATATATATATATATATATATATATATATATATATATATATATATATATATATATATGAAAAAAAATCTTCCGGGATGAAGCCCTCCCCCAAAAAAAAAAATTAGATCCTGGATCCGCTAGTGTATAGGATTATTGTATTCTTATTTAAAAGGCTCTACAACTCGGCGTGAGTCAGGGCCTCCTACCTTATGTATTTACTTACATAAATATGGAATACTAGTATACCTTTCGAGAACTCATGCATCGGATATCTTCTCTCTGATACAGAGATCTCCAAACTGTGTGGGCCGTGGGTAACATTGAGACATCCACTAATAGCACTGGAGCCAGAGCCCAAAAATCGACCTGATTGCAGACGAAGGTTTGATTGTAAATTACAAAAGTATATGTTATTCTGAGTAAAAAGAACCTTGTCTGCCGATAAAGAGCCGCTGTTTTAAAAAATGGCAGTTGATTTAAAGAATATTAAATGGGAAATCCATTGCGAAAAAAGTGTGAGAAAAGTTTTTATTTTTAACTTGTATATATGAGTTGAGACATGTTAAAAACAAAATTTTTAACGCGTGCCACCAAGGGAAAACTTTTTGCAGGCAAAAAAAATCAGATTTTTTCTATATTTTTTTTGTTTTTTCAGCTATAACTCCTTAACGATGCATCGAAGCGAAAAATTTACCCAGTTATCAATTAAAGAACGTTAAACAGTACGTCGAACGAGTACATAAACTTTATAACTTTAAGTTCTTTAAGATTAATCATAACTATTTTTCATGTTGCTCTAAAAAGGAGGTATTTAGTTTAAACAAAAAAAAAAAAAGATCGAAATTTCAATGATTTTTGGAGCACTACATCGACCCACAAGGCTTTCAAAGGCGAAAAGTTGGATATTTTATATTCACTAGACACCTAACAAAGTAAAAAAGGAATTTGAATTACTCGATCTTTTGCAAGGTAACATGTCAAATTCGACTGGGCTATACTGCGCGCAATGAAATAAATAAATAAAAAACACATTACATTCTTCTTAGAAATAAACTCTGTTTCTATATATTAAAAAAAAAACAAAAAAACAAATCTGATAGTAAAAATTGAGTATTTAGTGATGAATTATGTGTAAATACATTATTATGAATAATATGTAAATTTAAATAAAAGGTAAGCGGGTATCGTGACTGTTTTGAGGGCAGGAATTGGAGGGTTTTAAAGGTAGATAGGGAGTAAGAATGCCGAATTTCGGGATGAGGCAGATCTGTGAGAAGAGGTTTAAAGGTCGGAAGGTCGAGATCTTGTGGAAAGGGAATGGATTGAGGACTTGAATTGGAAAAGATTGTATGCGTAAGAAAGACGATGATTTGATAAAGGAACGTACCTAGGAAATATTGTCTTCTTAACTAGGGGAAGAGCCACTCTAACTCAGTGTAGTGCACTAGCGGATCCAGAATTTAATTTTGGGGGGGGCTTCAGCCCGAAAGATTTTTTTTCATATAAATATAACAATAATTAATTAGAAAAAAAAGGAAGAAATTAGAAAACCTATATGAAATGGTGTTTAAGTGGTCCTTGAAGTCCTATTAAATGTAATTACACGAACAAGAATACTTTAAGAGATAGTTTTTAATATTTTTTTCTGTAAAATTTGGTAATATTTTACCATTTTGGGAGGGCTTCAGTCCGAAACCCCCTCCCCCCCGTAGATCCGCCTGTGGTATAGTGGTGAGAGATATGAGAGTATCTCGGGCCAACAATTACAAATCTTACACAGCTGTTCATTAGTCTTTTCAATCTATAGTCTCCTTAAAGAATCCATGTAAATTATAAAACTGGTCACGATAATAATTTGTATAAATCTCATTCGGAAGTGTTTTTCTTTTCTTAAAATAGCTGCTATTGGGCACTTTTTGTGAAGGAAGATACTAATTATTTAGTCTCCAATATGATCGGAATTTCTTCTGAGTTTTTTTTCTTATAGAGCTCATTTCTAAGCTGCAGGGACGTTTAGTAATCTGTATCAGTTTTTTACAAAATCGGTAAAAATTAATGTTAGTTGACCGAGTTATCGACCATATCACTTAATCAAATTATGACGTTTAGGTGCTCGTTCGACACACAATTTAATTTCTTAAAGAATATGTTTTAGTAGGAATGGGCGATAGTTTTTCACTATCGATAGTTTGCTAACTTCCCAACACAGACTTAAAGAGGATTTGTTTTCGCTTTATTCTTTAGTCATTTACTTTAAAATGATGCATAAACTTTATAATAATTAGCACTTATATTGGATTTATTCTTAAAGATTTCTGTTAAGGCTCTAATAAAAATTATTAAATAAATAATTCAAAAAATTATTTACGGGATAATAAATACATTTATATAGAAAAATAAATTTAATTTGTTTTCCTGATTGTTGAATTCAAACAAGAAACATCGAAGACATATAGGTAGTATTGTTTTAAATATTTGGTTCATAAAGGAGGCAAGAAATGTGTCTTTTAATTTCCAAGATTCTAAATTTAATTTGATAACAATAACTAGTTGGGAATATAATAAAACTTTAATGGCATTCTTGTAAGTTTTATAATTATATTTTTTTAATGAAAAAAAAAATTAAAAAGGTAAGATAAATGTAACATTTTTTTCCATCAGCACAACTGGAGTTTCAGAAAAATATTTTTGAGGAAGTAATTTGAGATTAAATTATTTTTTACCATGAAGGCTTCTTCTTGTTCAATTTAGTTTCAGTTTTATATTCTTAAAAGAATAGTTTTAAACATGCCTCCACACTTCTATCCATTTATTTCCTTAATGTGGCGTTTCCATTATACAATAACCGTTTTATTTATAATTATTGGCTCTTAGGGTTTTTGTTCATACACTATATCTATTACATAAAGTGAACGTTAATTTAAAGGATCATTAAATTATTATAGGCTAAAATATACAGTGGTAAATTAATTGCTAAATTTTAAGTTAAATTATAATGCTGGTGTTGTTGAGGCCAATTTTATCAAAATATTGTTAATGTGTTAGTTCATTAATTTTGAAAGGGTTTTAATACAAACTATTACATTAGTGTTTGAATTAGTTGGATTGTGGGTAAATTAATTGCTTTTACTTACTGTGGTCTTCATGATCATCCCTCTCCTCCAATCCTATTTGTTGGTCAGTTTGAGTTTTCTACTACATGTTCTTCTTTAGCAAAACCAAAAAAAAAAAATCTTATCATATGGCTCCATTCTCAAAAAGTAAGGAATGAATCTAATTATTTCCTAAGTCTTTCATTATTGTTAAATTCATTATATAGTTTGTAGCGAGTATTATCTATGCCTGACAAATAATATTTTTATATTTCTTTTTTTACCAGTTATACCATATTCATTTGAGAGTTCAAAACAGGAGATAACAAAAATTGAGCTTCATAGTTTTTTCTCGGTGGCCTTTTTTAATTTTCTTTTCGATTGAAAACATGTTTTGGGAAAATGCCTGTAACACTGGTTATTTTGCAGATATCAAGCCAAATAGAAACTGAAATAATTCAGAGTATTTTTTCTACTTTTCGGTCGATCAATACATCACCCTAAAATAAATGAAAGTGGTTTAAAAACATTATTAAATGAGATAAAATAAGTGACATTTTGGGCTACAACCAAAAGAAAAAGTGTAATAAAGAAAAGAGTCTCAACTTTAATATTTTCATTCATTTAATTTATATGTAGTCCTAACACTGTACTTCTTGCTGATGAAATTTCAATTTTAAAAACCTTGTCCTTTTTTAAATATGAATTTTCAAAAACGCTCAAAAATAATTTTTTGATGCCATATATCACAAAAGGGAGTGAGTGAAAAATTACGAAATTGATATAGTTTATACCTCTTAATGAAAGGAATGTGTGAAACGAATTTCATCATTGAGACTTAACTGGTTCTGTAAGTTAAAGAACAAGAAATATGGCTGTCTAGTGTGAGTCGGTATCAGTGTATCCTACCTACTCTAACTACTGTATATTTGCAGATATCAAAACAAAATAAAAACCAAAATTTTTATGAATTTTTACTCTAAACTTTTTGTCCTCACAATATACCTCATAAGTAGTGAGAAATGTAGTTAAAACGAGACATTTAGTGCAGCAATACTGTCAGAATGAAAAGAGTCTCAACTGAATTTGAATATCATAAAAGGGACTGAGTGGAAAATTATGAAACTTGAAAATTTGTTAACCTAACTCGAGTCTATATCGTATCAAATATGTCTGAAAATTGCATTATTTAAACGATAAATCAGCAATGAAATTGAGACACTGAATTGAATTTGTTTATCATTACACAAATTCTATGGTAGGTATATAAGTTTTCGCTGCAATGACAGCTACTATCACATCAACTGATGAATGTAACCGCCTCAACAGTGAACTGTCACCTTAACAACTGTATTTGTGATTTGGGGGGGGGGACACTGTTTTAAAAATCAATGACATCAATCCTATCCAGTTTTCATAATAAAATCTATTTATGTTATAATATATTTATTGATTCTATTTAAATTTATATTTATTTACACTTAGGGGTAAATAGTTTTCATTATGTAATAAAGAATTTAATACCAACTTTTTTAATACTGACACCGACTCATACTAGGCAGCCATATTTGTTGCGCTATAACTAATAGAACCAGTTGAGTCTCAATGATGAAATTCATATCACATATTCCTATCATTAAGAGATATAAACTGTATCAATTTCATAATTTTTCAATCAGTCCCTTTTTTGATGTATAACATAAAAAAAATGGCAAAAAACAACTTTTGAGCATTTTTTAAAATTCATATTTAAAATGGGTTTTCAAGATTGAAATTTCGTCAGCAAGAAATACAATATTAGAACTACATATGAAGAAAAAGAAAAAAAAATCAAAGTTGAGACTCTTTTCTTTAAAACACTTTTGCAGCCCTACAAGTCATTTTGTTTTGTCTAATTTCATGATTTTTTAAAACCACTTTCCTTTGTTTTTAGGTATTGATCAACAGAAATGTAGAAAAAATACTCTAAATTATTTCAGTTTTTATTTTGGCTTGATATTTGTAAAATAACTAGAGTTACAATCATTTTCCCTAAACATGTTTTCAGGCAAAAAGAAAATAAAAAATGGACGCCGAGAAAAAAATTGTGAGCTGAAAAATCTTTTAAACTATGGTTTTGAACTCTCCGTAGTTCTGAGTAAATATGGAATAACTGGTAAAAATCGTGCAACATGGTGATTTCAAATGGATTGATCCTTGGTTGATAACTTATTCATCAAAATACATTACTCTCGCGAACCGAACAAATTATCTATATTACCAATATATTGTTCGGTTAATTGCTTAGTTAAATATATTAAATGACGTTTCATAACGTCAAAATACAAAGGACTTTGATGAATTTTATTCTATCAAAAATCAGAATATTCTGCACTTCATTTCATTCATTGATATTTCACTTAATTCATATTTTATAAATAAAAGGATTTGTGAGATTTTGGTACACTTACTGTGCTCTTTAGTATGATGTTGATTTAAAGATCATAATCCAATCTTAATTCAAGAGGTATTAAATAAAACAAACATGCACAATAATTAAATTTTATTATAAACTTTATAAACAAAACAGAATAAATATATAAAAAACAAATAAATAAAAACATTTCATTTAAAATGTACAGGATCTACTAAGACCTAAAAAATAATAATTTAATTGACGGAAATATAGTTTTATTTTTCTTTGATGATTTTTTTTTTTTTATGTCACTGTATACATATTGATACTGAACAGACAAATTTAATACTAAAGAGGCTAGTGGAAGCAAGATCTATGAATGGATTGATCGCTTTAAAAATGTTAGGATTTCTCTGTGCGATGAACAGTGGCCTGGCAGGGCTTCGACTTTAAAGACTAACGACAATATTGAAATAGTTAAACAAATGATTCTCAATAATCAACAAATTACAATTAAAGGTCAAACAATAAATAGTGACAGCTGCTGCATCTATTGAAGTGAAATCAAATCGTGAAAGCTTTCAAAATGTGTGATTTTGCTTCAGGATAATGCTCGTTCTCAAAGGGCCAAAAACAAAATCAGTACTGTGCCTTCAAAATCTCGATTTTTATTTAGCTACTGGGCCAACTATCATATAGATTTAGCTACAAAAAATTTTCATCTCTTTGGGTTATTAAAAGAGGAGTAGCGAGGTAATCATAATTAATCTGATGAGACTATTGAAGTGGGGCAAAATTTTCTGAACATTAGGCCGAAAACCTTGTTCAAGGAACTGAGTTAGGATGGAGAAACCTATTGGAAGATTTTGTTTTTTTAAATTAGAGATAGTAAGGTGAATAACTATATCAATCCTCTTCTCCACATTTTATACTCTTAGTTCCAAATACAATTAGAAAAATGTAACTAGCCAAAAAAAAAACTAACTAAAAATTCCAGATGGCCGATCAAGCAC
Organism: Nezara viridula; assembly: GCA_928085145.1. Classification (NCBI taxonomy): domain Eukaryota; kingdom Metazoa; phylum Arthropoda; class Insecta; order Hemiptera; family Pentatomidae; genus Nezara; species Nezara viridula. The sequence goes on along the minus strand of OV725079.1, from coordinate 175,265,408 downwards.
AATTTCCACCCTAAAAAGCACACAGAAAACCCTGAATAGTGAAATCAACTTCTAAAGCTTAATTTAACAGATGAATTCATGAATTTCCCTAAGTAATGTTTTATGGAAACATTCATATTTTATTTTGTGATAACTGTGAAAAAAAAAATGAATGACAAAGTTTTATTTCTTTTTCATCATCTTCAGAAAGCTGTAAATCTACTTCTAATACATTAGTTATATCCGGTTTTTATGAAGCATGTCCCGAAAGAAAGAGTACCGTTGAACTCTTGTGTTATAGGAATTGTTTATTTTCAAATCTTGGCAACACTGAATGGTGGAGGGAATTTCACTAAAATCAATGGATCACGGCAATTCTTGTCAGTACGAGAACTCAAAACATGGTGCCTGTTTCTGTGAAATATGTCAATAAGAAATATCTTGTTAAAATTTCAATCTCAAAATTTCTTCTCGGAGAAGGAAAAACAGAGATTGAAATTTTTAGAAGTTCTAAGAAAAAAAAATCATTACATTGGCTATATATGCTGGTTTCCCATCTGCCAAAAATTTCAGAACCTCGATTTAAGGCAAAACAATCATGTGTTTTACAATTACATCCGTGTTTTGGGAACAAAGAGGAATCACTTTGATCGAATTTTTACCTCAGGGGAAGACGATTAATGCAGCATGATACTTTGAGACCCTACAAAAGCTAATGAAAGCATTTAAAAAAAGAAAAAAAGAGGGGAATTTTGAAGGGAATGCGCTTGTTGCACAAAAAAGCCTACTTGCAAATAGTCAACTCCAATAAAATAAATAAATTGAGTACTCATACTTTCTGTACATTTCATATATACATAATTGCACGAGTAAAATTAACTTAATCAATGATTAACCAAAGCAATCAGCCATAGGTCATAAAAACTACTCATATTAAAACATACCTATACAATTAAAACTTCGACTTTAAGAACAGGAAACAGGCATCACAAATGCACATCTTAAATAAATAATTAAAATACACTGCTTAGTATTATTCATATTGTAAAGATTTATACATTATAAAATACCTTCTGAATAATGAGTAAATATATAATTTTAAACATTATTTTGGGATAGGTTTCTAATGAGGTTTATCACAAATGTGAGAGCACTTACGAAATTTAAAATATTATTTTCTAACAGTCAATCTTAATAATGTTTAGATATTTCTGAATTCACTAATATATAATAGTAGTGAGGACGTCTATAAGGTTTTCTCCCTTAGTTTAATTAAGAGTACCCACTTTTTAGAGGCTAGATATGCCCCCGGAGATTCTCCCGACTCCAGGGTCGATCCACGGCTGATGAAACAGAATAAATAATTACTTGCCATCAGCTGGATTCAAACCCAGGACCTTCAGCTTTGGGAGTCAGTGCCTTACCCAACTTGATTATTGGCTCATATTCACTTATATTATCAGCTCCAGTTCAGGATTTATAACCCACATTGATAAAACTTCTCAGCTGTATGACGAGTCATAGTTTCAAATCTTGAGCTGTAATACACTTACGGCCAAAATGAAGATATTAATGAGGCTCCTCACCAGTATGACAAGATAATATAAGTCCCTTCAAATCTTGAGACATAACATATTCATGGTCACGAAAAGGAGAGAAGTTCTCAAGGTTTATGATGAGTCTTTACATGTTTTTTCAAATCTCTAAGTGTAACAGATTTATAATCACAATGAGAACAGTGATGAGGCTTCTGAAGAGTATGACGAGCATTTATATGGTTCTTCAATTCGTGAGGTCTAACAGATTTGTAAGCACAATGAGGGCACTGATAAGGCTTCTCACCTGTGTGACGGTACATGATATGCCTTTTCAATTCTAGACGTGTATTACATTTATATTCACAAATAGTACAGTGATGAGGCTTCTCCTCTGTATGACGGGCTACTATATGTCTTTTTAAATTTTGAGATGTAACACATTTATAGACACAATGAGGACATTGATGAGGCTTCTCATGCGTATGACGAGCCATTATATGATTTTTTAATTCTTTAGCTTTAACAGATCTATAGTCACAATGAGGACATTCATGAGGCTTCTCACCCGTATGACAGCCCATTATATGTATTTTCAAATCTTGAAGTGTAACAGATTTATAATTACATTGAGGACATTGATGGGGCTTCTCAAGGGTATGACGAGCCATTATATGTTTTTTCAACTCATGAGATTTAACACATTTATATTCACATTGAGGGCATTGGTGAGGCATCTCACCTGTATGACAGGCCATTATATGTCTCTTCAAATCTTGAGCAGTGACATATTTATTATCACAATGAGAACATTCATGGGGCTTCTCACCTGTATGACAACCCATTATATGTCTTTTCAATCTCTGAGGTGTTACAGTGTTATATTCACAATATGGACATTGGTGAGGCCTCTCACCTGTATGACGGGCCATTATATGAGTTTTCATACTATTAGATTTAAGGCATTTATAATTACAGTGAGGACAATGATAAGGTTTTTCACCTGTATGATGGAGGTTTATATGTTTTTCCAGATCTTGAGATGTAATATTTTTATTGTCACAATGGGGACATTTATATATTTTCTCATCTATATTGTGTGCCATTATATGTTTTTTCAAAGCATAAGACGTAGTAAATTTATGGTCACAGTCAGGACATTTATGAGGCTTATCACCTATGTGGCGGATCATTATGTGTCTTTTCATATTTCCGGATATGATAGATTTATAATCACAATGAGGACATTCATGAGGCTTCTGAAATGTATGACGACCCATTACATGTCTTTTCAAATTTTTATGTATAGCAGATTTATAGTCACAATACAAGCATTGATAAGGCTTCTCACCTGGGTGATGGGTCATCATATGTCTTTTCAAACGTCGATGTACAGTAGACTTATAGTCACAATAAAAGCATTGATAAGGATTCTCACCTGGATGATGGACCATTATATGTCCTTTCAAATCTTGAGAGGTATCATACTTATGGTCACAATAAGGACATTCATGGGGCTTCTCATCTGTATGATGGACCATAATATGTGTTTTTATATTATGATATTTAACATGTTTGTAATCACAGTGTGGACATTGATGAGACTTTTCACTTCCATGGCAACTATCCTCGGCACCTATAAGCAAAGATAAGAAAAAATAAAATAAAACTATTCATCTCCTGTAAATTAAATATATTTATAATTTTTGTAAATTTTTGACTCTGCTAAGTTTTCAGTTAAAGAATTTTTAAATATAACTAGATGAAATAAGTTATAACTACTTTCAATTACATAAGACATAATAAAAGTTAAAGCAAATTCCAAGTAATTTTTGGCTATATCTTTCACCTTTTTAATTTTAATTCTTTATTATTTAATGTTTATAGTTTCTCACACCTATTGTTATCTGTTTTTTCCTCTTAGCCCTGATTAAGGACTGAACTTTGGGATGAAACTTCGGCAAAAGTTAAAATAAATATTATTATTTGTTTTTTCTATTTTTTATTTTGACTTATCACCCCAACCATCCTTTTCTTTGACTTAATTTTACCATTTACAAACATTACTTTAGTTATAAAAACATAAATTATGAAGGAATTTTTTTTCCTCCGATTATATTTTTAAAATTGCCGTTTCCAATTTTTTTCTTCTTTTGAACATATTTAATTTCCATTTGTAACATCTTGGATTCTTCTTCGATAATTTTCTTTCTTATATCGAATTCTTCCTGCCTTATGGCATATAATTCTTTCTCATGCCGAGTCAACATCGCTCGGTGCATTAACTTGGCTTGCAACTCAAGACAGAATGCATAATCTCGACTTCTTGGAATCTTCTTCATTTTTCCTAAAATAAAATTAAATAGGCATTATAGAGAAACAGCATTTAAGAGGTTTCAAGAGCTGATCATAAAATACCTGAAGCCTTGCGTTGGATATAAGATATTCCGGGAGTTGCCTCTGAGATAGCTAGTAAAGGGACAGTTTCAATCAGATTAGATGGTTGATTGTTTACTTCCTTTTCAATATTTGTCATTTTTTAAAATAATTTTCTATTTTTGCATATTCTGCTCAGACATAATTACTTACAATTAATACTTTTAATATGGGCTTCACTGTTTCGGAGACTATTTTCTGTGCATATTTTAAAATAAAATTTTATATTATAAAAATTAACAAAACAACTTCTAGATGGCCAGTGTTATGTCTGGTTAAGAGGAAGTTTCTGTTAAAACAGGTACTTCAATCAATGTACCTCAGTATTAGAAATACATTTAATGAGAATTTACGATCATAAATAATTAATTACATTCAATATTTAAAAATACTTCAGGTCTAATCCAGTCACTAGCAGATCCAGGAATTAATTTTTATGGGGAGGAAGAGGGAGTTTCAGCTCGAAAGCTTTTGTTTTTTCATATATATAACGATAATTAATTTTTAAAAAATAAATAGACACTAAGTAGCTATATGACATTTGTTTAAGTGATTCTTTAAGTCCTATTAAAATGTAATTACACAATCAACATAGTTAGATAGTTTTTAGTAGATAGTTTTAATATTTTTTTGGAGATAGTTTTTAATATTTTTTTCTATAAAATATGGTTATATTTTGCCATTTTTGGGAGAGAGGGACTTCAGCCCTAAAGCTCTTCCACTCCCCTGCACTCCCCTGTAGATCCGCATCTATTTATAAAAATAGTGACAATAAAAGAAAAATTATAGTCAATATATCTTACTAAAAATTTAAAGAATTCCTTTGACAACCATAAAGATGTGAACAATATAACACTTTTTACGCAAATGTAATTAACAATATTCGCATATAATACAAAAATAATTTAAAAGCAATGCAAAAATCATAAATTAGATAAAATAATCCATCAATGGAAAACAATAGAAGGAAAACCCCTCTCCCTTTGACGATCCCCACCAGGACAATATAAGTCAGTCCCTCCAGAAATGACGTAGGCGAAACCCCTATAGAGCATGACAATTTAATGTTCACTGAACAAAGTATTTGCGACATTAATGATGAATGTATAATGGAGGACTCATCAAGGTAATAGTCAATTGTTCTTAATGTAAGGCTTAATGTTTAAAGTTACGTAAGGTTTTTTAATAAGAAAAAGTGTATACTTTCATGTATAGATTTTGACAAATTTATGTGTATTGAAAATAATATGACATAGACAAGTTTTTATATCGTTAGATAAGTTAATTAAGTGTAATAAGAAATTCTTTTTGTAATTGTGAATGTTAACTAATAATGATATTACAATTTTCCAGACTTGAAAATGACCCATAGTATGGTAGAAACGTCGAATTTAATAGCGTATCAATAAAATGTTGGTGATAATTGGCATAATTTAAGTAAAAAATAAAACCTCAAGACACCAAAATTAGGATAAATGAACAGAAGTTATATTTTGCCATTTCGGGGGAGAGGGAGGAGGGGGACTTCAGCCCTAAAGCCCTCCCACTCCATTGTAGATCCGCATGTGCATCTAGTATGATATAACATTCATTCCTTGAGGTGGATATGCCACAGCATCATAATTGTGTGCCCTTTTTAATATTTCGATATCTGCAAAATTTAACATTTTTAGAACTATGAAAAAAACAACCTTGTTTACACTGCGACAAACTAATAAACACTGAAGTGAAATCCTACTGACAGTAGCTCTACGAAAATTGTGTTACCATCGAGAATTTGTTCAGCATCCTAATATATTTGGAGTAGATGCATGGCATGTTGCAGCAACTTTTTTGTCAAAATTGACTAACCCGAAGTGGCACTTCAGCCTATTATGAACATTTTCTTTTGCTATGTCACAATCATCGGACTAAAAAAAAAATTGTGACATTCTTATCGAGCAAAAAAAAATTAATTGGCTCAGTTTTAACTAAATCCATAGCAGTAGAAGGAAATGTACAGTGGTGAAAAATGTAAAAATTTAACAGGTAAGACAAACACAGTAATTAACGTTTTTAAATTAATACGTTCTACCTTCTATAATTTTTATATTCACTTCCCTAGAAATGAAAATACTAATTTCTACTTAAAGTGAAATGGTAAGCAAAATGTGCGATGCGTGAACCACAATAGGTTTTATTTATTTTATTTTTTTTTTACATTTGTAGTGGCCTTCTATTCTTCATTTTCTAGAATTGCGTCCATCTCTAAAACTTGTAAAATGAGGAACTTTATTTCCTTCATACAAAAAAAAAAAAAAAAAAAAAAAAAAAAAAAAAAAAAAAAAAAAAAAAAAAAAAAACCACTACAACAACCCATGAAGGGTCTTGGATTCAGTACTATTTAAGGAAAGGCCAACGGTTGTGCAGGGAGGAGATTGGGACAGGATCAGGCTCAAACACCACATTTTCTCCCTTAATTAACTTTTTAATTAAGGGCACCTGCTTTGTAGAGGCTGGGTGTTCCCCCACGAGGGTCTCCCTACTCCAGATTCTCTCTATGGCCAATTAAACAGAAAATTTTTTTTTTGGCCACGAGCCAGGATTCGAACCTGGGACCGCGAGCATTGGAAGTTCAGTGCCCTACTACTCCCTTTAATAAAAACAATGAAGTTGTAAATTGCAACAGCCCGGTTATCTCCTTGCCTTACTCTATCCTTTCTTGCAGTTTCCTGTCAATCTTTAAAGAAAGATAACGGAGTGTCTCTGCAAATAAATTGGCTAAAAGGAGCCCTTTTTCATCTAGGTCCATAAGAGAATTCCTTTATGATGGAGTGTTCAACGAGAGTTAAAGGAACGACTCTGTATACTATCCTAAATATGCATTTAATAGATATTATTCTATAATAAGTGTCTTACAAAGGGAGGCTACAGACAATGGATCACTGATTTCAACCAAATTTTGTTTAGTCATACTAAATCAAAAAATATTGGACTCATGTCCCAGTGTTTGTTCCAATGGATCCTGGGAGATTGAGAAAAAAATTTGTACAGATAATTTTAATTTTTTGATCGCCATAAAAATTTGTATTTAAAGACTTTTTGAGGTGGGAAAAACAAATATTAAAAAATATTTACTAAACATGCCGCCAACTGGTTTTGAATAAATAAATAATTTGAATAAATAGAGACAATTTGGACCAACCAATGAAGCAAAGTGGGAGTAAATATTTCTTTTAAGGAGAAAGTTGAGATTTGTTTTCTACACCTCGAATAATTCTTAAATACGTATTTTTATAGCAATTGAAAAATTAAAATTTTCTTCATGAAATTCTTGCCTAGGCCCTTCGAAATTTCGTCGACAACCACAAAACTTGTGATAACTTTAGAATGGTGGCACCAATCCATACAAAAATTAATAGGGATTTAGAGTTCTATATACTAAACGAAATGGTAAAAAAACTGACCCTCATAAACAAATTAGAACTAAAGATATAAAATAAAAATGATTGAAAACTTTTTCTAAATTTTTAGTTTCAAAATGAACGAAACGCGAAAGTTATCGATCTGGGTTGGAAGAGCAGTTATTCAGCTTTCCAATGGTTGTACTAACATGGAATTTGGAGAAAATCCTGAGAAATTATGGATGCTTTAGTTATTAAAAAAAATAAGGTATACAATTTTGATTTCTCTAAAAATTTAAATTTAAGAGTTTCGAAGGACGCTAGAAATGAATTTAACTTTTGCTTTTTCATAACAAAAATTTACTTGGTATGCTTTACTGAAAGCTCATTTTGGTTTTTGTAATTTTTGATACATTACAACTCATTTAATACAATATTTTATTCTTATTCTGCACAAAAAAAAAAGATGATTGGCATCTAACAATCCGGGAAAAAATAAATAACATAAATTTGTTTGAAATTACATATAAAAAAAAATTTATCGGCTCCTAGGGCCCATTGGAACAAACGCCCCGAGAGTATCCAATATCTTTCGATGTAGTGTCACCAAAACAAATTTGGTTGAAATCGGTGAACCGTTGTCTGTATACTCCATTATTAGTATAATAGTAATGAGTCTATTGTATTCACCTTCATTTGACATAACCAGTTCTTCTTCGTCTCCATCTGACATTGCCAGATCTTCTTCATCTTCATCTGACATAATCAGCTCCTCTTCACCGCCATCTGACATAACCAGTTCCTCTTCACCTCCATCTGACTTAATCAGCTCTTCTTCACTTGCATCTATGATAATCAATTCTTCTTCACCATCATCTGAGAGAATCAGTTCTTCTTCATCTTTTACAAATGGTTCCTGTTTAATATGAATGAATCCACCTGTGGATATTAAAATAAAAATTAGAAAAAAGGAACAAGAAACATCATATTACCAATATAATAATAATACTTTATTTATTCTGGGACGTGTCCCTTTAGAATAATACAGCAAGACAGAAATGTGGGCTAAGGAGCCTCAGAGATACATTAACAAAAATACAGAGTAATTAAATAGTCATAATAAAAAAATTATAAGTTACTTTCTAACTTAAATCAGTTAATAATAAAAAATTGAAAATTAACATAAAATAAAAATAATGAATAACGATCTAATAATCTAATTTACATTAGTATCTTTTTACAATTTTATAGGGACTGGATGGATAAGAAATGATTGAACAGGCAGGATTTAAAGGTAGGAAGGGTATGGTAGAGTGGATTGACAGATATGGGAAGGCATGGAGTTCCATAGGGATGAGGATCGGATAATAACAATCTGTCGAAAGCAGCGGTGCTGTGGGCCGTAATGTATAAGTCAGAATATTGGATTTGAATTAAAAGAGCTCGGAGATGTATGAAGGACGGTGGGATTGGATGACTTGAAAGAGGAAGGATGCCAGGAAATATTTACGACAGTAGGAAGGGGAAAGCCAATTCAACTCTGCATAAAAACGGAAAACAGAGGTGTCCCTTGGGGTCCCAAAGATGAATTGTACAAAGCAATTTATCAAACGTTATAGTTTCGCCTGAAGATCCACAGAGACACTATAGGATGTCTCATGAGGAGATTGTCTAATGAAAATGTAGTTCAGTGCTATTGATGCACAATTATATCTCAAACCGTTACTATGTTGACATTTTAAAGAATTTCTCAACTTATAGCACAATGTTCAGAATCTATGATTAATTTCCTATAAGGTAGAAACTAATTTATAGGAAAATATTGCTTCCGTACAGTTATCATAGATAACAAAGTAAACTAATAAAAATGTATACAAATAATAATAAAAGGCTTAGCGAACCAGAAGATTCGATGCCAACGCTACTGATTGCAGTTAACATACCTGCCTCCACTGATAGCCTTCCAAAAACAACCCAGCCAGATCAGCCTTATTAATTGTTAATACTTATTGAAACAACATTGGTGCATTTCATGAGACCTAATTAAATTAAAACTTCAATAAATTACTAAATTCCTACAGAAAATTAAGGTTAAGTTTGTTATTTTGCTCTCCTCAAAATTAAAGAAATCCACATTTGTTACTTTAACATGGTGCCAACTATATTATTTAAAAAAAAAAAAATTGTGCTTGTTAAAATATGCCTTCCATTTTCATGGATATGGCACACTTAAGCTTGTAGTAAGTAAATGGATGTTAATGTTTATCATATTCCAGCACAATTGATAAGGAACATGTGGCTTCAATTAAATGGTTGTCCTGTACATTACAGAAGAGGTCCACAATAATGGCTAAATGTTAATTATACCAATCAATGGATTGGTCATGCAGGTTTAATTAATGTTTACGTTTAATTAATAAAGTAGTTTGAACAAATAAATAAGTTTTATTTACTTAATATAACGTAAATATTTCATAACAATGAAAATCTTTAGGTATGAATATCTCATAAACAAAGCGTTTGCGGACATACCTTCATAGGAACTTTTTTTCTTGTTTTGAGGTCTTTAATTCATATCTATAGTTTGGCTACTTAACCCTGAAACGCCCTGTTTAGGGCAAATGGTCCAATATTTTTGAAGGTCACATTTTTTTTGATTTTGTGATCAAATTATTTTATAATTCACGTGGAAAGCAAATGGGTATTCATGAGTTTTTAGTATGCGATTATAATCATTAATTTAATGAGAAAACACCCGATCCCAAGAGTTTTCGTAAATAAAAAATTTTTGTAGGTTACGATGAGATCAAGCTATTCACCAAGTTTTAGATGGATGTCAATAATTTGATAAAAAGAGGGGAGGGCATGTACCACGAACTACAGAGCCTTCTGCATAATTGAAATAAATTTTGCTGTTTTTCAACTTGTGATATCCAAAAACATTATATTATTATATTTATCAATTAATGATTATAAGCTAAAAATCAAATAATAATTTTTAATAAACATCCGTAAAATTTCAACAAAATATTGCTCACCTTCATCAAGAAGAATCAGTTCTTGTTTCACATGACTTGGTCCATCTGAGAAATGAAAATTATTATTAAAACAAGCCGAGAAAATATATCTTAGCAAATAAAACAAAATTAATAAGAAATTCTGTAAAATAGCTCAATATATTTTTATTTTCATATGAAAATAAAGAATTGGAAACTAAATATTGAAGATTTTATGAGCAGATGACTTTAATGAAAATGTTATCTTTGTATAGTTAGAGGAAAATTTGGTTATTGTTTAAACTTTACTATCTCCTTTATAATTGAATATAAATGTTTTGATGATGAAATTTTTAGTTTAGTATTAAAAGAGGCGTTTGATAGAGTTTGGCACACGGGACTGCTGTCCAAACTCTGAAAATTCCTACCACCTACATACTTCCTCATAATCCGTTCCTACCTTACTGATAGATACTTTAAAGTGAATCACAAAAACGCTTATTCATCCCTCTTTTCCCAGTCCGCTGGGGTTCCTCAAGGTAGTATCCTAGGTCCTATCCTTTATACAGTTTATACAGCTGACATCCCAACACTGTCATCACCAAGTATGGCAATGACACATGTATCTTATCAGTAAATAATGAACCATCGATTTCATCCCAAATGCTTCAATCACACATCATAAACCTTGAAGAATGGTGTCAAAACTAGATAATTCAAATAAATCCCACCAAATCACCTTTACCCTTTGTCGTAAACCTAAGACTTCCTGTCCTACAGTTTCCTTTAACAATACTCCACTGATCCCTATTGAGCAAATCCGCTACCTAGGACGCCACCTGGACAAACATCTAACTTGAAATCCACATACCAGACAGAAAAGACAAGAAACCGCTCGACGTTTCCGATTACTTCAGAACTTGCTATACAAACGCTCCAAACATCCAATTAATTACAAAAGACTCATATACATGACTATAATGAGGCCTATTTGGACTTACGGAGTTGAGCTATGGGGCTCCACTAAACCATCGAATTCCTCTCGTATCCAATCCAAAATTCTTAATGCTCCCTATTTAGTTACAAATAAAACCATCCATAATGACCTTAATGTTTCTTATATTTCAGATCTGGCCCAATCCAGATATCTATCCTTCCATAATAAACTTCAGAATCATCCCAACCCTCTCGTTTCTAACCTTGCTTCCTCTTCAATTCCTGATAACCCTCCGAGGCGTCTGAAAAGAAGATGGCCCCGTTATCTCCTAATGTAGGCATATCATTAGAGTTCTACCTTTGGGTAGTTTCTCAACAAGTGTTTTCACGTCATTATATCCATATGTTCAAATTTACTAAATGTATTTATTTAATACAGTTGTAAATATCATTAAGAAATAAAAAAAAAGTATTAAAATTCTGTTTGAAATGGAAGCCCAAAGCGTTCATTTTAGGCTTACTTATACCTCTTCTTTATTTTTGTAAAGGAAAAAATGATTCACAAGCACATAAAAGGTTATGAACTGTGTACTGTGCAGAAGCCTTAACATAAAGGCAGTTTCAAAATTAGTTCATAAAATTTTGTACAGATTTTTCACAGAAAGACGAACAATGTTTAGACTGACCTAATCAAAGGGGCTATCAACGAAAATTGTCATAGCGTTACTTGTGAGATTGCAGAGAAGTTCGGTATGAGTTGTAGCGAAGTTTATCACTCGGTTTCTCATCAGCTTAAAGAAATTCATTTGACTCAACGAGTAAGTCTCTGTGATCTAGTATTCAAATGAAATGAAGGTAACCTTTTTTAAACAGTTGATTACAGACAATGGAAAATGGGTGTTTTATAATAATGCCATGTAAAAAAGATCATTGCCAAGGAAAAGAACCATTACAAACAACATCAAAACCTGATATTCATCAAAAAAAGGTTTTGCTATCATTTTAGTGGAATGACAAGGGCATTGTGTACTTTTTGAACTTTTACTGCGCAATCTGGTGATCAATTAAGATGTTTACACAAAATAAACATAAATATAAAACGCACATATATGATTAAAATTAATATTACATCACACTCAAAAGATTAATAAAATAAATATATCTCACCTTCATCAGGAAGCAGTTCTTCTTGTTTCACTTGAGCGAGGCCATTAGCTGAAATAAGAATAATAATTAAAATAAACAAAGAAAAGAAAATATTTCACTATACACTGACAGGCAAAAAATTCCACCCACTTGATTTTTTCATCTAAAAATATTTCTGCTTTGGATTGGTCAATTGTTTTAATTGAATAAATACGTAATCTTTTTGTTTGTTTTCAATTAGGAATGTTAATATAGAGGACAATAACCCTTAATCCTTAATTCAATGAAATGATTCTAGATTCCAATGTTTACTTTCTATGGAATCAAAATCTTTAAAATTGACACAACATGATCAACCAAAAAGGGTATAAAAAAAGAAGGTAAAAATGTAAATAAATTTTAAGTTATTTATGAATTGTGGTTTCATTCAGTTTATTTTAATATTAAAAATTTGTCTGAACTTTTTTGTTCAGTTTATTTTATGTTGATAAAAAATAATACTGTCTAAACTTCAGAACACATGTAAATTAAAGTTATATAGTTTGAGCAACAAGTAGTACAATTAAATGAACAGTTGTATAATTTGTAAAATGGGGGTTGGTCCACCGTTAGGTGGACAGGGTTTATTTTATCCCTCTAGTACTAAAAATAATAATTTTTCAACACAAATCTGTAAAATTATTACACAATATTGCTCACCTTCATCTAAAAGAATCAGTTCTTGTTTCACTTCACTTAGCCCATCTGTGACACAAGATGATTATCATTAAAACAAGTCAAGAAAATATCTTTTCAAATAGAACAAATTTAATAAGAAATTCTGTAAAATATTTCTATATATTTTTTTTTATTTTTATCTAAAAATAAATTTATTCAGGACCCTATTATAATTTGTAAAATGAAACTATAAATTATAAGGATGACGAATAATCAGGATTTGTAGTATTTATATGATTTAACAGGCTTGCTATCGTTTACATTATGCAAAATTTAATAAACAGCAGAGTTGGGTAATGTTCAGTGAAAAATACAATCATAAATACAAATTTCTTAGTTTTATTTGAATATTGAATTTGTAATTGCCATGCATTTTCAAGCGAGTACAGGTACTATGAAGTACTTTGTATGAATACATCAGTACTCGTATAAAGTAATCATGATTACTCTCAGTATCTGTACTTATCGCAGATAATTACAATTTATGATTCCTTTAAAACAATAAATTGAAAATGTTTTAGTGGTATTAAACTCCATTAAATCTACATCAAAATTAGATAGAGGTTTAAATAGTCCTTATTTTTTACAAGTTTGTACAATAAATCCTCATCATATTCTCGGTTTTGGGTATGAGCAGATCATGCCTTGTCATATCCCTGAAATAATCTTAAAATTACATGATTCGCCATAATTTATGATCGGAGTATAGATATTAAGGATTACTATTATTATTACTTTTAGTATTATTATTTTGCTGTTTATTTTATTTTATTATTCCACATAGCGTGTGAATGAGCTATTCACTCTATCACTATTACTAGTGTATTATATTACAGCATATAATATTATTCTATAAAGAAATGTTTATAAAAAAAAATTATGCTCACAGAAGAGAATAGTTGTTTACAAACTATATGAATTTTAAGATTCCGCAAGTGCTTATCGATCTATTTAAATTTACTTGATTTTTTCTATATTCTGATACAAAGCTATCAGAGGCGTAGTTAAAAAAAAATAATTATAAGATCCGGTGCTTCTGTATCTATTTATTTTAACTTTTAGGTTCCTAACTCGTCACTCCCAGTATGTTGTGATCCCTAATAGCCCCCATCTGAATCTCTACCCTTGTTCAGAGGTGTCCCACAAGGCTCTTCCCTAGCCCCCACTCTTTATTTCATCTAAATAAATGAACTCCCATCCTCAATCCTGCACTGTCAATACCACTTGTATGCTGACAACGTTCAGATTTATCTCTCCTTCACTCCGACCGATTCCTCAGATGCCATTCTAAAAATCCAAGAAGATATTAATAGAATGAGCAAGTGAATGGGAAAACCTCAACAGGCTCACTCCGAACGCTTAGAAAACGAAAGCCATCTTGATCGGAATCCCCCCACACTCCTCAAATCCTTCCCGAGATCCCTCAATCTTCTCCTGAACAACTCACCTATCTTATTCCATACTACCGTTAAAAACTTAGGTGTTACTTTTGATCAAACCCTCTCCTGGAAACCGCACTATCTCCACCCTAAAACAGTTCAATCGCCTGCGTTATCTGCTTGCATATAAGTCCCGTCAATTCTCTTGTTTTCCCAAACTTTGACTATGGTTGTATGGTGTACGGTGGACTCTCAGGAGATCTCGAGGCCAAACTTAAACGCCTAATGAATTGCGCATTACGTTTTGTTTTCGGAATCTCAAGAGATATGCATATTACCCAGTATTACACCGAGTTTAAGTGGCTCTATCCATCCTATCGCCATCAGTACTTCGTAGCTACCTTTCTATACCAGATCATTAGAACTCATCGACCCTCCTATATTTTCCATAGCTTACACAATTTAAATACTCCATCCAATCCCGTCCTACTAATCTCGCACTTCCGACCTCTATCCACCTCCTCACTGAACTGCTGCATATGACAAATCATTTGCAATTCAAGCCACCTCACTCTGAAATTCCATCCCTCCTGATATTCGTCACACGCAAGTTTTCAGTTTCCTCTTTCAAACCCATCCTCTTTCAACACCTACTCCTTTCTCAATCCGCCTGATCACAACATATACCTAAAAGAGCTATCTAAGTACCCCCAGAAAATATTTCTGTTACTTTAGTTTTCTCCGTTTGCATTATCTACGCTTTATGTATGATTATTATGTATGTATATTTATGCTTTTTATGTCTTTTCTCTCTTTCCGTTTGTATTTTTACTTTTAAATAACCATATTATAAACATCTACTCTATTTGACCACGTATACATGAATTTAGCACTTAGAATTTGTTCTAAAGGGACAACAGTCTCAGAATAATAAAATATATTTTCATTTTATTTAGGTTATCTTCGATATTATGACCCATTACAATGTTAACATAAGAGTAGATTTTTAAAAAAACAATATAGATTTAGAGATTCAACACTCGTGTAATGATCTATTCATGTTATCAAATCGCTTCCATGTCAAGACCCGACATTACGTTATTGCAAGTTTAAATTTTGAAAATAAAGTATATTTTGAGATTCTATGCTCCCGTATCGATTTATTTTAAAATATTTTTTTTTTTAAGGTCACAAACCTACAACACAATATTAATGGATCTTAATAAAGAATAAATACAAAAACATCGACTGTATTTTCCAAAAACTACTCTTCCGATAAAATATCCATAGATATCAATGATAAACCACTAAGTAAATCGTTTCGGAACCTGATGACTTCAAATTTGGTTGTTTTCTTCTTCTTTATAATCCTAAAGTACATTTTATTTTCAAAATATACACTTAAGATTACATAATGTTGGACCTCAATAACCTAAATACTTTAATCTTCTATTTTTTCCGAATGCAGTTACTCTGTAAAACACCAAACGTATGATGAATATAAGTAAATCAGAAATATAGAAAGTTCTCACTTGGAAAACTGAGAACTTTTTATGAACAGAAAACATCAACTGCTGTAGTTACAGTTGTCTCTCTAGTTTCAGTTTCTTAAATTTGAATTTGAGGATTTATTATAACACAATTTTGTTAAAATAATTTAAAACAAAGTTTGTATCAAGTTATTTCTCTCACCATAATCAATCTTCAATCCCTCCTCTTCTTTGATAATGACCGTGGATTCTGCAACATATTCCAATAATTAACACTTAATATATACAAATCACATCTCAATATATAAAAAAACATATGCTCTCAGTTAAGAGGAATTATAACAAAATATAATGGGTGAATATATAAATGATATCCCGTAAGTAGCAAGCAACTGAGCAAAAATGTTTACAATAAATGATTGCAAAACTTTAATTTCTTATGTTTTTCCATTACCTGAGAAGTATTATAATAACCATAAATTCTTAAATACATTTTTATTTATAAAAAGAAAGTTAAAAATAATGACTTTTCTAATATTTATCACCTAATGTGATAACAAAACTGAATTAATATTTTTATTATAGAAATTGATTCATATTTATAAGTTAAAAAAAATCTGTAACACTACAACCTATGAGGGATCTTGGGTTCAGTCATTTATAAGGAAGTATAGCTCCAAAGCCAACCATGGTGAAGGGAGATGATTAGGGTGGAACCATGCTCAATCGCCAGGTTTCGCCTCTTAATTAATTATTTTATTTAATAGTACCCATTGTATAGAGGTTGGGTATGCCCCAGTAGGGTCTCGTGATCCCAGGATCAACAAGTAATATTTTATTAGCCGGATTTGAACCCAGGACAACTGTGAGCTTTGGAAGTCAATGTTTACCCTTTGAGCTACCCCACTCTCACTTAAAATGATGAATACTAAAAAATCACTACTTTTAATGTTTTATAAAAAAAAAATAAGCTGTGGATTTATGCAATTATGTTTATTACAATATACTAGAGCTCATAGAAAAAAATAAATCAAAGTTTCGCAATAATTTATTAGTCATTTTCATTGAAAAAAAAAATAGATGATTTGATATGACTGGTGAATCTCAACTTATTTAGTGATAAACCACAACTCGATTAACACATTAAAGGTGGGAGATCTTGACGAAAGTATGCTAATCGAGATAAATTGTAGTACTACGACTCCTGCCTTTAATGTGTTAATATGGACTTAAATCTTATTAAACAAAAACGTTTTTCTAAAAGTAGAGAACCTATCTGTAGTATATTTTCAGACTGATTAAAAAAAAAATCACGAATTCAATTTTTTTTTAAAATCAGAACTTAGCTTAGTTAATCTATTCAAAAGTCCACTTTAAATGGTTTTAACAATGACAAACTCTATTTACATTTGAAATAAATTTGATTTGGCTTGCATTGAAGCAATTGTTAATTACTTAAATTAAATATTTTTTTTAATGATGTTGAGATGGTTGACCGTGGTATAAAATGAGAAGGATTTGATCGGCGGGGTATGGTTAATCTGACCCCGATCAACTCCTTCTCATATTATATCACGATCAACCATATCTACATCATTATGAATGCATTACCACGGGATCAACAACAAGATACAAACCCACAATCCATACGTCGCTGTTCCAGACTCAATCAAGATCAAACAATCCACAACAACATTGAACGCACCCACCGATCAACTCCTCTAAATATTTTTTTTAAGTTATTAATTTCAATTCATCAAAAAACGTGACACTTTAAAAAAAAAAACTCAAAACTTAAATTTTTTACTTTTATTTAGAAAATTTGACCATAGTTTATGAAACTTTTCTTGTAACTCTTGAGATGTGTTATCACCTCTTTAAATATTTTCCTCTACTTACAGGGCACCATATTGTAATACATTATATATATATATATATATATATATATATATATATATATATATATAAAAATATAATAAATAAAAATCATGTGATCATTTATTGTACGACTGCAGACCTACTGAAAGATTTATAATATTAACAGTTCTCACCTCCATCTGAGACAAGTTCCTCTTGTTTCCCATGGACAAAGCCGCCTATAAACAAGAAAATTTATAATAAGCTAATAAAATGAAATATCACATCGTTAATAAAAAAATAATCAGGAATAATAAATCTTTAATCACTACACATTTTGCATTGGTTAAGCCATTATAAATACACCTTATTAGGTTTCCATGAAACAATTCCATTCATCATAAGATAAACTTCCGTGACTTTCTTTACGGGGTCCATCCCTCCTCCCCTCCAATCAGAATGAAAAGTCTTCATTTCAACCGTAATTTAAAATCATGGTCTTGATTAGAATTAATCACATCACTTCTTTCGACTGATGGTCTATGTTGAGGGATAAACAATTCCCAACGGGTCCTTTTCAGTTGAGGTTGGTGCCTTACCAGAAGATTTGGTCACTTAAAGTATGTCTACTATCAGACATTCTTAAGATTCCATTAATAGCGTGATCATGGCACCTTGTGTCACTGATGAACAATGGGGTGATTTTTGTATAGTAGTACCCAAACCATGATCACCAGATCGGACAAAGGTCATATTTTTCCATTTTTTGTCAAGAAAACAGATGAAATATAATTTGATAGTTTTATTAATTTTATGTACTTTAGAAAATTAAATTTAGTTTTAAAATGAATTAAATTGTTGACTTTATTTATTTGTTTTTGAACACTTACTGATAGATTTACAAATTTAATTTATCAGAATGGACACTTCTCTAACTTCAACCCAGCTCTCAAATGAATTTCCAATTCTAAAACTCAATTAGGAGGGGTAATAAAGGTACTAAAAACCTTAAACACACAAAAAAATTATGGAATGGAGAAAAAACAAAGAAATCCTCAAAAAAAGGCACTTCTCAAACTCCAAATCAACTCAAACATATTTCCAATTCTGTAACACAATTAAGAGCACAAAAAGTTCTCATAAAAATACCTATTTAAAGACATTTTAGAATAATATAAAAAACAAAAGTAAAAACAATTCAGTTTAATTAAATTGAAAACTATTTATGAAGATTTTTAAAAGTTATAGAAACATTATTGTTCAAAGGTGATTAGTAATTTTATTAATGTTTCACAATAAAACCTATAATTTTTATTTTAATGTAAATATGATTAACCTAATATATTGTTCTTAAACTATAAAAATAAATTGTGGTACTAGTAGACACATGTCAAGTCTGGTTGATAGATCAAAATCGCAACGACCATACTGAACATGGAATTCTGACATATTGACAACTATGTAGGCTTACTAGACTAGTTCAAATGATAAACTAACTACAAATCTTCAACAGTTGAGGTTGGGGCCATAATAAAAGATCATTTGCCACAGTATATTTACGAAAATACATAGCTACTTTTGGAACTTATGTACAGTGCAAACAATGTTATCTTGATACATCTGTCAACCAGGTATAACAATTAAGAATCAGTTCCTAGATTTCGGTCACTATTTTACAAGTGTTGCTCCACTTTCATGGATGGACAAAAGATCTGATAATCACACTATAAGTGGAATTCTGAAATTGTCAACTTGTTCATGAGCATAACCTCCCTTTATTTATATTATGATTTAAGATTTCTACAAACTGATTCATGATGATGATTAAAAAGATGCGATAATCACACTATAAATCGAATTCTGAGAATGATAAGGTATTGACAACTTCTTCATGGGCATAACTTCCCTTTATTTAGAAGATGATTTAAGATTTCTATACAAACTCACAAAAGGCGATTACACTACTGCTTTCAATTTCTACCCACTAACAAAAGGATAAACAATCTCTCAATGAGTGTTTTACATTCTCAGAATTCCATTTATTCACTGATTATAAGTTTAGTAGCCATCATTTAAAAATAAAACATAAGATATAAACTTTGTAATGTTTAAAAGGTTTTAAAATGAATAACTTACATGAAAGATTAGTTTCATCAGCCATTTATTTTGGAAAAATAAGAAGAATCTGAAAAAAACAAAAATACATGACAATTTTATACATTTAAGGGATAGCACTATTATATGACTGGGAAATTAATTATATAAGATACAACAAAGATTCCACAGGCCTCATACAACAGTATGCTGCTATTTGAAATAAATTGACTAAATTTTTATAGATATTATTGAATAAATCAATCAGTTTGAATGCTCAGAACACACCCTTTATTAAGTATGTTTTTAGATGTCTATCAACGCCAAAGGCTACTAATACAAATAACTGTAAAGATTAAAATTAATTATACTGAAAAAATGGGAGTAGTTTGTTTTACACATCCTAAAAACAAACACAACGATTGAATAACAACCTCTAATGGACTTCAAAACCACTAAACTCGAAGTGATGATCGAAGGGATGGACCGTTCCTTGAAGGCGGAACGAGGAACCGTTCCAGTTACATTTAATCGTTCCAGTTGGGGAACGATTAGGAACGTTACGCTGGCTGTTTTTCGGATCCATGGAACGAAACGTTTACGATTGTTCCCAAACTGGAACGTATTGTTATTTATTTCAAATACGTTATTAATTTCCTTATGATCATTATTTAGGAACCGAATATTTCAACTCGCTCCAGATTCTTCCTCGTTTGCATTGGGCAAGTTCCTGAACTCAGCAATAATTTCATTTAAGGATAATGTAATCAGGAAAAAAAAATCATTAAGATCTAAACTTGTGCAAGGTCATTAATTAACGTTACAGGTAATTCAATACAAATGTTTGGGTCATATAGTAATTTTATTATCGATATTTTTTTCATTATCGATAGAGGAACATTTAATATCTATATTTTATGGTGAAATATTGGGTGGTTGACAGGAGAAAGGAACCACGAATTAGAGGCCAAATAATCATAAAAAAACAAAACAACAACAACGTCAGTTATCCCTTAACGTATCATAGAACAATTTTAGTCGATCCAATTTCTGAAAACATGTACTCCCTACTTTAGACGTCAGGCTCTCATGATGTTCCGACCAATCACTTTAAATGAGTTGATGATGTACAAGCCTCTACTTATATATTTTTCCTATAATCAATATGTATATAACCGCTTATAAATCACATTGAAGAATATTTAAATTTTTATATTATGATGTTCTATAAGATTTAGCCGTTTATATCCTCTGAAGGTTCATTATTGAAAATAATACCTATACACCTGTACCACAACAACTCATGAAAGGGTTTAGGGTTCAGTACTTTGTTAGGAAGTAATGTTTCAAGGCCAACGTTTGTGGAAGGTGATCGGATCAGGATCACACTTAACCACTAGGTATTCCCCCTTAATTAATTATTTAATTGAGAGTGTCCACTTTATAAAGTGGCTAACGTAAATTCTCGGAATTTTCAATCTGGAGCGATCTCCATTGATGCCGACGCAAGCTGTGTCTATTTAATTAGGTACTAAAAGATCATAAATACCAATTTGCTTTCCACTTGATTCATAAAATAATTTGAACACAAAATCGAAAAAAAAGGGTGATCTACAAAATATTGGACCGTTTGGCCTATATAACCTCGTTATTTTGGCATGCTGGGAGTGGCGGTCACACCATACGGCCCAATATTTACGTGGTCAAATTATCTAACGACTCAAGTGGAAAGCAAATGGTCGTTCATGAATTTTGAGTGCTTAGTTAAATAGAAACATTTTGCTAATTCCCAGATTGAAAACGCAACAATTCTGAGAATTTTAAATAAAAAAAGTCGTTGATTACGATGAGATGAAGCTGAGACGAAGTTTTGGGAGGATGTTAATAATTTGATGAAAAGGGGTCTTTACTACGGACTACAATGTCAAACAAAGAAATATTACATTATACCTGTTTATAAAAAGAATAAATCTATATATCTGTCGGTATTAATATATCATTATAGCATTGATATTAATGATATCTGAATACGTCACCTGATGATTACAGTGTTTGCGATAAGCATTGATCGACATATTAATGGCGAATGTTTCATTTTTACTTAGGGGATTTCATTCTAGTGGAGACCGAACATTTCTACAGCCATGCTTAGCGAATGTATTATTGAGAAATCTCTTCTCCAAATATCTCTGCCATCGAAATGGTTCGGACTGTTTCCCTTTAGCTTCAACAATAATGGATCCCTTCGAGTGTCTTTGCCACATTCGGTTTTATCTTCCTTAATTATAGTTCCAGTTTTTATAGGTACAATAGGTTTCTATTCATTGTTAATAGAAAAATCCAGGTTGTCTGAATTTTTAAGTTTCACTTGGTATTTCATTCATAATTTGTACCCAGTTGTGTCCACTTGTGAACTATTCATAAAATTGGAACAGGTCAACCAATACATTGAAAAATTGCAGTTGGTTTGGAGAGTTATATTTCCAGTTCGCTGTTCTATATACCATTATACCAAAATTTATCTTCTTACTACCATTATTTCATTCTCCACAACTTACATTCTTTATTTTTTTTATTATTTGAATTCATTTAACTTGAGATTATATATATTTTTTGTTCTTTCTTATGAGAACTCTTGTCTCGTTCCAATTCTGGTGGGTAGGTTCTGCGGCTTTGTTGACATAGTGACATCACTGTTTAAGTTGTGTAACGAAGAACTCTCACTGTTTTCTGCATCAACAACCACAAAAAGAGATCGAAAGAGGTTGGAAAGATTGGTATGGGCTCATGACCAGCTATGTGATTGCGCTCGAATAATTTTAGACAGCCACAGCTTTCAAATATTGCTTATCTTAAGTGTCTGCTTTTTTGTTTGTGTCTTAGATTGTTATAGTATTATCCTTGATATGTCCACCAAATACAGAAGCATAATTCTTGTTCTAGCTGATATTGCCGTAATGTGTATTTATATAAACATAATTTGGAGAATCATCGATACTAGCGAAAGGTGCCGAAGTGAGGTAATTATAAGATAGTTTCGTGGTTATTATGCTTGATTATTATGCTAAGGTAGTATTTGATTTATTACAAATATCGAAAACACTTACGATTATTTTATCATATTTATGAATGTCCACATCAGATGTGGACATGACATGTTAATGTTGAATGACTATACTTCTTCGTCTTCCTATCATTCGAAGCCTCTTGTCCCGCCAATAGATGTTTAAGATCCTATAACACCCATGTAACCTCGCACCAGCTGACAGCATTTCTTCTAACCCAAGGTCAATAAGACTACCAGGTTCGCTCACTCAGAAATGCGTGGTGGGGGAACTTGAAACGTGACGTAAGGAATAGACTGCGAGACCTACCTATTACTCTTTCAAGCCTATCAATGAAGACTTATTTCAACATTATTGTGCTTTTTTGTTTGTTTTCTAGTTTAATTTATTGAGAAGAATACTTTTCTGTTTTTTTGACGTTTGATTGAAGATAATTTCAAGCAGATAAATAAATAAATACTATCAATCTAGAATAAAATGCTATGAAAATTACAGGCCAGACCTGAAACGAAATTGATATTAAGGTTATTTTTAAATTCTTTATTTCAAAACCTTTGTAAATAATATACAAATATATTACATAAATAGAAAAAATTAAGATTTAGATATATTTAGAGAACATTTTAGCATAATGTTTGTAGATCTCCTGGGCATTTCTTTTAATATTATAAAGATATTATGATAATATTATAAGGGTGAAGATCTTTGTCAGGATTTGCAGTCAAAATTTCTTTAAATAAATAAATTTAATTAAAAAAATAAACAAATTTTACTGCAAATCCTGATAATTTATTTTCACCTTATAACAGTCAACTACTTATCCGTCTCTAAAATAATATTATAACGAGTATTTATTTTTTATTTTTAATAACATGTTACAGTGAATTTGTTTGTTCTTATTAGTATTTCTTGTATTTCTCATAATAACATAATTATTAATAGAATCCCATAGAATGCCAGGTACAAAATGCGCAATTGCATCTTGCAACAATAATCTAATTGACACAAAGAAGATAGGAAAGAAAATTAAATTTCATACTTTTCCAAAGGACGCTCGAAGAAAAGATTGGATTTTAAAATGTAAATGTAAACATTTTGTAAAAAAAACAAATATTGTAAAATAATTTACTATATTTTCCTTAGGAAACAAAATGTACAAATTAATGACGAAAGCCTTTCTTTCAGCAAAGGGTATTTACAACAATTAAGAAAACATAAAATCAAAGCCAAAAAACTTGAGAAAAATCACTACATAGGATTACTTATGATATAAAAATGTAATATTTACAAAAATTCACGGGAAAAAAACGCTTCTTTAATGTTAGATTAAATACTTTTTCTTTTTTTTTTTCAATATTTCTATTATTTTATATTATGCTCTGTATTTATTTGAAATATTTAAAAAGTAGTATTGTGGTACTTTGCAAAAAATCATACATAAACTTGTTAAATTACACTTTATTTGCTTCAGAATAAACCAAATATCAAATCAACCTTTCTTTCACCTTTCAAATTTACTAAAACTAATAAATTAATAAGTTCTTTGGTAACACACTATTGATTTAATGTATGAAAGTAAATAATAATCTTTAAATGTCCAGAAACAAAGGCCGGAGGGGTAAAATCAGTCTTTTGGCTACGTCAGAGCTCAATTCCTCTCCACCATTTTCCCTCTGAGTGAGCGAACCTGGTAGTTTTACTGACCTTGCTTCTAACCAATTCTTATCCTTTCAAAAGCCTCTATTACAGCACTTTTCGATATTTCGGTGAGTCTTCTTTCTTTCACTCTTGCTTCGTACATAATTTGTATATGTTTATGTAAGAATATATTAAATTAGAAGTGCCTACACAATGGAAGAGGGCTTTCATACAACTTGGACTCTCTGGGAAGTGTGAATTACCCTTTTGTCTTAAGAGTGTGTTGTGTGTAATAAACACTGAGCTCTGGATTGCTCCATATGCAGCTTGAGAAGACCTGAAACGCTTGCTCATATCCTTGTTGAATGTCCCATGTACAAGTCTGCCTGGATTGGTTTTCTTCAGGACATTAATCAGGACTTATTTTCATCATCTAATTAGGATATAATATTCTAACTCTTTCTTCGGTTTATTAGAGAGGCTCTCAAAATTAGGTCCTTTATTTTGCATGAATAGGGCAGTTTTAGCCTATCATGAGTGTGAATTTGCTTGGACGAATTCCCTATTAGCTTCTGGGCTAGGGACCGTCTTGAAATCTGATTATATTATTTATCATGCCAGTAATGTAAACATATTATTATCTATTATCATTATGTTATTAAAGTTTTATTTTCAATTTTGCCTGTATCTTACTTATTACTTTAATATTTAGTATATTTTTAATGAATAATGTTAGCAATGAATTGGTATTAAAATAGCCAGCCAGACCTCCATTAGATTGTTCTATACAAAATACAAAATATTATTTATATATCTATCTAATACAAAAAAATATATAATACATTAGAGGGCTATGAAAAACAATAGTAATTAATTGTTATAAATAATGTTTCATAACTTCTATAATTTTTAGTTTCACTTTCCTTTGTCTGAAAATAATTATTTCTACTAAGAAAAGGGTTGTAAGTAGAAGTTGTGTAATACGCGCACCACATCTGATTTTTAGAGTTAATACTTCTTTAGGCGCATTTTGCACTTTTTTGTGGAGAGTGAATTAGATTCATCCGTCAGATTTCCGAAGTGTTAACGCTCGAGTAAAGTCGACTAACAGAAACGTTTCTACATATGGATTAAAATATCTCAGAAACTAAAAATCGGCATTCTGTAAGCGAGGAGATTGTTCCGCATTTCATCCTCTCTATTATAGGCTATAATTCAAAATTTTATCTTAACGTGAAGACGTGTTAGAGTGGCTAAAAGGAAAAAAATAGTGTAGAAAACGAAATGATAACTGATTTAGTTGAACATATTGATTAAAATATTTCAGATATTAAAAATCAGACTTGTATACTATAAGCGATGGAAATATTCAGCATTTCATCTGCTTTCTAATGAGGTATTATTTATAATTTGTATTTCATATCTCGCCTTGTTGATGTTTTAACTTCTATCGCATAGTCTAAAGCACACACCTTAGTTTTTTTTATTCTTGGCTACGTGAAATTTTTTATTCCATAGAAAGATTTTATCCATCCCTCTACTTATCAATTTACCTCTCGGAAGATTATCATACTTCTTCCTATATTTATATTTTTCTTAGAGGACTTATATCCCATACCTTATTTTTCATTTCTTATACTCATTACCTACCAGTAAGGCATTATGATAATTGTGTCAATACCATCTGCTGATTACAGTGTTTAGGATGAGCCTTTTTGTATTAGGTCGAAATTTCATTTTCCACTTTTATAACATCAGTTGAGAGTGTACATTTATTTAATAAATGCCTAGCGATTGTATTATCGAAAAAGCTCTTCTTAAAATAGTCGGTATTTCGAAACGGTTTGGTTTGTTCCCCTTTACCATCAACATAGATGAATCCATTCAAGTATCTTGGCAACAAATAGTTTCGTTGTTAATAATTAATCTTGCTGGTATTGTTTTTCTTATTAATGAAATAGGAAATAATGGTTTGGTTAACGCCACAGCGTTAATTCAATTTATTTTACACTTAACTAGTTTGATTAATTGTTGATTTGTTTTATTTTAGCAAAGTGAAATCAATTAATAATATGTATATTTATGTATAAGATATGTGCACATTAAGTATTATAGGCCCATAGCTTATATTGTTTATATTAAATAAATCAATAGTTTATACTTGGACTACTTTGTTATGGATTGTAGTAGCACTAGCTATAAACAAGTGCTAGGTTCAAGTCATAAGGCGGTAGAATTGACAATAGACAGTCTGACTGCCCGCCACTGAGCTGAGTACTGCCAACTTCAACACTGCCCACTGCAGTTCTACTCTGAAGAGACGTACTTCTCTCGTCGTGCTCGCCGCTGCCCATTTGCAGTTCGTTTTGAGCACGCTCATTGAAGAGTTACAATTGGTTTCTGCAGAGAGACAGAGGTTTACGAACGTCCTGCTTCGTCCACGTAACGTTGTACAATCTAATTATTTGTTTTATATAAATATATATATATATATATATATATATATATATATATATATATATATATATATATATAAATTTCATATTAGGACTTTAGAGAAGTTGTTTTTTTTTTTGTTTTTTTTTATTATAATTTGGACCATAGAAATAGTGTTTAAATGTGATCAAGCATGAAAATGTTTCATTAATATTGTCACAATTGTTTGTTCAGCTGGTCTTTATTTTATGCTAGAAGTTTGTTATTTTTTAAGGGGACCCTACACGGTAATTCATGAATGAACGTCACAAGAAGTTCCAAGATTGCCCGCTATCGCTTTGATCAGGAAGACCCTTACACGTTCAATCATTACTGATCATTACTTATGTGAAGTTTCCACTTTTTTTTCTCTCCAATTTATTGTCTACTTGACTTTTTAAAGAAAAAATAGTTGAAAATGGTTAATAATAACATAGACTAGGGATATAAACAACTATTTACTTTTATCAAATTATTTACTTAATAACGAGACTTAGGTAAACTAACCTATCTAGTAGTAAGGTTAGTCTAATAGAAAATCGTTTTGACAAAAGTTAGTAAAATATAAGTCTACTACTTACACAAATTAAGGAAAGGTATTGCGAAAATAATAAATTTGTTGAGGAAAATGAGAAAAGAACTGATAAATATACACAACGTTAAAGTTTTTTTTTTCCTAAAGTAAATTGTGAAGTTTCCTCATTTTTTTTTTAATTTGTTGCCCACTTGACTATTTAAAAGAAATAGTTGAAGATGGTTTAAAATTATAAACAAGGGATATGAAAAATTATTTAACTATTTACATATAATGAAAATCAGAAATTTATAATGGTTGTGAGGCCTAGGTAACCTAACCTATCCAGTAGTATGGTTAGTCTCCCCACTACTTTTACCTCAGTCCCCCCTCCACTTCTCGTGAATGAACCTTTGATTTCCGGATGTTCGGAAATCCGCAGCGCACCACCATCAGTACTT
The DNA here is from genome assembly GCA_928085145.1 of Nezara viridula. NCBI lineage: Eukaryota > Metazoa > Arthropoda > Insecta > Hemiptera > Pentatomidae > Nezara > Nezara viridula. The sequence goes on along the minus strand of OV725079.1, from coordinate 175,237,307 downwards.
CATTCACTACCTTACACTACAATTCGGAACGTCATTAGTGCGGTCCGATTGACCGTGTAGGGTCCCCTTAAGATAGAGCCCAATGGCGAAAAGTTATTGAGGAGTCCAAGACCCACCAGCAGTTGTAGCTCCACATAAGTATTCAACAAATCATTTCCTTGAATTTTCCACTTTTCGGAAAATCGATACATTGCTTACATAAAACTTTTTGTATCTCTTTAGACCTGTTATTACTATTACTGCTACTAAACATTTCCCTCTACTTACATGACACTGTTTAATCCTTCGTAAAATCCTCAATGTTACTTACAGCGTCAAAAATAAAATCATCTATAATAACATTAATAATTTTCAATATGTTTTCATACTGGCCTGATCCATATACCTATCCTTCCATACAAAACTTCAAAACCATCAGAACACTCTCTCTTATAATGTTGATTGCTCTTTCATCTCGAATCCGAAACGAAGATGGCCTATTGATATCATCATGTGGATATTCTATCAGAGTGCTATCAATATATAATTTCTCTATAAGTCATTTCATGTCATTTATCTCTGTTGAATTTACTAGATGCATTTATGATTTGAATTACATTGCAGCTATAATTTTACTGATTTTTTTTCCATCAATGTACTCCATTCTGTCGAAAAAAAATTGTAAAATGGCCATCTCACTCCTGAAGTTGTGCAACGAGGAACTGTTATTTCGTTCATCAATGACAGCAACTTCGGCAAAGACGTTGGAAATATTGACCTGGGCACACGACCAGCTATGCGACTGTATTTCAATCATATCAGATATTCACAGTTTTCAAATATTTATTATTATAACAGCGAACTACAAAGGCTGTCAGATCTACAAGAATATTAAATCAAGATATCAAAAATCCCGGACCCAAGAAGAAGCAGAGGCATCAAGAAGAGAACCTAACGCATCAAGAAGAGGACCTTAAAAAAAAATTGACCCAACGGTGTCTTTTGCACACTTATTAGGAGGTAAGAATGATGTTACTTATTGTGAGACCCTGCCGCAACAACAACACATACCTCAAAATTCTCAACCCCACCCTCAACATCCTAATCAAACTTCACCTAATCAACAGTTTTATCAACACCAAATTCCCCGCATTCCTCCTCCCTCAAATACCACAGATCTCACCAGTTTACTTACATCTTTCCTCTCCGAATTCAGATCCCTTGTTACTCCTTTGATATCTCTTCTCACCAATCTTGTATCACATTTTATCCCTCCCGCGAAAAATCCTTAAATGACTTCCAAAAAACCTTTATCCATTCTCCTTTGGAATGCGAATGGTGTTAGGAATCACACAAACGAACTAACTACATTATTACTTGACAAAAATATTGACGTGGCACTAATTACTGAAACTCGACTAACCACTAAACAGTACTTCAAAATACCACAATACCTGACATATCGTACTGACCACCCTGACGGAAAAGCACATGCCGGTACTGCTGTCATTGTACACCAATCCCTCTCCCATCACCTACTCCCGTTACCTACACATGATTTCCTACAGTCCACCGCTATCGTGATAAAAACCTTTTCCTTTCCGGTTACCCTTGCATCAGCGTATTGCCCTCCTAACCGATCCATATCCAATGCCCAATTCCGTTCTCTCCTCGACTCCTTAGGACATCACTTCATCTTGGGTGCAGACCTAAATGCCAAACATCAACAATGGGGTTCCAGAACCACGAATACTCGTGGCCGAACCCTGCTGTCTGCACTCAATTCCCAACATTTTCACCTCCTTTCCCCCAACTCTCCTACCTACTGGCCTACAGATCCCAACCGTAATCCTGATCTTCTTGATTTCTTTATCCACAGCGGCTTAAGTCCCCTCAATTGTTCCATTACACGTCTAAATGAACTTTCCTCTGACCATAGTCCTCTAATCCTTAATGTTTCACTTGAACCCGTTCCCAAACCTTCTCCACCGTCATTTATTAGGGGCCCATTAACTGGGACCTTTTCCGCCAAATCATCTCCGATAAAATTGATCTTAACATATCCCTCAAAACTCCCGATGACCTTGATAGTGCCGTAAATTCCTTTACTACCACAATCCAACAAGCCGCCTGGACTGCTTCCTTCCCAAAAGACTCCTCCAGAATTCCTAAAAAGACCATTCTACCCCAACACCTCCTTGACCTAATCCAAACCAAACGCCGTGCCAGATTATTGTGGCAACGTACCCGACATCCTACCGACCGCTGCTCCTATAATTATTACTGCAAAAAATTAAAACTGGAATTAGCCACCTTCAGATCACATTCCTTCAACTCCTACCTATCCTCCCTTTCTTCTCGCGACAATTCCCTTTGGAAAACCACTACCAAAATCTTAAATCCTCACCGCATTTCCCATCCCCTCCGACGAGATGATGGCTCCTGGGCAGCATCTGACGAAGATAAGGCTGAGGAGTTCGCCATTCACCTATCCAATACATTTATTTCACATCCGGAATCCCATCCTGCCCACACCGTAACAGTAGAAGAACTCCTTACATCACCAATCCCACTTTCCTTGCCCCCAAAAGCTATTCATCCTTCCGAAGTGAAATTTCAATTAAAAAAATTAATCCCCCGTAAAGCTCCTGGACATGATCTCCTTACCCCTCAAATCCTTCGACAACTTCCATCCAAAGCAGTCATATTCCTTACATATATCTACAATTGTATCCTACGCACCACCCACTTTCCTCTGCTATGGAAACACTCCACTATTATCCTTTTCCAAAAACCAGGCAAACCTCCCAATATCTCAACATCCTATAGACCAATTAGCCTACTCCCAATCCTTTCAAAAATTTTTGAAAAGATCCTTTTGAAACGAATCCTACCCATTATAGAATCCCAAAATATTCCTTCCCATCAGTTTGGTTTTCGCTCCCAACATTCTACTGTTCAACAAGGACTCCGAGTTGTTGATCATATTTCCTCAGCCCTAGAAAACAAGGAATACTGTTCGGGTGCATTTCTGGACATTGCACAGGCATTTGACCGGGTATGGCACTCCGGACTGCTCTTCAAGCTTAAAATCCATTTACCTCAGTCCTTGTACCTAGTCCTCCGATCCTACCTCTCTGACCGCTCCTTCCGAGTTCGCTGTGGAACAGAATTTTCCAATATCTACTCCGTTAAAGCCGGTGTTCCCCAAGGCAGCGTCTTGGGTCCCGTGCTTTACATCCTCTTTACTGCTGACATCCCTGTTCATCCCGATACTTTTCTTGCAACATTCGCTGACGACACCGCAATCTTATCATCCAACTCTGATCCCAACATAGCATCCTTAAATCTCCAAAACCACCTCACCTTGATTGAGCACTGGTGTAATAACTGGCGCATTAAAGTTAATGAATCTAAATGCCAACATATTACCTTTACACTCCGACGCAGTTCCTGTCCACCAGTACACTTTAATTCCATCCAGCTTCCTTACTCAGACACAGTCCGGTATCTTGGCTTTCATTTAGACCGAAGACTAACGTGGAACCCACATACTAGACTCAAAAGACAAGAACTCAACCGACGATACGGCCAGCTATACAGACTACTAAACAGAAAATCCAAACTTTCTATTGAAAACAAATTACATATCTACAAGACAATACTGAAACCTATATGGACATACGGACTTGAACTGTGGGGGACAGCAAAAGCTTCTAACATCAAACGTATTCAATCCTTTCAATCTAAAGTCCTTCGAACAATAGTTGATGCTCCGTTCTATGTAAATAACAAAATCCTACACCATGACCTTAATATCCCATTTGTCCTAGACCTTATTCCAGAAAAATTCTCCAAATTTCACCAAAACCTTACCTATCATCCAAATCCCCTTGCACAATCTCTATCCAGCACCACCCATCCTTACAATCCTCCTCGAAGGTTGAAGCGGCAGTGGCCCAGAGACCTTTTGTAAATAAGCATCTATTGGAGTTTTGGCAATGGCCAGATCCTCCACTCAAGCCCGAGTGTGTATGATTAGGTTAGTTCTTTTGTTTATATACATTTATTTTATTTTATTGTATTTATTTTTATTTTATTTTATTGTATTTATTATTATTAAGTTTCTGTATTATTTTTTTTTTTTTTTATTGTAAATAGAGTGTGAGTGTGCTTTCTCTGATCACTATTATAAATGTCCTTGATGTGACAGAATGTAATATTTCTAAATAAACAAATATATAATTATGAATTAAGGTTTTTTTTATAAATGTTTTAATTAGTTATAATATTATCTTTTTAATAATTGATGAGCCAACGAAAATATCTGCAATTATGGCTTGCGTTTGTTGGTTTTCGTATTATTCAATCATTACATGAAAAACGGTGTATGTTTCTGAGAAGTGCAAAACTGAGGTAACTATATTTTATAAAATAATTAGTTTTTTTAAACGTGAAAAATTCTGGTGCTACATTTTATTTTTATATATTCCCAATATTCTATACAATATAATACTATATTTTACTGAACACCCCAACCAACTTCTCTTCGAATTAAAATAAATTAGCGTCGCAGTGGTTGTAAATAGCGTCTAAGTAAACATATACTTTTGCAATAATGCGGCTCCTTTTTGTTTAAATTTAAATAATCAAAATATGATATAAAGAAAATATGATACCTTAAAAATAATTAGCAAGGGTGAAAATAGGGAAATAAAAATTAAATTAATATCCCAATGGACGGGCGTATATTCCCACTTCGCTGTTTTTCCTTTTAAATTACCTTGATTAAATTATTTTTAAAACTAAAAAAAAAACACATGATTCTTTAACAGTATATTACAACTTTTGAGAGAAAAAAACAACTTATTCCAAGGAGAAAGATTCACTCGAATGGAAGTGTTAAAACCATACAAAACTTCACACAAATATCCTTACGTCGTGCTAAAGCTCAATACTTTCACAACGCGTTATCCCAAGCACATAACTCTGAATAGAAATGAACAATTCTCACGTATCTGCCTGTCGTTAGCTCCTAAAGCTATTCAGTTGATGCGTTTTGCATTTTCATCTGACCTCTCGCTTTTTTCATAGCTTAACTCTGCTTTGATCCAGAGAGATATTTATCCTACTGAACTATTCTTTACCGTCCTTAAATCCAAAACCAACGAGTTGATATTTTATCCTGACTAAATACAAATTAAAATCAACAAACTATTCCTTCCAGTCTTGCTTCCTTCACTTTTACACAACTTCTCTCCAAAATTCCACTTTTTCCAAAGCCTAAAAAAACATCCGGCCGCTACATAAAGTTTCTGCTCCTTCATCAGTTTCCGTCTTCAGACCCATTTCCATTTATTCGCATTTATCTGAGTCATTGGAGAGATTTCCCAATTTGTTCACTCCCAGCTGAATAACTTTCTCAAGTAAAACCGTCTCCTCAATTATTTATAATCCGTTCTTAATATCCCACCAAATCTGTCTTGGTAATACCTCCGTCGAGGTGATGGCTCCTGGGCGGCGTCTGATGAAGTCAAAGCTGAGGAATTCGCCAAACAATGTACCTCTCCTGTACATTCACTCCTCATCCGGAATCCCATCCAACCCACACTGTAAAAGTAGAAGAATTCCTCTCGTTACCCATCTCACTCTGTTTACCACCAAAACCTTCTGAGGTCAAACATCATTAACAAAAACTATCTCTCCGTAACTCTCCTGGATTTCGATCTTCTAATCCCGGAGATCCTTCGGCAACTTCCATCCAAAACAATCATATTCCTCACATATATATACAATTATATCCTACGAACTGCCCACTTTCCTCTCTTATAGAAACACTCTGTCATCATCCTTTTTCTGAAACCAGGTAAACCTTCCAATAGCACAACATCCTATAGACCACTAAACCTACTTCAACAATCATCCACCATCCTTTCAACAATCTTTGAAAAGATTCTACTGAAACGATTCGGATTTCTTTCCCAACATTGCAGTGCCCAACAAGGACTCCGTGTTGTTGACCATATATCCTCAGCCCTACAAAGCAAGTAATATTGCTCAGGTACATTTCTGGACATTGTGAAAGCTTTTGATCAAGTCTGGCACACCAGGTTGCTTTTCAAACTTCAAACCTATCTACCTCAGTCCTTATATCTAGTATTCCGATCCTACCTCTCTGATCGCCCTTTTCAAGTCCGCTGTTGTACTGAATATTCCACCTGTTATTGAATTGAGGTGGGAGTTCCTCAAGGCGTCTTGGGTCCTATGCTTCACATTCTCTTTGCCGCTAATATTCCTACTCATCCCGAAACCCTCCTGGCAACATTCGCTGATGAAACAGCCATCTTATTGTCCAATTCAGATCCCGAAACAGCATCCTTTAACTTACGAAATCACTGTAAATGAATCAAAATCCAAACATATCACCTTCATCATTCGGCGCAAGTCCTGTCCACCAGTTTATTTCAAATACATACCATTTTCTCCCTCCTACACAGTTCGGTATCTTGTCTTCTAGACAAAAGACTAACGTGGAACCCACATGCCAGACTTAACCAACAGCTTTACCAACGATATGGCCAACTATATAGACTACTCAATAGAAAATTTCAACTTTCAGTTGAGAACAAACTACTAATCTACAAGACAATTCTGAAACCTATCTGAACCTGTGGACTCGAACTGTGGGAGACAGCAAAACTTTTCAACACCAAATGCGTTCAATACTTCCAGTCCAAAGTTCTTGGAACAATAGTCGATGCTCCCTTTTATGTAACCAATAAAACCCTAAATAATGACCTTAATATCCCATTTGTACTTGACCTAACCCCAGACAAATTTTCCAAATTTCACCAGAACCTCACTCATCATCCAAATCCTGTAGCACAACCTCTATCTGGCTCCAGTCATACCTATAATCCTCCTCGGGGGTTAAACGGCAGTAGGCTCGCGACCTTTTGTAAATATGGTTATATTGGAGTACTGGTACTGGTCAGATTCTTCACTCAAATCCTAAGCGTCTGTTGCTTCAGTCATTCTCCACTGGCTTCTCCAGTGACGCAGCTGGGAGAGAAGCACTGAGATCTCCTGAAGTCCTGCTTTGGCTTCCACATTTGGCGGAAAAAGCTTGATTCAGAGTCCTCTGGGCTAATGTAAATATTGTACATAGGTGTGAATGTGTTTTATTTATTTTATTACCATTCTGATTTAATCTGTTATTTTATTTATCTTGTATATTACTTTATTTTTTCTTACTTTGGTTTTTTTTATATTTATTTTCCTTTCTTATGTACATGTGTGAATGAGTACTGTAGCTTTAGTATCAATGCCCTTCAGTGTGGCAGACAGAATACAACCATTAAAAATTAAAAAATATCCGCGTTGATGATAAAGAGGAACCATTCGAACCATTTCGATACATTTAATCCAAATACATTTAATGTCATTCTTATTTTTTTATTTAGGACTACTTAAAAACAGGCAATGGCACAAACCGGACCAAAGGGGTGCCCATTCCCCCTAAATTCGATGTAGCATGAATCTCACTCCCTTCCTCTCAAGATATTTTATTGATCTCCTCTTCTTAAAAACAGTACAAGCTAAAGTCGAGTTTTAAAAATCATAGGTCATATACAATTACACTTTCAGTGCTCTATTCTATGCTTTCCTTGTATTTCCTGCTTTGAAACTTTCCATTTCCAAAATTCATAATCCCGTCGAAATGTGCCCCCCTCCCAAAAATATTGATTTCATTTTAGTAAACTTTGCAATGGCTAATACCAGTTTAGTAACTAATAGTCGTACAATCCATAATCAACGGATTGTACGACTATAATCAACGGATCATACAACATTTACACTCGGATATTAATAACATTTTATTTTATTAAACACCGAGGTGGGAAACAATTTAAAGTGGTTTCGTTTTGTTTAAAATCGATTGAATAGTTGGGTGAGACAACACACGACATATTTCATAAAGTACTGACGTACACAAATATATATTATTTTCCATTTCATTTACGCATCCCATGTCTGTATGGCATTATGATAATGGCGTCTACACCACCTACTGATTATAGTGTTTAGGCTGAGCTAGCTGACCTTATTGTATTAGGCCGAGACTTTATTTTCCACTTGTGTAACATCACTTTAGTGTCCATTTGTTCCAGAAATGCCTGGCGATTGTATTATTGAAAAAGCTCTTCTCACCGTAGTCAGTATTTCGAAACGGTTCGGTTTGTTCCCCTTCACCATCAACGTAGATGGATACTTTCAAATATCTTGGTTACAAATAATTTTGCTGTTTATAATTAATCTTTCATGTTTTGTTTTTTCCATCTTGAATACTGGTTTGAAGTTGGCTTTATACTCATGGCTCTCAGTTTTCGTAGATTACTCATGTTTATTTTTTAACTGTTTTTATCCGTTTTTGTCCAACGCTGAACTACTCTATAAATTAAATGAGCTTAATGGGTGTATTACAAAATTAAAATCAGTTTGGAATAAAGTGTTTCCAGTTCGCACATATACATTTCAATATTCTAAAACTATCCTCCTTATTAACATCGCTTTCATGCCAGTGTTATTTATTCTAGATCTCGACGATTATTTTTTTAATTCACATAATTCAAAAAGTATTCTGTATGTTTTTTACCTCGGACATTCGATGGCTATAGTGTTACTTATCGAGAGATTCTCTAACTTCATTGGCATTGCAACCTCTGTGATGAAGTTGTGCAACGATGAACTGTTATTTCGTTCGTCAATGACAACGAGGTCTCCGACAAAGAGGTTGGAAAGGTTGACCTGGGCACACGACCAGCTATGCGACTGTATTACAATCATATCAGATATCCACAGTTTTCAAATATTTATTATTATAAACTTTTGTCTATTTGCTAATGTTTTGCTTTCTTTCAATATTATTTTTGCAATAATTTATGAGCCTTCGGAAATACCTCCGATTTTGTCGCACTTTGGTTGGTTATGTTTTTATTCTATTATTCTATGGAGAACAGTCGATGTGTGTGAAATGTGCAAAACTGATGTAATTCAAATTTATAAAATATTTAATTATTTATACATATTATTTTTTCATGCACCATTAGTGTTTCTTGATCAGTTATTATTATTATTTGATATGAGAAGGAGAGAAGGAGTTAGTCGAGGGTGCGGTCAAATAAATAAAAAAATTAAAATATATAAATAATTTTAATATGCACGCAGAAATACCTCCGATTAACTAATATTAATGAATAATATTATTATTATTCATTGAGATAGTTGTTGAATTTACATCCACAATTTTGTATATATATATATATATATATATATATATTGATTATCATGTTGTGAGTTGCTTTGAAATAATAAAACGGGGGTCCCGGTCTCATCCTGCCCTACCTCTTCTCGAAGACTACCTCCTTTTATTATCCTTATTATTTGTTAGCCTACTACTGAACTGTAGATACTCCACTATTCTTGGGAGCGGGGTGGTCGAGAGGGCTAACGCGTGTGCACAGCACCGCGCATTGCCCGGCAACCTGATAACCGAAGTTAGAGTTTGAAAAATAGTTAGTTTCAGTTGCTCAGTGGAACTTTTAACTCGGCATGATTTCCTTTCCCTCTCCCCTGGCACGGATAAACCACGTGTAACGGGAAAATCATGTGGTGCTTCGGTCTACCCCTCGGACGTTTACCATTCGGTACAGGAAATATTAATCATTTAGGAATTCTCTCGTTACTGCGCCTAACAATTTTACAAGCCCATTTGATTTGCTGCGATGAAGTCACCTCAATGATATTAGCTAGATACAGTTCACGCAATTCGGCTTTGTGTAACCGTCTGAATTCTCCGGTTAACTCATCCTTCTTCGGTCCGAATATTCTATGCAATACTTTATTTTCAAAAACCTTAAGAACATGCTCATCCCTTAATGTAAGCGGCCACGTTTCGCATCCATAGAGAACTGTAAGTAAGATAATAGTTTTATAGATTTTAATTTTTAAGTTCCGGGACAAGAGGCGCGAGCTAAGTAGTTTTGTCATAGAAAAATAACAAGCATTTCCCGCCTTCATTCTAACCTCAACCTCTTCTTTAATTTCATTTTTTTTTTAGTTGTCGTAGAACCTAGATACCTAAATTTATCTACCTGTTCAAACATATTACCATCTATATCGATATCACCAGTAGTATCGCCATTTTTGCAGCTGACCATATATTTTGTTTTATCCACGTTTATTTCGAGTCCTAGTTCTTTACCGGCTTTCATTAACGTTGTCGTATTTAGTTTTATAGTTTCCACGTCTTCGATATCCAGTACCACATGATCCGCATAGCTCAGTACGGGTGTTGTCCCACCCAGATCCAATCCTTTTTCGGCACGCATTATCTCCTTAATGGCATGTTCTAATGCCGATTTGAACAGGACAGACAGAAGGGAATCCCCTGTTTAAGGCCCGAACGAACCTCAAACTTTTCGGTTAAATTATTACCAATTCTAACTTTATTGAGTGTTTCCGTCAAGCACATCCTGACTAGATTTACTAGTTTTTTTGGAATCCCCTGTTCGATTAGAATATTATACAGTTTCTGACGGTCAATAGAATCGTAAGCCTTTTTGAAATTTATATACAACTGGTGAACAACACCGTTGTACTTTATTTTTTCTCTAATGTTTGTCGTAAAAAAAATATTTGATCAATAGTCGTACGATCCCGTCTAAATCCGCATTGGTAATCTCCGATAATTTTCTAAGCGTATTCCGTGATTCGACTGGTTAAGATTAAAGTGAATATTTTATAACATACCGGAAGGAGTGAAATTCCTCGATAGTTATTACAATCCGTCCTCAGCCCTTTTTGTGAATCGGAATAAGAATATATTCTTTCCATTCTTCAGGTTATTTCTCATTCCCCCAGATTTTTTAAACCAACCAATGTATTTTAGAAACTCCAGCTTCCCCACAGGCCTTAATTAGTTCAGTAGGAACATTATCGGTTCCCGCTGCTTTGTAAGATTTTTATTTTCCGATAGCTACTTCAACTTCGTCTTTACTCGGTCCTTCTATTAACGGTTCAGCATACTCTGATCAACTGATACTCAGAAGGAGGACACAGATCATAATTTCCCGTATTTAAAATATTGTCAAAGTGGTTCATAACCTTATTTAATATGTCCAATTCCAGACGTGACGGGTCCTAAACATTTACCTGATTTGTTTATACCTTTGTGCATGTCTCTTATTTTTCGATTTTATTAGTTTCTATTACAATTATTTCATTTTTAAGATACTCACTTCTTTTATTTTTGAGGAATTTTGTCGTTTCATTCTTTGAGTTTCGGAAGTATTCCAGATTGTCTTCGCGAGTATTACTTAGAGCTTTTAATTTAGCGGTTTTTCTTGTTTCGAACATGTCTTTATCAATCCACGATTTTTTATTCTTATTTTCCTTAAATACGAGTTACCGACCGCTTTAATATTATCCCTGATCTCTACCGATAACTTGTCAATATCCTCGTGGTCCTCGTCAGAAGGTTCTAAAGCTTCAAATCTATTCTTAACCTCTAGCTCGAATATAAATAATAATTTCTAAAAACTAACATTATTTAACTTAAATCACGTGTTTTCAAGGAAATTTACATGCTAAATGTGAACTTTTAACATTTTTTTTAAGTTTGAAAAAGCATTTAAAATCCCCGGATTGGAAACAATCATACTGTTTAAGATATAGAAAAATAACGTTATACAAAAATGAGAAATGCAGCTGCAGAAAAATTAATTACATAATAAAGGGTAAAAAATGTAAAGTTTTATAAAGGAAATATACAAAAATAAAATTATGCTTGCCAATAAACAAAAACTTAAAAGAGTTGCAACTCCAGCACAGATAATATAATACAGCGAGGGCCCAGACAATTGTTATGCCGCTAGGTGAATATTGCACATTTTTCATGTTAGCGAATAAACTACAATTTTCTATCACTCTAAACTGTCTTTTTTTATATCATATGTTTTTAAAACAACTCAATCGATATTTTGTATCTAGCTTCGACGATTTCCAAAGAGGTAGGAAGAAGTAAAGCTTGCTGCAGCACTGATTACTGAAGACGTCATGACGTCAAAAGAGGAGTGTAGTAACAAGAGTAACCGAAAAGAGGTTATTTTGAGTAGTCGTAACCGGCCGGTTGTTAAACCTAAGATTGGGGTAGCAAAAAGTAGGCTGTTGAAGACATAAACTTGGAATTACGTTAACAATTTCAAGTTTCGAAAATTTCATTCACTTCATTTACAATTTTTGTATGCAATCGATGTAAGTTTTGGTTAAATACATTTTTTATTTCAATTTTAATCTTCTAGTTGTAAAAAGCGATCTCCCCTCGCCCACCAAACCTCACCTCCTCCCTTAAATGTATTTTTTTATTTCATGTGTTTTTAAAACAACTCAATCGATATTTTGTATCGAGCTTCGACGATCGATTTCCAAAGAGGTAGGAAGAAGTAAAGCTTGCTGCAGCACTGATTACTGAAGCCGTCATGGCGTCACAAGAGGAGTGTAGTAACAAGAGTAACCGAAAACAGGTTATTTTGAGCAGTCATAATCGGCCGGTTAAACAAAGATAAAAAAATATTCATAAGTAGGCTATTGAAGACATAAACATGAAATTGCCTTAACAATTTCAAGTTTCGAAAATTTCATTCACAATTTTTGTATGCAATCGATGTTTTAGTTAAATACATATTTTATTTATTCCCACGCCAATACATTTATTTTATTTTAATACATTTATTTTATTTTATTGTATTTATTTTAATTTTATTTTATTGTATTTATTTTAATTTTATTTTATTGTATTTATTTTTATTTTATTTTATTGTATTTATTATTATTAAGTTTCTGTATTATTTTTTTTTATTGTAAATAGAGTGTGAGTGTGCTCTCTGAACACTATTATAAATGTCCTTGATGTGACAGAATGTAATATTTCTAAATAAACAAATATATATAATAAAATTCCCACGCCAAACTTGCCCTCCTCCCTTATCCTTCCTTCAAAATGTTAAAATGAATAAAAATTTACTTCACTGAATCATATAAGACAGATGATTTAATATATCTATAAAAGTACATATGATCAAACAGGAAAATAGCTTAAAATTTTCAAGTTCGAAAAATTTCCAAAACTTATAAAATCTATATCTCAAAAATTATTAAACTTACCGTACCTGATTTGGTCTTAAAATGTAGAATATTTAATCTTGTTAAAAACAGTATAGAGTGTTTTTTTTTTTACGAAAACGTGTTCCTTCATGGTCTAAATGGGGAAAAAACGAAAAAGTGCGAAATATAGCAGTTTTTGGGGTTTTAAAAATTGATCTGGGGGGGGAGAGGGGAGGAACGAGGTCGAAAATTTAGATTTTACATCTTAAATGCCCAATTTTCATATACCTCATCCTCTATAGTACCTTTAACATGGTTTATTTTAAAATAATTAATCATCTCACATTATTAAACGTTACGAAAAAATGCTAAATATAACTTTCGAAAGAATTTGATAGTTGAATAAAGGAGAAAAATAAAAAAATGCTTATCCAGGTCGAAAATAAATCTCCGGAAATACTATTCAGTTGGTATACGTATAATATATCGTTGGAAAGCGTAGAATTAAAAAAAAACAATATCAACAAATTGTAGAAGGTAACGGAGAGTAGCGAAAAAAATATAAATAATAACTTCTAAAAACTAACATTATTTAAGTTAAATCTCTTGATTCTGTTTTAGAAAACTTTGCAATGGAAAATAACAGTTTAGTTACCAATAGTCGTATAATGCATAATCAACGGATCGTACAACCCATAATCAATTCGTGATGTAATAAATAAGACTTTAGTTATTTTAATGGTATTTAAGATTTGTTAGCTGTAATCTTTCAGGTATATCTCGGTTAAAAATGCAATTAAATAATTTTATAATGAAGAGAAGAATAGTTGGGGTGCTCAGTCAAAAAAGGAAGGCAAAAAATATTAACATAAATATTCTGTATCCTCTCGTAATTTCACCGCTTCCAAATTATCCGAACATTCTCTCTCCCTCAATCATTCATTTGATTTCGACAAAACATCCATCCTTGCCACTGTTCTCAACCATGACAAACGACTCATTTCTGAAACCCTCCACATCCAGCTTCAACCAAAGACAGTGAATCTTAAATCTGACAAAAATAACTTTTCTTTAACCTATACCCAAATTCTGAATTTATTAAAACATCCATAGTTATACTCCTTTCCTTTTTGCTGACAACTCCCTTATATATATATATATATATATATATATATATATATATATATATATATATATATATATATATATGCGTGTATGTATATGTATGTATGTGTGTGTATATATATATGTATATTTATGTATATATGATATATTTTTATTTCAATCTTTCTTCCTTATTACTCAATAGTTATTTTTCTTTTGAATTTTTCTTTCACTTTCTATTAACTTTCGTTCAATATTCCATAATTTTTCTACATAATATATCTCTCGTACCTATTTAGGCTTCTAGCATTCTTCTAGTTCAAACTTCGTCCGATAACCGTTAGAGATGACGCCACCTACACATCCCTTCTCTCTCCACCTTCTTTGTAACTACTTTATTCTCCCCTTGACACTTAAGGAGAAAGGTAGTACTTCTTTTATTTCTTTATTATTTCAGCTTTCTCAATTTCTTCCCTCCTTCCTTTCATTCCTTTTCTATTATATTATACATAACTCTCTATTATATTATACATTGTCTGTACATCTTGATAGACTTTACAATATCTCAATTTTCTATCTAACTACTCCATTCTCAATGTTTTTAATTTTACTATTTATTTTATTCTCATTTCTTATATAACTTTATATTTCTTTTTTATGTTTTTACATTTTATTCTAAGATTCCCAATGTAACACTTTTGTCACCACCTTTTTGATTATGCCTACTTCATCATTCCACACTATGTAACAGTCTGTATTATTTATCTCTTAGTTCTTAGTCATTATTCTAACAATTTCATTTTACTTTATATCTATCTATTTTATTTTTATTTTATTTAGATCTATTATATCTAGATCTAATCTATTTTATTTTCTCATTTTTTATTATCTTTTTTACCATCATTACTTATTTTTCTCATACCTTGTTATCTGGTTATTTTCTTAGCCCTGATGATGGCCTGAACTTCAGGTCGAAACGTCGACATATGTAAAAAATAAATATTATAATTTATTTTTTGCCTTCCTTTTTTGACTGAGCACCCCAACTATTCTTCTCTTCATTATCCACGACAGTCAACCAATTACCAATTATGAAATAATTTTATAATAGCCCAGCATTACTAGAAAATAATTTATATTCAAAGTTGAGCGGTAAGTGAAAGTTGTGTGTTGCGCGCAACAGATTTTTTATTAGTAACACCTGAATAACTATATTCAAATATTAATAACATTTTTTTTTTTTTTTTTTTTATTTCTTTATGACATTTACAACTGTATTACATAAATACATCAAGTAAATTTGGACATAATTGATATAATGACATGAATACACTTGCTGAGTAACTACCCAATGGTAGCACTCTAATGATATGACTATATTAGGAGATCACGGGGCCATCTTCTTTTCAGACGCCTCGGAGGGTTATCAGGAATTGAAGAGGAAGCAAGGTTAGAAACGAGAGGGTTGGGATGATTCTGAAGTTTATTATGGAAGGATAGGTATCTGGATTGGGCCAGATCTGAAACATAAGGAACATTAAGATCTTTATGGATAATTTTATTAGTGACAAAGTAAGGAGCATTGAGGATTTTACGAAGGATTTTGGATTGTAAGGATTGGATGCGAGAGGAATTCGATGGTTTAGTGGAGCCCCATAGCTCAACTCCGTAAGTCCAAATAGGTCTTATTATAGTCAAGTATATAAGTCTTTTGTAATTAATGGGAAGTTTAGAGCGTTTGTCTAGTAAGTGCTGAAGTAATCGGAAACGTCGAGCGGTTTCTTGTCGTTTCAGTCTAGTATGAGGATTCCAAGTTAGTCGTTTGTCCAGGTGGAGTCCTAGGTATCGGATTTGCTCAACAGGGATAAGTGGAGTATTGTTAAAGGAAACTGTAGGACAGGAAGTCGTTGGTTTACGACGAAGGGTAAAGGTAATTTGGTGGGATTTATTGGAGTTTATTTTAATTCTCCAGTTTTTACACCATTCTTCCAGATTTATGATGTGTGATTGAAGCATTTGGGTTAATAACATTTAAACGTGACCAAGGTTTGACAATATTTAAAGTGGTTTATATTCGTTTGAAATCGATAGGATGGTTGTGTGAGACGACACACGACATATTTCATAGAGGACTGACGTCCACAAATAGATATTATTTTCCATTTCATTTACGCATCCCATGTCTGCATGGCATTATGATAATGGCGTCTACACCACCTACTGATTACAGTGTTTAGGCTGAGCTAGCTGACCTTATTGTATTAGGTCGGAACTTTATTTTCCGCTTGTGTTGTCTCAACATCAGTTGAGTGTCCATTTGTTCCAGAAATGCCAGGCGATTGTATTATTGAAAAAGCTCTTCTCACCGTAGTTAGTATTTCGAAACGGTTTGGTTTGTTCCCCTTCACCATCAACGTAGATGGATACTTTCAAATATCTTGGTTACATATAGTTTCGCTCTTTATAATTAATCTTATATGTTATGTTTTTACCATCTTGAATAGTGGTTTGAACTTGGTTGAATACTCATGGCTCACAGTTTTCGTAGATTACTCATGTTTATTTTTTAACTGTTTTTATCCATTTTTGTCCAACGCTGAACTACTTTATAAATTAAATGAGCTTAATGGGTGTATTATAAAATTAAAATCAGTGTGGACTGAAGTTTTTCCAGTTCGCACATATACATTTCCATATTCTAAAACGACTCTCGTTATTAACATCGCTTTCCTGCCAGTGATATTTATTCTCGATCTCCATGATTATTTTTCTAATCCACAAAATTCAAAATTAATTCTGTATTTTTTTTACTTCGGATATTCGATGGCTATAGTGTTATTTATCGATAGGTTCTCTAACTTCATTGGCATTGCAACCTCTGTAATGAAGTTGTGCAACGATGAACTGTTATTTCGTTCGTCAATGACAACGAGGTCTTCGACAAAGAGGTTGGAAAGGTTGACCTGGGCACACGACCAGCTATGCGACTGTATTACAATCATATCAGATATCCACAGTTTTCAAATACTTATTATTATAAACTTTTGTCTCTTTGTTAATGTTTCTCTTTCTTTTAATATTATTTTTTTAATAACTAATGAGCCTTCGGAAATACCTGCAATTTTGTTGCACTTTGGTTGGATATGTTTTTATTCTATTATTCTATGGAGAATCGTCGATGTATGTGAAAGGTGCAAAACTGAGGTAATTCAAATTTATAAAATATTTAATTATTTATACAAATTATTTTTCTTGCACTATTAGTGTTTCTTGATCAATTATTATTATTATTTATTAAGATAGTTGTTGGATTTACATCCATAATTTTGTATATATATATATATATATATAGATATATATTATTGATTATACTTAGTGAGTTGCTTTGATATAATAACACGCCCTCCCCCCGGTCTCATCCTGTTCTACCTCCTCTCAAAGACGGCCTTATCTACGAGTCCGTCTCTTAGTCCGAAAATTCATAACCAGGTCGAAATTTGATCCCCTAAAAAATTCAAAAACCCGTTAAAATATGCCCCCTCAAAAAATTGGCGCAACTTGCGCCATGAAAACCCCTTCTTATCATCCCTTGGTTTCAACTCGAAATTCCATTTGAGTCGGACCACAAAGTGCCACGTGGTTTACCTTACGAGCGTTTTATCTCCGGTATCTGATGGTTAAAGATAATGATATTTTAGTACAATCCATGGTATAAGATAGCTACAAATAATTGGCATAGGTTTCAAGTCGAAATTCTATTCGTGTCGGACCACGAAGTACCACGTGGCGTACTTAACGAACATTATATCTCTGGTACCTGACGGGTACAAATTTTGATTTTTAAGGTAATAAATAGTGTAAGATAGCTACACATTATTGGCATAAGTTTCAACTCGAAAATCCATATGTCATTTGACCATGTCCCTGGCCCGGCATTTTTGCGAGCTTTATATCTCCGGTCCCTGACGGGTACTAATTGTAATTTTTGCTGTACCAATTAGTACATTTTAGGTTCTCAATATTGGCATAGGTTTCAACTCGAAATTCCATAGGTGCCGGGCCAGGGACATGAACCTATTAGAGATAGCTTGCCTGGCTATCTAGGGATAGCTTTTGTCCTTTTGTCATTTAAGATATGGGACACTTCCCAGATCCTAAAACTGCATACATGGAAAGCTATTCTATTCCTCACCTATATATATATATACAATGCTGTGCTCCGATCCCCATATTTTTCTGATCCTTGGAAACTATCTATTGTCAAAATGTTACACAAAGCTAAAAAAAACACCCGAACACTCATCCTCTTACCGTCCTATTTCTCTATTACCTATCATAGGCAAAATCGTGGAACAACACATCCTAAAACGCCTGTACCCATCCTAGACTCTAATCACATTATCACTGATCACCAATTTGGATTCCACAAATCGTATTTCACTATCCAACAATGTCATCGTGTGGTTGATGTAGTCTCCTCTGCATTGGAGCACGGTATGTACTGCACGGGAGTCTTTCTCGACCTTGAACAGTTGTTTGATAGAGTCCGACACCCGAGTCTTCTGTACAAACTCTGCAAAATCCGTTCCTATCTTACTGATAGATACTTCAAAGTAAATCAAAATAATGTCTGCTCATCACTCTTTGCTCAATCTGTAGGCGTTTCACAAGGTAGTATCCTCGGTCCCGTCCTCTACACAGCTGACATCTCAACCATTCTGACACTGTCATCACCACTTACGCCGATGATACATGTTTGCTATCTCTTAATAATGACCCTTTAATTGCATCCTAAACTCTTTAATCACATATCACAAACCTTGAAGAAGTGTGTAAAAATTGGATAATAAAAATAAATTCCAATAAATCCCATCAAATCACCTTTACCCACCTTCGTAGACATATGACTTCTTGTCCTACAGTATCCTTCAATAATACTCCACTTATCCCTGTTCAGCAAATCCGCTACTCAGGACTCCACTTGGATAAACGTCTTACTTGGAATCCTCACACTAGACTGAGACGACAAGAAACTGATCGACGTTTCCGACTGCTCCAACACTTACTAGACAAACGCTGTAAACTTCCAATTAATTACAAAACACGTATCTACATAACTTCGTCACAAATAAAACCATTCATAAGATCTTAATGTACCACATGTCGCTGATCCAGCCCGAGCCAGATATCTGTCCTTTCATGATACACTCCAGTCCCATAAAAATCCCCTTGTTTCCACCCTTGCTTCTTCCTCGATTCCTGATAATCTTCTTAGGCGTCTGAAAAGGAGACGGTCTCCTGATCTTCTTATCTAGAATCATTTAGGGAGTGCTACCACTGAATAGTATCTCTTCAGGCCTGTTAATGTCATTATTTATAATTTTAGCATATTTACTAGTTGTATTTGTATAGTTATAAATTTCATTAAATAAACAAAAAAAAAAAAAAAAAGATATGGGGATTGTCAATGCCTGATTCACCAATTGGCACAGTTAATAAACTCAATTATTAATACAAAGGATAAATTAATATTATTATTATTATTTGTTAGGGATTCAATTCATTCCGTAACTTACGAAAAAGGGAGATCTTTCGGGGTGCGAAATATAAATTTCAACTCTGTTTTGTTATAAAAAAATATGTGAACAAACTTTATTTCTACGTTCAGTACATATTGTTTCGGAATTACAAATTTCTAAATTTTCTTTTATTGTTTGGATCTAATCGAAAACAAGATGTTCAATGTACAATGAACAAATATACTTTTTGAGTTATTCCCAAATAAAGTTTCTTTTCCTTCATAATTTCTTTTTTAGTTTGACACCTCATTCATCAAAATCCATCCTTCCCGAGAGCTGAAAAAGGGATTATTATTGCGAAAAATAATATTGGAGAAAATTTAATAATCTTCTACTTTCCTTTCAACGATAACTCAATTTGTTTTGTCCAGTGATGAGAATAGTAATGAATACTTTCATTGCTGTTAGTATTTCATTATGGCAATGGTATCGATAATGTTGAAATACGCCACTTCCTGATTACAGTGATTAGGATGGACATGAATCGATTAGGGCATGGTATTTCTTTTTCATTTAAGAGTCGCACTTCTAAGAGAACAGAGCACTCTTTTGCAAAAAAATGTGTAACAATTTTATAATCGACAAAGTTCTTTTTTTATTCGATGCATCGAAATGGATAGGATTGTTTCCCTTCACCATCAATACGGGAGGGTACTTCCAACTGTCGTTAAAACATTCAATTTTATCTTGTATTATTATTATTACTATCATTTTTTACAACATTTATCTTGTTATAAATTTTAATTTAATACCTAGAAATGATGGTTTGTTGTTTTTATTCATTAACTGTTCTTGTTCCTTCTTTCATAGTTTATACCCAATTATCTCTCTTTCTGAACTATTTTTCAAATTGAACGAGTTTAATCAAGTTATTAGCAGTCTTAAGTCATTATGGAACGTTTTATACCCGGTTAAGAGATTTACGTTTCGATCATACAAAGCATTCTTAATAATAAACTGTGGTTTGTTGACATTTTTTTTTGTAGATGCTTATCGAAGATATTTGTTTGGTTTTATGATTTTGGAAGTGTTTATCCTCCATTTTCTTCGAAACTTACATTTATTGCTCGACATAATATTAGTTGATAGGTTATCTGCTTTTGTTAATGTGATCACATCATTGTTGAAGTTTTGCAACGATGAACTGTTACTGTTGCCAGCATCAACATCATCAACAAAGGCAAAGAGGTTGGAAAAATTGTCCTGGGCCCATGCTCAGCTTTGTGATTGTGCTACCATGATATCAAGTTTACATAGCTTTCAATTACTTTCTATTTTGAGCATTAACTTTTTTGTGGCAGTTCTCATTATTTTCACTGTTGGCCGCCTAATGATGAATGAACGTTGGAATTTATACATCATTGTATTATTATTTTTTTGGTTTAACACCACTGCAAGCATACTCTGGATGATCGTCGATTCTTGTGATGAGTGCCAAAATGAGGTATGTTTGTTACTTATCTTAGTACTATCTGTATAAATACATATTGTATTTTACATTTTAAGAATGTAGTAACTTCATTGATTCAACTCCATCTAGGGAGATAATAGCAGATTTCGGCTGTTTATTATTAATTAATTTATATGTTCATTATTTCCACCATTGGTTTATTATTGTCAACCATCAATCAACCATTGTGATCGACCAAAAAATACAAAAACTTAACCCCTCTCAAAGTTTGAGGTTTCATATTTCAGGATGCGTAGAATTCGAAAAACGAATAAAATTTTTTTTTGTCTGTCCACCGTCCACCGTCCGCGCATTTTCTCCGAAACTACTGGAGCGATTTTTTTCAAATCCTCCTTCATCGACATTATTATCCGCCTTTTACTTTCAAAATGGCGGCCGCAAAACCTACATTTCTATAGACTGTAGCGCCTATACGAATGTAGCGATTTCAATGAAACTTCGCTAAAGTCATTTTCTCTACGCCCTTTAAATTTATCTATATAACATATTTCAACGAAAAGAAGCTGAAAAAAAAGTTATGAGGGATGGTAAAATTTAATTCCGAATAACTCAAAAAGTATACACTTTTTTGGGAATTTTTTGATAAGTTGTTTCAAAGGTATTTAAATTTCCTAAAAAATGAAGGAAGTTTCATAGCACTATTAGCAGAGATATCGCAATTTTTAATTATTTTTGGTTTATTATTTTAAATAATCAACCATAGTGATCGACCAAAAAATTCAAAAACTTACCCGCTCTCAAAATTTGAGGTTTAACGTTTCAGAATGCGTAGAAATCGAAAAACGAATACAAATTTTTTTGTCCGTCCGCCGTTCGCCGTCCGCGCATTTTCTCTGAAACTACTGGACCGATTTTTTTAAAATTTTGATATAAAATCAGAGGTCACCCAAGGATGATCCAACTCAAAAAGTATACACTTTTTGGGGGATTTTGTATATAGTTTTTTAAAAGTTTATGAAATTTCCTAAAAAATCGTTAAAATCGGACAATTAGGAGCAAACATATGTACTCCGGTTTTTTTTTTAATAAGTTCTACTCCAAATGTTACATCCTTTGTTTGGTTTTTAAATTTTGAATGTGTTACTGCAGTAATGATTTTTTTTTTTAGCATATTACTAATAATTAAAAAAAAAAGTTTAGTCCAATAATTGGAATCACCTTTTATTTATTTTTCTTTGTAACTAGAAGGTAATGTTACTTTAGATGTATAATTGATTGGAAATAATAAACCATTGTGGAATAATTTGCAGCGTTTTTGACAATGGTGTCGTCTAGTACATTACATATCTTTCTCTTTGGAAACAAAATTGTATTGTCCCTCTGTTTTCCTAGATGTGAGTCAGGTTTTTGATAAAATATGGCACGACGGTTTGTTAAGTAAATTAAAAACGTTCATTCTACCGACTTATTACTTAATTTTACTGTCATATCTAAAAGATACATTTTTGCTAGTGAAAATGGATACTGAGTTTTTGCTGGAATAAAAGCTGGAGCTCCTCAAGGCAGTATCTTGGATTTTGCACTTTTCCAGATTTATTCCTAAGACATACCACAATACTCAGAAACACTTTTGTCTCCATTTTAATGACTTGGTAATATTAACATCCATGCTACTCAAGTATTCCAAGAACATTATTACTTAGACGACATAGCTTGGGCTAAAAGATGGAGAATAAAAATGAACGAATCCAAGAGCCAATTTGATTTACACTTTGGCATTACTCTTGTCCTCAAGTTTATTTTAACAATATACCGAATTAAAAAACATCACGATATTTGAGCCTCTGCTTGGACAAATGACTCACAAAGGAGATACCACATAAAAGGAAAAAGAAAATAACCTTAATCAGTGGATTTCTTTCAAGGCTACTTGGTATACGTTCCAATAAATAGGCAAATATATCAAATATAAAAATAATTTAACCGTTTCAGTCAACCCTCCAACCAATTGTGTCTATAATCTTACGTTACAAACCGACCTTGACATTTCTTTTATCGGAGCAATTATCACAGGATTTATACATAATGTTAACGCCGCATACGCTCAGATCTTTATTTATTTTTTCTCAACATTCACCCATTTTTAAGTGTTAATAATAAAAGGTTTATTTTTTTTTTTTGGTAAAAAACTGAGGAACAATTGTCTCAAAAATGTATTTAAGTTTATGTTATTTGTATATTTGGCTTCGTTTGCGATGTGTTATCGCATTTGTATATGCACCCAGTGTATATGCAGTAATACCCAGTCTTAAAGATTAAGACATAAAAATAATGAGATAATACTGTCGGATCGTCAGTCTGGAGCTGTCTTTCGTTTGTAGTGGAAGTCTACCCCCACCATTTTCACCCAGCTCCAGGTTCACCTCACCTCGCCTAGCGCCATTTTCAAAGAACAGCTGTTTGGAGCATCTGCAGTCGTCGATCGATCGATAGGCTATCGATTCGATTTCTCCACCATCGACTGTTGGACATCTAGAAGGTAACCAGGTTAGAAGCAGAACCTTCAAATTTGCTCGTTTTTTTATTCTCACTATCACCAAGACATTTGAACATTAAGTTAATTTTCGTTTCAACGACTCACTTGGAACCCCCATACCAGACTGAAACGACTAGAAACCGCCCGACGTTTTCAACTACTGCAGCACTTACTAGACAAACGATCTAAGCTTTCAATCAATTATAAACGACTCGTATATATGACAATAATAAGACCTATTTGGACTTACGGAATTGAGCTTTGGGGCTCCACTAAACCATCGAATTCCTCTCGTATCCAATCCTTACAATCCAAAATCCTTCGTAAAATCCTCAACGCTCCTTACTTTGTCACAAATAAAATCATCCATAAAGACCTTAATGTTCCATATGTTTCCGATCTGGCCCAATCCAGATATCTTTCCTTCCATAACACACTGCAGAATCATCCGAATCCTCTCGTTTCAAACCTTGCTTCCTCCTCGATCCCTGATAACCCTCCGAGGCGTCTGAAAAGAAGATGGCCTCGGGATCTTCTAATATAGAACTTTAATTTGAGTTCTACCAATGGGTAGTTTCTCTTCATGTTGTACATGCCATGTTACAAATTTCTCATTTACTTGTTGTATTCTCTATGTAATACAGTTGTAAATTCCATTGAAATAAAAAAAAAAAAAAAAAAAAAAAAAAAAAAATTTTCGTTTCACCTGTAAATTAATTTTATTCTTTTAAACAGTTATTTATTTTCTTTTGATTTTGTTTATAATTTTAGAAGTTGGTTTTGTTTATATATTTTTTTCCTAATGTTTAATTTGGTTTTATTTTACTGAACATTGTATCTTATTTTTCATTTTATTTCATTGCATTTTAATAGTCTTCTTTCATTTTGTTTTTTTTCAACATTTGTATATATCTTTTTTCCACTATAATAAATTGTAAACGTTCAAAAGGGGATTTTATTTTCCATTACTGATTTATTGAATATTTTTATTATCTTATTTTTATTATTTGATGTGCATGCATTTTTTATGTTTT
This sequence comes from Nezara viridula, assembly GCA_928085145.1. Taxonomy (NCBI): domain Eukaryota; kingdom Metazoa; phylum Arthropoda; class Insecta; order Hemiptera; family Pentatomidae; genus Nezara; species Nezara viridula. The sequence continues at coordinate 175,212,500 of OV725079.1, read as the reverse complement.
ACAGGTCTCATATTTACTCCTTTTATTTTTTCTTCTTTCCTAACATTTAATTTTGCTCGAATTTTCTCAGCTTTGAGGAAACTCACCTGGGAAAGGTTTGTGTTTTAATTTTGAAATACCCCCACATACATTGCTATAATACATATAGCCAAATTTTAGTTAGCACTAATTAGTTAATCTTTATTCTTAGTAAGAGCAGCTTGATGAGGTTAACAGGTTAAAATAGGGAAATAGGATTAAATCGAGTAGGTACAGAAGGATCCATAGTAGAAGACCTTTGTACTGCAAAATATTTAGAATAACTGTATTTTACATAGAAAAATATTTAGACATATTTAACGGTCATAACATTACTTCATGAAAAAGTTTCCGAAAAATAGATATTTAAAAAAAATATAATAATACTGTGAATTCATCCTGATAAAATAAGTAAACATAAGAACAATGGGAAATCTTGTTCGCGTATGTTTTTCTAATAGTTAGTATTAAGCAAAATTAAATGGTTAGGGCTTGGCAACAGTTACTACATACAAACCCTAAAATAAAAATCTGGTGCGCGCAACATACAACTTTCACTTACCGATCTACTTTGAATAGAAATTATTTTAAAGTGCATTTGAAACAGACCTAAAGCTCAAAGCTTACAGATAACAAGTCATTAAGACCATTATAATTACAAAATGTCTATTTAATATATCGACGACAGGCAATAAAAATCTAGTAACTCCATCTGCGTTTATAAACCACACAACTTTCTTTGCTTTTATAAACCACAGAATGACTAACTCCAATTTCAACATTTTTGAGTGATGTCATTTTAGTGATATTTTTAGTTGCAAACGTTATCTATGCAGACAATGAGTCGGTTGATTCCGGAGGTGGTGATTGCAGTGTTGAAATATAGAACTGAGAATAAATGTATAAATTTAGGTACTTATTTCTTATGAAAGATGGTCTTAGGAAAGATACTTTATTAAATATCCGAAGAAAAAAGGTTTTTTTAGCGTCAACAATTAAAAAAATATATTTTAAATTTATCCAAATTTTCGCCTCTTCAGGATAAAAAACTAGAGGCCATATCTTTCCTCCTAATTGTCCGATTTTAACGATTTTTTTTTTTGATTTTTTTAGGAAATTGCATAAACTTTTAAAAACCATTAAATACATTCAGTTATGGACAAAAAAGTGTATACTTTTTGAGTTCTTCGGAATTTAATATTACCATCCTCCTGCCATTTTACCACACCTCGTAACTTTTTTTCCAGCTTCTTTTCGTTGAAGTATGTTATATAGATAAATTTAAAGGGCGTCGAGAAAATGACTTTAGAGAAGTTTCATTGAAATCGGTAAATTCGTTTAGACGCTACAGTCTATAGCAACGCAGGTTTTTCTGCATTTTTATTTTTTTTTCTCCTTTATTAACTTATCAAATTCTTTCAAAAGTTATATGTAGCATTTTTTCATACCTCTTTTTCATAATAATGTGAAATGGTTAACTTTTTAAAATAAACCATATTAAAGGTACTTTAGAGGAAGACATATATGAACATTGGAAATTTAAGCCCTATAAAGTGACATCAACAGGGATAAGACTTAAATAATATTAAACACCACTTAATTATACAATGATACACAATCAAAATCGTTAGAGACGTATTTGAGAAAATTGTAAAAATGTGTTTCAGCGTTCATATAAAGTGGCACTTCCGGTTAGCCGATTTTAAAAAAAAGTTGCTGTCACATCCGGCTCATATACAAACCTTAAATACTTAATATCAGTTTCGTACTATTTTTCTTGTATGAGCTAGACTGTTAACACACACACACAGACCATTTTGCGACACTTGGTTATTTGGACACAGGGGACCTCAAAACATGTATTTCTGTTGAAAACTGAGATTCGAAAATTTTCATGATCGCAATACTTACCCTTACTACATATTACATATATACGTAAGTGAAAGTAAAAAGGGGTTCGCGATTGCAATATTATTATAATTCGAGTCATTCGATAGAATTTTCAAAGCCTACACGTCTCGAATGACATGGTGATAGACATTGATTTCGTCTTAATCCAAAAATATTTAAAAGTTATCAATATATATTTGTTCTATTTTTTCTACCTTGTTTCGCCGTTGTGGCTATACGTGACCTTTCCCCGGCCATGGGGTAAGGGCGGAGAATTTATCCCTGAGTTAAATGACATCTGACACCAGGACTTGAACCCGTAATCTTCTAGTTAACAGGGTGCCCGACAACACATGTATAATAGCTGACGCGTTAGTCCACTCGGCCACCTCACCCCCAAATTATAAAAATATTACGAATCTAACTTAAACTCAATATCATTTTAGAATTCTACACCTGCGTTAACATAATACTTGACCCTAACATAGATGAAATCGCTAAAATTAAAATAAATCGATGACATTTTCCAAATCCACGTCTCCAATATATTAATAATAGACCCAACATTGATGAAAATCTTAGTTTTAAAATAAATCGATATATAATAAACCAATCTTAAAATTGATATAATTTTTGAAATCTAAGTCTTTGATATACTGAAAATAGACGACAATATCATTGAAATCTCTAAATTTAAAAGAAATCTATATCCGATAAATCGATCTTAAAATTGATAGTATCTGCCAATTCTACACCTCCGATATACTAAGAATATACCCTAATATTGATGAAATTAATTAAATTAGACTAAATCTGTATCCTATGAATCGATCTTGAAATCTTTATTATTTTCGAAATTTGCACCCCCGGATAGTAGTCCGGGTAGACCCTAACATCAATGAAATCTGAGAAGTTTAAAATTTTGTTTTATAATTAATTAGAATAACATACAAAGATACAAGAATCCTCTAATCTGATTGGGTGATGGATCTCCCCACCACTAATAGAAATCTTCTTCATTCACAACTTACATGGGTTAACACGTCTTTGTTTATAGTTGCTAAAAATCGCACTTGAAATTGAATAAATTTAAATAAAGTACTAATGTATATACTTCATCATTATTGGAACCCTCTCCCCACCACTCAGTTTTTGGAACGGACAGGCGTAAACATGAGTTATTATTTTATAGCCTTCCCTGCCTTGTAAAGGGAGATAACACAGCACTCCTTTTCAGTCATTATGTGGCTGAAGCTTAAAAGGTTAACATGGAAAGGTTAACTTGCTACTTATCTCAATGACGTCAACCGAAAACGAGAAGTTAGAAGACGGATATCAAACATGAAGGTAGATTTCGCTTATGAAGTCGTGAAATTTAAAAAAATCAGCACGATATATAGCTATATATATATATATATATATATATATATATATATATATATATATACAGCTGTTGCTGTTATTGCACAACTGAAATATCACAGCCCTACTAACATTTATGATGCTCATCCAAATCGTGTTTTTATACCTAAAAGATTTACTGCAACCTTAACGGATGAAAAGTTAAACGAATACAATTACTGTGAACAAAGAATAAATATAATTTATAGAGGATCGGTAAACGGTAGACATGAAGTAGATTTCATATAAAATTACTTTTTTTTTTTCTTTTGTAGGAGTGAATTTTATGAGTTTTTTCAAGAAGTTTTTTATTTATATTTTTTTTGTTTTTGTATTTTGGTCTCTGGCGTGGTATTGTTTTGCTCGTAAACCAATGTATGTGTGATTTTATCACTGGCGTGGTATTGATTTATCCGTAAAATAAAAAAAAGTGTGTTTGGAAATATGTAAAAAAAAAAAAATCTTCTCGAAATACCCCCACCTTGACGTGGTAAGGAGGCTCATGTCAAAACATGTTTTTTGACAAACCAAGAGGGTCATGAAAACAAAATATATCAAACCAGAGCCATGCCACGGTTTATGTGAGTATTTTTACGTTCCAAACAAGTCTAGCTTTAAAAAAATATATATATATAAAGGATGATGAGAAGGAGAGGAGTTTGGAGTATGAGCGATGATGTGGTTGTTAACAGTAAGGATTTAAGATATATCCTAAAATATTACAATATATTTATTTATTTTATCGCTACAATATATACTTATATTTGTTTTTAATAACATATATATAGTATAACATATATCCCTATATTTCATCGTTACCATATCTATGTATATATTCGTTTGTAATAATATATGTATATATTTTTGTCGTTACAATTTACATTTAAATTTACTTGAGGTATGCAAGTTGGAACCAGTTGAGACACGTTCAGACCTGTCAAACTTGAAAATCAAAAAATACAAATTAGTATTAAGGATTAGGATTGATCAACAGTTATTGATCAAGAGGAATAATTATATTGGTCACGTGGTGTGCAGGTGGTTAAGGTAAGAAACGTCTAGAGTCCGAATTCCAATTGTCCAAATTGAAAGATTAAAGTAGCTTGGAACCGCTATTTACTATCTACTCCTAGATATCTAGGGATAGCTTTGTCCTTATGGAAATTGTCGATACATAATTCACCAATTAGTACAGTTAAAAATTATTAATACAAAGGTTAATTTAATATTATTATTATTTGTTAGAGATTAAATTCATTCCGTAACTTAAGAAAATTCGTATTTTAAGGTATTTCAGGTGCGAAATATAAATCTCAATTCTCTTTCTCTTTAAAATAAATATTTGAACACGCTTTACTCCTTCGTTCGGTACAAATTGTTCAAAATTACAAATTTCTAATCGATTTAGATTATTTTTTTTTGTTTGGGTGTAATCGAGAACAGAATATACAATGTACGACGAACAAGTATCATTTTTGGGTTATACGCAAATAAAGCTAGTTTTCCTTCATAACTTTTTTTTTAGGGTAAAATTCACACTGGTCCGTAAAATCCCCTTTCGTCTGATCCCTCATTCGTCAAAATCCATCCTTCCCGAGAGCTTAAAAAGGGATCATCTGTGAAAAATAATACTGTAGAAAATTTAATAATCTTCAACGTCCCTTTTAACGATAACTCAATTTGTTTTGTCCAGTGATGAGAATAGTAATGCATACTATCATGGCTTTTAGGATTGCATTAAGACAATATTATCAATAATGGCGGATGATAGCATCTGCTGATTACATTGTTCATGATTGACGCGAATCGCTTAGGCGATGGTATTTCTTTTTCATTTAAGTGACACACTTCTTAGAGAACAGAGCACTCTTTTGCATAAAAATGTTTAACAATTTTATAATCGACAAAGTTCTTTTTTTATTCGATGCATCGAAATGGATAGGATTGTTTCCCTTCACCATCAATACGGAAGGGTACTTCCAACTGTCGTTACAACATTCAATTTTATCTTTTATTATTATTATTGGTATAATTTTTTACAATATTTTCCGTGTTATAAACTATAATTTATTATCTAGAAATGATAGTTTGATGTTTTCATTTATTAATTGTTCTTGTTCCTTCTTTCATAGTTTATACCCAATTATCTCTCTTTCTGAACTATTTTTCAGATTGAACGAGTTTAATCAAGTAATTTGCAGTCTTAAGTCATTGTGGAACGTTGTGTACCCGGTTAAGAGTTTTAGGTTTTGTTCAAGAAAAATATTCTTAACTATTAACGTAACTTTATTCTCAATCATTTTCGTAGAGAAGATTGTGAGATATGTTTATGATTGCATAATTGTCAAAGTGCTTATAATCCAATCTCTTCGAGACATGCTGTTATTCCTTGTAATAATATTAGTTGATAGGTTATCTGTTTTTATTGATATCATCACATCATTGTTGAAGTTTTGCAACGATGAACTGTTACTGTTACCAACATCAACATCATCAACAAAGGCAAAGAGGTTGGAAACATTGTCCTGGGCCCATACTCAGCTTTGTGATTGTGCTACCATGATATCAAGTTTACATAGCTTTCAATTATTTTCTATCATGGGCATTAGCTTTTTTGTGATAGTTATACTTATTTTCACTATTGGCCGTGTAATGATGTATGAAGATTGGAATTTATATCTCATTGCAATATTATTTTTCTGGATTAACATCATTGCTAGCATACCATGGAGGATCGTCGATTCTTGTGATGAGTGCCAAAAAGAGGTATGTTTGTTACTCAATTCACTACTAGCTATATAAATAATATTTTTTATTTATCAAAAAAATTGGCATATATAATTGGCTTTAGAACATCCCATTAGGGTGGTAATGCGTTCCAAGAAAGGGTTGGATCTGGGTGGGACAACATCTGTGCTGGGCTATGCTGATGATCTGGTACTGTTAAGCGAAGACGTTGAAACTATAAAACTAAATACGACAACTTGAATAAAAGCCGGTAAAGAACTAGGACTCGAAATAAACGTGGATAAAACAAAATATATGGTTAGCTGCAAAAATGGCGATACTACTGGTGATATCGATTTAGATAGTAATATGTTTGAACAGGTAGATAAATTTAGGTATCTAGGTTCTACGATAACTAGAAAAAACGAAATTGAAGAAGAGTTAGACTGAAGGCGGGAAATACTTGTTATTTTTCTGTTACAAAACTACTTAGTTCGCGCCTCTTGTCCCGGAACTTAAAAATTAGAATCTATAAAACAATTATCTTGCCTACAGTTCTTTATGGATGCGAAACTCGGTCGCTTACATTAAGGGGTGAGCAGCGTCTTAAAGTTTTTGAAAATAAAGTATTGCGTAGAATATTCGGACCGAAGTAGGATGAGTTAACCTAGGATGAGTTAGGTAATATAATTGAGGTAATTTCATCGCGGCGAATCAAATGAGCTTGTAAAGCTTTTGGGCTTAGTAACGAGAGAATTCCTAAAAGGTTAATATTTGCTGTGCCGAATGGTAAGCGTCCGAGGTGTAGACTGAAGCGAAGGTGGAAAGATTGCATTAAAGCCGATCTGAAGGGACTGGGTTTGGACGGCGAACGGTGGAGGGAGGTGTGTAATAAGCGATTGGTGGTGTCGACATCGAACCTGAGGGTTCACTAAGCCTTTTATTATTATTATAATTTCTCAAAAGTACAAACATTTATAACAAGGAGTTGACTAAATTAACAATTTAAACTTCTTAAGTTAACATTTTAAACTTCTATTACTTTCTACCACTTAACCCTCTAATGGTAATATTTAAGAATGAAACAGTAATTCCCTTTCATTTTGTGGATAAATAACATCATAATATATATTTTGTAATATTTATTACTTATGTAATTTTTTTGTTGTTGTTTTTTGGCTTTAAGACTTAAGACTGGCCCACACCTCAAAATGAAAAGAAAGACTTTGAACAAGAGACTGAAAATAATATACTCCCTGTTTTCTAAATCAAAATTGAAAATTAGACAAAAACTAAATACATACACTTACCTGCTCAAACCCATTTGGACATACGCCTCACAGATTTACGGTTCAGCAAAAAAAGACTCACTTACAAAAACTACAATCCTTTCAATCTAAAATTTTAAGACTAATAACTGCAGCTCCCTGGTACGTCAACAACAAGACTTTACATACCGACCTAAGACAACCAACCATTGACCAGCACATACTCTCTACTCCCGATTTCATTTTAAACTACACGGACATCACAATGGACTTATCAACGACATGGCCACGGCTGAAATGCTCATCAGGAGGCGACTGAAAAGGAGCTGGATGAGAGATCTCCTTTCCTGATTTTAGGATGTAAACAGGCCAGGGAAGAGGTGCTGCTGGGTTCCATTCTTCGTCATGCCTATCATGTCATTTTCTACATGACCACAAATCTGCTAATTGTCACTACCATGACAGGTGGGGATGAAAAATTTAAGACAAAAAAAAATACTTGTAAAAGCAAGTCCTATTTTGCCAGTAAAATATTTTAATTGTCATAGTGAGATGAAATAACGGTTTTTACACAGAAATTACACTGGATTTATATTAATTATTTATAGTTAGATGATCACGGAAACTAGAAAGACTAATGCTTAAAAACTGAGATGAATTAGAATTACAATTAACTGAGAATAAGCGGCGACTTTTATTATTATGACTGCTTTTATGTCATTCATGAACTTTAACAAGTCACGGGCGTTATCTTTGTTCATCGACCGAAGAAAGTTAGCACCGTAGTTTGCGATTCTAAACTAATTCTTCTTCGCTTCTCGAATCTTTTGCACTTTGCGAAGGCAATGTGTCTTGGATCCTCCAAGCATTGGCATGTTGTGCAGTGACCGCTCTTAGCTAGCCCCATTAGATGTAGATATTTATTTATGTAATTTTCTGAATACAATACATAAATATTTGGCGCGACATCCCGTTTCCGAGACTGGGCCTCCTCCAAGAGCCTCCCCGCCAGTTGGCTCTGTCTTCTGCTGCAGCTCTCCAGTTCCGTACACCAAGCAGGGTTCTCGCATCATAGGCCACGTTGTCCAACCATCTCGTCCTCGGCCTTCCTACCCGTCTTACGAGGTTCAGCTCCTCAATCATTATTTTTTTTGCTTCCTCACTACCGAATGTAGGTGTGTTCGTGCGAGAGAATTTTTTTTTTGCGAGACAAATTTTTTTTGCTCAGAATCGAAAATTTTCACTCGCGTTTTACGTTTCAGACATCAAGGATCAAATTTGGTTCGGTGTCTGTCTGTCGGTAGTCAAATCGATGTGACGGGCATATCACCTAGTACCGTTCATCCTATCTTCATGAAATTGTCAGGGATTATGCTGATTGGTGCCTAGATGGTCTCATATCAATTTTATCAAATTCCATCCAGCTCTTCCTCAAATGTATATTTTTAGATATGCCAATATTTCAGAAAGGGCTCGTTAGATTTGTCTCAAGGTTAGATAAAAGGTAGACTTTGGTGACAAAATAACGTAGTGTCAATTTTATTGAATTTTGTCCACCACTTTCTCTTATATATGCACTACTAGTCCGCAGTCCGCCGTCTGCGCATTTTTTTCCGAAACTACCGGACCGATTTTCTTCGAATTTGGATATAAAATCAGAGGTCACCAGAGGATGAACCTCCTTCAACGACATTATTATTCGCCTTCTTGTTTCAAAATGGCGGCCGAAAAACCTGCGTTGCTATAGACTGTAGCGCCTAAAAGAATGTACCGATTTGAATGAAACTTCGCCAAAGTAATTTTCTCTACGCCCTTTAAATTTATTTATATAACATACTTCAACGAAAATAATAAGCTCAAAAAAAAGTTACGAGGGATGGTAAAATTTAATTCCGAATACCACAAAAACTATACACTTTTTTGGGGATTTTGTGATAAGATGTTTCAAAGGTATTTAAATTTCCTAAAAAATGAAGGAAGTTTCATCGAAATCACAGCACTATTAGCAGAGATATAGCAATTTTTAATTATTTTTGGTTTATTATTTTCAATAATCAACCATTGTGATCTCTCTCAAAATTTGAGGTTTCACGTTTCAGAATGCGTAGAATTCGACTCCAGAAGTATACACGTTTTTGTTAATATTGTATATGGGTTTTTAAAGGTTTGATAAATTTCTTAAAAAATTAAATCGGACAATTAGGAGCAAAGGTATGGTCTCTAGCTTTTTTTAGATGTGCTATTGCAAAAGGTTTATCTTTTGTTTTGATTTTTGAATGTGTTACTGAAGTAATGCTATTTTTTAGCATATTACTAATGATTAAAAAAAAGTTTAGTCCAATAATTGGAATCACCTTTTATTTATTTTTCTTTATAACTAGGAATTTAATGTTACTTTATATATATATATATATATATATATATATATATATATATATATATATATAATTGTTTGGAAATAATATACCATAGTGAAATAATTTGCCGTGGATTTTTTTCAAATTAATTATCGATATATATATATATATATAAATTTTTCGGGCTGAAGCCCCTCCCCCAAAATTAAATCTGGATCCGGTAGTTTATATCACTATTATTAAAACAAAAGTTCGTATTAAAAATTTTATTATAAGTAGTCTGCTACTATGCAAAATAGCAGATGACAATAAAATATGAAATTATTCTAATAAAGCATAAAGAAATAATAGGTTTTTATGCACTCTTGTAAAACAATAAATAAATTTATACATAAGACCTTTTGCACTAACAGTATTGAAATTCATGTTCAGCATGCATTTTTTTTTATTTTTTTTTTATTAAGCATAATCAAATATGGAATCTTTAAATACGACACTCTTTTGTTGAATGTTGAAGGGAAACTGTTATCGGCTATTCCGATTCTGCTTCTCTCAGAGATTTTATTCTCATACGAAAAATTGTATACCTTGTAATATACAACGGAAACGGTGAGGAAGCTATACTGACCTTACTTGGCAGACGTTTTTTAGTAAATAGCACCACTAGCTGTCGAGCCCTGCCTTTTACAACAAATACGATACCGAAGATATGATGCTTTTCTTGGCAACTATAGTAAACGGTAAATGGTGCTTCTCCATAATTCCCTGTCCTATCCATCGGAACTCCTGGATCGCTGCTAAGTCGATTCTTTATGTATCTCCTTCTGCAAGGAGTGCATGAAGTGCTCCTAGTCTATGCAATGATAAAATGTTCCAAAATCCAATTCTTAGGTCATTTATTTTCAAATATTTTCTATCATTAGCATTTGCTTCTTTTCTTTTGTTTCTCTTATTTTTATTACAGGTCAAATGGTTTACCATTAATGCTAGCATCCTTAGGAGGATCGATTATGATAGCTGCCAAAATGAAGTAAAATTTTAATTTAATTTATTAGTAGTTGAATAAATATAGGTTGTATTATTTTTTTCTCTTTTTCTCGCCTCTACACTAAAGAGTAATTGGCGTTTTCTATGATTTATACTCTGTAATAGTAGTTTACAATTTTTAAAAATTTTAACACGATCGAGACTCTTTCTTTATTATCTTGTAGAATATCTTTGAATGCTTTTCCTAGATCTATTTTTTCTCTGTGGCTTTCGAATTGGGGACATTCTATCAGAAGCTGTTTCACAGTTTGAGGTGTATTTTTACATGCAAGTAGGAGCTTCTAGGCCTCTTAAAAGATAGCTATGAGTGAACTGGCAGTGCCCAATCCTTAGGCGGCACAGTATAATTTCTTCACGCCTGGACCTTCTGTTGCTAGTGAGCCATTTATCGCAAGCGAGTTTCACTTCTTTCAGCTTACACTCTTTGATCCTCCACTCTTTTTCCCACTCTGCCAATTGTTTTTTTCTTTATTTCGTGTACCCAGTCTTCTAAAGTGATATATTTCACTCTAGTCACTTCCTCTTCTTCTCCTCCACTTCTTGCTAAATGGGCTGCATTGTCAGCATTTTCATTTCCTAAAATTCCGCAATGAGCTGGTACCCATACCAATACAACTGTTATTCCTTTATTTTTTAGATCCCACCAGATATTGAGTATTTCTACAATTATGGAGTTTTTAGGATATGGATTGTCAATGGCAGTTAAAACACTGTATGAGTCCGTCACAATTACCCAATAGTTCTTTTCAGTTTCGCTTATAAGATAAAGTATTCATGATGGCAGTGGCCTCTCCTATGAATACCGAACATTCTCCAGGTAATTTAAACAGTAATTGTTTCTGTTTACTCGCTAAAGCACATCCTACGCTATCTCCTTCTTTGGATGCATCCGTATATATAAAATCGAAATTTTTATATTGTTCCGTTAGCTTTAAAAAAGATTTTTGTATTTGAAGCGGATATGCCTTTGCAATTTTAGTCATACATTTATTAATAAATGGTCTGTCTTTTTTCCAACGCGGCATTTTTAATTCTGGGATGGTCGTATCCATGTTTATTTTAGTTGTTGCATTCTAAATGGCTTGTTTAAAAATGTTATTTTCTATATTTCTAAGTCCGTTTGTTTCTGATTCTTCTGAAAATAAATATGGAGTTAATGGGTGGTGGGATTTGTAACTTTTAAGCAAACAAAAACATCATTAATTCACCTTATTTTAGTGACGATAATAAATAAGAAATATGGGGTGTTCTTTATTTTTTATTTTGATATTGAGGTATAGCAAAGTGGATTTGTATTGTGAACTACGAATGAACTTTACAATAAAAATTGGTTTTTAAACAGTGAAGATTATAGTAGCTCGGAGAATATTCAAATCCATATTGGATAAAAAAATCCTTTTTTAAAATCACAATATTCAAATCACTTCTTATCAAGATCATTTTTAAGCCATTCCATTTTTCTATTCCTTATTCCCTCACTTCCGGCGTTACAACCCCTCAAGTGTCAGGGCCTCCTGTAGCACCACAATTGTTCTTGGGCACTGCTACTACCTTCCGGTTTCTTATAAGTTACGAGCTATTGAACATTTTATTTAACTGAAGGGTTTACATTTAATAACCATTTTAAATTTTACATAAATCTCATCTCAACACAAAACTTCGGCCAGTCTGTTGAAAGCCGTTGCTTCTTTTCGTTGAAGTATGTTATATAGATAAATTTAAAGGGCATCTAGAAGAAGACTTTAGCGAAGTTTCATTGAAATCGGTACATTCGTTTAGGTGCTACAGACTATAGCAACTCAGGTTTTTCGGTCACCATCTTGAAAGGCAAAGGCGGATCGAAAAGTCGATGAAGGAGGATCATTTTCGGGTGAGCATTAATTTTAAATCCAAATTTGAAAAAAATCAGTCCAGTAGTTTCGGAGGAAATGCGCGGACGGCGGACAGAAAAAAAAGATTATTGGATTTTCGAATTCTACGTATCCTGAAACGTAAAACAACCATCGTCCTTCTTAAGCCTACAACCTTCTTCAATTCAAGTCCTGAGTCCATTCCCTTTCAACAAGATCTCGACCTTCTGACCTCTACATCCCTTCGCACAGATCTGCCTCATTTCAGAATTCCTTTATAGATCGCGCTGTCAATTTCTGGAATTCTCTACCTAACAAAATTCGGCATTCTCCCTCCATATCCACATTCAAATCCCTCCTATTCCAATTCCTATCCCAAAAACAGTCACTTGCTAAACTTTCGATATTATACACTTCTAGTCATCATCAAACGACAGTGCTATTCTATACTGACAACTTCACTAGAGATATTACAATATTTTCCGGCTCTTAATGCCACTGACCGCATCTATTGTTTGTTTTTTTATTTTTATTATTATTTTTTATTGATATATAATTAAATCTGTACCTCTAGCATTTGACAATGATTAGTCTACATATTAATCATTATTAAACACTGATTTTATATTGTCAGCTTTGTCTTTTCTTTGTTAGCAGAAACACTTTAAAGAAGAACTCAATGTATTTTTTATTATTTTATTTTTCAAAAGACTTTAATTATAATTTTTCCTACTGTACATAGTCTTAAGTGTTTTATCATAGTTTTAAGTGTTTTGTATATAGTTTTTTTTTTGTATATAGCTTGTTTAACTAATATTTTCTTTACTTTCTCTTTTTCATTATTGTTTTATTTTGGCCAGATGTAGTATTTTAATTATGTTCTACTTTGTTATTCTAAAGGGACTTTGTCCCAGAATAAAGTTATTTTATATTTCTATTTCTATTTCTAAAACCTCAAATTTTGAGTGGGGGTTAAGTTTTTGAATTTTTTGTTCGATCACAATGGTTCATTATTGAAAATAATAAACCAAAAAGAAGCAATAAAGTCTGTCTAGTTTCTCTACAAGTTTCACTGGTTCCCAAGATAATCTTGGCACAGGCAGACAGACAGACCAATGGCTGAAAATGTGTTTTTTGGTCCCACTTGTATAGATTCGTCGAAAACTGCATATAGGAAATTTGACTCGATATCAATACTTTTCTTACATAGTAGGAAGTAGGAAAGTAGGAAGTAGGAAAGCAAAAAAGAAATATTAAAGTTCACTTTAAATGCGAAAATAAATGACTCATTACTTCTTTATAACGCTTAAAATATTTAATGTTTGCGTTTAGAAAATAGAATAGTATAGTATTACTCTTTCTATTTCATTAAGGCGATGCTATCAAGAACATCAGCATATGCCACCTTGATTACAGTGTTTACGGCGAAACTGAATCAATATTGGAGGGACCAGTTTTTCTTTTTATATATAGTGATACCTTTCCAAGAGAAGAGTGTGCTTGTTCGCAGAAATGCTTAACGATTCTATAATCGATAATGTTCTTTTTTTATTCGATGTATCGAAATGGTTCGGGTTGTTCCCCTTAACTATCAACACTAAGGGATACTTTCAACTCTCTTTAAAACGTTTAGCTTTATCGTTTATTATTATTATTTATACAATTTTCTACGACGTTTTGATTTTTATGAATTATGATTATTTTGCCAAACGAAATGGTTTGTTGTATTTAATTTTTAATTTTTCTTGTGCCTTATTTTATAGTTTGTACCCTATTATGTGTCTTTGTGAACTATTTTTCAGATTGAGCGAGTTTAACGAATTACTTAGCAGATTTAATTTGATATTGAGTGTAGTGTTTCCTGTTCGAAATTTGACCTTTCGATCAAATCGAACATTCCTAATTATTAACATAACTTCATTCTCAATCATTTTTGTAGATACGATTCGGAAATATTTCTTAGATTTGATAATTACGGAAGTTTTTATTGTACTGACTATGCGCAACTTTCAGTTGTTGTTTATAATAATATTAGTTGACAGGTTCTCTAGTTTTGTTGACTTCGTCACAACATTGTTTAAGTCCTGCAACGGTGAACTGTTGCTGTTACCAGCATCAACATCATCAACAAAGGTGAAGAGACTGGAGCGATTGGCTTGGGCTCATGATCAGCTTTGTGATTGCGCTACAATAATATCGGAGATACACAGCTTTCAAATATTTTCTATCATAAGCATTTGCTTTATGGGAATCATCGTAATTAATTTTATGATCTGTCAAATCATAATAGGTGAATATTGGAAAATATCCATTATTTCGGCAACCGTTTGCTGGTTAAGCATCAGTGTTGGCATACCGTGGAGAATCATACATTCTTGTAATAAATGCCGAAATGAGGTACTATTTTTTTTTTTTTTTTTGTACTTAGTTTACTAGTAAGTGTGTAAATATAAAATCTATTGTTTATTTTCGGCAATGAAAACTTTTATTTTGAAATAAAACAATTGATTTACATGTCAAGTTGGTTCATGGTTTCGAGATAATTATTCCCACCTTCAAAACCTAAATTCCATACTTTCATAGCGATTCATGGCTAGAAAAGAGGTAATTAAAAAAGAATGAATGTTACAATACATGTTAAAGTTGTGTTGTTACATAAAATGTTATAATTGCCTAAAGTCTGATGTGCTCCTTTGTCATGATTTGAGATTTATGTGTTAGAAATATAATAAAAATATATTCGATACATACATTTATACTTACATTCAAAATTTCTCTTCCTAAAATTATTTTATTCTCATAGAGTTATTTATACTTATTAATCTATCCTAACGATATTAATACTAATGTTATCCTATTAATTTTTCAATTTCTTTATTTCTTAACCTTTAGTCCCGTTATCTGTTTAGCTACATTTATCAAATGTAACCTCCACTAGCTTGTTATCCACTGATATCTTATTATTATGTTATCTTCTTCTTATTTTAGCTTTACTATATCAATACTTATTCAATTTTCAATCTCTTTATCTGTTAACCTACAGTTATCAAATGTAATCTTTATTAGTTTGTTATAGACTCATTCCTTATCTTTTATCACAATCTGTTTATGAGAAGGAGTTAGTCGAGGGTGCGGTCAAATAAATAAAAAATTAAAATATATTAATTATTTTAATTTTTGCCGACGTTTCGACCCACTTTGCAGGTCGTCTTCAGGGCGTAGGATGTGGCACTGCGGGAGGCAGTTGAAACACTGGCGATCTGTTTACTCTTACTCACACACTCACAATCTTACTCTTACATCGCATCACAATCTATTTACCTCAAACACTCACAATCTGTTTACTTTTAACTTACATGCTATATTCTCCTTTATTTTCTATTTTTATTCATACTTATTTTCCATTTTTGTTTGTATCTTCTACATATATAATACTTGATATTTTAACCATCATCTTTTTATTTCTTTATCAGACAACTTCTTCTTATTTTATATCTACTTATATTCATTTATTTTATTTTCGCCATGTTTTGTATCCTTAGTAGCCCTGATGAAGACCTGTAAAGTGGGTCGAAACGTCGGAAAAAATTAAATAATACTATTTGTATAATTTAGTATTTATTTGACCGCACCCCATTCCCCCCCCCCCGATCAACTCCTCATAATAAAAAATGTACTATCTAGAGCATCAACATTCCTAGGACTAATAATGGCGCTTATTTTTTTTTTTCATTTCTGCAGCTGGTAATATGCTAATAATAAGTGTTTGGATGTTTTCCCAATGTAAATTTTAGAGCAATTTTGATTTACATTGGGGAAACATCCAAACACCTAAGGACCATAATTCCACAGCACATTGCCATTTGCAAAAATACAAAAAACGCCACAGCTTTAGCATACCATAGCATACAATTACAATACAAATTCCATTTCAATAAACCACAAATATTAGACACAGAACCAAAAAAACAAGAATGGAAAATTACTCGAATTTATCCACATCACAAAAAAACTATTGTACAACAGTAAATTACTAAACAGAAACAAACACCCTATGCAGATATTTAAATAAATAAAATAAAAATATTTTGTTTCTACATTAAATAGAATCAACGCGTTTTATGATTCATCAGTTTCATACATTGCAGACACCGAATCCACTTTTTAAAAAAATTTTATCTGTCTGTATGTCCGCATTGCAACGAAATTTCATCAGGGATAAGCTCAGCAATAGCTAATTGTAGACTTTTGAAATTTTAACATTATATCAAGGTTTGCTTGACTTAAAACATAGACTTTAAATGAAAACAAAATATTGAGTAGAACCAAAGTTATGAATTCTTGAGTAATTTGATCTCGGCTAATTTTGATAATAAATGTTAATAATAAACCTATGTTTATAGGTTAAAGAACATCTATATAAAGGTTTCGTCTGTACATTGAACAGAATCAACCCGTTTCATGATATCTTTCCGTTTTATACATTACAGACACCAATTCCACTTTTTAAAAAAAATTTTCGTCTGGTTGTCCGCATTGTCCAACGAAATTTTTTCAGGGGTAAGCTCGGCAATGGCTAATGGTAGACTTTCGAAATTTTGCCTAAATTATATTTAGGCTTACTTAACTTAAAACATAGGCTTTAAATGAAAACAGAATATTGAGTAGAACCAAAGTTATGAATTCTTGAGTAAATTGTCTAGAGATCCCGGTTAGGCAATTACTTAATTCGATTCTTATCCCAACATAATCTACCGCCAGCCACATTTTAAAGTTGTACTATTCAACTGATGGAAAAAATTTGCCCTCGGGCAGTGGAAGGAATTTATTACATGTATATATTGTATATTGTATACTATATATGTAATTGTTTTAATAAACATTTTGGAGGGTAAGAAAAAAAAAAAAAAAAAAGATGGAAAAAATTATCACAACTCAAAGGAAAAATCCAAAATCCCGTTGTCGCTTAAAACACGAGTAAAACACTCCCATTTTTCAAGTTTGTCCGATCTTCCCGTTCGAGGTATCATTTCTTCAACTTCCCAAGCCTAACATGTCGTATATATTTTTAGGATTAACCAAACGGATTAGCCGGAAATCAGAAAAAGAGCTCTCAAAAATTTCACCCCACCAACCACAATATTCAGATCAAGTTCTAATTGTACACGGATGTAGGTGACTCAATATCCAATGTTATTTTGCCAGCGATATACTCATCAATGGCTAATGGTACACTTTTAAAATTTTTATATTATATTTAGGTTCGTTTGACTTAAAACAGGCTTTGAGAAAAATCAACGTTATGATTTAATAACTCGCTTCACCATTAATGAAAATTAAATACTTCAGGTGGTCGGTTTAGTTTTGTGGCACCTAAACAAGTAGCCGAATAACAATGTTTTTATTATGACCATTGTGAACCTTTGACTTCCATAAGATCCTCCCTCCATTAAAAAAAAATTCAAAACAATCCCCCACCCAATTTTTGACAACCTCCCGCAATACAAAATCCATCTCAAAAATTGATTCTCAAATTTTAATTATACATCCGTCAACGACGTCAGCTTGCAATAAAATCAAAATATAGTAAAACTGAAATGCATCTATGCAACAAATAATCTTTAAATAACAATAGTAAAAGAGTAAATAATTAGATCCACACGCGGATCTCCACACGCGGATCCTCCCCTCCCCCAAAATGGTAAAATATAACCATGTTTAAAGAAAAAGCTAATTATATTTAATAGGACTTAAAGAATCATTTAAACGCCAGACTTTGGCTAATTATTACATTTTATGTAAAAACACAATTTTAACATGTATTTTTTTTAATTAACTCTTTTTTAGCCATGCATCGCTTTGAAAGTATGGAATTTAAGTTTTGAGGATGGGAATAGTTTTAATTGTTTGTATACCTGAAAGTTTTCATTGGCTTAAATAAAGAATATTATACAGCTTCCCAGTAGAAAAGAAGTATTTAAAATCTATTGCATTTGCAGTTTAAAGAATATAGAGACTTCATAAATTCATCTCTATGTAAAAATATCGTAGTATATAGCGAATATTCGTTTCTTTTTACTTTTAATTTTTCCTTTGTAATTCATTGTATGGATTCACTGCTGTAAGTTTTTTTATTATGTCTGAGGATATTGAGATGTACATTACTAGAAACTTTTGTTCCTTAACTGTGTAAATAACATGTTAAAGGTTGAATTGTAAATATTCTTTTCCGTTTTATCGGGGGACTAGGTTATTTACACTCGTGAATATTAAAACAAAACCCCGGCACTGGATATAGAATTTTTGAGAGTGTTTAACTGTTTTTGGAAATTCGGGAACCTAATACTTTTGTGACAAGAAATAATAAGAATATGTATCTGAAATTTGGGACTTAGTAAACACACTTTGAATGAATTGCCTCACCTGGTTTGTTATTCTTCAATTGTGAGGCATATAGGACAACTAAGTAAATAAATGACTTTTAACTCCTGTATAACAAAATAATTTATTTCTAAAACTGTAATAAATTTACTCTATTAAAGTGTTATAACTATAGGCTTGATCTTCTTAATCTTCAGTGTAATAGACTTCTCTTATCAGGTAATCTCCTTCCTTAATGTCCCAGCTTCAAGTGAGTTCTCTTCTCTTCTTCAGAGTCCTCCTCCAGCTGTTGCTACCTGCTCGGCCCTTTTCCTTCTTCATCGATTGTTTATCGATATGAGATTTTTCAATAAATAATTTATCGACTGCATAATTCACATTCCTATATATTCCTTCTCATTCCCTCACACAATGTCACATAAAGTAGTAAATACAGGGGCTATCTACTACAACTGTTTTAGAAAATATGTGTATTTGTTTTTGTTGCGTAATTTTCCATTGAGGATAGTCAACACTTGTGATTAGGGAGATGATTTGTATATCTTAAATTACTATTCATATTTATATTCACTTATATTAATGGAATATTGTGGCTTGGAAAGAAATCCCAACCAGCAACAAGATGGCTAACTTGATCAAGACATGCGATGTCTAAAATATGTGCAGAAGACGTCAAAAAGAATGCTTATACGGCGTTTTTAGTCCTCTTTAAACCATCCTAAATAGGTTATAAAAAAGATATCTGTTTTGAGACCCATAGTAAAACTTCATCCAAAAAGCATCTAAAAGCTATGTGAAACATGTTTCAAAGAAGTTTCGTTTTGATATCATCAACCGTTGCATTATTGGAACAGTATCTAAAATCATAAAATCCATAAATGAATGATACTGTTGATGATGATGAACATAGCAGCTAAAGCTTTACTTGGCAGTTTTTCATGATTTCTTTCCAGATTTTCTTTGTAAACGCAATATTATGGATAATGGCAATAAATTTTATTTGAACTCCATCAACAATTAATGCTACTAAATTCAACTTCAATTCGATAAAATATAAAAAATCTTAAAATTTACTCATATATCGTGATCGAGTAGTTACCACATCTTTTATGTAACCTATTTTCAAACTTCTTTCATAGAAAATATTTACTTTCTTTGCTTTTCATTTGAATGGGATTTATATGATCTCAGTTATAATATAAAATATGATCTAAGCTTATGAATGTATATTATGACCCTATTTTCATTATAAAAATATGTCATTTAGATGTCCGATTTACAATCTGGTTTAAGAGATCTGTTAGCCACTTATAAAAAGTTATCTGTTTGATATCTTTTTACTTTCACTTACCTATACATGAAATATATAGTAAAGGTAAATATTACGATCGTGAAAATTTTCAAATCTGAGTTTTAAACGGAAATACATGTTTTGAGGTCTCCTGAGTCTAAATAACCAAGTCCCGCGAAACGGTCTGTCTGTGTTTATGTATTTATGTGAACAGTTTAGCTCAAAAACGAAAAGTCGTACGAAACTGATATTATGTATAATATAAGGTAACCGGAAGTGCCACTTTATATCAACGGTGAAATATATTTCTAAAATTTTCTCATAAACAGTTCTAATGGGAATGGGGAGGGGGGGAGGAGACGGAGTGGCTTAATGGACTAACGCGTGTGTGCTACACCGCGAGTTGTCCGGCAACCACATTGCTGAAGTTATGAAATTAAAGATAGAGGTCAGAAGTACGGGATCTGGTGGGACGGGATTGAATGGAGAATTTGAATTTTTGGCTCTGAAGAATATAGAGGGTCGCTGACTTCTAATGGCCTGGTATAGAAAGGTAGCTAGTGACGACGATAGGATGGATAGAGCCACTTCAACTCAATAGAGCCACTTCAACAGCGTAATACACGGTAATAGGTAATGTTTTTTATTTTGCTGGAAATTTTATAACTTTATAATTATACATGGATTTTTTTCACCATAATTTGCATACTTTTTCTGTTATGAAGAAATTGTTACATAGTTGTGTATTAAAAAAAAAAAATAACAATTTTTTACCATCTTCATGTTATTATTCAAAATTTCAGCTATATTTTGCTGAGCAAAATAATCTTCAGAACTACCACCAATCCGGTTTGATACCTGACTACTCCACCCATTCCGCCCTAATTAAAATCTCCAAACAGCTATTGACCAACAGAAACTCACCATCCTTATTCTCCTTGATTTTTCCAAAGCCTTTGACTTAGTAGATCACAATATACTCCTCATCTAACTTTTTTTTTTTTTTTTTATTTATACATGATATTTACAACTGTATTAAAAAATTAAATACATTAAGTAAATTTGATAACAGAAAATAAAAACATGAAATGACTTGTTGAGAAACTACCCACTGGTAGCACTCTAAAAACAAAATGTATTTACAATAAGAGATCTCGAGGCCATCTTCTTTTCAGACGCCTCGGAGGGTTATCAGGAATAGAAGAGGAAGCAAGGTTAGAGACGAGAGGATTCGGATGGTTCTGGAGTTTATTATGGAAAGATTGGTATCTGGATTGGGCCAAATCGGAAACATAAGGAACATTAAGGTCATTATGGATTATTTTATTGGTGACAAAGTAAGGAGCATTGAGGATTTTCCGAAGGATTTTGGATTGTAAGGATTGGATACGAGAGGAATTTGATGGCTTAGTGGAGCCCCAAAGCTCAACTCCGTAAGTCCAAATAGGTCTTATTGTAGTCATGTATATAAGTCTTTTGTAATTTACTGGAAGCTTAGAGCGTTTGTCTAGTAAGTGTTGGAGTAGTCGGAAACGTCGAGCGGTTTCTTGTCGTTTCAGTCTGGTATGAGGATTCCAAGTTAGACGTTTGTCCAAGTGAAGTCCAAGGTATCGGATTTGTTCAACAGGGATAAGTGGGGTATTATTAAAGGATACTGTGGGACATGAGGTCATAGGTTTACGTCGAAGGGTAAAGGTGATTTGATGGGATTTATTAGAATTTATTTTAATTCTCCAGTTTTTACACCATTCTTCAAGGCTTGTGATGTGCGATTGAAGAGTTTGGGATGCAATGGTTGGGTCATTATTAACGGATAGGACACATGTATCATCGGCATATGTGGTAATAACAGTGTTAGGATGGGTTGGGATGTCAGCTGTATAAACTGTGTAAAGGATAGGACCAAGGATACTACCTTGAGGAACACCAGCGGACTGGGAAAAGAGGGATGAATAAGCATTATTGTGATTGACTTTTGAGTATCTATCAGTTAGATAGGAACGGATAATGAGGAAGTATGTAGGATGTAGGAATTTACGGAGTTTGTACAGTAATCCCGGGTGCCAGACTCGATCAAAAGCCTGTTCTACATCGAGAAAGACTCCCGTGCAGTACATTCCGCGCTCTAATGCAGAGGAGACAACATCCACCACACGATGGCATTGCTGGATAGTGGAATGGGATCTGCGGAATCCAAACTGGTGATCTGGGATTATGTGATTAGAATCTAGGATTGGGTACAGGCGTTTTAGGATGAGTTTTTCTAGGACTTTTCCCATGATGGGTAAAAGAGAGATAGGACGGTAAGAGGATGGGTATTCTGGTGGCTTTTTGGGTTTATGTATCATTTTGATAATGGATAGTTTCCAAGGGTCGGGAAAATATGTTGATCGGAGTACAGCATTATATATATATGTAAGGAATAGAATGGCTTTCCGAGGAAGTAGTTTTAGGATCTGGGATGTAATTAGGTCGTGTCCAGGAGCTTTGCGGGAAGGTAACCTGTGAATGATGTTGGATATTTCTGAAGGATGAAAGGCTTTAGGAGGAGGAGTCATTTGGAGTGGGATATCCAGTTCTGCTTCAATACATTCAAGGTGATTTGGGTTAAGAATATCGGGATGTGGGTTAAAGGTTTTAAAGAGGTGGTGTGCAAATATTTCTGATTTTTCTTCGTCGGATTTGGACCAGGTTTGGGCTTCAGTGAGTAGTGGATGGTTGCAGTCCTTAAATTTCAGGAGCCTTTTAGTGGTCGTCCATAGTGATTTATCGGTAGGTGTAAGTTTTTCAGTAAAATTTAGTAAATTTTGAATTTTGTATTTTCTTATTTCTGATTTCAGTTTGTTAGTCAGCTGAGTGTAATGCGCTTTATCTGTCGGGTATCTAGTTCGATGCCACTTCGATCTTGCTCTACGTTTTTCCTTTAATAAGATGCGAATATGCTGTGGCAAGTTAGTATTTTGTGGTTTGTTAATCTTATTGATAAAGGTATTATTATTTATACTGTCTGTTATTGTTGATGTCAGTTTTTCTATGGCACCATTAATGTCTTCTTTTGTCTTTAGTGGAATTTTGAGGTCAAGTTTGTTTTCCAAATCATCACGAAATTTGTCCCAGTTTACTCGTCCAGTGATCAGTTTGGGAGGTGATGGTTTAGGAGCAAAGTCAGAATGTAATGAAAGCAGAACCGGACTATGGTCTGAAGAAAGGTCATCCAGGGATTTGATTATAGTTTGGGAGGAGGAAATCTGGGAGGTGATAAATATATCCAGGATATCGGGACGTTTTTTGAGGGATGTTGGCCAATAAGTAGGACTCATGGGCGAGAGGATTGAATAACTATTAGAAGATGAGAGACGGGAAAGGATGTTACCGCGGGAGTTGGATGTTCGACAACCCCACCGTTGGTGTTTAGCATTGTAATCTCCTCCAGCAATAAAGCGCGATCCGAGGGATTGGAACAACGTATCAAGGAGATTAAAGGAGAGGGAATTACCAGGAGGACAGTATACCCTCATCTAACTTAAAAATATCTCTTTGACTTCTAATGTCCTTAAATGGTTCCAATCCTTCCTTGCCGGTCGTTCCCAGTATGTTGTAGTCCATAATAATCCCCCCATCAGAGTCTCTATCATAGTCCAGAGGCGTTCCTCAGGGATCCTCCTTATCTCCCATAAAGTACACATTAGTTTTTTTTCTTCCCTTTTTTTTCCTCCTCGCCTTTTAGGCTATATGGGGCTACACACGCTTTAGCTGTGCCACTCCGCACTACACATTACCTTTGCTGTTATCTGATCCATAGTTTCTCATACTGTGGCGTTATCATACTTCCTTCTGGGCATCTGCCTTGGCGTTAATCCCCAATCTGCCTTAATTCTGAGGACCATTATTTACTATTGGGTAAGTAGGTACTTTGGAATAGATAGTTTTAGTAATTAAATTTTTTTTCCAATGTTGTATTTAATATTTTAAATTTGTAAAAACATTATTGATAAGATATCTAACAAAGCTCAATTGTGAGAAAAAGTAGGATTTATAACAGTTGTTAATTTTATAGTAACTTTGCAAAATGTTGGTTTTACAAATACTTTTGGTTGCAACTGTATATGATGTTAGGTATTTAGTTTAAATAACTTTCCACCATTGAAAATCATATATATAAAATGTAAATATTACTTAACATTTCTTATGACACCAGATAGGAATAGTAACGCTTACTTTGATCGCTGATAGTGTTTGCATTAGTATTGATAATATCAAAATATGTCATATGCTGATTACAGTGCTTACGATGGACATGAATCCATTAGAGTCTGATATTTCTTTTTCATTTAGTTGACACCATTTCAAGAGAAGAGTGCATTTGTTTACGGAAATGTTAAGCGATTGTATTACCGATAATGTTCTTTTTGTATTCGATGTATCGAAATGGTTGGGATTGTTTCCCTTTACAATCGACCCCTCAGGATACTTCCAACTGTCTTTAAAACATTCAGTTTTATCTTTTACTATGTTTCTTTGTATAATTTCCTACTATGTTTTGATAGTTTTAAATTTTAATGTATTGTTTAAAACGTATAGTTTGGTCTTTTTCTATGTCACTTTTACTTGTGAATTTTTTTATAGTTTACATCCAATAGTGTCTCTCACTGAAATATTTTTCAGATTGAATGAGTTTAATCAATCTATTAGTAGACTTAAGATAGTATGGGGTGTTGTGTTCCGGATTTGGAGTTTTAAATTTAGATTTAAAAAAATAAGCCTTATAATTAATTATGGTTTATTTTCAGTCTTTTTTGTAGATGCGTTTCGAAGATATTTTTTTGGTCTGGTAATTTTGAAAGTGTTTATCCTCCACGTTCTTCGAAACTTACAGTTGTTGCTTATAATGATATTAGTCGATAGGTTCTCTGGCTGTATTGGTATTATAACATCATTGTTCAAGTTGTGCAACGATGAACTGTTACTGTTGTTAGCATCAACATCAAAAACAAAGAAAAAAAGGTTGGAAACATTGGCTTGGGCCCATGATCACCTTTGTGATTGTGCTAACATAATATCAGAAATTCATAGTTTCCAAATACTTTTGGACATTATCAGTTGTTTTTTTGTGACAATTTTACTTACTTTCACTTTGGGTAATATGATAATTAGTAAATCTTGGAAATCAAGTAGCCTTATAGTTTTAGTAGTTTGCTGGTTTACTATGCACGCTAGCATACCATGGAGGATCGTCCATTCTTGCCAAAAGTGCGAAAATGAGGTATTGTTTCTTATTTGATTTTCTAGTAGCTATATAAATATGTGTTGTATTTGTAATTTTAATAATAATTAAGCTTCATTAATCCATCTCCATATTTGGATCATAATAGATACGGTCCTTGAATAAAAATAAATAAATAAATTTTACAAAAAATCTTCGGGATCCCTATGGACGCCTCTGTTTCCCATTTTTATGCGGAGTTAAAGTGGCTTTATCATTCCTACCGTCGTATTTCCTGGCATCCTCCCTCTTTCAAGTCATCCAATCCCACCTTCCTTCATACATCTCCGAGCTCCTTCATTTCAAATCCTCTGTTCGTTCCCGCAATACTCGTTCCCTGTCTTCTGATTTATACACAAGAGGCCACCGAACCGCTGCTTTCAACAATCGTTCATTATTCGATCCTCTTCCCTATGGAACTCCATCCCTTCTCACATCCGTCAATCCAAAACCCTTCCTACCTTTAAATCCCCCCTGTTCAATCATTTTTTATCCATCCAGTCCCCATAAAATTGTAAAGAGATACTACTGTAAATATGTACATAAATTATTAGTTCGTTCTTCATTATTCTTACTCCAATTTTGTTAATATATTTTAATTTTTTTTTATTATCAACTGATAAAAATTGGAAAGCAACTTATGTGTATATTTGTATATGCGTGTATATATATATATATATATATATATATATATATATATAATTTTTTTTTTTTCACCAAGACAGTTCAATTACTCTATTTTTATTTATGTATCTCTGAGGCTCCTTAGCCCACATTTCTGTCTTCCTGTATTATTCTAAAGGGACTCGTCCCAGAATAAATAAAGTATTACAAAGTGCTTTATATCATTTATAAAAAAGTGCTTGATTTATGTTTCCTTCTTTGCGATTTTTGTTTTATCGCCCTTCAACTGTACAACATTTACTCCTAGTTCAATAAGCTTTAAGTCGATATTAATTAAGTTGAAGTTTATTAGGAAAACTTTTGAGATTCACCTCAAGTTCTGTAAAGAAACGGATGTGATTTCTTATCCAGCCACCTTAAAGTACTCGTGTTTTCTGCAAAAATCGCTGCAATCAACTGTTGCAAAGCTTTTATTTATTGTTTTTCCTTGATATGGGATGTATTGTATTAAACATAATGCCCTAAAACACATCGTATTGGTAAATATAAAGAATTTAAAAATAATGATTTTTTAAATATTTTTCACGTAAAGTGGTTATGACAGTGTTTTTTCTCCCAGATCTCCGCCATAGGAATCAATATGTATTTATCAGTGACAAACTTAATGTTTCTAAATAAAATTTGCGTTTAAAATAAAGAAATCTCAGAATAAAGAAATGTCATTGGTTCCAAGCCCCCTTAGATCCTATACAGACTTTCCCATCCTTCACCTTAATGATTAGCCAATCTCCTTCTACTCCTATGTTAAAAATTTAGGATTTTTCATTGATCAAAACCTCTTTTGGAATCACCATATTTCTCATATCACTCGACGGACAATTTCCACCCTCAAACTATTCCATCGCTTCCGCCATCTCCTACCTCAACATACGCGTAGACTCCTAGTTTCCTCTCTCATTTTCCCCCACTTTGACTATAGCTGTGTGGTGTATGATGGCCTCTCTGTGGAGCTCCGTGATAGACTGAAAAGACTAATGAACAGCTGCGTAAGATTTGTGATCGGGGCCCCAAGATACTCCCATGTTTCTCACCACTACGCTGAGTTAAAGTGGCTTTTCCCCTCCTTCCTAAGACAATATTTCCTAGGTAAGTTCCTCTACCAAATCATCAACAACCATCGTCCTTCTTACGCCTACAACCTTCTCCAGTTCAAATCCTCAGTCCATTCCCTGTTCACAAGATCTCGACCTTCTAACCTTTACATGCCTTCTCACAGATCTGCCTCATTCCAAAATTCCTTTATTGTTCGCTCTGTCAATTTCTGGAATTCCCTCCCTATCAAAATTCGACATTCCCCATCCATATCCACATTCAAAATCCTCCTATTCCAATTCCTATCCCAAAAACAGTCAGATAGTTGCTAACCATTCGAGCTGATTTTAATAGAGAATTTGATACATTTTTATTTTTTAATTCTTTATTTTTTTCGTAAAAGTGTATACTGGTCTATAAGAGCAAACAGCTTTAAGTGTCTTGTCATAGTATTAATGGTTTTGTATATAGTTTAGTTTGTTTTGTATATAGAATTTTTACCTTATATTATTTTTTACATTATTTCTTTTTTTCGATTGATTTTATTTTGGCCAGAGGTAATATATTAATTTTGTTCTATTTTGTTATTCTCAAGGGACTGTGTCCCAGAATAAAGTTATTTTTCTATTTCTATTTCTATTTCTAAATCTACCGATTGTTTCAATTATTTCCATCAAAACGTAAACATTTGGGCTAGAAACATAAGTTTGTTACTAATAAATGCGAATCAATTCCTATGACAGAAATCTGGATGAAAAACACAATTTCATAACAACTTTAAGTAAAAAATGTTTGAAACATTATTATTTTTAATTTAATATATGACTTTTTTTTTTAACTTAATTTAGACGTGTCCGCCCAATAGTTCTCTTTAAGTAGTCTTTTTACAAAACTAACTGAATTGTCTTAAAAAATATAGAACACTGGAAAGCACAACAAATCTTGTATTTCAGGTTAATAACCTTATTCTTATACCATAGATCGATAATCTTATTATAGATTACCTTATTATGATAACCTTTTTAGATATTATGCATATTTTTAACGCATGTTATAAACTCCCACATTTTTGACTTTCCTACCTATACTAGGTAAGGAAAGTATTGCAATCGGGTCAAATTTCCGACATGCGGTTTTCGACGGATCTATACGTTTCAGAGCCCCTTGAGTCCGAAAAACACATTTTTAGTCATTGGTCTGTCTGTGCCAAGATTTTCTCGGGAACTACTGAACCGATTTTGTTGCTTCTTTTTTTATTTTGTAGGGTTTTGACTACTGATGCCTATGACAGAAATTCAGTGCTCCATGCGCAATAGCTTGCGCGCAATAAATGAAAAACATGTCTTTCTATAGACTGTAGCTCAAAAACGGCTCTAACGATTTTGATGAAACTTTCCTATAATGTTCTTATCATTGTTCTTTCAATTTTCGTATATAGACTAAATTACCGAAAGAATTCAGGAAAAATAAGTTATAAAGAAAAGAAAAATGTTCTGGGGTCTAACTCCCTAAGTATATATTATACGGTAAAATTTATAATAAAACTATCTTAAGCCGGTTTACATTGCTTTGGTTTATCAAATAAATCGTACTCTTATGTTTGATCAATTTTCAGGAAAATGTATCTAGTTCAATTATTTTTGTTTCTTCATGAACATATGTAAAGATATAAAAACTTCTCTGAAATAGGAAGGAAAGTCGTTTGAGTGGACACACCAGATATTTTTTTTTGTCTATCGCCCCACTTAATTAAAATGAAATATTTGTCCCTATGACATAAATTGATTCAATTGTAGTTTAATCGGTCAAAATAGGAGAAAATTTAAGAATTTTTAAGATATAACGCAATGATCGGTGTCACTACGACAGTTTTCTGCATTCCTCTCAATATCGGTTTATTGTTTGTTTTTTTTAAGTAAAAAACGTCTGCCAAGTAAGGTCAGTATAGCTTCCTCACCGTTTTTGTTGTATACTTCAAGGTATACATTTTTTCGTATGAGAATAAAATCTCTGAGAGAGGCAGAATCGGAATAGCCGATAACAGTTACCCTTCAACATTCAACAAAAGAGTGTCGTATTTAAAGATTCCATATTTGATTATGCATAATAAAAAAAAAAAATGCATACTGAACATGAATTTCAATACTGTTAGTGCAAAAGATCTTATGTAAAAATTTATTTATTGTTTTACAAGAGTGCATAAAAACTCATTATTTCTTTAACCTTTAATAGAATAATTTCATATTTTATTGTCATCTGCTATTTTCCATAGTAGCAGACAACGAATATCAGTTGCAGACTACAAAATGCCACCTTTAATACACATAGAATTAAAGTTGAAAATTTTTACATACTACCTTTTGCACTAATAGTAGTGATATACACTACCGTATACAGATTTAATTTTAGGGGAAGGGCTTCAGCACTAAAGTTTTTTTTTCATATATATATATATATATATATATATATATATATATATATATATATATATATATATATATATATATATCAATAATTAATTTGAAAAAAATACGATTCAAATTATTTCATAATGGCACATTATTTCCAAACAATTATAGGTATAAAGTAACATTACCTTCCTAGTTAAAATTAAAATAAATAAAAGGTGATTCCAATTATTGGACTAAACTTTTTTTTTAATCATTAGTAATATGCTAAAAAAAATAGCATTACTTCAGTAACACATTCAAAATCAAAACAAAAGATATATATATATATATATATCACGTTTGTAGTAGCACATCTAGAAAAAACTAGAGACCATATCTTTGCTCCTAATTGTCCGATTTTAACGAATTTATTTATTTATTTTTTTTTAGGAAATTCCGTAAACTTTTAAAAACCATATACAATATTACCAAAAATGTGTATTTCTCTTGAGTTATTCGGAATTTAATTTTACCATCCCTCGTAACTTATTTTCTAGCTTCTTTTCATAGAAGTATGTTATATACATAAATTTAAAGGGCGTAGAGAAAATGACTTTAGCGAAGTTTCATTGAAATCGGTAAATTCGTTTAGGTGCTACAGTCTATAGCAACACAGTTTTTTCGGCCACCATTTTGAAAGTAGAAGGTGGATAGTAATGTCGATGAAGAAGGATCATCCTCGGGTGACCTCTGATTTTATAACCAAATTTGAAAAAAATCGGTCCAGTAGTTTTTGAAAAAATGAGCGAACGGCGGATGGCGGACTAGTAGTGCATATATCAGAGAAAGTGGTGGACAGAATTCAATAAAATTGACACTACATCATTTTTTCACCAATGTCTACTTTTTATTTAACTTAATAAAAAAATAAATGCGCGTGCGTAAGCGGAAGTGCTGGATGGAATTTGATAAAATTGATATGGGACCATCTAGGCAACAAACAGACAGACACCAAACCAAATATGATCCTTAATGCCTGAAACGTAAAACGCGAGTGGAAATTTTCGATTCTGTGTAAACATTTTTTTTTAATCTCTCGCACGAACACAATGCTTCCCTACCTTCGGTAGTGAGGAAGCAAATTATTAATACGTACTTCCATGACTGTTATTTTATTAAGGTCAATATTTCTTGAAGACAATGGTATCAATGATGTCTGAACATGACAACTGCTGATTACAGCATTTACGATAAACCTGAATCCATTAGGATATGCTATTTCTTTTTCATTTACGCGACAGCTTTCCAAGTGAAGAGTGCAGACATGTCTAACAATTTTATAATCGAGAATGCTGTTTTCGTATTCGATATATCGAAATGGTTCGGATTGTTCCCCTTCTTCATCAACACTGAGGGGCAATTTCAACTTTCATTAAAATATTTATATTTATCTTCTATCATCTTTCTTTCTACCGGTTCGTACAATACTTTAACTGTCATAGAACTTTATACTGATAATAAAATGGCTTCGTGGACGTTCAAATTGTTTTTTTCTTCTTGTGTCTTTGTCCATAGTATTTACCCATTTGTATCTATTTCTGAATTATTCTTAAAATTGAACGAATTCAATAAAGCTATTGACAGAATTGAGCACGTTTCCAAGATTGTTTTTCCAGGTCGAACTTTTACATTTCTATTCAACAAAACATGCCTTATTATTACTTGTGTTTTATTCAACATCGTGTTATTAAATGAAATATGGTTATATTTTTATGTTTTAATTAATATAAAAATGTTTTTCGTGAATATTTTCCGCTTATGGTTATACTTCCTTTTAATAGTTGTGGTCGAAAGGTACTGTGGCTTTGTGAGTGCACTGACATCATTGTTCAAGTTGTGCAACGATGAGCTGGTACTGGTACCAGCATCAACATCAACAACAAAGATAAAGAGACTGGAGCGATTGGCTTGGGCCCATTACAACGTTACTGATTGTGCTAGCATAATATCAGACGTACTTAGCTTCCAGATATTATTTATTATTAGCATTTGCTTTTTTTCGATTGTTCTAGTTATTTATGTTTTTGGCCATGCCTCGGTTAGGGGGTCATTGTATTCTGTTCTAATTTTGGTTTTCTTTTCCTGAATTATGAAACTCAACCGTCGAAAAGTGAAAAAAAAACTTTATTGAGAAAACAAATCAAACAATGAACATTATGACATGCTAAGTACTACTGATACAGATATCTTGCTTACTGACTAGCCTAGGATTTTATGGGGGTATATATAGGTAGAGGAGAGGGAGGCTGCTCAGAATGTCAAGTCAGCATAGTTCGTTTCCATAACTATTCCCCCCTTAAAAAGTGAGGTCCTCCGAACTAGGATGCTTGTTTTTCGGTAAGGTAGGAATGCCACGCTCTAGACCTGGCGTCGCAAAAGGATGATAGCTCGATGGGATTGCTGATAGGTGGGTGATCAGGAGTTACAATGTTTGTTAGAGGTGTGGGGTTGTTAGTCTTATTTTTAAAAATGTTTTTAAATTTATAATAATAAAATAATATATGGTGAATAAACAGATATATACATATTATCAAAGTAAGATATAACATAATGTCAGAATGAGTAATTACAGAATAATCTTCTAAAGGTTCTATATTTAGAGTTCCTAAGTCTAATTTATTTACATCATCGTAGCTATAATTAGTAAAAATTACATTATCAATATTATGCATAGATATTATGTGTATATTTACATGTTCTTCGTATCGAATAACTATAGATTTATTTACAAATATTTCATTTCTGTCAAGGCTTATTAAACCAGTGATTGGTAAATGATATAACATGGTTTCTGTTATGTTAGTTTCAATAGTAGATAAATTAAAAGTGAGATATTGATTAAGGCTAGGTATAAGTTTAATAAATGGTTTTTGTGAAATTCCTATTATTTTACAATGTTCTAATTTTTGGTTGTTACTTAATTCTAATATACACTTATCTTCTACTAAACTAAGACTTTTGTAATTACAATAAAAGTTAGAATTATATTTTAAACATTTTCCCTTATAAAACTGGTTATTATTTCTTATAACTAAAGTATTTTCTACTGGAATAGTTACAATATTTTCCTTATAGACAATGGGATATGACAGTATGTAATATGCAGTCGAAGGGGCAACCCTTAGTGGTAATTTAATAAAGAAATAAATCATTCCCGAATCGGACATTGAACAAATTGCTTTACTTAATAACCAATTTAATTCTACGTCTCTTGTTAGTAAATTTTTATATGGAGTTTTGATATTTTTAATTTCGTCATACGATAAAATGCTGGGGTGTGTCATGCCTAGTTTACATTGTTCTAATGCGTCTTCTGTTTCTTGTAATTGTGCTTCTATGAGAGTTAAATATGCTAAAAGGTCATGGTATGATAATTTGATGATTGTGGAATCTAATACTTTGTTATTGGTTTCTATATTATTTTTGAAGTTCTTTAAAATGATAATATCTTTATTTAATTCTTGTGTTAATTTCCGGTTGAGGCTAAGCCTAGCTTCCTCGTTATGTTCTATGTGATATAAATTACTTTCAACCTTTTGTAGGATGGTGTCATATTTTTCTTTGTCATCTGCATCCATGGTTCCCGTTAACCAACTGAGAGCAGATCCTAAACCATTAATTATACCACGTTTTTCTCTTTTTATAAATTTACGCTTAATAAGGTGGGTGATTTGGTTTGTTATTCTCTCATACCTCTTATCTAATATTTGATGCAGCATTTTAAATTCTTTTTCTGTCTTCAAACTATTAATATGTGTTTTTATTGTTGTGATTTCATCATTTAGTTGAGATAGATTCTTGTAATGTAGGAAAGTGTACCATTCCGTCATCACATACGACGAATTCATTTGAATGATCGAAGCCCCAGGGCCATTCGACAGCGTCTGGATTTTCAACATTTCTACCTGGAGGGGCCGAGCCAGAAGAATTAAGATCAGAAGAAACTTGAAACAGTCCTTCATCTTCAAAATCTGCAACAGGAAGATTATTGGGATTAACCCTCAAATCCTGAATTCGTTTTTCGATTTCTTCATTTAATATTTGTGCGTACACATAATCTGCTAGACACTCATTCTGATTTGTGCCTTGAATGGTAGTAGTTTTTCCTGAATCGTTTTTCTTTTTCCTGGGCCTTTTTATTTGGCTTGCATGTAATTTTTTCTTTTTACCCTTAGCGGTTTCAAATTTGCCATTAGATTGTTTACCTTTTTGATATTTTGGATCTTTTTTATTGGAACTGGGTTTTCTAATAAAAACGTCTTCTGGTAATTTAGGGATATCTTCTCTAGTTTCGTTTCTTTTGTTTATATATCTTTCTTTATTTTTTTCTATATTTGATTTTATAGCTTCTCTGGTGTTTCTAAGTTTTTCATGATATTCTTGAACCAAATATTCCTGAACTTCTGGATTTTCGTTGTAGTTGTCTCTACCGATTCCAAATGTTATTTCGTTCGGACTTAATTTTAGGTCTTGGTTCATTGAATTGTTATACGCGATTGTTGCTAGTTCTAATTTTTCTTCTTCAGGCGCGGTGGATTGAGTATTTATTATTTTGATTAAGTCTATAAACGTTGAGCTTGCTCTATTAAGTAATCCTAACGAATTTGGATGGTTAGGTGTTGTCTCATGTTTTTCAATTTTTAAATATTTTAAAAAGTCTCTAAATAAATTATTGTCGTATTCACGGCCATTATCTGTCGTGATTACTAATGGTTTTGGGAAATGGACCAAATATTTCCTCAGTGTTGCCATTGATTCAATAGCGTTTGCTGTCTCGCTATATCTTGTGAATATCTTTTTTGAGAAGGTGTCCGCTATTATATAAACGTAATAATTTCTCATATGGAGAGTGTCCATCATAATTGAATCGAAAGGTTTTTCAGGTGTTGGTGTAATCATAAATTTAGGTCTAATAGGTCGTCTGTCATATTTAATTGAATTACATGTATCACAAGCATTAATGATATCGGTGATATGGTCTTTCATATTTGGCCAATAATATTTTGTTTTCAATTTTAAATATGTTTCATTTATTCCCCTATGGCATGATTTTCCGATATGCTGATCTAAAATCAACACTTTTTGTTGGTTTTTGTCAGTTATGTCTGGTAATAATAAAGAGTATTTCTTTATTCTATTAGTCGGAAATTTTTCTCTGATAATTTCTGTGACTTTATTATACAATCCTTCGTACCAGTTGGTCTCACTCTCAATTCCTTGGATTTTGGGAAGACAATAAACGCCATAAGTTGTATTGGGTTTTAGTATTTCCAATAACTTATTTTCTAGTTGTTCTGCGTTTTGGTTATATGGATAAGTTAGTTCTAGAATAATTCTATTTTTATTAAATACTTTTTCTATCTTAGCCTCATTAAATCCCTTCATGATGACTAATTGATTTTTCTCTACGTTGACAGGTCTTTGACCATCGTCGACGATAAGGATCCTATTATCTGAAGACTCGGCAGAGTGTTGGGTATCTAGAGATGAGTCATCCTCTTCTGCGATATGATACATGTCGAACTCGGGTGTCTCTGAAACATGCTTGTCAACTGGATGTCGCGACAAGTGGTCAGCAACCTTGTTCGCTTTACCCTCGATGTGCTTGATATCATATTCGTAGTCTTCTAGAAGCAGTTTCCACCTGATAAGACGGGCGTTTTGTGTTTTGCAAGTCTTTAGATATTCGAGTGGCTTATGGTCAGTGTAAATAAAAAATTTTCTGCCGTATAGATAAGGCCTAAAATGGTTACATGCCCAAATTATTGCTAGGCACTCTTTTTCTGTTGTAGAATAATTTTGTTCGGCTTTATTTAGTGTTCTAGATGCAAAACAAATTGGTAATTCTTTACCATTTTTCTTTTGAGCAAGTACCGCTCCTATGGCGTAATTACTGGCGTCAGTTGTTAAGTAGAAGTCTTCTTCAAAGTTGGGTACTTGAATTATGGGACTACTACATACTAAGGTTTTTAGTTGTTCAAATGCTTCACGATAGGAATCAGGGTTTATTTCGTTTTCTTCCTTACGCAGGCATCTTGTCATAGGTGAAGCTATTTTCGCGTAGTTAGGGATCATTTTTCGATAGAATCCTGTCAAGCCTAGAAAACTTTTTATTTCTTTTTCTGTTTTAGGTAATTTAAATTCCTTGACTGCTCTTATTTTATCTGGATTAGGTTCTATTCCTTTTTCACTTATTATATGGCCCAAAAACAATAGTTCTCTTTTACAAAATTCCGTTTTGTCAAGTTGGATTTTAAGATTATGTGCTTTCAATTTTTCTAAAACAGATTTTAGGTGTTTTAAGTGGTCGTTGAAGGTTTCAGAAAATATAATAATGTCATCCATGTATACCAATACATGTGGCATATCCGAAAATATAATATTCATCGCCCTTTGGAATGTTGCAGGGGCGTTACATAACCCAAATGGCATTCTTAAGAATTCGAAATGTCCTTGGTCAGTACTGAATGCAGTTTTATGAACTGAATCCTTATCAACTTTAATTTGATGAAAACCAGAGCAAAGATCCATTGCTGTAAAAATAGTGGCTTTACCTAATTTTCCGAGTAAGTCTTCAATATTCGGCAGGGGGTATCGGTCTGGGATCGTTTCACTGTTGAGTTTTCTGTAATCGATCACCATTCTTATTTTCTTCTGCCCTGATGCATCGGCTTTTTTAGGAACTACCCAAACGGGTGAATTATAGGGTGAGTTACTGGGAGTAATTATTTTGTTTTCTAGCATTTTATTTATTTCTTCTCTTATTTGTTCCCTGAATTGCTGCGGGTATCTATAATTTCTAGAATAAATTGGATCATCCGTTTTGGTTTTTATTTGGTGTTCCACTAGATCCGTCGCTGATAATGCATCTTTTTCTGTTTTAAATATGGCAGGATATTGTTCCAACAGTTTTAATAATTCAGACCTATGTTGCGGAGGAATATGTTCAACTCTAACCAGCTCGTTTATATTTTTGTCTTCCTTATCTATTGGTGGGTTCACTATTTCCACTTCTTGGAAATGCATTAGAGGCAATTTGACTGTTCCGCTTTTATCACTAATAATTTTTATTTTATCCCTATATATTCCTGGGGGTATTTCCAGTCCGTCCGTTTTATAATCTATATAAAAATTTTTTCCCTTAGGTATTTCTGCTATATTTTCTCCTTTCTTGAGTTCAATCGGGAGGGAGTCCCTATTCAATATGAAGTTAAATTCACTATAGTCTGATTTAATGTGTCTATTTTCAAAATCTATTTTAAAGTTAAGGTCATCCATGAGTTCGGAACCAATCAGAACGTCATGGTTTGGACTAAAATTTAGTAAATAAAATTTAACTTTAGTGGGACATTTTAAAAACGTGTTTTTGATTTCGGTGGTGATAGTTTCTGTTCCCCTTTCTTCTCCTGCGGCAGTTAACACTATGAAATTTTCATTTTCTCTTTTGACTCCTGCAGGTACTATTTTTGGATTTATATAGTTTTTTTGTGCTCCTGTGTCGAGTAGCCATTTACGGTCCTTTTTGTCAATTACATAAGGCAGTTTATGGAAATTATTTGTCTGGAGTTCCTGAATTTCTATGTTTTGAAATTCCGATCTAGGTCGTCCTCTAAAAAATGATCTTCTGTTGTATTTGCGGTGAGCCTCTCTAATCGTTCACGGAGTTCTCTTATTTCTTTATCTCTCGGATCTTCTTCTTCCACTTTATATACTGCGTGTCTTGGGTTATTTTTCTGAAAACCGCTCACGGTACGCATTGAGACTGTGTTTGATGGTTCACCTTTCTCTGCGGGCTTATTATTTTTAGATTGTCCAGAGCCTCGAAAATACCTTCTTTGGTCTTCGGGCTTCCACTGCTCTTTGTGAGGTTGGTAGTCTCTCCTTTCATGATGATTATTTTGATTACTGTTATGGTAATCTTGGTGGTAATCTCTCCTTTCATGGTGGTTATTTTGATTACTGTTATGGTAATCTTGGTGGTAATCTCTCCTTTCATGGTGGTTATTTTGATTACTGTTATGGTAATCTTGGTGATAATCTCTCCTAGGGGAGTGTCGACGTTCATCATTTCTTGATCCGTAGAAATTTGGTTGGTGATAGTTTTTATTATGATGTCTTTTATCATGTCTCTTATCATAACCTCTTCTGTTTTCTTCCTGAGCTTCCCCGGGCTTCCTCATATTCCCAGAATTGATCAAATCTTCAAATAGAAGGTGATTTTCATTTTGTATGAGATTCCGTAGGTCATCAAGAGTTTTTAGACCGGCTTTAGTCATCAAATATGTCCTAATATGTAGAGGCATATTTGTGAAAAAGTGGTATAATATATTTTTCTCTAAAGCGGATACTATAGTTGCTCGTTCCGGAGTGTTCTGAATTCGGTATTTAGAAATGATTAGTGTTCGACTTCTGTCTAATCGTTGAAGGAAATCTAGAGGGTGTTCTTTATGACGAATTCTTAAATTAAAGAGTTCGAATGTTAGTTGTTCAATAGAACGAGAATCCCTAAAAGCATTTTCTAAATATTGTAAAAGTTCAGTGACCCCAGTGAATTCACACGTCGTATTAATGTAGTCAGCGTCTCCTGTAAGTCTAGCTAGGATTTTACTGAGTAAGCGGTGGTCATTCAGTTCGCGGAGGTTGTTATCGGGTTTGCAGACTATATTGTAAACCTGTCGGCAAACGGTTACAAATTTAAGCAAATTATGTGGATCCCCATTGAATGCTGGAATATGGTCATAATCAGCGGATTTAATTGCAAAAGTGGTTGCCATTTCGTCTAAATTATTACAGTCGTTAATGCGAATAGATCTAATTTGTTCCAACCTTTCAGCTAATTTACTCATAAAATTGTTAGTACATATATGTTTATAACAATATAATAATATAAATGTTAATTTATATATATAATAAAAAAAAATTTATATAATTTAAATATTAATAAACCAGAAAATAATAAAAATTAAAAAATTTAATGAGTTTTGATGATTTCAAATAAAGTTGACTCACAATTTTCTTCCAAGAGTTTCAATGTCTGTCGGGGTGATCAGACGATTTCAGTTCAGCAGCAGGTCCTTCTTCAAGATCTAAGAGTCAGAGCGGGGTGCCAGCCTCTTACAGGTGTGATATCCTCGAAAGGTAGATCAAATCTTGATTTCTGGTACTGCAGAGTTCGAGTCTAGAACCGCGATGAAATATGCATGCGGTCCCTGTTTGGGCGCCAATTATGAAACTCAACCGTCGAAAAGTGAAAAAAAACTTTATTGAGAAAACAAATCAAACAATGAACATTATGACATGCTAAGTACTACTGATACAGATATCTTGCTTACTGACTAGCCTAGGATTTTATGGGGGTATATATAGGTAGAGGAGAGGGAGGCTGCTCAGAATGTCAAGTCAGCATAGTTCGTTTCCATAACTCTGGATGATTTTGTATTCTAGCATACCTTGGAGAATTGTCAATGCTTGTGATAATTGCAAAAATGAGGTAATTTTTATCATCATTTAATTTAGTGATAGCAATATCAATACATATTACAATATGCTTCTTTTTTTTTATTATTATTTCTTAATGATATTTACAACCGTATTATATAAATACATCTAGTAAATTTGAACACATGGATATAATGACATGAAAACACTTGCTGAGTTACTAACTCTAATGATATGTCTACATTAGGAGATCACGGGGCCATCTTCTTTTCAGACTCCTCGGAGGGTTATCAGGAATTGAAGAGGAAGCAAGGTTAGAAACGAGAGGGTTGGGATGATTCTGAAGTTTATTATGGAAGGATAGGTATCTGGATTGGGCCAGATCTGAAACAAAAGAAACATTAAGTTCATTATGGATGATTTTATTTGTAACAAAGTAGGGAACATTGAGGATTTTATGAAGGATTTTGGATTGTAAGGATTGGATACGAGAGGAATTCGATGGTTTTGTGGAGTCCCATAGCTCAACTCCGTAAGTCCAAATAGGCCTTATTATAGTCATGTATATGAGTCTTTTGTAATTAATTGGAAGTTTAGAGCGTTTGTCTAGTAAGTGCTGAAGTAATCGGAATCGTCGAGCGGTTTCTTGTCGTTTCAGTCTGGTATGCAATATGCTTCTAATTTTAATAATAATATCGAAACCGAATTACTTAAAATAATTATAACATACTAACTGCGAATAATTCGCATTAAATATTGGTAAGTGAACAACTGATAAAATATGAGAAGAAGTTGGTCGGAGCGTGATCAAATAAAGACATTATTTTTATTATTACAATTTATAAAATTATTAAATGATAAATACGACAAGTAAATATGAAACAAGTAACATGACATGTACAACATGAAGAGAAATTACCCATTGTTAGGCCTCCAATTATATTTCTATATTAGAAGGTTCCGAGGCCATCTTCTTTTCGGACGCCTCGGAGGGATATCAGGGACCGAGGAGGAAGCAAGATTGGAAACAAGAGGGTTCGGGTGGTTTAAAAGTTTATTATGTAAGGATAAGTATCTGGATTGAACTAAATCGGAAACATGTGGTACATTAAGGTCGTTATGGATGATTTTACTAAGGATTTTGGATTGTAGGGATTGGATACGAGAGGAATTTGATGGTTTAATAGAGCCCCAAAGCTCGATCCCGTAAGTCCAAATAGGCCTTATTATAGCAATATATATGAGTCTTTTGTAAATAGTTGGAAGTTTAGAGCGTTTGTCTAGTAAGTGCTGCAGTAGTTGAAAACCTTAGGCGGTTTCTAGTCGTTTTAGTCTGGAAAATACTAAATGTTTAAAAAATAGAATTTTTAATTGTTACGCCGACGTTTGTAGATCATTATCAGGCTACAAAAGATACAAAATATAAAAGGTACATGGTGAAGTAAAATAAATGAATTATAAGTAGATATTAAATAAGAAAAAGTTATCTGATAAATATATAATCAGATGACACCTGAGATGCAGTGGGTGACAGTGGGTGATACTTTATATTATAGTTAAAATATAAAATATCAAGTATTATGTATATATAGAAGATACAAACAAAAATAGAAAATAAGTTTGAATAAAAATAGAAAAGAGAGGAGAATATAGCGTGTAAGTTAAAAGTAAACAGATTGTGATAAGAGATAAGAAATGAATATAACAAACTGGTAAAGATAACATTTGATAACTGAAGGTTAACACATAAAGAAAATGAGTGTTGATAAATAAAGAAATTGAAAAATGAATAAGTAATGATCCAGTAAAGCTAAAATAAGAATAAGATAACATAATAATAAAATATCAGTGGATGACAAGTTAGTGGAGGTTACACTTGATAAATGTAAGCAAACAGATAACGAGAATAAAGCTTAACAAATAAAGAAATTGAAAAATTAATAAGATAACACGAGATGTGATATAGTTGGGATAGATTTATTAAATATATATAACTCTATAAGAAAAAAATTTAGAATATAAGAATAAATGTAAAAGAGGTTATAATGATGAAAAGAAATCTGGTGCGCGCAACACACAACTTTCACTTACCGATCTACTTTGAATAGAAATTATTTTCTGGCAATTTTGGGATATTATAAAATTTTTTGGAGTGCATTTAAAACGGAGCTAAAGCTTAAACCTTACAGATAACAAATTATTAAGACCATTACAAAGTATCTATTTAATATATCGACAGTAGGCAATCCAAATTTAGCCACTCCATCTGCTTTTATAAAGCACACAACTTTCTTTGTTTTTATAAACCACAGAATAACTAACTCCAATTTCAACATTTTTGAGTAACGTTATTTTAGTGATATTTTTAGTTGAAAAAGTTATCTATGCAGACAGTGAGTAAGTTGATTCCGGAGGTGGTGATTGCAGTGTTGAAATATAGAACTGAGAATAAAGGTATAAATTTAGGTACTTATTTCTTATGAAAGATGTTCTTAGGAAAGATACATTATTAAATATCTGTAGAAAAAAGGTTTTTTAAGTCTCAACAATTAAAAAAGTATATTTTAAATTTATCCAAATTTTCAACTCTTCAGGGATAAATTCTGTTTTTACAATATACTTTGAATTTTCAGCTGAAAAAAAAAAAATCCTTTCAGAAAACTTACTATTAGACATTAGCACATTTATACAAGAAATAATAACATTATAAAATGAATATTAAGCAGTCAAAAATATGTATTTATATAAAAAACGCTGCAAATTATTTCACAATAGTTTATTATTTCCAAACAATTATACATCTAAAGTAACATTACCTTCCTAGTTAAAAATAAAACCTGATTCCAATTAATGGACTAAACTTTTTTTTTAATCATTAGTAATATGCAAAAACAATTAGCATTACCTAAATAACACAGTCAAAATTCAAAAAACCAAACCAAAATATATAACCTTTGCAGCAGAACATTTAAAAAAAATTAGGAACCATATCTTTCCTCCTAATTGTACGATTTTAACGATTTATTTTTATTTTTTAGGAAATTCCGCAAAGTTTAAAAAAAAACATTCGACAAAAAAGTGTATACTTTTTGAGTTATACGGAATTTAATTTTACCATCCCTCGTAACTTTTTTCCCAGCTTCTTTTCGTTGAAGTATGTTATATAGATAAATGTAAAGGGTGTCGA
Source organism: Nezara viridula (assembly GCA_928085145.1). Classification (NCBI taxonomy): domain Eukaryota; kingdom Metazoa; phylum Arthropoda; class Insecta; order Hemiptera; family Pentatomidae; genus Nezara; species Nezara viridula. The sequence goes on along the minus strand of OV725079.1, from coordinate 175,170,216 downwards.
GAAAATGACTTTGGCGAAGTTTCATTGAAATTGGTACATTCGTTTAGGCGCTACAGTCTATAGCAAGGCAGGTTTTTCTGCATTTGTATTTTTTTTCTCCTTTATTAACTTATCAAATTCTTTCAAAAATTATATTTAGCATTTTTTCGTAACTCTGAATAATGTGAAATGATTAACTTTTTAAAATAAACCATATTAAAGGTACTTTAGAGGAAGACGTATATGAACATTGGGCATTTAAGCCCTGTAAAGTGACATCAATGAGGATAAGACCTAATTGATATTAAAGACCACTTAATTATACAATAATACACCGAGTTTAATCAAAATCGTTAGAGCCGTTTTTGAGAAAATTGTAAAAATGTGTTTCAGCGTTGATATAAAGTGGCACTTCCGGTTAGCCGATTTTGAGGAAAAAGTTGCCGTCACATCTAAGGCATATACCTATCTTAAATACGTAATATCAGTTTCGTAGGACTTTTCGTTTTTGAGCTAGACTGCTAACATACAAACACACAGACACAGACCATTTTTCGGGACTTGGTCATTTCGACTCAGGGTACCTCAAAACGTGTATTTCCGTTGAAAACTCAGATTCAAAAATTTTCTCGATCGCAATACTTACCCTTACTATATATTACATATATACGTAAGTGAAAGTAAAAAAGTTATAGTATATATAAATAGCATTTGATATCCAGTTTTTTTTACCACTCCCGACCAACTCTTCTCATATTATATCACGGTCAACCATCTCTACATCATAACTGATAAAATAGTATGGAAATATTGTGTTGGCAAATAAGTCTTTTCTGTTTATTTGTATATCACTATGATACACTTCTTATCTGACGAATTAATCCCTAAGGTGGATTGTTTATCCTGTTTTTAATGTGCCAGCAACTATATCTGTTAACTCTTGTTGAAACTAGCTTAGTATTGTGTTTGCTATTGCACTGTGAATATGGAAGAAAATATCATTCATTATCGGCATATTTTGTTGTATTATTTTAAAAAAGGTAAGCGTGCTGCAGCTCATAGAAAAATTTGTAGTGTTACATTTGTAATTTGAGGTGTGATGTGATGCCTTGACCGAACGCACCTGTCAAAATTGGTTTGTCAAATTTCATTCAGGAAATGTTGACATCAATAGGCCATTGTTGATCAAAATCCCACCCAATCAGTAAGAGAGATTGCTATGGCCCTAAATGTGTCAAATACAAGCGTAGAAAACCATTTTCACAAGCTCGGATATGTTTCCAGGCTTAGTGTTTGGATCAAACGCATTTCTGTTTGTGCTTTACTACGGAAACGGCAACAAAAGGACCCATTTTCGAAAACGTTGGTAACAGGAGATGAAAAATGGATATTTTACGGAGTGACCTAGCAGTGAAGCTTCTAGAATAATGTCAAAACCCGGATTGCATCCAATGAAGATAATGCTTTCCATATGGTGGGATTTCAAGGGTGTTATTTTCTATGAGCTATTGCCATCAGAACAAACAATTAATTCAACTCTATACTGCTCACAATTAACAAAATATGATCAATCAATTAAAAATAAACGTCCCGAACTGGAAAGTCGGAAGAGTGTTGTGTTCCACCAAGACAACGCTAGGCCCCACACCTCATTGGTCACTCGCAATAAATTATTCAGCCTTGGATGGGACCTTTTGCCCCACTCTCCCTATTCACGAGACCTTGCTCCAAGTGATTACCACTTATTTCGGTCTCTGCAGAACTCCATGAATGAAAACAAATTCCAAAAATAAGAGAACATAAAAACCACTTGGATCAGTTTTTTAACAATAAACTCTAGACATTGTATGAACATGGCATTATGCAGTTAGTGCTACAACTATTTTATTTACGAAAACTTGGCATTGGGGCGTTTCCAATCTGGAGATCGGCAAACTTGTATAGTTAATTAGGTACTAAAATGACGCCCACCAATAAACACCTTTATTGGTTAGCCAGGCAGAAGAAGGTGACAGCAAAAATAAGATACGTCTGGTTCAGTGGGGGTGAAATTCGTTGCAGACAATCAGATGGAGGTCCAGTAGTAATTATAGAAAAAGCAAGTGATCTGGACGTTTTCAGCTGAACTTTGTATATAAGTTACCATCAGCTTGCAATTAATTTACTTTCTCTCGCTAGAAATATATTTATTATATTTTTTTCATTTTCAGCTTTCTTTATTTTTTTATAAATGTAGCTTCTCTTGTTTTTTATTTTTGTATCAATTTTTACTCATCAGAAATATTATTATTTTAATTTTAAGCTTCTTTTATTTTTGTATAAATTATTTAGAACTTTATTCGATTCCTTGCCATTTTTCATCAATTTATCTAGAACAAGGAGAAATTTATATTTTCTTATGTTATAAATTAATTTTAACTAAATATTTATTTCGAAACACCGAAAATTTATTTTTTTCATCTCTAAGTTTATTTTATGTAAGCATTGTTTTTTTATATTTATAAACTTGAGATTATGCTTAAAAAATGCTATATCCTATCCTCCATCCTTGATCATTTTTTTTGTTTTCCGAAATCCTACTTCCCAACCCTCCAGTCATGACTAATATCTTGAATTCCTGTCACATCAATGCACAATCCCTTACTGCACACTAGAATGAATTTCAGGAACATTTCCTTGATAATTTTTACCACATAATAGCAATATCCGAAACCTAGTTAAAACCTTTTATCCCTTACTCTCAGATTTCCCTACCCAATTATTCCTTTCTACTATTACGGTAATTATTGTAATAGTATAGAAAAGTAAAATTGTAAATAGTTACTACTGTAAATATGTATGTAAATTATTAGAGCGTTCTTCATTATTTTTATTTCATGTTTATTTTCAATTTTTTATTTTTAACTGATCTAAATTAGTAATTAACTTATAATTGTTTCTATTATTTTTTTTTATTTTGACTGTTTAATTACTGTATATTTTTGTTTATGTATCTCTAAGGCTCCTTAGCCCATATTATTGTCTTTTTATATTATTCTAAAGGGGCTCGTCCCAGAATAAATAAAGCATTATTGTTATTATTATTAAAAACCCATTTAATTTCCACTCAAATCGAAAGATAATTTGATCACAAAATCATGAAAAAATGTAGCCTACAAAAATATTGGGCTATTTGGCGTATATAATTTCATTATTTTGTAATTTTATGGATGTAGGTCACGGCTCAATATTTTTTTTTCTCGATTTTGTGGTCAAATTATCGTACGATTAAAGTGGAAAGGAAATGGATATTTATTTAATGTAATTATATTTATTTAACATCAACTTGTTAAATTACATTATAATTACTTGAGAAGTAAATAGCAAATGAACATTTCTGGCACTGTTGTAATTGTTGGTTAAAGTATCGATTTCAAATATAAAGCTAAATAATTATATTAAAACGTCCAGAAACAAAGGCACATGAGGTCATAGTGTTCTAGTGTTTACGTCAGAGCTCGATTCCTCACTATTTCTCCCTCTGAGAGAGCAAACCTGGTAATTGTATAGACCTTGGTGTCCAACGACGTTTCTAAAGAACAAAAAAAAAAATGACAATCGTAACAGATTACTTGAGTTTTTATAAATGAATCGATATTTATTTTTATATCTAACACAATCTAGATCAAACAACTCCTGGTTTCCTCCCTTGTGTTTCCCCACTTCGACTATGTCTGTCTGGTGTACGGCTGACTCTCAGGAGAATTCGAGGCCAATCTTAAACGCCTGATGAACTGCGCAATACGTATTGTTTTCGGAATCTCAAGAGATACGCGTATAACCCGTTATTACACCAAGTTGAAGTGGCTCTATCCATCCAACCGCCGTCTGTACTTCCTTGCTACCTTTCTATACCAAGCCATCAGAACTCAGCGACCTTCCTATATTTTTCACAGCCTACAATTTAAATATTCCATTCAATCCCGTCCCACTAGATCCCGTACTTCTGACCTCTATCCAACTCCTCACCGAACTGCTGCGTTTGACAAATCCTTTATAATTCAAGCCGTCTCCACCTGGAATACCATCCCTCCCGATATCCGACATGCGCAATCAGTTTCCTCATTTAAATCTCTCCTTTTTAACCACCTACTTCTTTCCCAACCCGATTGATCATGAAAAGTAGATAAGAGAACTTTTTAAGTTCCCCAGAAATGGTTTTGTTTAATTATGTTATTTTATTTTCACATGTTTGTATTGTATATATCTGTATGTATTTAGTGGTTTTGTTTTATTTTTCTTCCAATATTTTTATTTTAATGAGCATTGTAAATATTTAATTTAATTTTATGGCCACACAGGCATTTCCTCTGTATCTATAATTTGTCCTAAAGGAACAAAAGTCCCGGGATAATAAAAATCTATTTTCATTTTGGTTTATTATTTTCAATAATCAACCATTGTGATCGACCAAAAAATTCAAAAACTTAACCCCCTCTCAAAATTTGAGGTTTCACGTTTCAGGACGCGTAGAATTCGAAAAACGAATAAAAATTTTTTTGTCCATCCGCAGTCCGCGTTCGCGCATTTTCTCCGAAACTACTTGACCGATATTTTCAAATTTTGGTATAAAATCAGAGGTCACCCGAGGATGATCCTCCTTCATCGACATTACTCTCCGCCTTTTACTTTCAAAATGGCGGCCGAAAAACCTGCGTTGCTATAGACTGTAGCTCCTAAACGAATGTACAAATTTCAATGAAACTTCGCTAAAGTCATTTTCTCGATGCCCTTTAAATTTATCTATATAACATACTTCAACGAAAAGAAGATGAAAAAAAAGTTACGAGGGATGGTAAAATTAAATTTCGAATAACTCGAAAAGTTTTTACTTTTTTGTCAATATTGTATGTGTTTTTTTCAAAGTTTACGAAATTTCCTAAAAAATCGTTAAAATCGGACAATTATGAGCAAAGATATGGTCTCCGGTTTTTTTTATACGTTCTACTCCAAATGTTATATCCTTGGTTTGGTTTTTAAATTTTGAATGTGTTACTGAACTAATGCTATTTTTTTTTAGCATATTACTAATGATTAAAGAAAAAAAGTTTAGTCCAATAATTGAAATCACCTTTTCTTTTTTTTTTCTTTGTTACTCGGGAGGTAATGTTACTTTAGATGTATAATTGTTTGGATTGTGAAATAATTTGCAGCGTTTCATTTCATTTCATTTCAATCTATTAGGTTCCACTATAAAAACAAGTAACCTATTTCTTCTTCATAACATAGATTACCTACTTTTTCATTAGAAGATACGCCTCAATATGTCACTAGATGATTAGTGTTCTCGATAGATCTGAATCGATTAGGGTCTGGTATTTGTTTTATTTAGTTGGCACCTTTCGAAGAGAAGAGTTTTCTTGTTAGGGGTAATGTTCAACGATTGTTTTATCGAGAATGTTCTTTCTGTATTCTGTATGTCAAAATGGTTCGGTCTGTTTCCATTTATCGTCAACCCAATGGGATACTTACGAATATCTTTAAAATATTCTGCTTTATCCCTTATTATATTTTTTTCTCCCATTCTGTATAACGTATTGGTTTATATTGATTTTAATTCGTTCGTTAGGAATAATAGTTGGTTGCTTAGATTCACTTGTAGTACATATGAATTAGTTAATAGTTTATATCCATCAATATCTCTTTCTGAATTATTTTTCAGATTGAACGAGTTTAATCTTTCTATTAGCAGACTTAAGATGGTGTGGAACGTAGTGTTTCCTGTTCGCAGATATACGTATCGATTAAACAAAATATTTCTAATAATTAACTCTGCTTTATTTTCATTCAAGTTTTTATATGTACTATATACTTTGTATTGTGATTTTATGACTACGAATATGTTTATAACCATTGTTTTTCAACACTTACATTTGTTACTTATAATCCTATTAGTTGATAGGTTTTCAGGCTTTGTTGGCATCATCACATCATTGTTGAAGTTGTGTAACGATGAACTGTTACCAGCATCAACATCATCAACAAAGGTGAAGAGACTGGAGCGATTGGTTTGGGCTCATGATCAGCTTTGTGATTGTGCTGCAATAATATCGGAGATACACAGCTTTCAAATGTTTTCTATCATTGCTGTTTGCTTTTCTGTGATTGTTGTTGTAGTGTTTTTAACTGGTCAAATGATAATTAATGAATCCAAAAATGTAGTTACTATGTTCTCTTTTTTTTGCTGGCTTTGTATTTATGCTAGCCTGCTTTGGAGTATCATCGATTCTTGTAATAAGTGCCGAAATGAGGTAATATTTCTTTTTTAATTTACTAGCAATTATAAAAATACATCGATGGCTAAAAGCAGAATTATTTTTGTTCATTCTTATAAAAATTTGAAAGAAACAATTTTTTTTTTTAATCTAAAATTATTTGTTTATTTATACATATAATATTCTGTCACAGGGACAATAATTATATTGATAAATGAACACATTCACACCATATATACAAAAATGAAACAAAATTAACAAAAGTAAAATAATAACTAAATAATAATAAATAAAACTATATACAATAAAAAAATAAAATAACCTAAATATAAGTAAATTAAAAACATAAAAATACAGTCCTACCTATATACAATATATACAATCAGGCGGGGAGTCCAAATCCCTGCGTTACTCTCTCAACCGCCTCACTGGTGCTAAAGCCGGTGGAGTTTGAGCGAGAGCGCTTTAACCACATACACTCATGTCTTGAGTGGAGAATCTGGCCATTGCCAGAACTCCAAAATAAATACTACAAAAGATCTCTGGGCCAGTGCCGCTTCAACCTTCGAGGAGGGTTGTAGGGATGAGTGGAACTAGATAGGGATTGGGCTAGGGGATTTTGATGATTGACAAGGTTCTGATAGAATTTTGAAAATTTTTCAGGGATAAGGTCAAGAACAAATGGAATATTAAGGTCATGATGTAGGGTAGAAAGAAAAAAATATTATTATTTTAAGAAAATTTCATTAAATCCGCCTAATTTAATAAAATTATTAATATTAACGAATTAGCCATTGGTTTATTGCAGAAGGTCATTAAGTGACACTTCATAACCTTAAATTACTGGGAACTTTGATAAATCTTCTCTTTGCAAAATCAGAACATTGGATACTTCTTGTATCTATATTTTATGTATAAAAGGTTTTTTCCATTATGGTATACATCTGAACATTTTTTGTGTTTAAATCAGATAGAAATTCACAGAAACGTTCTAAAAATTATATTATATTAAGAGGCTTGTGGATATCTATAATAAAATTTATTATATGAACCCCTTTATTCATATAAAGGTTTAGTGTCATATTTTCATTATGTATAACAGAAAAAAAAGTGGAAAAACAATTCAGATTTTGCCTATGTCTCCTACCAAGATTCCAGTTCCTATCAGCTGAAAAATGTCCATCCGTAGAATCCCAATCCCTTCCCCTCACTAGCGGATCCCCCCTGGGGAGGGGGAGCGCCCCTCTCCCTCTGGAGGCTGGGAAAAAATTCCAAAAAATAGCTATTTAAAGAAAATAGAAATAGATGGAAAATTCATCCTCTTAGATGATGAATCTCCTAATATAATATAAAAAAATTATTATCGTGACCTCAACTAGCGAATTTTGCCAGGGGGCATGCCCTCCCTTGGGTGTTGGAAAAATATCCGAAAAAAGTGACAAAAACAGTTTTTTAATGAAAAGGGAAATGTAGAGAAAATACATCTCCATACACGAATTTCCAAATGTAATATAAAAAAAAAATTATTATCGTGACGATAATAATTTGTATAATTCTCATTAGAATGCGTTTTTTTTTTTATTAAAATAGCTGCTGTTGGGAGAGTTTTCATCAAGGAATGTAATTATTATTTGGTCGGAATCTGATTATGGTCAGAATCGGAAATTAGAGTTTTTTTTTTAGAAAACTCATTTCCAAGTTGCAGCGCCATTTACAGTTATCTTTCTCAGATTTCGACAATATAAGTAAAAATAAGCGTTCATTGACCGTGGTTATCGAACATATCACTTAATCAAATTATTAACTATAGGTACTCGTTCAACGCACAATTTGACGTTTTTTAATTTCTTAAAGAATATGTTTTTCGCTTTGATGCACTGTTTAATGGTAATACATGAAAAAAAAATCAGATAAATTTGGAATTTTCGGCTCTAAAAAGTTTTCTCTTCTTGACTTTAATTTTTTACATGTCTAAACCCATATCTAGTAAGTAGAGGGAAATATTTAAATGAGTCATAGCAAAACTCAATATATTTGAAAAATATTATGTAAACAATGGTTCGATTTTTAGCAGGAAAGTAGAGAATTAAAGTTTTGCGATTTTTTATGTGTCACGTATTTTGTTGAATAGGAAGAGATAAAAAAAATATTTAATTTAAGTAATTAATGATAGCTTCACTGAAAACTAGTCAAAATTTACTCTAAATAAAAATAGAGTTTTTTTTTTAACCATTTAAAGAGGACTTTTGAGCGGCTAAACTCAACGAAGGAGTGGGGGGAGATGGGTAGTGGTGGGGGAACGGATAGGGGTGGGGGAAGTATGTGATACAGAGGTGCGCCCACCCCCTGAGAAAATTCCTGGATCCGTCACTGCCTCATCTCCAATGTTTCTGATTTCAGAATTACTTCTATTCTCTCCAACCTTTCAAAAACAAAAGACTAGTCTATTCGTAGCTAACGATCGCAGAGAACTAGATATGATGGAACAGTTAACTAATTCTAAAATACAGCAATAGTTTTATATAGTGAGTCTATATAAAAAAACGCTGCAAATTATTTCACAATGGTTTATTATTTCCAAACAATTATACATTTGAAGTAACATTACTTTCCTAACGACAAAGCAAAAGAAATAAAAGGTGATTCCAATTATTGGACTAAACATTTTTTTTTAATCATTAATAATTTGCTAAAAAAAAAATAGCATTACTTCAGTAACACATTAAAAAATCAAAAACCAAAACAAAGGATATAACCTTTGAAGTATAACATATAAAAAACACCTAGACACCATATCTTTGCTCCTAATTATCCGATTTTAACTTTTTTTTTAGGAAATTTGATAAATTTTTAAATAACTAATATCGGAAAAAAATTGTATAATTTCTGAGATAATCGGAATCTAATTTTACCATTCCTCGTAACTTTTTTTTTCATATATATTTTTTTTCATATACAGATAAATTTAAAGGGCATAAAGAAGAAGACTTTAGTCAAGTTTCATTAAAATCGGTACATTCGCTTAGGCGGTACAGTCTATAGCAACGCAAGTTTTTCTCGGCCATTTTGAAAGTAAAAGGCGTATAGTAATAGTAGAAGGAGAATCATCCTTGGGTAGTTTTGGAGAAAATGGGCTGACGGTGGACGGCGGATGGACAAAAAAATTTTTATTCGTTTTTCGAATTTTACTTATTCTGAAACGTCAAAACTCAAATTTTGAATTTTTTGTTCGATTACAATGGTTCATTTTTAAAAATTTATTTTTTTGTATTTGATTTTATTTAGACATATAATATTCTGTCTCGTGGACAATGATTATATTGATAAATGAACACATTCACACCGTATACACAGAAAATATAAAATAAATAAATGTAAAATAATAACTAAATAATAATACAAAAAATTATGTACAATAAAAAAATAAAAAAACCTAAAGATAAGTAAATTAAAAACATAAAAACACATCCATACCTATATACAATATATATAATCAGGCAGGGAACCAAAAGCCAGGCTTCTCCCTCCAACTATAGAAGGAAAAGCAGCTCTAACAGATCCCTGCGCTACTCTCTCAACCAAGTCACTGGTGATGATTTTTGAAAATAATAAACCAAAATACATAATACAATACCGTAAGTGAAATCAGAATATTTGATTCATAGAATTAGATGTAACTGAAACTTAAAAATGAGAAAGTATCGAATTAAAAATTTCTTTTTTAGTTGCTTTAGTGTTCAGTCCGTTTAACAGATCGTCTGGTATTCGGTAGAAAAGATAGGGAACAATGTAGCTGAATATCCGTTTGACGAAACTATTGTTAAATGTAGGTTCGATGTATTTAGTTTTGTTTTTGACGTTGTATACGTAGCTGATTCCATCGGGGTGGGGTGGCCGAATGGGCTAAAGCGTGTGCACTGCACCGCGAGTTGCCTGGCAACCGGATATGAGATTTGAAATAATTAAAAAAGTATGAGTTCGCATCCCCGGGCCGGAGGGGATTTTAAATTCCCCGCCCTCATCCTCCGGCCCAGGAAAATCCGGTATAGCCTAAAAGGCGAGGTAGGGAAGAAAAAAAAAAAAATAAATAAATACAAAAAAAAAAGTAGCTGATTTAATTTTTAAATAAGTCGTTCTGCTTGAATTTGAGTACTATTTTGAATACATAAAATAAATTTGGTGGTAATGATCTGGCTATTTTCAAGTTTTCTTCTGTATAACTGTTTTTTTGGTTATAGATTTCACTGTTTTGCTCCGGTTTTTAACGCAAATGCACATTTTGAGGTCTATATAACCAACTAAATCCAAATAACTAAGTCACACAAAAAATAGTTTATACACAATTATAATTTTATATGTTGTAAATCTTACTACTTGTTGTGAAGATAAAACAAAAGAAAAAAATGTGGTGCACGCAACACACAACTTTCACTTACCGCTCTACTTTGAATAGAAATTATGTTTTGGTAATGTTGGGCTATTATAAAATTTTTGAAGTTGTTAGCGGAGCTACAGCTTAAAGTTTACAGCTAACAAATCATTAACTATTTCAAGAACATCTTTAATTATATCAATGCAATAAATACCTCGTTACTCCATCTTGTTTTGTTAACCACATAACTCCAGTCTCTGAGCTATATATATATGATTATGGATTGTATGCGCGTTAGTTATTAAACTATTATTTTCAATTCTAAAGTTTACTAAAATAAAATTACGAGATTTTCATTGCCCGCCATAGATAGGTCAAAATTTGATATTTTGAAATATTTTGGATGATGCATTTTTTTCATGTTTTACAGGTCTCATATTCACTATTTTTTTCTCTACTTTCTCACCTTTAATTTTGCTCTTATTTTCCCCACCATAGAGGAAACTCACCGGGGAAAGGTTTTTATTTTAGATTTTAAAGAACCCCTGACCCCAACTAGCCGTTTTCGAGAAAAACGTAAAAATGTATTACATCGATCATATAAGGTGCCAATTCCGATTAGCCGATTCTGAAAAAAAGTTTCCATGAAATCTCAGGGATATAAAAACCTTAAGTATGTAATTTCACTTTCGCACAAATTTTCGTTTTTGAGCTAGACTGATAACATACACATAGACCATTTTGCAGGACTTTATTATTTGGGCTGAGGGAACCTCAAAATGTTTATTTCTGTTGAAAACTCAGATTCTTTCCCTTGATATAAATTACACATGTAGGTAAGTGAAAGTAAAAATTAAATTTTATATTATTAATATAGCTTTGTTGATGTTTTTACTTCTATTGATTGGTCTAAAGCACGCACCGTAGTTTTTTTGTTTATTTGTTCCCTGTATAAGTAAAACGTCAAGATCGTCAACGCCTACAGTTTACTTCAACTATAACTTTATTTTCTAACTTTTATTTTCTTCAACTATAACTTTTTCTTCACCAACATCCCTATAGATAAAGCCCTTCTTATAGTAGAAAATAACTGGTCATCCTTAGAGTCTCATACCTCCCTTAACCGTTCCTCATTTATTGAATCCCTACAACTTTGTTGCAAATCTGGTTATCTCCAGTTCCATGGACAATTTTATAATCAAATTGCAGGATTAGCTATGGGTAATCCTCTCGCACCCGACTTATCTAACATTGTTCTTAATGATCTCCTAAACACCATAGCCCCACAGTTTCCTAATGACATATTTCTTATAAAAAAATACGTCGATGACCTTCTTCTCATCGTCAACCCTGATACTATTCCTGACATCCTTTCCGCCTTTAACTCATATCATCCCCGCCTCTCTTTTACAGTTGAATACGAAGATAACTATTCCCTCCCTTTCCTCGATCTTCTCATTAAAAGACATCCTGACAATACTCTATCCACAGACTGGTACACAAAACCGACATACTCTGGCAGATTACTCAACTACTATTCTCAACACCCCTTTCACCAAAAACTTAACGTTGCCAAAAACCTCATTCACCGATGTTTTTCTCTATCTGACCCTTGCCTACATGAAATAAACACTAGACGCATACAACGGATACTATTGTCTAATAACTTCCCCTCCAACACCATTAAAAAACTTATTACTGACTACAAAACCCGCCCCTCATCCTCCATCCCTTTCTCTAGTTCTCAAAATCAGCCCCCCATTCCTTTATATAGATCTCTACCATACATCCCTTTACTTTCAGATAGAATTAAAAAATCTTTACGATCCTCTATTCCCAACCTGCGAGTTGCTTTTAAAAACTACAACAAACTTGCCAATATTTACTCCACCCTAAAAGACCCCATCCCTCCGCAACACCGCTCTAATGTCGTATACCGCATTCCTTGCTCTACCACCAATTGTAACTCTGCCTATATTGGAGAAACCAAAAACCAACTTAAAGACCGCATCAAACAACACAAATACTCAATTACTTCTAAGAACTCTACCGCGTCTAAACTCTCTGAACACGCCTTATCCTCAAACCACACATTTGACTTTGCCAATACCTCCATTCTTGCCACAGTACCTAACCACGACAAAAGACTACTTACGGAAAGTGTTTTCATTCAATTAGACTACAAACCACTTAACTTAAAAACCGACAAGCAAAATCTATCACTCGCCTACTCCCAAATCATCAACATTTTAAAAAAGTCTCGATCATAAACCTCTATCTAATCTTCTCACTTCCATTTATACTTTCTTTTACTTCTTTTCCTTTCATATATATATATATATGTATATATATATATTTTTATTTATTCTTTTTATTAATTTATTTATTTATATATATATATATTTTTTTTTTTTTTTTTTTTTAATAATATATATATATTTTTTTATATATAATATATATATATATATATATATTATATATATATGTATATATATATATATGCGTTTATTTTTACTCGAAATTTTTTTTGACACTGGTAACTAGAGTTTCTTGACACTGCCAGTGTTTCAACTGCCTCCCGCAGTACCACAAATTACGGTATGTTTTTACTTTTATTGTGATTCTTTTCTTAACACACCTATCCTTCAACTATACACCTTATTATTATCTTCATTCAGCCTACCATTCCATTACCTCTTTCAAAAAACTAAATGTCAATTGTCATCTATATATAGTACAACCTGTTTTTTGTTTCTTTATCATCATAACCTTGTTTTTACATTTATTCTTACATTTTAAAGTATTCTTTTAAAACTATTGTTTTCTTATAGAGTTATTTATACTTAATAATCCATCCCAACAATATTACACTAATGTTACCCTATTAATCTTTCAATTTCTTCACTTCTTAACCTTTAGACCCGTTATCTGTTTATTTACAATTAAAGGTAACCTCCACTTGCTTGTTATCCACTGATATCTTAGTATTATGTTATCTTATCCATATTTTAACTTTACTGTAACAATAGTTATTCAATTTTCAATCTATTTATTCGTTAACATTCATGTATTTATTTCCTTTATCTATTTTCTTATCATGTATTTATTTTCTTTATCTTTTATTTCTGTATCTGACAACTTCTTCGTAATTTATATATACTTATATTTATTTTTTATTTTATTTTTATTTTTTTCAACATGTTTGTATCTTTTGTAGCCCTGAAGACGACCTGCAAAGTGGGTCGAAACGTCGGCAAAAATTAAAATTATTTATATTTTTTAATTTTTTTTTATTTATTTGACCGCACCCTCAACTAACTCCTTCTCATATCATATCAACGGTCAACCATCTCTACATCATTATAAGTTTATTTGTTATTCGTTATTAAAAGATAACATGCATTATTTATTATTCCTAATTTAAGATAAAAATGCCATAGGAATAACTTTTTTGTTACTTTACGAGTTTCTTCGATATAAAGACATATATATACAGGGTGTTCCAGGGTTAAGTGGCCAAACTGCAAAAAATGAACTAAGGACCTCAATACAAAAATTCCTCTGAAGGTATGTCCGCAAACGCTTTGTTTAGAAGATATTCACACCTAAAGATTTTTGTTGTTATGAATTATTTATGTTATATGAAATAAATAAAGCGTATTTCGTTGTTTAACTACTTTATTAATTAAATGAAAACATTAACATTAATATTAAACGTTGTTCAAAGTGATTTCTTTGTTATTAAGAGAGGCTCGACATCTTTCTTCAACAGCAGCAGAGCCAGAACGGCACAGAATATGTGTTATTCTTTCACTCGATTCAATTATCCTTCTTCGTAAGAAATTTAGGTCATTGACCGGACTTGCATAGAAATTTTGTTCAATGTCACCCAAAACTAAAAAAAATTCAGTGGTGTCAGGTCTAGAGAGCGTGCAGGCCAAACCACTGGTCCTGCATGGCCAATCCATTGATTAGGATAATTAACATTTAGCTATTGTTGTGGATCTCTTCCGTAAGGTATACAGGACAGCCATCTAATTGAAGCCACATGTCCCTTCTCAGTTGTAGTGGAATATGTTCAACTAAATCATAGTAATCATTATTTAGAAATTCCAGAAATGTTCAATGGCTGCAAGGAATGAGGACCAATTAATATACTTTCCCTTTGAACAACATTTAATATGAATGTTAATGTCTACATTTAACTAATAAAGTAGTTGAAACAAATAGATATGTTGTATTTATTCCGTATAACGTAAATAATTCATATCAACGAAAATCTTTAGGTGTTAATATTTCCTAAACAGAGCGTTTACGGACATAGCTTCATAGGAAATTTTTTTCTTATTTTGAGGTCCTAAGTTCAATTTTACAGTTTGGCCACTTGACCCTAAAACACTCAGTATAATACATATGCATGTGTAAAAACGTCAGTTTTTTATATCATTCCACCATAGTTAGTCTAGAAGTTCAATATTTCATTTTGACGATGGTGTCAATAATGTCAGAATATGTCAACTGCTGATTACAGTGTTTACGATTGACCTGAATCTATTAGAAACTGGTATGTCTTTTTCATTTACAAGACAACTTTGCAAGAGTGCACTTATTCGTAGAAATGTTTCACCATTGTATTATTGATAATTTTCTTTTTGTATTTGATGTCTCTAAATGGTTCGGATTTTTCCCCTTTACTATCAACAATGAAGAACACTTCAAGCTCTCTTTCCATCGTGCAGTTATTTCTTCTATGATCTTTCTATCTACCGGTCTGTTCAATGTTTACTGTGTTGTAAACTTTGATTTACAGTATTTTGGAGAAGATTTAGGAATACTTTCATTACTTTGTTTGGTTTGTGCACTTTCTCATAGCATGTATCCATTGTTGTCCCTTCTCGAATTATTTTTCAAATTAAACGACATCAATGAAGCTATTGACAGAATAAAGCACATTTCCAACATTGTATTCCCGGTTCAAAATTTAACATTTATATTTAATAAAACTTTCCTCATTACTAACTTTGTTTTTTTGACTATAATGGTTTTAAATGATTTATGGTCGTATTTTTTTGTTTTATTCAATATAGAAAAATTAATAGGCAACGTATCCCGTTTAGTTACGATATTCCTCATAGTTGTATTGGTCGGAAGGTATTGTATGCTAGTTAGCATTATCACATCGTCATTCAGGTTTTTCAACGATCAAATGTTATTGTTGCCAGAGTCAACAACAACAAGGATAAAGAAGTTGAAAAGACTAGCTACTGCGCATGACCAACTTTGTGACTTTGCTAACATAGTATCAGGCATACATAGCTTTCAGATTTTTCTTATCATAAGCGTTTCTTTTTTGGTGGTTGTTTTAATAATTTTTTTGTTTGGCAAACCGATGCCTTATGGTTCATGGAAAACATCTTACATGTTGGATTTGTTTTGTTGGCTTATTTTCTATTCTAGCATACCCTTGGGGATTGTCGATGCTTGTGACAAGTGCGTAATTGAGGTAATTATATTTAATCAATTTACTAATAGCAATGTCAATACATGTTACATTATATTTATAATTTTAACAAATTAATATTGAAACCTTTTGGATTCATCTTTGCGCTTTTGAATATGGTTTATGGTTGTTAGACACATTACATTACTTATCAAGTATTTATATAATTGAAACGTTAGCTAGAAAAAAAGAAAAAAGAGAGCACGAAAAGTTCATCAATGACCCACAAAGTGAAGTTGACACAAGTTCCTCATTTCTGTTCTGATCTTGGTATTATCAAATTCTCCGTCCCCGTCAGACGCTATCCGGTCGGGCGCTCCATAAAACTGGAATCACGTTTAAAGGGCTCCTAATACTGTTTCCGCTGATCGGTCCACTGATCTTTCAACGTGACCCACTTATATCCTCTCCAGGTGAACGTGTCCACTTGCAAATCACTCAGCCTCTTGCATTGTTTTTGGAGGGTTTCTACCATGCTTAATTCTTAAGCAAACCTAGCAGGCCCCTATGAGTTCCGCTGGTGTTTTCTTAATTCCTCACCAAAAATATTTACGATGTAACGCCTAAAATGTCTCTTGCGCTCCGCGGTGGTTCGTTTTGCCTTGGTGGTAAGCTCCTTCTGCTGTTCTTCGTCCCACATTATGTCCACCATCAATTTACCTTTAATGAACGTTCTGTCTAGTCCTATTCGTTCAGACCGCCATGTTCTCCCGAATTGTCTCGTTCCCTACGTACAAGTGATGAATTTTCCCTGGTTTGGAAGTGTCATTTAGAGCTCTGCAAATCTGGTCTTTCCTCGCTCCTGGCTGTAGCCAAATGGTTGTTATTCTGCTGTTCCCATACTTCCCGTACTGTACTTTCATTAGGTCTGAATTACTGGTGTTCCAGATTATCTGGCGGTTTTTGTTGTTAATAATCTGCTCCAACTCATCCATGTCTCTTCTGCTGGGCTCCCCTCTTGTTGGGAATCATCTCCATCCTTATCTGCCTCTATAGCCTGTCCTCCCTCTCCCTCCGGACATGAGACAATTCCTGAGGTAGTGGATCCCTCAGGAATTGTCTCACGTCTCTCGACGATTCTCCTGCGTCCTCCTCTATGGCATTTATAGTTATCGCTCTTGATATCCAATCCGCTACCACATTCTCTTTCCCAGGTTTGTACACAATATCCATATTATACTGGTTCAGGAACTCTTTCCAGCGTGTGACTCTAGCCGAAGACTCAGCTTGCCTGAAGAGGTCTATGGTCGGTATGCACACGGGATTTCCTCCCAAAAACACAGGGTCTAAAATGGTCGATAGCCCACACGATCCTAACAGTTCTCTTTCTAGCGCACTATATCTGCATTCAGCGTCCGTAAGCCGTCTGCTGGCAATGCTACGGGGCGATCCCCCCACATTACCTTCTTGGGATAACACGGCTCCCAATGCGTGATTCAGTTGTGATGGTAAATAACTTGCTAACACTGGTTCTCCTTGAAACCGCGCCATGCCCTTCAGAATGTTGTCCTCCATTATTAGGGTTACTATAACTTTGCTGTCTTTTTTATATAAATTATTAAGGGGCACGAGGTATTTCGCCATTTCGGTCACAAATCTTCTATAATAGTTAAGAGTACCCAACAGCCTCCTGATCCCTTTTACATCCCAAGGTATTGCCATTCTCCTAATTGTCTCCACTTTTTGTGCATCGGGTTTGACCCCTCACTTGAAATCGTGTGACCTAAAAAATTTATTTAGTTTTGCCCTAACAAAGACTTCTCGTTAGACAATTTCAGCCCAAATTGTCTCACCCTCTTGAATACACTCCGCAAATCTTCTACTTGCTCTGCCTCGGTTTTACAAAAACACCAACAAGTCGTCCATGTAGATAAGACACACTGATTCATCATTCCCCCTTAGGAACTCATCCGTCAGCCGCTGGAATGTTATAGGGGAATTCTTAAGTCCAAATAGCATTCTAGTAAATTCGTAGTGTCCCCTATCGAATGTGAACGCTGTCTTTGACTGGTCTTTTGGATGGTATCCTAATTTGATGGTATCCTGCTTTTAAGTCCAGCGTGCTAAATACCGTTGCCTCAAACTTCGGGATTGGATACTTTTCATCCACGGTATTTTCATTAAGTTTGCAGTAATCTATTACTACCCGATATTTCTCCTAATTTTCTCCCGGCGTGCTTTTCTTCTTTACCGCCCATAGTGGACAGTGATGTGCTAATTATTTCCTGCTCTTTCAAACTTTGCAATTCTTCCCTGATGTGTTGGCGAAGAGCTTGTGGGTTCTTACCGTCACTCCCATTGTGTCCTCTTCCTTAAATGAAATATGCTCGAACTCCCTCCTCACGGATAATCTCCAATCCTCAGCCCGGCTTATTGCCCCTATACGCGCCCTGCCGTTCACATCCTTTACTGCCGCTCTATTAGTATACGTGATTTTCTCTATTTCTATCTTCCACGTCTTCCCTAACATATCACACCTTATAATTACTTGGTATACCCGGGCCATATCTCCTACCACATGCACCATAAGGTTACTTCCCTTGGCCACCCACCTCCTTAATCCTATCACTACTTCCCCATCTACTCTACACGGGCCACCAGGGTGATTAACTTACAGTTATAATCCTGGTTTTGAGTGTCCTCTCTCCACCACACAGTTTTTCCAACGCTCCACGAGTCATGATAGTGTTGGAACTCCCGGTGTCCACCAAGCACCGCACTCCTCCTCACACCTCTATTATAGGCAACCAGCAGCTTTACCCCTGATGTTATAATTTACTACCGCGCGGTCACCCCTCGGCTGACACTCTCCTCAGATCCTCTTCTCGGCTCGACGCCGTCCGCTTCTTACGCTACTTCTCCGCCCTTCTCTGTTCCTCTCATTCTCCCTGCTCGTTGGCTCATCCAGTTCCTCCTCTGTCTCAGTGGTTGCTGATTCTTCTGTAGAATTTCTTGACGATTCACTCCTCCTTGACTGCATATTTCTTCTCCTCAACCTTTGAGCATTTATTTCCATCGGCTCTCCTCGTTGCGAGTCCCTTCTTGATTTCATATAGGGACATTGCCTCGAAATGTGTCCCTCTGTCCCACACTCAAAGCATTTCGTACGGAGACATTGTACCACCAAGTGTCCGCTCTTCCCACAGCCATTATATCTCCTGTCTTCTTTCTTTTGGCCAGTTCTCGCCCTGCCTTGCCTTGGTCTTCGTTCGCCTCCTATATATTTCTCTCTACCGCTGTACGCAGATTCTTTCCCTTTTCCAGCCCGTTAGTGTGTTTCTAGGCTTTTTATAGAATACTCTATTCTATCCTGGTTCCTCCGCTTCTAATCGGGTTTCCTTCTCTCTGGCGCTGGAATCTACTATTTCCTGGGCACATTCGATAAATGAGCGCTCCCTAGGTAAACATTTCCTCTTTCCGGTTTTTATTAGCTAGTTGCACCTTGAGTATAGTTGACAAGAAGGCCATCTTGGCTTCTACTTCCGGAACGTCTGCAGTTTCCCTCATCTTCTCCGTAATGCGGTTATAGTGAGCTAAGAGTGTTTCAGCATAGTGTCCGTTCGACTGTCTTGAAGATTTCATCTCCCGGAACAATTGAAAAATGTCCTCTTCTGTGGTCCACCTGCCGCCTCCGTACGCCTTCTTTAGTCTTTCTTTGACGGTTTCCCACGGTGTCTCTTCGTCCGCCTGGATGTGGTTTAGGATACTCCTCTTTACCCTGCACACAAGAGCTGCTTTGAGGGCCTCCGCGTCTCCAACGTTGATGAGGTTTTCTCCTATCTTCGCATTTATTCTCGCCATCAGAAGATCTCCACACTTTATAAAATGGTTTAGCTCACCTGTTTCTCCTGTGAAGCGCTCGAGATCGGATACTGTCTTCCTCAGATCCTGTGAAGTGGCTACCCTAATCTTCATCCATTCTATCGCATTTGCGTGTGCCGCTTTTATATATATATATATATATATATATATATATATATATATATATATATATATATATATATATATATATATAAAAGTGTAAAAACGTCGGTTTTTTGTATCATTCCACCATTGTTAGTCTAGAAGTTCAATATTTCATTATGACAATGGTGTCAATAATGTCAGAATATGTCAACTGCTGATTACAGTGTTTATGATTGACCTGAATCTATTAGAAGCTGGTATATCTTTTCCATTTACAAGACAGCATTCCAAGAGTGCACTTATTTGTAGAAATGTTTTACCATTGTATTATTGATAATGTTCTTTTTGTATTTGATTTCTCTAAATGGTTCGGACTTTTCCCCTTTACTATCAACAATGAAGAACACTTCAAGCTCTCTTTCCATCGTGCAGTTATTTCTTCTATGATCTTTCTATCTACCGGTCTGTTCAATGTTTACTGTGTTGTAAATTTTAATTTACAGTATTTTGGATCAGATTTAAGAATATTTTCATTACTTTGTTTTGTTTGTGCACTTTCTTATAGCATGTATCCGTTATTGTCTCTTTTCGAATTATTTTTCAAATTAAACGACATCAATGAAGCTATTGACAGAATAAAGCACATTTCCAATATTGTATTCCCGGTTCAAAATTTAACATTTATATTCAACAAAACTTACCTTATTATTAACTTAGTTTTTTTTACTATCATGTTTGTAAATGATTCATGGTCTTATTTTTATTTTTTATTTAATATAGGCATATTAATAAAGAAAGTATCCCGTTTAGTTATGATATTCCTCGTAGTAGTTTTGGTCGGTAGGTATTGTATGCTTGTTAGCATTATCACATCGTCATTCAGATTTTTCAACGATCAACTGTTATTGTTGCCAGAGTCAACAACAACAAGGATAAAGAAGTTGAAAAGACTAGCTGCTGCGCATGACCAACTTTGTGACGGTGCTAACATAATATCAGGCGTACATAACTTTCAGATGTTTGTTATCATAAGCATTGCCTTTTCGGGGGTTCTTTTAATCACTTTTTTGTTTGGCAATGTGATGCTTTATGGTCCACGGAAAACATGTTACATTTTGGATTTGTTTTGTTGGCTTATTTTCTATTCTAGCATACCCTTGAGCATTGTTGATGCTTGTGACAAGTGCGAAATTGAGGTAATTATATTTAATTAATTTACTAATAGCAATGTCAATATATGTTACATTACATTTATAATTTAAATACGATAATATCGAAACCTTTTGGATTCATCTATTGAATATGGTCTATGGCTGTTAGACAGATGACATTACTTATCAAGTTGTCATGTAATTGAAATGGTAGCTGGAAAAGAAGAAAAAAAAAGAGGATGAAAAGGAAAAGTAGGGAGTCCACCAATACCTGCGAATCATGGTGTCGATGCCGTCAAGTATGGTAGGACGCAGCTTTGTGAGAGACACAGTTTGGAGAGGGTAAGTAAGACCCGGGAACAGATACTGATTGACAATGTTTAGCTTCTGCTCCGGCTTAAGCAAGGAAGAGCTTACCAGTTTATTGAGATTTTCGTTCAATTTGGTCACCGAATCTTCTTTGAACTGTAGAATTGACATCTTAATTACTTGATTGTAGCTCCATTCCGCAATGTTTGGATGTACTCTCCATTCTCAAGGAAGAGCATCGCTGTTTCCAGCTCTCCTTTATTTACTACGATGCCTACACTTTTGTGAGAATTTATATACAAACCAATTTCCTCAAACTTCCTCTGTACGCTGCCGATCACTCTTTGATTTGGCTAGTTGCGTGAACACCGTTACTAATCTTGATTGTGTTCGTGCAGAGGAGAGCCGATACAACATGTTTTAGATCCGGCGACACACCTCTTGCTTCTAAAGAGCTCACGATATGATTGTGGCCAACATTTTCAAAAGCACTGACAACGTCAAGTAATACTACCGCACAATCATTTTTCATAATCATAGTATTTTTCAATATAGCGTCGATAATCCTTGCGTTAACGTGCGTTCCCGGGAGGCCTCTTTGATTCCTGTGGAAGGTGATCTGCTTTCTTAGTACGTGGAAGCTGACAAACCTTCCCTATGATTCGGCGCCTATCTCCTATCTCCAGGTAGAGATATTGTTTATATCACCTTTGCCCTTATATATTAATATTGTGCGCCCTTGTCGAAGTGATTCTAGGACATAGGCCACCTTCAGCTTTATCTCTGCAATCGTTTTGATAATATTTGATTTCATCAAAATATTTAATTAAGAGGATCAGAACTCCATCTTGACAGCTTCTAGCTCAATGGACACTAAGTTTGGCATCGGGGCACACTGTTCGTAATCCGCACACCTGCAGAGAGTTTCGCTCTCAAATAGGTATTTATAATGTTTTTCGGTATCAGCCATCTTTAGAGGACACTGCATTCATAACAGTTTTCACTACGTTTTTTTTTTTGTGAGGAAGTAATGCTGTAAGGACACTAGCGAAGATATGATTTAATTTTGGGAAGGGCCTCAGCCCGAAAGATTTTTTTTCATATTTATAACGATAATTAATTTGAAAAAAAGGAAAGAAATTAACTACATATATGAAATAGTGTTTAAGTAATTCTTGAAGTTCTATTAATTGTAATTACATGAACAATAACACATTATGAGATAGTTTTTAATATTTTTTTCTATAAAACATGATTATATTTTACCATTTTGGGAGGGGCTTTAGCCCGAAAGCCTCCCCCCTCTCTCTCCCATAAATCCGCCTGCCTTCAAGGCCAACGGTTCTGCAGAGAGGTGACGGGCCAATATCACGCTCAACCGCCAGGCTTTCCACCTTAATTCATTATTTAATTAAGAGTACTCACTTTATAGAGGCTGGGTTTGCCCCACGGTCGACCCAAGGCTGATGAAAAATTACTAGTCATCAGCCGGATTTGAACCTGGGACACCTTGAGCTGTGGAAGTCAGTGCTCATTTCTCACCCACTGAGCTTCCCCACTCCACACATATATATTACATACACACATATATATGTATATATATAGAAATATAAATAGAAAATAACTTTATTCTGGGACATAGTCCCTTTAGAATAACAAAATAGTTAAAAGATAAAATAAAATAATTAAAAGACTACATCTGGCCAAAATAAAACTGATAAAAAAAGAGAAAGTAAAGAAAACATTAGTTAAATAAGCTATATACAAAATAAAATCTATATACAAAACACTTAAAACTATGTACAGTAGGAAAAATTATAATTATACACTTTTGAAAAATAAAATAATAAAAAATACATTGAGTTCTTCTTTAAAATGAGGTGTGTTTCTGCTGACAAAACTGACAATATAAAATTTCAGAGTATTTAAATAATGAATAATATGTAGACTCATCATTGTCTAATTCTAGCTATAGATACAGATTTAATTATATAAGAATAAAAAATAATAGAAAAACAAACAATAGATGCATTCAGTGGCATTAAGAGCAGGAAGATATTGTAATATTCCTATTGAAGTTTACAGTATAGAATAGTTCTATCGTTTGATGATGAATGATATAATAGAAGTGTATAATATCAAAAGTTTAGCAAGCATCTGACTGTTTTTGGGATAAGAATTGGCATAAGAGGGTTTTGAATGTAGATATGGAGGGAAAATGCCGAATTTTGATAGGTTAAGAATTCCAGAAATTGACAGCGCGAGCTATAAAGGATTTTTGAAATGAGGCAGATCTGTGAGAAGGGATGTAGGTGGTCAGAAGGTCGAGATCTTGTTGAAAGGGAATGGACTGAGGACTTGAATTGGAGAAGTTTGTAGGCGTAAGAAGGACGATGGTTGTTGATTATTTGATAAAGGAACGTACCTAAGAAATCTTGTCTTCAAATGGAGGGGAAGAGCCACCTTAACTCAGTGTATTGGTGAGAGACATGGGAGTGAGTACCTCGGGGCACCAATAACAATTCTTACGCAACTATTCATTAATCTTTTCAGTCTGTAACGGAGCTCCAACGAGAGGCCATCATACACCACACAGCTGTAGTCAAATTGGGGGGAAGATGAGAGTGGAAATTAGAAGTCTACGGGTATGTTGAGGTAGGAGATGGCGGAAGCGATGAAATAGTTTAAGGGTAGAAATTATCTGTAGTTCCAGGAGAGGGTTTGCTCTATGAAAAATCCTAAATTTTTAACAGAGGAGTAGAAGGAAATTGGCTAGTCATTAAGGTGTAATATGGGAAAGTCGGTATGGGATCTAATTAGGGGCTTGGAACCAATAATAATGGCCTGGGTTTTGGCAGCATTTAACTGTAATCCATTTACATTTGCCCAGGCACTGATTCGATCAAGGTCTTCTTGAATCTTGGCAAATGCTACCAATAACTCAGGGAGAGAAAAGGATAGGTAGATCTGGGAATCGTTTGCATAAAGTTGGTGGGAACAATGGAGAATTAAATTATGTAGGTCGTTAATGTTGGAGCTGAAAAGGGGAGGAGATATGCTTGAACCCGGGGCAACTCCAGAGGAGAAAGGAAGGTAGGCAGATAGTGGTTGATTGGGTATGAAGACTGCTTGGATGCGTTGGGAGAGGAAAGATTGGAACCAAGAGATAGAACTATTGAACAAGAGAAAGATAATGATTTTAGTTTGTTGAAGAGGATGGAATGGTTAATGGTATCGAAGGATTTGGAGAAGTCGAGAAGTATAAGGGCAGTTAATTTTCTATCATATATTGCAGATTGAATGTCACTGTTATTTTAATTAAGGCAGATTGTGTTGAATAGTCGGGACGGAAACCAGATTGGAGAGGATCAAATTGGTTGGACTTTTCGAGGAACTTGGAGACTTGGGATTGCACCAGTCTTTCAAGAGGCTTTGAGAGGTTAGAAAAAATTGAAATTGGACGGAAATCTTCAGGTGAGGATGGATTAGGCTTTTTATTTACAGGAAGAACAATGTTTTTTTTTCCAAGAGGAATATTGAATTCTGAAGGGAGAAATTGTAGATAAAAAAGAGAGGTGGGAGGATTTCAGGGAGACATAATTTTATTAATTTGACAGGGATGCCGTCTGGTCCTATGGAATTGGTGTGGGATATCATTACCGCTGTTGACAGGTCTATGGGAGAGATGTCGGAAAAAAAAGGTTATTGTCGTTAAAGGATATCTCTGGAGAAAAGTCGTAAGAGGAAGGTAGAGAAGAGGTATTAGCGACAGATATAAAATAAGCGTTTAAATCATCGGAGGATACAAGAAAGGCTGCGGAAGGGGATCTGGAAGGATTACAAATGGAAAGTTTACGAAGCAGTAGCCATTTCGATTTGATATCAGGAGCTGAGGAAAGGATTTCATGGAAGTAGGAAGCTTTCGCAGGCCGGATCCTTGTCTGTGCCTAGTTGCGAAGCATCCTGAACGCTTGGTAGTCATCTGCAAACCTAGTAAGTCTAAAACGTCTTCGGGAAGCGTCGCGTCTCTTCTGCAGATCTTTGATTTCCTGACACATCCAAGGAGCAGGGCGATGACGAAAGGTAGAGGTTTTGAGGGGAGCATGGGTATTGAGAATATTGATAAGATTGGTGGTAAGAATGTCAACTATGGAGTCGATAGAAGAGCAAGAATATATTCCATTCCAACCTAGGATTTCTAGGTCAGGTTATATTTTTTCTCGAGTAAGGGTATCTAGGTGACGGAAGATGATAGTTCGAGGCTGGATTGAAGGAGTTCGGATATTATATGTTATTTGTATAAGACCGTGAGATTATAGGAAGGATACTGGCAGTTGAGAAGAGGAAAGATTGTATGCAGAGTCGATGATGTAGAAGTCTAGCCAACTGTCAGATCTGCTGGTGTGGTGGGTGGAGGAGAAAGGAACGATGAATAGGTAAAGTGAGAAAAACAGATTTTCTAAATAGGATTTGTCATTGGAGTTTGAGAGGAAATTGGTATTGAGGTCACCGGAGATGATTATTCTGGGATATAGAGGAACGAAGTTGAATAGGGTTGATTCAAAGGACTGATCAGATCGGATCGGAGGGTGGTGAGGAATCGAGGATTCGAGTCTTCAGGCTATTATGGACAAACATGGCTACTCCTCCGCCATTCCTACTTACCCGGTCAAGACGGAGGAGGGTGTGATTAGGTAAGAAAACAGAAGAGGATGGGATGTAAGGTTTAAGCAAAGTTTCGGAGATTGCGATAATATGATAAGTTTTGAGTGAAATATTGCAAGAACTCGTCATAGCAGGGAGGGATACAAAGTTAACAAGACAAGTGATTAGGGTACTAGACATGAGAGGAATTTAGAGGGAAACAGTCAGAGTTATATAGTATAAAAATGTCAGTTTTTTATATCATTCCACCATTGTTAGTCTAGAAGTTCAATATTTCATTATGACGATGGTGTCAATAATGTCAGAATATGTCAACAGTTGATTACAGTGTTTACGATTGACCTGAATCTATTAGAAGCTGGTATGTCTTTTTCATTTACAAGACAACTTTGCAAGAGTGCACTTATTCGTAGAAATGTTTCACCATTGTATTATTGATAATGTTCTTTTTGTATTTGATGTCTATAAATGGTTCGGATTTTTCCCCTTTACTATCAGCAATGAAGAACACTTAAAGCTCTCTTTCCATCGTGCAGTTATTTCTTCTATGATCTTTCTATCTACCGGTCTGTTCAATGTTTACTGTGTTGTAAATATTAATATACAGTATTCCAGAGGAGATATGGGAATCTTTTTATTATTTTGTTTGGTTTGTGGCTTTTGTTTAAGCATGTATCCATTATTGTCTCTTCTCGAATTATTTTTCAGATTGAACGACATTAATAAAGCTATTGACAGAATAAAGCAAATTTCCAACATTGTATTTCCGGTTCAAAATTTAACATTTCTATTCAACAAAACTTACCTCATTACTAACTTTATTTTTTTAACTATCATGGTTGTAAATGATTCATGGTCGTATTTTTATTTTTTATTCAATATAGACAGATTAATAATCAACGTATCCCGTTTAGTTATGATATTCCTCGTAATAGTTTTGGTCGGTAGGTATTGTATGCTTGTTAGCATTATCACATCGTCATTCAGGTTTTTCAACGATCAACTGTTATTGTTGCCAGAGTCAACAACAACAAGGGTAAAGAAGTTGAAAAGACTAGCCGTTGCGCATGACCAACTTTGTGACGGTGCTAACATAATATCAGGCATACATAAGTTTCAGATATTTCTTATCATAAGCATTTCCTTTTTGGGGGATGTTTTAATCATTTTTCTTTTTGGCAACGAGGTGCTTCATAGTTCATGGAAAAAACCTCACATTTTGGATTTATTTTGCTGGCTTATTTTCTATTCTAGCATACCCTTGGTGATTGTCGATGCTTGTGACAAGTGCGTAATTGAGGTAATTATTATTAATTAATTTACTAATAGCAATGTCAATACATGTTACATTATATTTATAGTTTAAACATAATAATATCGAAACATTTTGGATTCATCTTCGCGCTATTGAATATGGCTATGGCTGTTAGACAGATGACATTACTTATCAAGTTGTAATGTAATTGAAATGTTAGCTGCAAAAAAAAAAAAAAAAAGAGAGGATGAAAAAGAAAAGTTCATCAATGACCTACAAAGGGAAGTTTAAGCATTAGTAAATAGATATAAATTTTAATTTTTATATTCTGTAATCTATACAATTAAATATTAAATAATACAATGCTAGAATTATTGAAACCGCACATGCTTATCTACAAATGCCTATTCTAACCTTCGGCAAAGCTCGGCTGCGCGCTCGGATTTCGTCGGTTCTCTATTAATAACGAATTACATTAGGTTATTCCTCCTTTAGATAATTATTAAATTCTCTCATATTTAAACAATTTTTATATCAGTTTCCAATGTGAAATGATTAATTATTCCAAATAAAAAAAATTAAAGGTACTTTAGAGGTAGTAATTTTGAAAATTAGACATTTTAGCCCTGATAGAGAACATAAATGAGAATAAGACCAGCATTATATTTAAAAACATTTAATTATTCACTGATTTAAATTAATTTAATCAAAATCGTTGAAGCCGTTCTTGAAAATATTGTAAAATGTATTATATTAATTGGATCCGGTCAGTCGATTTTGACGAAAAAAGTTGCTGCAACATCCCCAACTTGTAGAAACCTTAAATATGCAATTTCAGTTGCGCACTAATTTCGTTTTTGAATGAGACTCTTCACATACACACACACTCACACAGGCTATTTTGCGGGCCTTAGTTATTTGGACTCAGGGGACCTCAAAACATGTATTTCCGTTGAAAACTCAGATTCTAAAATTTTCAAGTTCGCAATACTTAGTATATATTACATATCTAGATAAATTGCAAGTAAAAATATAAATGTTATATCTACAAGGGATCTATGCCACGGACAACAATTCTAATAACTTAACTCTACAACATGTATATCTAGCATTAATTAGTCATGTATTAACAGATTATCAGTGTAGTTTCCAAATTTATATTTATGGTTACTCGTGGTGTTCATATCTCTTTGGCTAGTGCGATTTATACATCTTTGGTTGGTAACAACAAAAGAAGCTGATGTTTGGTATAAAGGTGGCAGGCATACCCCCATATTAATTTATTTGCTCTATGATTAATAATGCATTTCTACAGCCACAATGCACAAGTTTGTTTGTACAATTTTATTAGGAAAAAAGTACAGAAGATAAGGAATGAGCGGTTTATTTCGAGTTATGGAAAATTTTATTTTTTTATTTCACTACGATATTATTTATTTAAACACTCTCTTCCCGATTGTTTTTTAGGTGCCATTGTTGCCATGGGATACCATTAAGTGTTTAGATTTTAAAAATTAACATATCGACTTAATATGCTAGACTACAACAAAATAAAGATCTATTGAAAATTTAGGTGGTGGAGAATAGCTGTAGGCGAAACGTCGGCATTGCAATTAAAATACTATTTTAAAAATTTAGTATTTATTTGACCACACCCCCTCTCCCCCTCCCCTCCTCCCAACTTCTTTTCATATTATATCACGGTCAACCATCTCTACACCAGTATATATTATATCGTATAAAATAAAATAATATGTATATATTTTTTTTTTGTTATTTTAAATTTGCCACTGTGTTGGAACTCATCAAGCAAATGTGTTGGCGTTAATTATATCTTCTTAATTATATGTTCCCAATATTTTCTTAACTTTTCAGCAGATCTCTAGGCCACTTTTTTAGTCGTCTTTGAGGCTCACCAGGTAACAGGAAGGAAGATAGAGATAGTACTTGTTGTGTATGTAGGATTTTATTTTTGGTATGTTCATGTCTGTATTTAAGGTGTGATTTGAAATAAACCAAGGAGCATTGACGATTTTACGGAGTATTTTTGACTGTGTGGTTTGAATTTTCTTTATGTGTGTGTGTTTTGCGGAACTCCAAAGTTCTACTCCGTATGTTCAAACAGGTCTTATTATAGTGGTGTAGATTAATCGCTTGTTTAGTAAGTTGAGTGGAGATCTGTAGTCTGAAAGATGTGACAGTTATTTGTATCGTCTGGTCAGTTATTGTTTTTTTAATTTAGTGTGGATGTTCCAAGTGAGTTTTTTGTTCAATTATAGTCCGAGATACCGTACATCTGTTTTTGAGGGAACTGGTTTATTGTCTATTGTCACAGCAGGACAAGAGATCTTCCTCAGGGAGGAGCTAACATTAGTTGACTTGCTGGGATTGATGTTAATTCTCCATTTGTGAAACCATTTTTCAAGATCGTGCAGGTGATTTTGAAGGGTTATTGAAGCGATAGTAGGATTTTCGTGAGTAGAAAGTATTGCCGTATCGTCAGCAAAGCTATAGAGAATGGTGCTAGGGTGCTGAGGGATATCAGATGTGTAGATAGAAAATAGAAGAGGGCTTAAAACACTACCTTGTGGTACGCCCGCAAGTTGAGGAAAGAAGGGAGAAGTAGAGGAATCAATAGTAATACAGAAGAACATGTCAAGAAAGAAAGATTGAAGAATCAGAAAGTAAGTTGAAGGAAGGTGTGGTTTTATTTTCCACAGTAAACCTTTGTGCCGGACGCTTTCAAACGCTTTCTCGATATCCAGGAATATAATATATAGTTTTGATTAGAGAAGAGGATAGTAATAAATTCCATGGCTGTTAGTATTTCATTAAGACAATGGTATCAATAATGTCGGACTTTGTCACCTGTTGATTATAGTGTTTAGGATGGACCTGGAATCGATATGAGCAAAGTATTTCTTGTCCATTCAAGTGCCACCTTTCCAACATCAGTGTGCTCTTGTTCGATGAAATGTTTAACGATTGTATTATCGATAATGCTTTTTCGATATTCGATGTATCGAAATGGGTGGGATTGTTTCCCTTTACCATGAGGACAACAGGATACTTCCAACTATCTTTAAAACATTCAGTTTTATCTTTCGTTTGCATTGTTTCTTCCATTTTGTACATTGTTTCTTTTTCAACGAATTTTAAAATAATGATTACAGGAAAAGCGTCATGGGTGTTTTTGTTAGTTTCTTGGTGTTGTAACTTCTTCTTTGCCACGCTGCCAATAATATCTCTTTCTGAATTAACTTTCAGATTGAACGAGTTAAATCGATTCATCAAGAGACTCAAGTTGGTCCGTAACGTTGTGTTTTCAGTTCGTAGTTTTAAATTTCAATCTAACAAAACATACCTGATTATTATCTCTGTTTTTTTGTCAGTCATGTTTGCAATTCCACTGTGGAGATATTTGTCTGATTTGTTAGCTATGAAAATATTTATTCTACTTTTTCTTCGAAATTTACATTTTTTCCTTATAATAATATCAGTTGACAGGTTCTCTGGCATTATTGACATCATCTCATCATTGTTGAAATTTTGCAACGATGAACTGCTATTGTTACCTTCATCAACATCATCAACAAAGGCAAAGAAGTTGGAAAGATTGGTCTGGGCCTATGAACAGCTTGTTGATTGTGCTACAACAATATCAGACATTCATAGATTTCAAATATATTTTAGCTTAAACCTTTCATTTTTTGTGATTATTTCACTTACTTATATTATTGGGCAGGTGATAATTAGCGGATCTTTCAATTCCGTTCTGATTGTGGCATATTTTTTCTGGCTTATTCTTAATAGTAGCATACCTTGGAGGATTGTCTCTTCTTGTGATAAATTTCAAAACGAGGTAATTTTTCTTATTTAATTTACTGGTAACGATAGAATATATTTGTAATATTACGAATATCGGATATCAGCTGGATGAGATTTCTCCTTTCCTGAATTAAGGTAATAACTCGAGTATTAATCCCCCGGCTTCTCTCCTGTCGAGGAAAACCGCATATTGCCCAAAAGGGAGGAAACAAGTACGTTGTGTGCTTTAGATCACACGACAGGAGTGAAAACCTCAACAAGGCGAGATTAATAATATAAAATATAATTTTTTTTGTTCTATATTCACAGAGTAACAACATTCACAACATTTATAATTATAATTGTTTATAAACAAGTTTTTGTTCTATATTTACAAAGGGTACTTGTATAACAGCGGGTAGCGTTCGACTTTTATCTGCCAATGTTTATAACTTTAACACTGATAACTCTGATAAGCCACTGATAATATCTTCGTATTCGTATTTATTGTATTATATTCATATTAGTATATCTTCGTATTCATATTTATTGTATTGTATTGATATTGTGAAGAAAAACAAATGTAATAATAAAAAAATACTTTTATTTTATAAGATATATATTAAATAGACCAAAACATTACATATATATAATTAAAAAACATTACGAAAACATTGCAACATATATATAAAAATAAATTAAATAATAAAAATAGGCAAGAAATAGACAAAAAATAAATTAAATAATTAAAAAACACTTAAACAGCATATATAAACATATGAATTCTAAAGCCGTTAAAAAAGAAATCCTCGACCGCTCTAACCACGTTCCTTTCCTTATAAAGACGGTTTTGTTACAAATACAAAAGCATCTCCATTTAATCTTCACGTAGAACTTCATTTGATGACCTTAATCACAATATTTCACCTTTGCAAACATCCCGGCGTCTTGAAAATATTTGATTGTCTCTTTTTATGGAGACGGATGATAAATTAAAGCTTTACAATAATTTATTGTATTTATTTTTGCTGAAAACGGGTACTTTTATGTTAGGATATAATAGCCCCTAATTTTTTATGTAGAATCCAAACTCATATTCTCAAAGTTAAGCTCAATGCGAATATTAGAGGAACTAGACTTTTTGGATTTACAGCGAGATATTTCTATGGATTATCTGAATATATATTACAATATATATAAAAGAAAGAGGTGCAACCGTGGACCAGCTCCAGACGCAGCAGTCTTAGAGAAGAGGTTGTCCTCACGCGGCTGAGGATCGGACATACTAGACTGACAAACCTCCACCTCATAACAAAAGATCTTATCACCAGATGTCAAAAGTTTGACCAATCACTAACTATAAAACATATTTTGGAATATCCCAGAATATATCAGCATCCCTGGGAAATCAAGAAGAAATCGTTACCAAAGTCATCAAGTTTCTGGATAGTGAAAGACTTAAAAAACACATTTGACAGGCTTTTTTTCATTTATTTTTTTATTTATTAATTTTTTTTATCTATTTATTTTTTTTTCTCTTATTATTATTTTTTATTTATTTATTTATTTTTTCACTTGATTTCATTTCATTTTAAATTCATTTGTTTATTAATCTTAATTCATTTATTGATTCTACTGCTATTTTTTAAAGTTTATTTATTTATACATTTTTTATACATCTTATTACATATAAATGTCTATTATTATCCTTATTTATTTTATTTTATCAATCCATTTCTTTATTTATTTTATTTTATTTTATTTATTTATTTATTTATTTTTGTACCAATTATCCAAATAGTATTAAATGATGTTATTTAGTTGATCGGGCGCTTATGACCTGGATATTTTGCGCCTAGACAGCGAAACAAACAAACAATATATTACAATATTCTGACCGATCCGGTAGATATATTAAATAAATTTAAGAAACACATTGACAATATTTTAAATACGAGAAATTACGATCTATGTCTTCCTTCTGAGTACTAGAGTGCTGAACCGTTATAGAATAACCGAGTAAAGAGAAAGTTGAAGTAGCTATCGGAAAATTAAATCTTATAAAAAATCGAAACATTCTTTGTATTTATTGAGTTCTGCTATCACTCCTTTAAATATTTTCCTATCAATTTAGCAAAATGTTTTAGTAGATATGGAAGTACATTCTCTTAGGGTGGATATGATTTCCCAATTTCTGTAGTCGGTTTTTTTTTTAAATTAAAATATTTTTCGTTATTCATATTCGTTTATATAAATTATAATTTTTCTATTATGATGAATAATTTAATGTTCTTTCAATCTAAATATAAGGACTTGTTTGAGCTCTCGTATAATAATTAATAACAACCCCAATTAACTGTTAACTAGATACTATTCATATAAATTATTTTTTGCAGTTCCTGTGCCTGTTAAATTAGTGTAATACAGTTTGAATATTATCTCTCCCTTTCAGGGAATATCATACCAATAGAGAGACAGGTAATTAGAAATCAATAGATTTGTACTTTAACTTACCTATATATGTAATATATGGTAAGGGAAAGTATTGCGATCGTGAAAAGTTTCGAATCTGAGTTTTCAACAGAAATACACTTTTTGAGGTCCTCTGAGTCCAAATAACCAAGTCTCACAAAATGGTCTGTCACAAAACAGTCTAGCTCGAAAACGAAAATTCGTATGAAATTGATATTACGGATTTAACATAGGTATATGACTTAGGTGTTACAGAAACGTTTTTCCTTAAAATCGGATAATCGAAAGTGCCACTTTATATCAACGGTGATAGAAATTTTTCCAATTTTCTCAAAAACATCTCTAGCGATTCGTAGAAGGTATCGGGGAGTGAAGAAAAATATATAAATAATAATTTCTGAAAACTAACAATATTTAACTTAAATCACATGTTTCCAAGGAAATTAAATGAAATTTTCATATTAAATGTAAACTTTTAATTTTTTTAAAAAGTGTTTAACATCCACCGAATCAAGGCAATGACCATGTTTAAAATACTATTTTATTGTTCTTGGGTGAAAGGAGAAGTGAAATATAAAAATATTTCATGGATATGTTTATAACCTTAAATACATTTACTGTAGTTTAATAATTCTAGATCTGATATTATCTTTAAATAATTAGGTATCTATCGGCTGTTTATTTCAAAAAATCATCAAGTAACGTTTTAGAAAATTAAATTAGTGAATAATTTAATGATTTTCCGGTTTGTGAAATCCCAATATTATCCATTTATAATTAGTCTGACAACTTTTGACCTAAACATGACAAGGAATGAAAATCTCGTCATTTTAGTAAATTTTACAATGGAAAATAACAGTTTACAATTTATAGGTGAAATATTCAAATGTACTTTAAAATCCCTCTAGCCATATACGAGGCTTTCAGATGACAGAATGACTAACTCCAATTTCAACATTCTTTATTATTAATTTTAGTGATGTTTCTAGTTGGAAAATTTATAGCTTTATTCACAGTTCTATATTTCAACACTGCAATCACCTACTCTGAAATCAACTTACTCACTGTAGAGATATAACTTTTCCAACTAGGAATTTTGGATTCTAATTAGAAAAAGAAATTTAGAAGTCATCCCTAAAACGACATTACTCAAAAATGTTGAAATTGAAGCAAGTCGTTCTATCAACTGAAAGGCACTCACAGCTCAGAGACTCACGTTATGTAGTTTCTAAAAACAGGTGGAGTAACTAGATTTTTGTTGCCTACCGTCGATATAATAAATAGAGTTTTAGTTATTTTAATGGTTTTAACGATTTGTTATCTATAAGCTTTTAGCTTTAGCTCTATTTAAAATGCTTTAAAAAAAAATTATAATACTCCAACATTGCCAGAAAATAATTTTTATTCAAAGTAGAGCGGTAAGTGAAAGTTGTGTGTTGCGCGCACCAGATTTTTAATTAATAAAAAAAATATATAAGGAAGACTAGAAGAGTTTGTAGCAATATATGTATACGTTAGCGTAAAATAAGATATGTTTTTGTGTTTTAAGATATATAGTCACAACATATAATATTTACACTTCGACGAGAAACGTATAGTTTATACAGGAGAGAACCAAATTCCTCAGACAAACACAGTACGTTACCTGGGACTAATATTCAACAGAAGGATGACCTGGGGTCCACACATCAAAATGAAACGACAGACCTTAAACAAGCGACTGAAAATACTGTACTCACTTTTTTCTAAATCGAAATTGAAAGTTCGACAAAAAATAAATACATTCACGTAAATAAAATAAATACGCCTCTCAGATTTACGGTTCGGCAAAAAAGACGCACTTACCAAAATTACAGTCATTTCAATCCAAAATTTTACTACTTATAACAGGAGCTCCCTGGTACGTCAACAACAAAACTTTACATAACGACTTACGACAACCAACTATAGACCAATACATACTCTCTACTCTCCTTTTCATCTCAAACTACACGGACACACAAACAGATTTATAAACGACATAGCTATGATTGACATGCTCATCAGGAGGAGACTGAAAAGGAGCTGGATGAGAGATCTCCTCGCCTAAATCAAAGTAATGACCAGGTGCTGCTGGGTACTATCCTTCCTCATGCCTGTAATGCCAATCCTCCATCATTACAACACATCTGCTGTTTGTCGTTACCATGACAGGTGCGGATAAACAGTTCAAGATAAAAAATATATATATATATTGACATGTGATGGATTATTATGATATTCATTATTTTGATAAGCTTAACCTGAAATAAAATGATAAACTCTCATTGCTAATATTGATTTAATCTTTCTTATATAACTAATCATAACTTATATATACGATCAATTTTTGAATATTTTTACATGATTATTTTCTTTCTGGTGTTGTAGAAAATGTCATTATTATTAGAACAAACAAAAGGAAATTGTTCGAGTAATAAGAATAGTAATGAGTACTTTCATCGCGGTTAGTATTTCATTAAGACAATGGTATCACTAATGTCGGAATATGTCAACTGCTGATTATAGTGTTTAGGATGGACCTGAAACTATTGTAAGTTGATATTTCTACATCATTTATTTGCCAGCAAGAGGAGGGTCTACTTGAGAAATGTTTTACGATCGTATTATCGATAATGTTCTTTTTGTCTTCGATGTATCGAAATGGTTGGGATTGTTCCCCTTCATCAACACAGAGGGACAATTTCGATTTGCTTTGCAACGTTCAGTTTTATCTTTCATAATCATTATTTCCACCGGTTTGTTCCATATTTACTCTGTTTTAAATTTTAATTTAAAAATAATAAATAATTCAGGGATGTTCATATTAATTTGTTATATTAATACCTTTTGTTATAGTATTCATCCATTGGTATCTGTTTCTGAATCATTTCTCAAATTGAACGACTTCAATAAAGCTATTGACAGAATAAAGTTGGTTTCAAATGCCATGTTCCCGGTTAGAAACTCTACATTTAATGGAATATTCCTCATTACTAATTTTTTTGTATTGATCGTCATGTTCGTATGTGATGCATGGTCATTTTATTATATTAAATGTAATATAAATATGTATGTATTGCTTGTTCTCCGCTTATGGTTAATATTTCTTATGGTAGTTTCGGTCGATAGGTTCTCGATCATTGTTGACATTATCACATCAGTGTTCAAGTTGTGCAACGATGATCTGGTACTTGTACCAGCATCAACAACAATGGTAAAGAGGTTGGAAAGATTAGTTTGGACCTATGACAAGTTATGTGATTGTGCTAGCATAATATCAGGCATGCATAGCTTTCAGATACTTTTTATCATAAACATTAGCCTTTTAGGAATTATTTTAGTTATTTTTATTGTTGGAGATATAACGTATAGTGGATTTTGGAATTCTTTTCAGATTGTGGCTTTTATTTGCTGGTTTATTTTTTATTTAAGCATACCTTGGAGGATTGTTGATTCTTGTTACAAGTGCGAAGACGAGGTAATTTTCGATTTTATATAATGTAATAGAAATAGAAATAGAAAAATAACTTTATTCTAGGACACAGTCCCTTGAGAATAACAAAATAGAACAAAATTAATATATTACATCTGGCCAAAATAAAATCAATCGAAAAAAGAAATAATATAAAAAAAATATAAGGTAAAAATTCTATATACAAAACAAACTAAACTATATACAAAACCATTAATACTATGACAAGACACTTAAAGCTGTTTGCTCTTATAGACCAGTATACACTTTTACGAAAAAAATAAAGAATTAAAAAATAAAAATGTATCAAATTCTCTATCAAAATCAGCTCGAATGGTTAGCAACTATCTGACTGTTTTTGGGATAGGAATTGGAATAGGAGGGTTTTGAATGTGGATATGGATGGGGAATGTCGCATTTTGAGAGGGAGGGAATTCCAGAAATTGACAGAGCGAACAATAAAGGAATTTTGGAATGAGGCAGATCTGTGAGAAGGCATGTAAAGGTCAGAAGGTCGAGATCTTGTGGACAGGGAATGGACTGAGGATTTGAACTGGAGAAGGTTGTAGGCGTAAGAAGGACGATGGTTGTTGATGATTTGGTAGAGGAACGTACCTAGGAAATATTGTCTTCGGAAGGAGGGGAAAAGCCACTTTAACTCAGCGTAGTGGTGAGAAACATGGGAGTATCTTGGGGCCCCGATCACAAATCTTACGCAGCTGTTCATTAGTCTTTTCAGTCTATCACGGAGCTCCACAGAGAGGCCATCATACACCACACAGCTATAGTCAAAGTGGGGGAAAATGAGAGAGGAAACTAGGAGTCTACGCGTATGTTGAGGTAGGAGATGGCGGAAGCGATGGAATAGTTTGAGGGTGGAAATTGTCCGTCGAGAGATATGAGAAATATGGTGATTCCAAAGGAGGTTTTGATCAATGAAAAATCCTAAATTTTTAACAGAGGAGTTTAAGGAGATTGGCTGGTCATTAAGGTGAAGGATGGGAAAGTCTGGATGGGATCTAAGAAGGGGCTTGGAAGCAATGACAATGGCCTGAGTTTTGGCGGCATTTAACCTTAATCCATTTACATTTGCCCAGGCACTGATTCGATCTAGGTCTTCTTGGATCTTGGCAAATGCCTCCAGTATCTCAGGAGGGGAAAATGATAGGTAGATCTGTGAATCGTCTGCATAAAGGTGATGGGAACAATGTACTATTAGCTATATGGATAAATATTATATTTGTAATTTTAGTAATATCGAAACTTCATTAATTTATATAACGTTCATATATAGGACTAAAATAGGAGGATTATATTACATATCACTCATCAGGTTCAACAATAACGTTATTATTATACAGGGTATTTCGTAATTGTACGGAACTGTTTTAGGTATGTGTTCACTAACAAAAAATAAACAGAAAAGTTCATATTAACATATATTAACTAACTTCACACAAAAATCCTACTCTCGCATCAATTGCCCTACAACACCATCTTTATGATCTTGAAAAGTGGTTTGAAAACTGGAAAATAAAAATAAATAGTAATAAATCCACCCACGTAAGTTTCTCTCTTAGAAAAGCCTCATGTCCACCCATAACGATTGCCAATAATCCAGTGCCTTCAAAGAACTATGTACGGTACCTTGGGCTCTACTTAGATAAAAGATTTACTAGGGACATACATACGAAAAAGACAAGAACTTACTAGCCGATATAGCCAACTTTCACATCTTCTGGACTACAGATCTTAACTTACGAAACAAGCGACTGATCTAGAACATCTTACTGAGACCAATATAGAGCAGAACTTTGGGGTTCAGCAAAACAAACACACATAAACAAAATACAAACAGCACAATCAAAAATTTTACGAAAAATTGTTAACTCACCTTGGTACATTTCAAATACTACTATACATAACGACTTAAACATCCCAACAGTAAAATCCTACATCCACGACAAATACACTACATTTCATTCTTCAACCCAAAATCACTCCAATCCTCTGGTTCTATCTCTCTCCTGCTCCCTGTTACCTGAACAACTCAGATTAAGAAGAAAATGGCCAAGAGACCTACTATACCAATAAAATCCATATCAAGCAAATACACCAAGACAATACAAACACAACAAATTTGCTAGATGCGCAGCCGCGCAGGTGCAAATTGCATAAAATATAAATAAAATAAATAAATAACATATATCTCAAACTCATTTATTAAACAGATATCAAAGGTTAAAGATTTATTATTTATTTACTACATTAAAACTGACTTAACGTTTTTAACTAAGTTTAACGTGTTTAATACTAAATAACAGGTTTTAATCACCTGATAAACAAATGAACCATAATTAATGACAGTAGTTGCTCATCTGTTTGTCTAGTTCTGTGTGTTTTAGTGTGAGTGAATTCTGTGACAAATAATCTTCATGAACTCCTAGAAGATATTCCGCAAGGCTGTGGTTTATGCATGACGGTGCTCCTGCTCACTTTTATAATATTGTCACTGATTATTTAAATGCAACTTATGGAGACCGATGGGTTGATCGAAACGGACCTGTTAAATGGCCACCAAGATCTTCGGATTTACCGCCATTAGATTATGAAATCTATGGTTTATTCTGCGGCAATTGGAACACAAGAAGAGCTAAAAAATCGGATGGTGGATGCCGCAGTAACTATCAAGCACCATCCTGATGCTATACGAAGAGTCAGAGAAGCATGGATTCGTCGTGCTGAATGTTGTATTCAACAAAACGGAGGCCCCTTTGAACAGTTACTCTAAAGGTTGTAATAATAATAAATAAATAGTGATAATAAATAACAAATCTTTGACCTTTGATATCTGTTTAATAAATGAGTTTGAGATATATGTCAATATGAACATTTTTGTTTATTTTGTGTTACTGAACACGTGACTAAAATGGTGCCGTTCAGTTACGAAACAGCCTGTATAAGTAACATGATTTTTAAAGTTGATGAATCCATCCAAATTTTTCTAGTATTGTGCGATTATATCTTTCTTTTGGTACTGTCGGGGAGAGTTAGTCCATATGGTCCTTTTTACCAGTCTTTGACGGCTACCTTCAGATTGCCGCCGCGTTTTTACCAGAGTGGGAATGACCAGATTCATTTCCTGGGGCCACCCAAGAAATGAAAATTAATCAACTCAGATGGGAATCGAACCCAAAACATCCAGAACCAGGCACCTTGTTTAGAACCATGATAGACTCTATTAAAATGTAATTTGAATTTATCATGGTTTTTAGGTATGTTTTGTTGGTTTTCGGAAATTTTAATAAAACAAAAGCCAATACAAACAATGTATATTCGCACAAACTACACATAGAAACTGTCGCTAATATATTTTAATACATTTGCAATGAACTCGATAAATATATTTCAGGAATAACTGATTTCAAAATAAACCCATGCGCAAATTGGTTTTTGAAACAGAACCATTATTAATATTGAAGAGGATTTAGTTGGGGTTGAAAAAGGTAAAATTACATAAATTATATTTATTTTTATTTCCTTCGTGCCGAAAATTCGGTCTGATATCCCTGGAGTCAGGGCCCACAAATCGACCTCATCACAGGTGAAGATTTGATTGTAAATTATGAAAATGTATGTTATTTTAAGTAAAATCAAGTTCGTATGCCGTAAATAAAAATGTTAGTACTCAGTGAACGTAAAATTTAATGCTCTACAGCTTCGTTTCTATGAGTTTTTCCTCTTAGAGAACTCATTTCCAATCTTTAGCGCCATTAATAGTAATTTGTATCAGTTTTTAACCAAACGCAGTTGGTTGACCGTGGTTTTCTATCATATCATTTAATTAAAGTATCAAGTTTAGGCACAAGTAGTGTTGCCCAAATGCAAGACCCAGACGAGTCTTGGTCTTGCAAACTCAGTTTGGTCATGGTCTTGGTCTTGCACAGGAGTCTCGCAACAGTCTTACAGTACTGTATTTTGTAGATAGGAGAAACCTAACTAAGTCTGAATGAAAAATTAGAGGAATTAAATGCAAAACTATATTGGTTATACCAATTATTTACATATAGTAACTAAGATTGTCGAGTATTAGTAACTATTTTGCCTTAATTTTTTATTAAAAACATTTTTTTTTACCAGTCCTGGTCTTGGTTTTGCAACAGTTAGGCAGCCTTGGTCTTGGTCTTGCAAAGTGCAAGACCAAGACCGATTTTGGGCAACACTAGGCACAAGCGGATCTACGGGGGAGGGGGGGGAGGGCTTTCGGGCTGAAGGGTAAAATGGTAAAATATAACCATGTTTTCCTGAAAAAAATATTAAAAACTATCTCTTAAAGTATTCTTGTTCCTGGAATTACATTTGATAGGACTTCAAGAACCACTTAAACACCATTTCATGTAGGTTGTTCATTTCTTTCTTTTTTTTTCAAACTAATTATCGTTATATGTATATGGAAAAAAAATCTTTCGGGCTGAAGCCTCCAAAATTAAACCCTGGATCCACTAGTGAGTTACGTACTAGTTCGACTCACAATTTAACGTTCTGTAATTTCTTAAAGAGCATATTATTCGCTTTGATGCATCGTTTAGAAAACTATGAAACGGTGAAAAAATTTTAGGCTGTAAAAAGTTTTCCATTAATGGACCGCGTTAGAAATTTTGTTTTTTACATGGATACATGTATATGTATAAGTTAAAAAGATTGAAATTTTTGGCAAAGAATTTCCCGTTTCGATCCTTAAGTTACTTACCTAATATTCTTTAAATCAGCCACCATTTATGAAAACAGCGTCTCTGGAACGGCAGACAAACTTTATTTTATTTAGACTAACATACACATTCGTAATTTACATTCAAATCTCCGACTGCGATGAGGTCAATTTTTTGGCCCTAGCTCATCAGTGCTATGAGCTTTGGCCTTCTTCAAGGCTAGGAAAAGACGAGATAACATAGATATGAAAAACTAATAGATGGTAAAAGTAATAAAGTGTAGTGTAATAACGTGAAGGTAATGTAAACCTAACATTAATAAATATGCGGAATGAGAAATATATGATGTGTAAAGTTATAGTAAAAAAATCTAGTACTTTTAAATAACGATAAGAAAATTATGATTTTCAGATAACGGTAAAAAAAATAAACACTTATGAAATAATGGAACAAACTTAGCAAGTTATAAATCATAGGTAATGAAATGATGAAGTAAACAATAACAATATAACGGTAACAACATAATGAAATCAACAAAGCAATGAAAAATGAATAGAAAATAACGGTAACAGCTTAATGAAATTAACAAATTAATGAAATGGAATATAATAATAAGTTGAAAAAAATAAATAAATAGGGTGACTTAGTTGCTATAAGTTGATGTATTAATATGTTAAGAGGAAGTGAGAAACATAGAATAAAAAAAAATAAAAACAAGGAAGGAATGTGAAGTTATATAAAGAAAATAATAAATTATTATATTCAATCTATATAAGATTATTTTTTACAAATCCCTCATTTAATCTCACAGTCCTTACTTATAATTTTAAAAC
Organism: Nezara viridula; assembly: GCA_928085145.1. Taxonomy (NCBI): domain Eukaryota; kingdom Metazoa; phylum Arthropoda; class Insecta; order Hemiptera; family Pentatomidae; genus Nezara; species Nezara viridula. The sequence continues at coordinate 175,127,511 of OV725079.1, read as the reverse complement.
ATTATTGGAATATTTAAAGGGAGTGAGGTAGCTCAGTGGTAAGGCACTAATCTTCCAATGCTCAATGTCCCAGGTTCGAATCCCGGCTCATGGCAGAAAAATTATTTATTCTGTACCCTCCTGGGACTCACCCAGCCTCCATAAAGTGAGTACCCTTAATTAAATAATTAATTAAGGGGGAAAACCTGATAGTTGAGCGTGATCTCAGTCAAATCACCTCCTTGCACATTCGTTGATCAAGAAACAGTACTTTCCCTAAATAGTATTGAACCCAACATCCTTGGTGGGTGGTAGTGGTACAGGTTTTTTTTATATTACTATATTTTAAAAATTATTATTTTTTAACGGTTCGGCTCTTTCAATTTTTTTTCTTTTTTAAAAAACAAAACATTAGTCAACAATTAAAATAATATTATCACTAAAAACAATTGTTTTTCTAAAAATATATCCTTATATGAGAATACTACTCTGAGGATGTACTTTTTTACTACATATAAAATTTGTTTTCCTTTTTCTTTTTCTTCCGAGAATCCACAAATTTTCTCCTTTTTTTCTAATTTTATCAATACTTGCTCCTTAATTTCTTTTCTCTCTCATTCTCATTTCAACTTCACTGTGCTGTATTCTAGACTGACTCACTAGGCACCCTCGTACACATAGAAGAGATTTGCAAAATTAAGTTAAGTAAATTAAGATAATAAGATAAAATTAGTAAATGAAACAATATAAACAAAAATAGTGTTATGTATATTGAAAAGAGAATAAAGGGAGGAAGATAAGTGAGAGGAATACGAAAATATAAACTGGACTCCCATTATCCCGCTTTATCCTGATGATCTCAGGATCATCTCCAACATTGTTCTTAACGACCTACTAGACTCCATTATCCGTCTGTTTCCAGACGATATCATCTTAATCCGAAAAAAACGTCGACGATCTCCTTCTAGCACGGGCGGATCTACAGGAGGAGGCTTTGGGGCTGAAGCCCCTCCCCCCCGAAAATGATAAAATATAACCATGTTTTATGGAAAAAAATATAACAAAATTATATCTTAAAGTATTATTGTTCGTGTAATTACATTTAAAAGGACTTCAGGAATCACTTAAACATCATTTCATGTAGGTAGTTCAAAGTAATTATCGTTATTTTGATGAAAAAAAAAGCTTTCGGGCTGAAGCCTCCCCCCCAAAAAAAATTAAATCTTGGATCCGCTAGAATCAATCAGTTTTCCCGGTGGCACAGCCGTTTCATTTCTGCCCGCGTCTTGCCTCTGTTCCCGCATGGAATGGTGCAGATTAATAAATCACAAAATCTTAGAATTCGTTGCATATAATACATATTTGAATATAAACCATATCTTACAATATAAACTACAATTACAATAATAGAGATATAGGGGGTGGATATAGGTACGGAAGTATATCTACTTCTAGCTCTTAGCTTAGGCATCTAATCGACATTCCTTTTTTATTAATCGATTTTAGTTTAAATATTTCAATTATTCATATAGATTAATTGTTATAAATGATGATTTTACTATTGTTCTTGAAGATATTGGGAGGCAAAACGATATTCTCGCCCCTCTCTCTTTTTATTGGGAGGAGGGAGCGATCTTTCCCCTACCTCTCCCGAAGTCTATGCTAGAATCATCTATTGTTTTTTGTAATTTCTTAAGGGCCCTTACACAGTCAATATAGAATTTTGTCCATATATTTCCTACTCAAGAACTAAGTTGCTGCTTCAATTGGATTTCAAATTTATTAAGGATAATTATTTCCCAGAAATGTTTAATAAAAATTAATAATAAAAAATTAGTAAAATAAATTTGGATTTATAATATATTAATTGGTCCGGAATTAATGAATTGGATTTCTTTTCTCAAAGGCTGGTTTGTGTTTATCATGCTTTCTAACTACAAACATTACCTGTGATCATCATGATATAAATAGGTGGCAGAATTAAAATAACTAAAAAACTTAATTTATTTCTATGTTTACTAAAGAATATATACAAATTATATTTACAAGAAACTGAATTGAATACGTGATTCAATTAATTTAATAATTAACTGTGAAGGTATGATTTCAGATGGACTGTTTTGAGAATTATTGCCATGAAATATTATAACATTAGGATTGGGAATTACAACTTAGCTATTATGGTATGTGAAGTGGTGTAGTTAGTAGATTTCATCGCTGCATCCGAGGTCATTTCATCAAGCCCCCAGGTCCAAAAACTGCCAGAATCCCATCTCAATGGTCTATGTAGGGCCAAGGCTTCAATCTCCAAGCTGGAAGAAAACATAAGAGCTCTTTTCTTCCTTCTTGGTAGATTTTATACAAATATTGAGGGTGGTTCAAGGATGGTTTTCATTGGTTCTTAATTCCGCCCTATTACTTCACAATAACTGGTAACACCCTAAAAGGAACCAGTTACTTAGCCCGTTACTAGTTTTTACTCTGAGCCTTCCCCAGGGTCCAGGTATAGGTCGGTTGCAGGTTCCAAGCAGGTACCTGATGTGTTTGGTGTCAGGATATTCCAACTTAGAGTTTAAAAGATTACTAGCTGCTAGGTTCAATACATAGCATTGCATTAATAATATTGAAATCAACCAAACTGGTTAATATCAATATATTTCTTTACATATTTCGGTAAATAGTATTTTAATCGTTAAATAAATGCATACTTTATGCATATTTTAACAATTTAGTATTTATTTGACCACACCCTCCAACCACCTCCTCATATTACATCACGCTCAACCATCTCTACACCATTATATTTATTTATAATGATGTAGAGATGGTTGACCGTGATATAATATGAGAAGGACTTGGTCGGGGGGTGCTGTCAAATAAATACTAAATTTAAAAATAAAAAATTATACCTCTGATGTCACCTTATTATTTCTTTATCAGACAACTATTTCTTATTTAATATCTACTTATAATTCATTTATTTTATTTTCACCATGTACATTTTATATTTTGTATCTTTTGTAGCCCGAATGAAGACCTGCAAGGTGGGTCGAAATGTCAGGCGTATTAATTAAATATTAATTACAAATACTATTTTTTAAAAATTTAGTATTTATTTGACCCCAGCCCCCGACCAACTCCTTATATTTATTTATGTTTTGCATACCTCCATAACTTAATTAATATCTCTTAGTGTGTGTATTCAACATTAGTTACACTGGTGATTTGACACAACATCATACCTCTATTTAAGTTATACTTTGCTTCCATTGAAAGACAGGAAAAATATAATAAAAAGTATTTTGTGACCATATGAGATTAAAGAGATTCCTACTTTATTATTACATTAGTTTCTTCCACTTATAAATAACATCTGTTCAAATGATTATCTTTTCTTGAGTTTTAAGCTGAGGAATATCTCAGTCTTTGGGAAAATAAAACATAATGAAACCCATGATGATGCTTCTATTTATTATAAAATTTTGTAAATTATGCTTTTCTGTTACAGGCCAAGAAATTTAACACCCTGTTATATCAACTGATGATAGATGATAAAACTAAAGAAATTTCTGAAAATGTAAGTGGAATATGTTCATGAATGCTAAGATAAATAATGCTCAAACCTACATAAAAACATTATTGCATTTGAATTAGACTAATTATTAAAGTTAAGATGAAAAATATGAATATCGTTTTTTTTGTTTATATCATCCAAGGTTTTTAAAGTTTTGAGATATTATTTAATAAATTTATTATCTGTTGTTATTCATTTATTACTTGATGAGGAAGAAATGTTTGGCGAATTTGTGTTTATATTTTTTTTATGTAAAATACTACATAAAAAATGTGTTTTTAGTAAGTTTTAAGAAAATAAAAAAATAAATTAATATATTGAGGATGCTCAGTGACAAATAGTCCAGTCGATAAAAGGGGTATAGAGTGCATGAGCAGGGACCTAAGTGATTCCTTCAGAAACTTGTTCAGGGTGCTTAGGATATAAACATATCCAAAGTCCAGACTTCTAGATGGTGACCCGTGGAGAGGAGAAGGAAAGGTCACAATCTTTGGATTTTCGCTTACATCTCGAAAACAATGCATCATCACACGGGAAATTTTTCGTATAATAAATTAAATTGTATAAAATTATCCAAAACTTTTATTCTATAGGTTTTATTTGAATTCTAAACCGTTTTCGAGCAACACATTCGGAAAAATATGCCATTTTCAAAAACAATTATTTTGCCTCACATTTTTCATGAAACATTCCTCCATATCGTCTAAGATATTCATTTAAAAGAAGTTCTAGAAAATTAAATTTCCCATTAGAATATATATAGATGTGCAAATTAATACCCAACCAGTCTACAGTTGCAACTATTTAATACCAATACCAAATACCATGAATGGAGTACCATGAATGGATTAAAAATTTCACGGGGGTTAGCGAATCGTATTCTCCTCTTTTCTTATTCTTTCCAAAATAAATAAAGTCGATATAAACATTTGTTATCTGTAAGCTTTAAGCTCTAGCTCTGTTAAAAATGCAATTCAACAATATGACAGATAGTAAAGGTAAATTAATAGACATATATAATGATTTTTGTAAATATATTTTTATTCATAAATTGGAACAGTTCAAAAAATAAAAAAATTGTCCATGAAGATAGATAAAGTGCAGAAAGTGTTGATGATTGTATATAATTCATAAAAAAATTATTTCAAAACTGAAAATGTTACTTCACAAATTATATATTGGGTAATTGGTTAGTAATGAAGGAGATATATATTATTTTTTTTCAAAAATTGATTTAAAATTTTTACTAATGTGATAAAAGGTTTCATTTTAGTAATACCGATTGAAAATCATTTAAAAATTTTAAAATAAAAACATCCGAGAAAGGTAAAACTACAATTTTTTTTTTTAAATTCTTCCCAATTCTATGCATAATTGTTTATAGTTTTTTAATTGAATCTAATATTTCAATAGTTATGACTAAAAAATAAAAGGATAAATAAAAAGATAATACAATATCTTTTAATAAGTTTAATTTTCTATAAATATAATTAACTTTTTATTAACTGGCTTTTCTCACATTTAATCTCCAAAGAGACAAATATAGAAAATATAAAAATAAAGGGTTCTATTTTTTCAAGGCTTTCTTAATCTTGGTTACCTATAACTAATAATACTTAGAATTAACAACAATAATTATTGACTACAACACAGTGCCTTCAAAACATTATGTACGATACCTAGAACCTTAATTAGACAAAAGACTTGCATGGAACATACATACAAAATTAAAAATACAAGAATTGACTAGAGAATGCAACAAACTATTACATCTTATGAACTACAGATTCTCACTTGATTTACAAAACAAATGACTGATCTACAACACCATACTGAGAACAATTTGAACATATGGAACAGAACTTTGGTCGGTATATTTCAAATATACCTTCCAACAGTAAAATCCTACATCTACGACAAATACACATTTCATTCTTAAACTCAAAATCATTTCAATCCATTAGTTCTTTCTATTAATTATAAATTTTCCAACTAGAAATATCAGGAATATATAAATATATGTTACAAAATATCACACATGTTATTTGTATGAAATTTAATTTAATTTTTTGTATAAAATATGATAAGAAAAAATATAGCTTGCTTGCTTTGTCCTAGAGCTATATATTTTATTTTAATTTTTGTATTTGTTAACCATTAATGCTTAATTTTTTTCATATAGAAGAAGTTACGGCTGCATATTTCCATGAAGAGAGAAGTTGTCTTCAGTGCTTGCGGTTTCTTTAATTTGGACTATTCTTTGATTCATTCGGTATGTGTTTTTAATTTTCCATTTAATAATAAAACTTATTTTAATTTTATAACATTTTTTTCTTTTTTCATATTGAGAACTACTATTTTACTACATAATACAAAATATTAAGTCTACTTGTATCTTCTCCTTTCCGAATCAGTTATGGAATACAATCAACTCTGTGAAGTTAAGATTGAATTTCAGTAGATGTGAAATTGTTAATTTTATATTTATAGACCATTATTTAGTGTACATTTTTCTTTAATAATTTTTTTATAAACCTCTTTAATTTTTCTGGTTTTTATATCAATACATAGATGATTCATGAGATCTTTAATAACATTTTAATTCCACATAACTGGTATTTTATAAATATTTGTGAAGTCTCCTGCAATTCAAACCCTTGGTCTACTAATCGCAGAAAAGAAGATCCTTTGTTTCTGACCTCCCTCCATAATTCTTCCCACAGAACTAAAACCTTTAAATGTTCTGGTCTTATCCAGTCCACTGCCTTCTGGAATTTCTTACTATCTAATACAAGCCATGGCTCTTCTCTATCCTCATTCAAATCTCTCCTTTTCCATTACCTTCTCACTTTTCGAAGGCTCTCTCCACTCTTGAAATTTTAGTTTAAGAATAAAATTCTGATTAGAAGTGAATAATAGTTTCAGTATATAATCTTTAACTTTATGGATTAATTAATAGTTTTCATATTTTTTTCTCTTTCTTTTCTAGTATTAATTAAGATATTAATTTATTTTGTCTGTGTATTTCATTTCACTTTATTTTGTAGCTCATGTATGTTAATATTATTTAAAATGTATGTACTGATGGTACTTTGGCTCAGGGGTGCCTAGAAGGAGGTTTCATCATAATGTTTGAAGGGAGCACATTTTGATGGAGTTATGGATTTTCGAGCGAAAAGTTTCAGAACAGAAAACTAGTAGAAAAATATGGGACAGACCACAGCCAACTGTTTATGATCTATGATTTTTCTAATTCTACTTTCACTTGCAATGTCTTTAAGAAGAAGAGAGTAATACAATTTCTCAATTCAAGTGAGGGATGGTTAATGCACTATCGACCTTGGGAGGATGGGCACTCTTGCTTTGTTTATATTTATGGCTAGTGTTCTATTCAATTTATTTGTATTATTGTTTTTAGTCATAAGATAATCAGTCTCAGAATATAGTTTATTTTCTATTCTAATCTGTTCTTCTGTATATAATTAAATTTATTTCATGATTTATTTTTTTAAATAGTCTTAATTTTAACAGATGGTGGCTGCAGCAACGACTTATCTTGTGATCTTGATACAGTTTGGCCAACCTTTAAGCACCGAAACCCCAACCGAGCATCCTAACACAACTTTGACAAGTTCCAGTGATGTTTCTAACTACGTTACTTCTCCCTCCTGGATTTATACAACACTTTAGAAAACATGAGGTTTCAACAACAACTACTCATAAGCACAGAATAATTATACAAAAAGGAGGGGGGGAAATTAGATAATATGAGGATAACTAAGAAATGATACGTAATGGCTGCTTTAAAATGAAACTAAAAATCATACCTATAAATTTTTGTGTATTTTTCATGACTAAAGAAGGCATACATCTCAACTGTTCTTTGTTAATGAAAGTGGTAATATTTTTTATACCATTTTTCACAATTATATTAGGTTTACAGGAACATTAGGTCTCACCAGTCAATGCTGTGTTGTTCTATAACATTATTGGGATAAAACCACGAATATTTTGTTTGTCAGTTACAAGGTATTACTATTGGTGGGACATAGTTTATCTATGCTACATAAACTTAGCTGTTGATTGTATTTTAGTAAAAATAATAATAATAATTGTTACTATTAAAGTTAATATAAAGAAAAAATAAATTTTTATATGTTGATTTTAGACATAAACTATTATTAGTTTGTATAGTATAGTTTGATGTTAATTTTGTTTTGAAAAAAAAAACATGTTGCTTAACAAAAAAAACTTAAAACTTATACAAACAGAAAAAAAAAACAGGGGGAAATTTATGAAATTAAATTTTTAGACATAAACTCTATCATGTACTATTTGGTACATAGCAAATTATACTTTTATGTTAATTGTGGTTTGATAAAAACACTTGAAATTTTATGAAAACCATTAAAACTTATCTAAATGGAAAAATGTTCTGACAGAAAAATCCATGCATAAACTACATTGTCTATTATTGGTGCAAAGTTTGACCTTAATAGTGGTTTCATAAAATCACACTTGAGAAAATAATATTAGTTTTTATATTTTTAATGATATACTTTCTCAGTTAGAGATTTACAGATATAAAATAAGAAAATCTCATACCTAAACCACCATGGAAACAAAATTTTAGAACTATTATAACTTCATTGAACTATCAACAGTTCATCTTCATGTTTTCCTTATAAAATCATTTTGAAAAATTTTAGCAAAAATAATTTTAATTGTAAACATAAAAAATCATTCTATATGATACTTTTTAAATCCTGAATGTTCCATAAGAAAAAAAATTGCTTTTTAATCAATTTATATTTGTATTTTAAAATACTCAGATGTATAAAGCCTCAGTGACTAAAGCACTGGACTCCAAACTCTGTGGGCCCAAGTTTGACTTTGGCAGAGAATTATTACTTATTACTGGGGTCAGAATAACCCTTCTGGAGACTCTTTAATGTGAGTCTGGTCCTTCATTGTATTGTTAATGATGACCACGTCCTGTGATGGCCGAGTGTGAGAAGCCTTTATCTTGAAGCTTTTGGCCTGGAGTGGTTGAAATAAATTCCCGTGGAGACATGTGATGAATCTCTGACTAGAATAGGTTGTTTACTTGTAGGATAAATAGGGTCTCCATATCTCTATACCGGAACCATGGTACTATGGTCTCCTAACCATCTGGTATATAAATATTATCTTATGTGAGTTTGTTTGTGTGTAAATATAGCATGATGGTAGATAATAGCAACAATAAATGAAATGGTATTTTATATTTAAAGTCTTAGCAACTTATGAAACTTTAATTATATTTATTTTATTTATTTATGTATTCCACCCTCCCATGCCACTATGGCAATACGGGTGTTTGCGATACTGTGTTATTAGGCATGAATGCTTAATAACACAATACTACTTGTTAACATGATGTGCAGTTCTTCTGTTTCGCCGGAGTATCTTCTTCCATCTATTAGGTGCTTCCATAATCCTCACCTGTAGATTGTCCGAAAGTACTGTAGAGCCTTCTATCTTATAAGAATATTTTGTCACTTCTTCTAGTAGGAGGAGATCGAGAGGCACCATCCCCGCTAGGAACTGCACCGCTTGATGCGAAGTTGTCCTGTATGCTCTGGTGACCCAAAGCAGAGCTGTTCTCTGAGTCGAGGCTAGCCTCTAGCTTTAATTATAAAATCTTGCTATTTTTATCAAGTCCTTTGAGCCTGCAAGTCTCGATACCATGGGTCCGACAACCTCTTTCTTGATATGGAGGCCCTGATAATAACTACCCCATATGCCAGAAATAGCTAGGTAGGAAGTGAAATAAAAAATTTGTACAACTTTTGGTCAGAAACACTATTTCCTGATCAAACAGTGAACCCAAGAACATTCATGAGTTGTTTAAACTAAAATTAATACTGTGTGTAGTCACTTTATTTACATATGTACCATAGATGCCGGTAATTAAAAAAAATTGAGGGAGCATGGGTTAGTATAACATGATAGGAGAATATAACGCATGGGACAGGTATAGAACACTATCTATAAAGGATTAACACAGTTATTAGTTCTTTTACTTATTCTTGCAGTACCGGTTCAAATTCGGTCTGGGCTGGTTGAAATTTATATCTTGGAAGATTCCATCTTGACCTTCCCAGTCTGGCTAGATTAAGTTTGGTTCCATCTCTAGAACAATCCTTCCCTATCTCATATGACAGGAATGATGAGATAGTGGTAAATGAAAAAAAAAAAAGGTCTTCAGGCCATTATCAGTAATATAATATAATTATAACTGTAAATGTTTAGCAAGATATTTTTAAGTAAATGACTGTAAAATTCTAGGGTGTATCTCCAGCCCCATCACAAAATATATGGTTGAGGGAGGCCGAATGAGCCTTCATCGTTGGCTGTGCCAATTGTACATACTATATATATATATATATATATATATCCTTAGTGTATGACTTTAATGAAAATTATCTTGTTAAATTGCACTTTTGTATGTCTTTGATCATTTAATTTTGTTTTTTTAACACTAATCATTTCTTCATTCATAAAATATTTTCTCAGTTTAATTTGGCTTCCTTTTTTTTTTTTTTTTTCTATTCATTGTAACACTTTCATTTTGACATTTCAGTAACAAAGTATTATCCTTATCATCAAAACTTATATTGTATGAACATCAAATATTCCATGTGTATTTTTATGGGTTTTTGAAAACAATTGATAGAGAATAGCACCTAGCTAAGAAATTAAAAATTACTAACTTGAACTATTTATTAATTGATTAGTAGATCTTCGTTTGCACCAAATAGATATCTGTGGCGCCTGTGAATAATGTGTTGAATGCAAAAATCATATTTTCAGAAAAACAAAAGAAAGTTTGGAATTTTAACAGGTGCAAGTTCAATTTTCAAGTCCCAACCAACGATTCACAAAGGAATATTCATCCCTATAATGGCCATTTAACTTAGCCCACTAGATACAAAGAGATAAAATATAGCTTCCTGGTGAGACTCATAAAAATTCATAACATTGAACTTAACACACTATTCACAGGTGCCACAGATGTGTCTTCTAATGCTAAGAAATAGCAATATTTTTGTATATAAATAAAATGTTTTTGCCTGAATGAACCTTCGTGATTGATATTTAAAGGTTTAAGTATTTTGGACTTTAACATTGTTATTTTTTTAAGCATACTTATATTTTTAGGATATAATAGGTAGACCATGTAATGTTTTTTAATATATAAAAAAATATCCTTTTAATTCAGTCCCATTTTATTTTACCATTACATGGAGCTTTCTGTGCTGTGAGTTATAAGAATGGAAAAAGAGTCCTTTCTCCTCCAATAGTATAGATAGAACTAAACAGTACAAAAATCAATCAATGATTAGAAAGAAAAAATAATTTTTTTAAGATCGACACCCAAGCGGATGAATTCAGATCAGAAATAGATAAAAGTTCCATTAAATGATAAAATAAAATGAGATTCAATTAAAGAGGTATTTTTCTATTGTTATATTTTTTTTATCTCATCTAGAGTTAGGTTGAAGTAAAATATCTTATTAAAATTGTACACTTTCTAGTATTATTTAAAAATCTTAAGTTCCATAATAAAGTCTGTATTAGTTGAGTAACTATAACATTTTAATATAAATAAATTTTAGTGTGTTTCATATGAATTTTTAGATTTCTTCAAATAAATTCTAAGTGCACATTTTTTTTCACTGCTGATTGTATATGAAGTATCACTGAAATAAAACTTTTTAAAAATTATTTTTGTGTATTATAATACATTAACTCCTAACTATAATGGAGTGTAATGGTTGTTAATTGTTATTAATCTATTATTTAAGTAAATATTTTCATAACTGATTTGTGAATTGCAATGTTTATGATTTCACCATGAAACAACAGTGTTAGATGACATTAATAAAATACAATGAATTAGTAATTATTACAGAACTTTATTTTTAGGTACCTATTAACCTCTCATTTTGAGCTTTATGGTTTATGATACCTTCAAAGCTTTGAAATTTCCATAAACGATAGATCTTGAAATGGATATGCATTCATTAATTTTGACTCATACAATCTCCATAGGTTTTGATTTTTTTTTCTCCAATTTTCAAGGTGTCATTTTTTTGTTAAAATCTTCTTCATATTACACATTATATTAACAATATATTTTTTATAGTAAACACAGTAGAAAATGGAGGTGAATCAAACTAAAAAAGATTCTAGTTTGAAGATATATATCTACTAATAAATGATCTGATTCTATGGAAAAAAAATTCTTAAATAGAAGAATTAAAGATAAAATATAATATGAATCAAAAGTTATAAGCATAGATAAATAATAGGTCTTGGAAACAGAAAAAAAATATGAAATGTTGACAGACTGAATTTTCTAAATTTTTCCCAAACATAATTTGCTGTTTTATTTTTTTAAAAATAATTTTGTGAAATTATTTTCTTTGCACAAACCACGCCCAGTCTGCTTTGTATTTTTCTTCTTGCAATTCAACTTCAAATATCTTATTTATTAACTATTTTTTACTTTAAGTTGAATCATTCATTGAATTTCATGTGAAATATTGAGACCAACTTATTGTGTTAGTGGGTCGGGTCGATAAGTTTCTCTGTTTAATTTCAACATTACTTTAATTATTTTATTGAATTTCAATTTTTTTTTTTTCACCTTGCTGTTAGATTAAAATAAAGAAATTATCATAATTGATCAAATCAAGTTATATATGAAGATATAATTAAAATTCAACATTGAATTAATGATTACTTTGGAGATAAAAATTATATATATCTAAAACTAATTATTTATTATTAAGAAGATAAACATATTTGAAATAGTAAAAAAGTAGCAATAATACTAAAAACCAAAACAACACAAAATATTAACAAAAATATATGAAAGAAGAAGAACAATTTTTAGGGAACTAAGGACAAAAGTTTGTTTTTTTGCTTATTTTGAAAAAGTTGTATCTGATTTTTGAAAGTAGCAGAAGATGTTGCAAACTGCTACTCATGATAAACAGTTTTGCCAAGTACTACTTCCCAAATGATCAATGACAATTACATTTTACAGTCACTTCACTCTTAACTATTAATAATAAATAATAATATTGATATTTTAGCCGCCTTCCAAGTCCCTTTATAGATGTCCTCATGAGGGAAGTACTCTTTATTACCATATTATTTGATTCTGCAAATTTACTCAGAAATTCATCATTCATATTTGTAACATTATGTAGGAAATGAGCACTGGCCACAATTTTAATAAAATCCTCTTTTCCAATTTGGGCAATCAAATCTCCCATTACTATTTTGTTATTATACATTGCGCAATTCTTGTAAGTTCTTTCAAGTTTTTGGTAGAATTCGACCTTTCCATCATCACTAATATCTTCTGTGTGGGCTTATGAAGATATAACAGTGATATTTCTAAATTTTCTTTTAAGTCTAATTTTACACATTCTATCACTAATAGGCTCAAATAGAAGATGGATATTTCTTAATCACCATGTTTTCCATCCGTTTATTATTGTTCATAGGTTTCTCAACAAGTTCATGGGCGGATCTAAGGGAGGGGAGGGGTCTTTCGGGCTGAAGCCCCAAAATGATAAAATGCAACCATGTTTAATGGAAAAGTATTTAAAACTTATCTCTTAAAGTATTATTGTTCATTTAATCACAATTAAAAGAACTTTAGGAATAACTTCAACACCATTTCATGTAGGCAGTTAGTTTATTTCTTTTTTCCAAAATAATTATCGTTATTTTTATGAAAAAAAAGCTTTCGGGGTGAAGCCCCCCTCAAAATTAAATCATGGATCCGCTAGAGATCAAGCTTAATTATTATTTTTCAACTGCCCCATCATTATTATAAAGAGATTAGATGATTTCTTTTAATTCCTTCAATAATAGCGTCCATATTGGACCTAACTACCCCTAACCACCTATTAATCGATTTCAGATCGACTATTATATTTTAGGGGGGCGCTTTTTATTAAAATACTGTCGGATTTGGGATAGCGCCCCTGGGCATCGACTTTTTGTAAATATTCAGATTTAATCGATTTAAGGGGCGACTATCACGTTTTGAAAGGCGCTTTTTATGAAAATATTGTCGGAGTTGAGATTGTGCCACTGGGCATCGACTTTTTATAATTTTTTTGATTTAATAGATATCAGGGTCGACTATTATGTTTTAGGGGGCGCTTTTTATGAAAATCCTGTCGGATTTGAGAATGCGCCCCTCCTCCCGGGCATCGACTTTTTGTAGCTTTTCGGATTTAACAGATATCAGGGTCGACAATTATGTTTTTGGGAGCACTATTGATGAAAATACTGTCGAATTTAAAATTTGGCCCCCGGGCATCGACTTTTTGTAATTTTTCGGATTTAATCGATATGAGGGTCGTCAATTATGTTTTGGGGGGGCGCTGATTATGGAATGCTGTCGGATTCGAGGTTGTGCCCCTCAAAACATAATAGTCGACCATGATATCTAATATATCCAGTGAACTACAAAGGCCATCAGATACAAGAATATCAAGTCAAGATATCAGAAATCCCGGACCCAAGAAGAAGCAGAAAGATCAAGAAGAGAACCCATCGGATCAAGAAGAGGACCTTCAAAAATAATAGACCCAGCGGTGTCTTTTGCAAGAGGTAAGAACGAAATCATTAATTATGAGATCCTGCCGCAACAACAATATACACCTCAAACTCTCAACCCGACCCTCGACATTCTACTACTCAAATTTCGCCTAATCCTCAACCATTATATCAAACACTAAATTACTCACATTCCTCCTCCATCAAATACCACAGATCTCACCAGTTTACTTACATCTTTCCTCTCAGAATTCAGATATCTTGTTACTCCTTAGATATGCCTTCTCACCAAAAATCCTTAAATGACTTCCTATGAACCTATATCCATTCTCCTTTGGAATGCGAATGGAAATCATACAGATGATCTATCAGCTTTATTACTTGACAGGAACATTGACGTGACACTAGTTACTGAAACTCGACTGACCACTAAACAACTCTTCAAAATACCACGATACTTGAATTTTAATAAGTAGATGTTTTATTGATTTACTTTAATATCGAAACTATTTATAAAAAACTATATCCCCATAAGAAAACAGTGGCCATAAAAATTGAAGAAATATTAAATATTCTACTCCTGTAATTTTTATAATGAAGTACTCAATTACTTTGAAAAGTACTCGGAGTAAAACAATTATGATTAAATGTGAAAATGGAAAGTACTAACGAGGACAGCTGAGTACTTTTTGTACTCGTCAATCATCAGGTCGAGTATTGATTAAAGTACTCAGTGTACTCGAACAGTGGGAATACTTTGTAATTTGTACATTTTACTGAGAGTACTTTCTGCCCATCTCAATTAGGGTCTTGCTGTACGCATCAAAATCTTCAAAGCCGAATTTGTCCCGTATCGATCTACAAACTAACTACCGTTCCAGTATTGAAGCCTAGAAAATTGTTTGTAGCGACTTAATTTATTTTAGAAAGAAAAACAAAAGCGAAGAGTAAGATTCGCTAACCCCCGTGAAATTCTGAATCCAACGGTACCCCATTCATGGTATTTGAGTATGACAAGAGCTTATATTTGGTACAAAACCGATTTCGAGCCTTACTGTAATAATATATGTGGAAATATTTTCATTATTTTATAGCTGACGTTTATTAATATAATATTTATACTAATGTAAAAGATTTATTTGCTAGTTTGTGTTTGTGGTTTGTTGACCTAGACCCTTACAAAGTATAAATGAAAATTTATTTTAAATAATTACTAAAATGCTATTTACATAAAGTTTTAACCAAGCCATTTTGTCACATATTTTTTTTTTAGATAATTTGGGCGAGTTCTCAAAATCATCACAAACTCCACCGAAAGAATGCGTCACTGAATTTTTTTTTAGAATTGTTGAACTTCAAAACATAAATAAATTTAGAGAAAAAGTAAATTGAATGTTAAATTGAAAAATAACAATACGGAAGTTACATCTAGCAGATCCTTTGATCTCAGAAGCCAATGGAATTACTGAATAAAGCAACGCTCTGAATTCTACTAATGGATCCATTGATGAGTTTATGAATGGCCTGATGGATTTCTGATGCCCATCAATGATAGTCCGTAGTATAAACCCCTTTTTATCAAATTATTAACATTCGCCTGAAACTTCGTAAACAGTTGCATCTCATCGTAACCTACAACTATTTCATTTACAAAAACTCTTGAAATTGGGGAGTTTTAAATCTGAAGGGGGGTAAACTTTGTCTATTTAATTAGGTACTAAAAACTCATAAATACACGTTTGCTTTCTACTTGAATCGCAAGATAATTTGGTCACAAAATTGATAAAAAAGGTGGCCGTTATAAAAATATTGGGCCATTTGTCCGATACAACATCGTTATTTTTAAAATTTGTGGGTGTAGGTCACTCCAAACGGCTCAATATTTTTTAAGGCCACCTATTTTCTCGATTTTGTGATCAAATTATCTTATGATCCAAGTACAAAGCAAACGTGTATTTGCGAGTTTTTAGTACCTAATTAAATAGACAAAGTTTGTCCCCCTCCAGATTGAAAACGTCCCAATTTCAAGAGTTTTCGTAAATAAAATAGTTTTAGGTTACGATGAGATTTAAACTATTTACGAAGTTTCAGGGGGATGTTAATAATTCGATAAAAATGGGTACCACGGACTAAGAGCTCAGCTCTGGGTTTAGGAACTTGCCTCTTTGTTCCATCCAGAACTGTTTCGTTCATGAACTACATATCACAACATTTAAAAGTTGTTTATTTTTTGAACACATTAAAAACATTGTTTAATTTTGTGCAGGCTATTCGTTTTTTTTTTTAAATTTATATTAATAATAAATTTTACTATTATTTGTATCAGTATGCATTGCGATTGCTGAACTCGAACTACTAATAGTACCTAATCCTGTTCTGAGCACCCAAACTGATAGTTAAAATTATTAATTTGTCTTAAGATTTAGACAGTTTTCTGCATAAAAAAAAAAAAAAACTCTTGTGTAAGTCTCTGATCCTTAAATATTAAAGTTGCCTATTGTACACAATTTTCGTATATTGTTATATCTCAAATTCATCATCGATTTCATTTATTTTTTTAGGTACACACTCTAAAGAAATGGCTGATGAAATTAAACCTTGTGAGTTTTCCATTTTTAAAATCTAAATGTTGCAAAGTTTAAAATAATAAAATAAATAATTAAAATTATGGATTCTACACTTTCTTTTTTATCTTATTTTAGTTAATTATCGATCTGTTAGTTGCTGTCCAGTTACTAATGTACAAATATCACTGCCACTTTGGTTGGTGGCATAATCACACCATAAATGGAATTCTGAGAATGGTCGAGTATGTCCAAATATAAACATTAGTCATTAAATTGTCTGTTTAGGCCCAGACAGAAATCCCACTGGGGGTTTAATAGTCTCATTTGATAAATTTAAATAATTTTGTTTCAAATTCAATAGTGAAATATGTGTCTTTTTATCATTTGGATCATTTTCACTGAAAGATGAAATAATCTTGTTCTTTCCATACTCCAGTCATCGAGCTTTCCTAACTCATATTTGAAACTTAGAGTTGCCTTTCCTGGAATTAAAGGAATTTCTGGACTAAAATAATTACCATTCTTATCTCTGCTGGATTTTAATTCTTCGGAAGTCCTTTCTTGGTATTTATAAGATTAACTGTAAGAGATTTTCTGATCCAATATCAATTGAAGAATTGATTTTGCTAAGCTCTTCAGTAACAGTTTGCTTCTCATCACTTTCTGAGTGATCAGAAGAAGTTTTCTCAGCTAGTGTAGTTTCTTCAACTTCAGTTACGTTAGCAATAATTTGGGTTTCTAGGTTTTAACAACCTTGTTTCCAAATTTTCTGTTTATTATTAGATCATAATTATGTATATAATCCATCCTCCCTATGGCATTCAATTTTTCTAATCTACAATGATTGTTACCAATTTTATTTTAGGCTCTGGTTACTTCATTTACTCTGTTTAAATATTTTAATGTTCTTAATATTTTTATATACTTTCTATTTACGCTGTTAATAATTTTAATCTAAATATCATGTAACCTCCACAATTTTCTATGTCCTTTTGTATCTTGTTTGTTCTATCCCTGATGAAGACCTGCTTAGTTGGGCCGAAACGTTAGCTTAAAATTAAATACTTTTCACTCTTTTAAGTTTTTTTATAACCCCAGACCTTGTCTTTCCCAAAAATTATACTATGTTCTATAATTTTTCTTATAATTTTAGAAATGGCATTTATATTATTATTACTACCACTAGGGATATTTTACATTCTATCTTACCCCCGATAATCAAAAAAATGGAGTTAGAAACAACATTTCTTGAAAAATTAACAATTTATTATCTTAAAAAATCGATGAAAGATATACCTATCTCACGGCTCTTGAAGAAAGATTTTTTGGATCTTAAAAAATTTATAAACAGTAATCCTGATCTATATATTATTAAATCTGATAAAACGAAACATATCATATTAATGACAAAGATGCGTACATCCAAGAAATGTGTTCCTTACTTGATGATAATAAGGTATATAGGGAGCTAAGGGTGGATTAGAAAAAATACTAACTAAATGAATTAACCTATAAATGTAATAAATTTGTTGATAGATTACATAAAAATAAATATATTAATGATGCTTAGAAGAAATTGTTGACTTACACAATGATTTAGAATGCATGGATTTGTAAAATTACACAAACCTGATTGGCCTTTAAGGCTCATTTTAAACAATATAAAAGGATATTTATTAAATCATTAAATTATTTTAATAATATGGATAACTATGACAGAAATATTCCTTTAAAGTAAAAGAAAAAATCTGTTGCGGTGGTTATGCGCATCACATAACTTTCACTTAGCCCCCTCTTCTTAGCAGAAATAAGTATTTTTAGACAAAGGGAAGTGAAAGTAAAAATTACAAACGCTATATTGGTTTATGTTTCATTGTGGGTATTTTTATTTTTATAAGTACCCTTATATACACAAATTTTAGTATTTATATCGCTGTAATCTATACTATTAAATAATACCAACAATAGTGTCTATGAAAACCGCATATTTACATTTACATAATATTGTCGGAATCCTTATTATATTAAGCTCATCTTTCGGACGAGCTCGAGTGCGCTCGTATTCCTTTGGTTCCTCAATTACAGCTATTCTCCATTACGATCTCTTATTTCTCCTTTAACTATCTTTTATTATTAGAAATTAGAAATTCTTGTGAAATGGTTAATTGTTTCAAATAAATAAAATTAAAGGTATTTTAGAAGAATCTAATATTGAAAATTAGCCATTCAAGCCCTGTTAGAAAACATCAATCTGAATAAAAACTATATTTTATTTTAAACTGCTTAATTTTACACGGATATGATGAATTTAATCAAAATCGTTAGAGCCTTTTTGAGAAAATCGCAAAAATGTGTTTAGTCCATTATATAAAGTGCCACTTCCACTTAGCCGATTTTAACAAAAAAGTTGCTATAACATCCCTAGCATATAACACACACACACAGACCATTTTGTGAGACTTGGTTATTTGGACTCAGGGAGACTTCAAAACATCTATTTCCGTTGAAAACTAAGATTCCGAAATGTTTACCACATCGCGATACTTTCCATTACTATATATTTCATGGATAGGTAAGTAAAAGTAAAAATTAGTAACATACATCTAATAAATGATGAGATGATTTAGGTAACTTAATTATTAACTGTATGGGTCAACTGAAATTTAAGTGTACAAGGAAAGATGATTGCAATGATAAGATTTTAAATTACTTATCATACCACACTTTTAATCCAAAATTAAATCAGAATTGGGTAAAATCATAAAACTAACCAAAATGGATTTGAAGGAATGCGAAGGAGCAAATCGTTAAAATTCTAAAACATTTATAGCCAGCCTCATTAATTACTTCCACATGGTACAAAATATTGGATAAAATTGATAACCCAAGAATACTTAATGATCGAATAAATGCTAGTCCACTTTTTCGAGGTACAAACCTTTAACTTACATAAAACATCTTTCTGAATCCCTCAAAAAAACAAACATTTAGTATAATATAAAGGAAGTTAAAATATCATATAAAATCTCTAATAAGCTATCCAAAAATTTTACACCACTAATAGATAAAATAGTTAAAGAACGGGAATTACTATTTAATTACAAAATATATTGTCTATATTGCCCTAATTTCTATACTGGTATGACAACCCATAACTTCAGTAACAGATTTTACCAACTATATATCCAAGAGCCTCGATAGGATTATAAATTTTGAAAGTCCCAAGGGACCTACTTCTACATCTATCTAGGGACCTACTTCAAAGGGACCTACTTCTACATTAAGAACAAGGAAAAAAAATAATAATCAAGCTAATTCGCAGCTGATGGCTAATACATCAGATTTGCTATATGCACTGAAGTAGGTTCAGTATTTTATGTGTATATTTTTTATTTATAATTCTAATTCTAATTAGTAATTCTTTTTTAATGCTTTTAATGATTTTTTAAATGGCCTAGTGTCTACTGGTAAGTCCTCTGAGAGATTTTTTATGTATATATTCCAGATGAAAATTGACAAAATGTTTTAAAATCACATAGTATCCCTGATGAAGCCTAAAGAGACACAAATTTGGATAATTTTATAATAAATTATTTCATTAACAGAGGCTCAAAAGGACTAAAATACTACTTATAGTTAAGAATGTAAAGTTAATGTTTTAAAAAAAAAAATGTTTTATGAACCCTACCTCTTCTGGTAATAACTAAGCAGATTCTCAGGAACCCACAGATTTCTATTTAAGAATCTATTTTTACCGTCATAAGGCACTTCTGTGAACTAATGTAGTTTAGTTATATTTTTGTTTTGTCTCTCGGTGACTGTATTCATTATGAATTCACAAAGTTCCTTTCTGTAAGATGTAAGAACATTCCTTTGATGAAATTCTATTATGATATCTCTTCCTTTCATTTAAAGATTATTTTGGAGTTCTTATACACTATTTTTCCATTATATTTCTATTTGTAGCTTTCAAATTTCTGTAAGCTGGTTCCCTTCAGTTATCTCCTGTATAATTGCTATTCTCTTGTGCCAGGTCTTTCTCTTATCTAGCCACACTTATTATTATATAAAATCAAGCAGTAACAAAGTCTTATGGTAACTTTAAAATCTACCCCAATACAAATCTATGAGCTAATATATGTTTAACTTCACTGTTTAGAAGTGGATAGTTTCTCAACAAGCGTTTTCATGTCATTATATTCCTCTGTACATATTTACTAGATCTATTTTTATTTTAATGTAGTTGTTTTATGAACAAATAAAAATATTAAAACTTCACTGTTACTTTTATACAGTAACTAATAATTATAATATTTCATGGTGCAACTAAAGCGAAATGTATTGTTATTAAAGGTATCTTATTTATTACTTAACATATTTCCTTTTGTGGTATTTCATTTTATTTGATTATTATAAATGTTATATTCATGTTGATAGGTGACCATGTGTATGTGAAACAGGAAGAGCTACTCCTCCCAGACGAAGGTGAGAACTTTTTATTTTTTGCTTTTATGGCTTTAAGATTTTAGACAAAATCCTTAAGAAATGAGAGGGTTGGGATGATTCTGAAGTTTATTATTCAAGGAGAGGTATCTGGATTGGGCCAAATATGAAATCTTAAGGTCCTTATGGATGATTTTATTTGTAACAAAGTAGTTGAGTATTTTGGATTGTAAGAATTGGAAATGAGAGGAATTTTTTGATTTAGTGGAGCTCCATAACTCAACTCCGTAAGTCCAAATAGACCTTATTATAGTCATGTATATGAATATTTTTTAATTAATTGGAAGTTTAGAGCTTTTATCTTGTAAGTGCTGAAGTAGTCAGAAACGTTGAACGGTTTCGTGTCGTTTCAGTCTGGTAAAAAATTCCAAGTTAGACGTTTTCCAGGTTGAGTCCTAGGCTGGATAATATTTAGAAATAAAGACATCAACAAAAGTTGATTGACATTTTAAATCAATTAATTATTAAAAAATGTTGCAGATACCACGGTTGTCGTCAAAAAAGAAGAAGAGGAGGAACCGATGATTGATTACAGTGAGGAAAATATTAACTTGTTCTTATATACATAGATGATTCGTATGATAAATCAAGAAGGAATTGGTCATAAAAAACATAAATTAGTATATAATCCTATATATTATTTCTAAAAAGTGTTTTTTTGTCGGTACGCCATAAATTCGTCAATTCTTCATCAAATTCAATGAGTGACCACTCATTTTGAAGATATTCTTCTCTTTCACATGCGAAAAATAATCTCGTCCCCCCCGAAATTTCTGGAAAAAAGATTATGGAGGAAAAGAAACTTTATTTGCGAATAACTCAAAAAGTATGCATTTTTTTCTGTACCCATAATAATTAGATAGATTACTAAATTATCTGCAAAACAAAAAAAAAATATATAACTATTATTAACAAAGATACAGTCCGTTAGTTTTGTTATACTTAATAATATCTTCCTGTTTAAAGACATTGCATTTAGGAGTAGAATAGTCTACTACATTTATTTCTCTGGCTTTTATACTAACTTTATTATTTCTTAAAGACATTTGATTGTTCTTACATTTTATTTTTTTTTAATAAATTAGAATATCCTATGATCAGGGCAATATGAAATTTTGTCTTTATTACCCTTATTATCTTTCCAGTCAGCGTTTAAAAATAGTTCCTGGCAAAGCAATTTGTATAAATATTTTGGTCTATTATATTTAATGGAATATTGTAATCGACTAAGGAACAAATATTAATTCCTTCCTTACCCAATACATAGGAACTACTTATTTTCATATTGTTTTGCTATTTCTTTACTAAACAAAATTTTCTGCAAATTTTTCGCACGGGCCAACTAGTTATTAATTATTTGCATTTATGCTAATTATTTAATATTTTTTTCTGACAGATTCCAAGACCATCTTCTTCTTGATTACTTTTTGTTGAAAATTATTCTTAAAAATTGTGTTATAACAATGATTTATTTTTATAAACGCTTGCTATTTACCTATTCTTGTCAGTGTTATCAAGAGTAATACCGGCATGTAAATATGAAACTGGAATTCATCCATAAATGGGTCTATTTGTTGCTGTAGTTACCGTTAAATCACTCTATTGGCACCATTTTGTTTCTTTGACTTGTCTCTAACTTGCAAAGATTTTCAACTCATAACATTACTTGTTTCATATAACACTATTATTTTAATAGTTTTAAACTTGTCAAGGTTTTGTCTACTAACTACTATTTACAGACAGCAAGAAAACTCATGCAGGATCACATTGAATGCTTGTCGAAGCTTATGGTGAGCATGCTCCATAGTAAATTACTTTAAATGGTTTAAACTTGAGGAATTGTTTCCATATGTTTGAAACCCAGTGGAAAGATCTAGAAGATGTTCCATTGAAAAAGGTTCCACATGAACTAAATGAAAGACAACTAGAAAACAGCTCTAAAATTCTGCTCCCTAAAAGAAACAGAGTTGGGGTGGCCGATTAAATGCCTGTTAATCTAATTAACTAAAAATAATATGATAAAATAATTACAAGTTCGTGTCTTGATACTTGCGGGGAGGAAAGAAGGCTTTTAACTCTGCCATTAATTCTTCGCCCTTATTTCTGGTCTGGGAAAAAACCCGTATAGCCTAAAAAGAGGAGGGAGGGGAGTACATAAAAACAAAAGTAATTTCTTCATGGAATTGTGGCATTTGATGAAAAGTGAATACATTTCTTTTAATTTTTTTAAAAAATATTAGGCTGAAGGTCACTAAATGTACACAGTTTTTTACATCCTGTATTATTTATTCGACGTTTCGTCTTCAGGAGCCATTTTCAAGATCCTGCAAACTAATTTTAATTCAGTTTTTACAGTTCAAAATACATTCTTATTAGACACATATTAATTTAACAACTATCAGTAATATAAATAGTCCAAATTCTATTTTATAAAAAAAAAATTATTTTTTATTTAAAAAAAAATTTTTATTTTCGGTACAGCGCCGGTCTTACATAGAGAACAGAATACTAACAAAGCAAGAATAATTGAATCAATATTTATTATTAAAAACCTCAAAAATCGGTAAATCAACAGACAGATGTAGATAACTTAAATACTTTTTATGCTAGCACAATAGATAAAATTAAAATATAATATACTGATATATAACAGATAAAACAGCTGATCCCTAACCCCTCCACCCCACTCCTTTTTAAAATAAATCCAGTCCTGTATGAATGCGTTTGTGAGGAGCAACATTTTACTTAATATCGTCTGCGAAAGAGGTACATAAATTAGGAACAAATAATAATATTCTTTTTAAAAAATTTTAACATTCTATTTTAATTAATTATTTATTTATTACAACTTTTTAGAAAAGAAAACGACCTTCTATGAAATAAAAGAATGACTAAAAGACGAATTATATTGTAATGATAGATTTTAGAAATTTTATGAAGTGGTGCATGGTAGGTAGATGATAAAAATTAAAAAAAAAATTTTAAAATAGAATTTGGACTATTTATATTACTGATAGTTGTTAAATTAATATGTGTCTAATAAGAATGTATTTTGAACTGTAAAAACTGAATTAAAATTAGTTTGCAGGATCATGAAAATGGCTGCTGAAGCCGAAAGGTTGAATAAATAATACAGGATGTAAAAACTGTGTATATTTGTATTTGTATTTGACCTTTGGCCTAATATTTTTTAAAAAACTTATGAGAAAATGGCATCGAACCTGAATGATATACTAGAAAATTTAATATATTTCATTGGGAAGGACGGAGAAAAATTAAAATTAACTTTATTTTGTTTTGTTTTTAAATACATGCTCCCTTCTCCTAAATGCAGTCCAATTATTCTTTATTCATTAAATTTAAATTTGCCTATTTATACATTAAAGGGAATGAGGTAGCTCAGTGGTAGGGCACTCATCTTCTAATGCTCATGGTCCCAGGTTCGAATCCCGGCTCATGGCAGAAAAATTATTTATTCTGGTCCATCAGCCGTGAGGTGATCAGGCCTCTACAAAGTGGATATACTTAATCAAAATAATTAATTAAGGGGGAAAACCTGGCGGTTGAGCGTGATCCTAGTCCAACCTCCTCCCTGCACAATCTTTGTCCTTGAAACGGTACTTTCCCTGAATAGTACTGAACCCAAGACCCTTCATGGATTGTAAGTTTTTACAAATTAAATCTTACAATTATTCTACTTCACTCAGAATCATTTATCATTATTCATTTTATGTAATTTCTATATACCTGATATTGGTATATATTTATTGTATCATTTACAGTTCTTTGCCAAGGATAATATTAAGATATAATGGCATCGTCAAATTTGATTGGTATTTAAATTACTGAAATATGTTACAGATGCCATGATTGCTATCAAAGAAGAGGGACTGAAGATTGATTATAGTGAGAAAAATGTTAACTTAATACAATCTTACTTATAACAAACCTAATAATACTTCAATTACATTAGCCCATGTTCTGGTATCTGATATCTGTTTTTTTTTTTTTTTTTATAGGTTCCGAGGATAGTTGTCATATAAGTGAGAAATTCCATCAATGTCCACTCTGTGATTATAAATCCATTAATTCTCATAATTTGATAAAACATGTAATAGAGTCCGGTCATACACTTGAGAAACACAATAAATGTCCTCATTGTGGTTATAAACGTGTTAACTATCATAACTTCGAAACACATATAAAATCCTGTCGTACAATAGAGAAGCCTCATAAATGTCCCCATTGTGACCACAAATATATCAAATCTAGTTATTTGAGAAGACATATCATGTCCCGTCATACAGTGATTAAGTCACATCACTGTCCTCATTGTGGCTATAAATCTGTTTTATTATGTAGTTTAAAAACCCATATAATGGCTCATCATACATTTGAGAGGCCTCATCATTGTCAGCAATGTGACTATAAATCTGTTTCGTCTCGTAGTTTGAAAAATCACATAATGGCTCGTCATACAGGTGAGAAGCCTCATCACTGTCATCTCTGTGACTATAAATGTGTTTATTTTCAGGGTTTGCAAAGACACATAATGTCCCGCCATACATTTGAGAAGCCATATCACTGTCATCAATGTGACTATAAATCTGTGGTAGCTCATAATCTGAAAAACCATATAATAGCCCTTCATACTCGTGAGAAGCCTCGACGATGCCCTTATTGCGACTATAAATGTGTTTTATCTCAGGATTTGAGAAATCATGTAATGTCCCGTCATACATTTGAGAAGCCACATCACTGTCATCAATGTGAATATAAATCTGTCACATCTACAGCATTGAAAAATCATATAATGACCCATCATACATGAGGAGCCTCGCAAATATCCTAACTATAAGTCTGAAACATCTTTTAAGTTGAAAAAACTTATAATGGCCTGTCAGACAAGTAAGAAACCTTATTAATTTCATCAATGTGACTATAAATCCGTTTCAAATACTATATTGAAAGCATATATAATGGACCATCATACAGGTAATAAGTCTCATAAATGTTCTCATTGTCACTATCAATTTGAAACGTCTGTTGAATTGAAATACAAAATTTAACAGTTCGTAATACACTTGAGAAGCCTCATCAATATGGATGACCCATTTTGAGCAGAACTAATTTCATTAGAATAAAATAAGACTATTGATTTTTTATTCCAATAGAATGTAAAATATTATCGCTTATGATATATGAAAGAATTTACTCACAACATTCTCAATGATTAAAATTCTCAGATGAAGTGTCGTAAATAGTAAAGAAGAGATTTATAGGAATTGAGAGACTGCAGGTTACTATGGAAGTGGATTTTTAAAATTAAGGAATGAATTGTTCACTTTGAGAGTAAATTGTTTAAGTTATATTTAATTCAGTTGGCTTAAATTATTATTGGATTTGTTATGATTTTATGATTAAATTAAATTAAAGACTGACAAGATTTCAGATAAATGACTATATAACTTCAGATTGGTGAAATAAAAAATGTTCTATTTAACAAATGCAATTTGTGAACAATGATTCATATCATTACAAATTATTAAGAATTAGAAACCCCCATAATCTGCATTTTATTTTACTTTTTTCCTACTTATTTATCATTGGATATAAAAAATTTCAATTTTTTTCCAACTCGATTTAAAAAAAAAATTACTTCTTTCTAATATTTGAAGTTTATAATATATAAGAGTGGAACAAAATAAGCAATCTGATTCAAAGAGTTAGTCATAACAAAGAAGAAACGAAAACTGGACTGAATTACAGTGGTGGAATTGTTAATTAAATTTTGATTTTGACTGTAAGCCTGTAAATCCGGCTTATCAATGTTAACCTGATTAATAATATGTTCACTTCATACACTGAAAAACATATTTTTCCATCTTACAGGAGAGAAACCTCATAACTATCCTTATTGTGAATATGAATATGTTACACCTCAAGGTTTAAAAAATTATATGAAGATCGATCATCATCATACTGAGATGAAGTAATCCCATTACTGTGACTATTGTCTGTTGAAAAGTGTGATTTAAAATAACTAAGTCTTCTTTTATCAGTGATAGACCTCAAAGCAGAATAATAGATGACAGTGTGGCATTGTTACAGAACAAAAATGAGGTCATAAGATAATGGCCTAGCATCTACTGTGTTGAGAGAACTTGTGTGATAACCTTATTATATATTTAAACTTATTCAAATCATGTGTTATAACCTAGCCTACCAGTTAGTTTCAGATGCATGAAAGACTAGTGTGATTGTTTATAGTTATTATAGTTAATTTCTATAAATTAAAGTGTTATTTACTTAGTGTAATTTTATAGAATTTCTGTTAATAGAACCAAATTCTAGGAATCCCACATGTTCTCTACATCAAATTTTAAGAAGTTACATTAAATAAATAACAATTTTATTTATATAAATCAACCATAATCACACTAATCTTTTATGTATCTTACATTAACTTGCTAAGTTACAATAATCAAATTTATAACATATATTTTTAATATATAATAAGGTTATCACACATGTTCTCTAAATGGTCTTTTAATAAAAACATTGCAATGTCCATTTGATTGTTTTCTATTCTGTTAACATCAACAAAATACCTAAGTGTCCTGTAGCTGTGATTGAATGATTTTTCATTTGAACTGATTTAAAGAATAAACGTATCTTCTGTTGTTAATAATAGAAATAAAAAAGAAAAATATTTTATGGAGTTTTCCAATTTTCAACCCAAACATGTGGATCATCGTCAGAGCAATGGTTTGAAGGTCAGACAAGCACTGGCCACTAGAAGCAAAAGTGTATAAGTGTAAAAAAATACTTTTGATTAAACAATGGTTAATTGATTAATTAACTCTCTCCTGTAATCGAAACAAATTTTTTAGACTTATAAATCTATATATATAAAAATGAATGTATGTCTGTCCGTCTGTTTGTCCTTGGTGCATTACTAAACCATTCATCCGATCTCCATGAAACTTTGGGAAGTTGTTCCATACACTCCTGGGAAGGTTTCTGGCATATTACTTCTGTCTTACGATAATTTTATATATGTAAAAAAAATAAAAATGTAAATGTTTTTCTGTTCAAAGCCGCAAAAAAAATGTGTCGCTATAAGCTGTAGTGCAAAAACGGCTTTACCGATTTTAACGAAACTTGTCTAAAGTCTTCCCCTTGAAACCCTTTTCAAGATAACATACTTTCCCGAAAACAAGCTGAAAAATGTTACGATGTATTCAATATTTTATTTGACCATAACTAAAAAAGTACAGAACTTTTTACTGATAATACCCACATTTATTTGAAAGATTCCTGACTTGCCAAAAAAATAAAAAAGAAACCATCGAAATCGGATGGTTCATTGCAGAGTTATAGAGTTTTAAACATTTACTGTTTTCTCTTCAGAAAAGGCCATTTCCTTTTGCTTCCTCACTACCGAAGGTAGGCAAGCAATTTTTTTTTGTTTAATCGAAAATTTTATAATTACTACAGTAATTGAAATTATCATTTGAAGAAGTTATATGATTCTCCTTATGTAGGTCATTACTATTATACATTCTTTATATTAAATTTTTATTTTAGTTTTATAAGTTCAACTGTTTCTGATGATTATGAATGTTCAATTTGAATCATGAGAAACAAAATCATTAGAATTAGTTTAAATTGAAGCCATTTTACAGACAAATTTGTTTCCAACTTTTTAAAAATATCAGATGCCCTTTGCTATTAATCTACTCATATGTGCTTTCTATTCTCTTTCTTTTTCATTTTGCCAGGCCAAGTCACAGCAGCACTTGGGCGTGTAAAGCTAGTATATTATAAATGCTTATAAATATATTATAAGGAGAAATCAAAATTAGTGAGTCACAAAAACCCCTTCAATTGTTCTATGACTATTAAGAGATTTTGAAAATAATAATACTAACAAAGCATTCTTAACAGTACCTATCCCCCTGTCTAAAACTAAATAAAATAAATTAAAGTTTTTATCTTTATTTAAACACAAAGTAATTATATATGCATTATCATAAAACAGCGTAGAGCAGTAAGTGGTATTTTGTACTACAAAAAGATCTAGTAGTTTCTTATAGCTAAAGAAATCGAACAAGATAGTTTTTAAAACAGGACAGAACCAGAACCCTACTGTAACAACAAAAAAGACAGCTGCCGAAACTATTATCTAGAAATAATAAAAACATTTAAACTTAACTTATATTTGTACCGGTCCGTAACGAAAAGGAAAAGTTAAAATAGGTTATCAGCAGAAAATTAAATTAATGAGTCCCAAATACCCCTTCATTGTTCTATCACTATTAAGGGGTTTTGAGATTTTAAACAGAACATACAATATAAATACACGTTATCATAAAAACATCAATAAAAAGGCATGCAATAGTACTCACATGTTTTTATTGGCGGTTCAATGAAGTTCTCCAACTCACTCATAAGTGTACCTACCAAATGTCTGAATAGCTTTATAATTTAAAAATAATAACAAATATTATGAAAAAAAAAAAGATACATACAATCAGAAATAGATTTCTAAATTTAAGTAATTTTTCAGTCTGAATTAAATTATTTTAGTTTTTGGCAAATATTAATATTTTCAATTTAAAAAATCTATACTTATCTAAATAGTGAAACAAAATATAACAATATCATAATGATATTTCCCTATTTATTTAATCATTTAATTGTAAAGAATTATTTTTTTAAAATATTTAATGAGAAAAATTGTGTGTAATGAGTAGAGTTGAGTTGGTAGCTGCAGACTAAAAATCCTGAAATCTGCCTAACCTCTCACATTGAAATAATAAATTTATTATGAAAACATTAAAAACATAATTAGATTTGTTAATACTAAATTTTTAACGAATTGGTGAGAAATAAAAATATCAATTGAAAAGTACTCAATAATAAAAATGAAACATCAACTAATAGCATGTTTATTTTATATATTAGAAATTAATTGAATTGTTTTACAAACACTAACCAGATTTGACAAAATAATTAAATAAATTTGATTAAAAATAAAATCTTAATGAAATTTTCTTAATTTTTTTCAATGTTATATAGTGATAAATAAGCAATGTAATTAATTGTGAGAGGAGGCAGCCGCTGTATACATATAAAAATAAATAGCATGCACATGCTTCATGCAAAAAATCTGCCCACAATGGAAATAAAAAAAATTAACAACACTAAAAATAAAAATATATAGTACTCACATGGCTGTTTTTTTTTTTGTCATCTGCAGTTCATTGAAGTTCCTCAACCCTCTCATGACGAGTACCTAACTAATCTAATTTCTGAAAATCTTAAATTCTATTGAGTATTTAAAAAAAGTGAAATATACTTTAAAATTATTAACAGTAAGTTTATTAATATTTTCTATAAAAAGATAATTGAACTTTTGTTGTATCTAATATGTAAGTAAATAAATAAAAAGAAGACTAAAGAAAGTCAACAGATAATAGCATAATGATATACAAGTATTATCGCATAAGAAATTTATTTTATTTAACATTCTCTAAGAAAATTTTTTTGTCTAATGAGAGGGGTTTCCCGCTGGAGTGTGGAGATCCTGAAATTTGCCATCACCTCTCACATTCAAATAATTTAGTACTAAATAATCATAATTTAATTTTTAAAAAATAATAATGTTTAATTCTTTAACGAACCGATGACAAATAAATTAATTCAATCATTTTCAATATACTCACAAAACAAGACCATAACAACTAAATGAATTGATGGTTTGATAAATTCTGAATGAATTTTATTTAAAATATGCTAATTTTTAATTATTACAGTTTTGAAAGTTAATCTAATGAATAGTGAGAAGCAATAGCAACGAGGAACATATAAAAATAAACAACTATACACATCTACTGCACAACATGCACCATGAGCTTAGCCAGGGGAAAGAGAGTCGGGGTAGCTGACCATCTCTCCGATAAAGACATATAAACCATAAATAGCAACAAATATAATCCCAAATCTACTGAAAACTGATAGACAGTGACAGGTGGATTTTCTATTTAAACATTTTAAAAGAAACTGATTACGAAAAAAAGGACACCCTCCATTTAAAATAAATTAAATTTAAAAACTTGCCCCCTCTTCCGTTTTGAGGCAAAATTTTTTTAGCTGGCTAAGCTCTTGCCTACTATATACATGCATGTAACACTACCAATTACCAGGTCTGTAAAGATGAAACCTAAATTTGGCTATAGTTGTTAACATATTTACCGACGATCAGTTCGAAATGACCGGAATGGAAAGCACTAGTAAATTCACTATGCTCCGGGAGGAGTCAATGTGACTGGCTCACCACAATACAGAAAGTTTTTTATTGCAAGCCGTTCATAAATTGACAGAGAGATGGGAAAAAAGTATAGTAAATGTATATAAAAATATTTTTTTAAATATTTTGATACAATTGTTATGCGACTTGTATTCTCTATACAAAATCTTCAGTTTCATATTTACACACCTGGATTTGAAAAAACATGCGTTTTCCAAAGTGGGCAGAGATTATGGACCATCTCAAACATAGTTGTTTTGTTTTATTTGGAATATGTAAAAATTAAGGATCCTATATGATTTATCTTTTCTATGTTTAGCTCAAGGCCATTGTAGTTATTTTAGTTAACTTAATTATGTTTGAGTAAAGGCCCATAAATACATGTTAAGAAAAAGTCCTAGCTTTTTTCTGCTTGAAGTTCGTCCCGTGTCCTGTTGATCCATGAGGGAAGCAGCTCTCCAGCAGGTAACTTGTAATCATCAAGAGGAGCATTTCTGTCAATGAGTGGCTTGGATACTGGATACCTCCTCAGTACAGCGACAACCCATGAAGAAGTTGAGAGGAGGTATGTCCTCACATTATACGTTCCTGAAAAATGAATAACAATGTAAATAATAATAAAATAACAATATAATCATTTCAACATAAAAAAAAGAAAAATATTATTATTTAATGAACCACATTTATTTAAAAATCAACACTAAATTATGAAAAGTGCTATCATAATCTGAATAGAAAATTTATTTTTGTCATTCCTTATACTAAAGAAACGATCAATTTTCATGTAATAGTACACATAAAAACGAACTTAAAAAAATATGTGAAAAAAAAGTTTCTATAATTTACCTAATTTAGCCATGAGACATGTGATGCCATCCACAGTGACCACGTCAACAACAGAATGCTTAAACTGCATTCATCTCCTTATTCTCTTATGTCTGGCTTGATAGCTGGAAAGAAGACAATTATAATCCAGAAGACCTAACGAAAGAAAGATAGTAATTAATTAGAGTAAAACTGCCTCCTGCTGGTTCGAAGGCTGGAAAAACTAAGACGATCTAGAAGACCTAAAGAGAGAAAAATAGTAATATATTAGAGTTAAACTACATCTTTGCTGGCACTGTGGCTGGGACAACTAAGATGATCGAGAAGTCCAAAAGAGAGAAAAATAGTGATTAATTAGAGTAGAACTGCAGCTTTGCCGGTTCTGTTGCTGGAACAACTGAGATGATCGATGAGACCTAAACAGAGAAAAATAGTAATTAATTAGAGTAAAACTGCCTCCTACGGGTTCAATGACTGGTACAACTAAGATTGTGGAAGACCTAAGGAGAGAAAAATAGTAATTAATTAGTTAGTAATTAACTGGATACTGCTTATCTCAAGACGGCTTCTTCAGCATTTGAAATAAGTATAGTAATAGTTGGAGAAAGAGTGTTTCTGCAAGGGATATTTATGGATATATACAATCGGATGGTTGGGTCCTTGTGCTTATTTAGTGGAAAGGATGTTAGTTCTTTCTTAGGGAGAAAGGATGAAATAGGAGTACCAGGCTCTGGAGTCGCTATCCTATCCAGGGTGGTTTCTAAGGAAATATAAATGCAAAGCTGTGTACTGTACATGTGCTCCTGTCAGTGTCTTTGATTTTTTTTTTTTGTGTACTGTTGAGGCGAGTTTGCATGGTGTACTGAGCTGGGGTAACCCGTGGGGGCGCTGCTCCCCAAGAGCCTACATGCAACAGACACTCCTTGCGGGATTAATATATAATGTACAATATTTATTTACAAGCAAATTATCGAAAATAAATTATTAAAATGCACCACAGGTGCTTTTACAGAATCGGTTAGCATTTCTTGATTCAGAGTATGATGTGTGTTTCACAACAAAACATTTTTATTGATTTTGCAGTTAATGAAGATATATTATAAGTATATATTAAAATTAGAGAGTCTCAAATACCCCTTCAATTGTCCTATGACTATTAAGGGGTTTTGAGAATAATAATACTAACAAAGCATTCTTAACAGTACCTATCCCCCTGTCTAAAACTAAATAAAATAAATTAAAGTTTTTATCTTTATTTAAACACAAAGTAATTATATATGCATTATCATAAAACAGCGTAGAGCAGTAAGTGGTATTTTGTACTACAAAAAGATCTAGTAGTTTCTTATAGCTAAAGAAATCGAACAAGATAGTTTTTAAAACAAGACAGAACCAGAACCCTACTGTAACAACAAAAAGACAGCTGCCGAAACTATTATCTAGAAATATTAAAAACATTTAAACTTAAATTATATTTGTACCGGTCCGTAACGAAAAGGAAAAGTTAAAATAGGTTATCAGCAGAAAATTAAATTAATGAGTCCCAAATACCCCTTCATTGTTCTATCACTATTAAGGGGTTTTGAGATTTTAAACAGAACATACAATATAAATACACGTTATCATAAAAATATCAATAAAAAGGCATGCAATAGTACTCACATGTTTTTATTGGCGGTTCAATGAAGTTCTCCAACTCACTCATAAGTGTACCTACCAAATGTCTGAATAGCTTTATAATTTAAAAATAATAACAAATATTATGAAAAAAAAAAAGATACATACAATCAGAAATAGATTTCTAAATTTAAGTAATTTTTCAGTCTGAATTAAATTATTTTAGTTTTTGGCAAATATTAATATTTTCAATTTAAAAAATCTATACTTATCTAAATAGTGAAACAAAATATAACAATATCATAATGATATTTCCCTATTTATTTAATCATTTAATTGTAAAGAATTATTTTTTTTAAATATTTAATGAGAAAAATTGTGTGTAATGAGTAAATTATTAAAATGCACCAGAGGTGCCTTTTTACAGAATCGGTTAGCATTTCTTGATTCAGAGTATGATGTCTGTTTGACAACAAAACATTTTTATTGATTTTGCAGATAATGAAGATATATTATAAGTATATATTAAAATTAGAGAGTCTCAAATACCCCTTCAATTGTCCTATGACTATTAAGGGGTTTTGAGAATAATAATACTAACAAAGCATTCTTAACAGTTCCTATCCCCCTGTCTAAAACTAAATAAAATAAATTAAAGTTTTTATCTTTATTTAAACACAAAGTAATTATATATGCATTATCATAAAACAGCGTAGAGCAGTAAGTGGTATTTTGTACTACAAAAAGATCTAGTAGTTTCTTATAGCTAAAGAAATCGAACAAGATAGTTTTTAAAACAAGACAGAACCAGAACCCTACTGTAACAACAAAAAGACAGCTGCCGAAACTATTATCTAGAAATATTAAAAACATTTGAACTTAAATTATATTTGTACCGGTCCGTAACGAAAAGGAAAAGTTAAAATAGGTTATCAGCAGAAAATTAAATTAATGAGTCCCAAATACCCCTTCATTGTTCTATCACTGTTAAGGGGTTTTGAGATTTTAAACAGAACATACAATATAAATACACGTTATCATAAAAATATCAATAAAAAGGCATGCAATAGTACTCACATGTTTTTATTGGCGGTTCAATGAAGTTCTCCAACTCACTCATAAGTGTACCTACCAAATGTCTGAATAGCTTTATAATTTAAAAATAATAACAAATATTATGAAAAAAAAAAGATACATACAATCAGAAATAGATTTCTAAATTTAAGTAATTTTTCAGTCTGAATTAAATTATTTTAGTTTTTGGCAAATATTAATACTTTCAATTTAAAAAATCTATACTTATCTAAATAGTGAAACAAAATATAACAATATCATAATGATATTTCCCTATTTATTTAATCATTTAATTGTAAAGAATTATTTTTTTAAAATATTTAATGAGAAAAATTGTGTGTAATGAGTAGAGTTGAGTTGGTAGCTGCAGACTAAAAATCCTGAAATCTGCCTAACCTCTCACATTGAAATAATAAATTTATTATGAAAACATCAAAAACATAATTAGATTTGTTAATACTAAATTTTTAACGAATTGGTGAGAAATAAAAATATCAATTGAAAAGTACTCAATAATAAAAATGAAACATCAACTAATAGCATGTTTATTTTATATATTAGAAATTAATTGAATTGTTTTACAAACACTAACCAGATTTGACAAAATAATTAAATAAATTTGATTAAAAATAAAATCTTAATGAAATTTTCTTAATTTTTTTTTAATGTTATATAGTGATAAATAAGCAATGTAATTAATTGTGAGAGGAGGCAGCCGCTGTATACATATAAAAATAAATAGCATGCACATGCTTCATGCAAAAAATCTGCCCACAATGGAAATAAAAAAAATTAACAACACTAAAAATAAAAATATATAGTACTCACATGGCTGTTTTTTTTTTTGTCATCTGCAGTTCATTGAAGTTCCTCAACCCCCTCATGACGAGTACCTAACTAATCTAATTTCTGAATAATCCTTAAATTCTATTGAGTATTTAAAAAAAGTGAAATATACTTTAAAATTATTAACAGTAAGTTTATTAATATTTTCTATAAAAAGATAATTGAACTTTTGTTGTATCTAATATGTAAGTAAATAAATAAAAAGAAGACTAAAGTCAAGAGATAATAGCATAATGATATACAAGTATTATCGCATAATAAATTTATTTTATTTAACATTCTCTAAGAAAATTTGTTTGTGTAATGAGAGGGGTTTCCCGCTGCAGTGTGGAGATCCTGAAATTTGCCATCACCTCTCACATTCAAATAATTTAGTACTAAATAATCATAATTTAATTTTTAAAAAATAATAATGTGTTATTATTTAACGAACCGATGACAAATAAATTAATTCAATCATTTTCAATATACTCACAAAACAAGACCATAAAAACTAAATGAATTGATGGTTTGATAAATTCTGAATGAATTTTATTTAAAATATGCTAATTTTTAATTATTACAGTTTTGAAAGTTAATCTAATGAATAGTGAGAAGCAATAGCAACGAGGAACATATCAAAATAAACAACTATACACATCTACTGCACAACATGCACCATGAGCTTAGCCAGGGAAAGGAGAGTCGGGGTAGCTGACCATCTCTCCGATAAAGACATATAAACCATAAATAGCAACAAATATAATCCCAAATCTACTGAAAACTGATAGACAGTGACAGGTGGATTTTCTATTTAAACATTTTAAAAGAAACTGATTACGAAAAAAAGGACACCCTCCGCTTAAAATAAATTAAATTTAAAAACTTGCCCCCTCTTCCGTTTTGAGGCAAATTTTTTTTAGCTGGCTAAGCTCTTGCCTACTATATACATGCATGTAACACTACCAATTACCAGGTTTGTAAAGATGAAACCTAAATTTGGCTATAGTTGTTAACATATTTACCGACGATCAGTTCGAAATGACCGGAATGGAAAGCACTAGTAAATTCACTATGCTCCGGGAGGAGTCAATGTGACTGGCTCACCACAATACAGAAAGTTTTTTATTGCAAGCCGTTCATAAATTGACGGACAGATGGGAAAAAAGTATAGTAAATGTATATAAAAATATTTTTTTAAATATTTTGATACAATTGTTATGCGACTTGTATTCTCTATACAAAATCTTCAGTTTCATATTTACACACCTGGATTTGAAAAAAACATGCGTTTTCCAAAGTGGGCAGAGATTATGGACCATCTCAAACATAGTTGTTTTGTTTTATTTGGAATATGTAAAAATTAAGGATCCTATATGATTTATCTTTTCTATGTTTAGCTCAAGGCCATTGTAGTTATTTTAGTTAACTTAATTATGTTTGAGTAAAGGCCCATAAATACATGTTAAGAAAAAGTCCTAGCTTTTTTCTGCTTGAAGTTCGTCCCGTGTCCTGTTGATCCATGACGGAAGCAGCTGTCCAGCAGGTAACTTGTAATCATCAAGAGGAGCATTTCTGTCAATGAGTGGCTTGGATACTGGATAACTCCTCAGTACAGCGACAACCCATGAAGAAGTTGAGAGGAGGTATGTCCTCACATTATACGTTCCTGAAAAATGAATAACAATGTAAATAATAATAAAATAACAATATAATCATTTCAACATAAAAAAAAGAAAAATATTATTATTTAATGAACCACATTTATCTAAAAATCAACACTAAATTATGAAAAGTGCTATCATAATCCGAATAGAAAATTTATTTTTGTCATTCCTTATACTAAAGAAACGATCAATTTTCATGTAATAGTACACATAAAAACGAACTTAAAAAAATATGTGAAAAAAATGTTTCCATAATTAATTTACCTAATTTAGCCATCAGACATGTGATGCCATCCACAGTGACCACGTCAACAACAGAATGCTTAAACTGCATTCATCTCCTTATTCTCTTATGTCTGGCTTGATAGCTGGAAAGAAGACAATTATAATCCAGAAGACCTAACGAAAGAAAGATAGTAATTAATTAGAGTAAAACTGCCTCCTCCTGGTTCGAAGGCTGGAAAAACTAAGACGATCTAGAAGACCTAAAGAGAGAAAAATAGTAATATATTAGAGTAGAACTGCAGCTTTGCCGGTTCTGTTGCTGGAACAACTGAGATGATCGATGAGACCTAAACAGAGAAAAATAGTGATTAATTAGAGTAAAACTGCCTCCTACGGGTTCAATGACTGGTACAACTAAGATTGTGGAAGACCTAAGGAGAGAAAAATATTAATTAATTAGTTAGTAATTAACTGGATACTGCTTATCTCAAGACGGCTTCTTCAGCATTTGAAATAAGTATAGTAATAGTTGGAGAAAGAGTGTTTCTGCAAGGGATATTTATGGATATATACAATCGGATGGTTGGGTCCTTATGCTTATTTAGTGGAAAGGATGTTAGTTCTTTCTTAGGGAGAAAGGATGAAATAGGAGTACCAGGCTCTGGAGTCGCTATCCTATCCAGTGTGGTTTCTAAGGAAATATAAATGCAGAGCTGTGTACTGTACATGTGCTCCTGTCAGTGTCTTTGATTTTTTTTTTTGTGTACTGTTGAGGCGAGTTTGCATGGTGTACTGAGCTGGGGTAACCCGTGGGGGCGCTGCTCCCCAAGAGCCTACATGCAACAGACACTCCTTGCGGGGTTAATATATAATGTACAATATTTATTTACAAGCAAATTATCAAAAATAAATTATTAAAATGCACCACAGGTGCTTTTACAGAATCGGTTAGCATTTCTTGATTCAGAGTATGATGTGTGTTTCACAACAAAACATTTTTATTGATTTTGCAGTTAATGAAGATATATTATAAGTATATATTGAAATTAGAGAGTCTCAAATACCCCTTCAATTGTCCTATGACTATTAAGGGGTTTTGAGAATAATAATACTAACAAAGCATTCTTAACAGTACCTATCCCCCTGTCTAAAACTAAACAAAATAAATTAAAGTTTTTATCTTTATTTAAACACAAAGTAATTATATATGCATTATCATAAAACAGCGTAGAGCAGTAAGTGGTATTTTGTACTACAAAAAGATCTAGTAGTTTCTTATAGCTAAAGAAATCGAACAAGATAGTTTTTAAAACAAGACAGAACCAGAACCCTACTGTAACAACAAAAAGACAGCTGCCGAAACTATTATCTAGAAATATTAAAAACATTTGAACTTAAATTATATTTGTACCGGTCCGTAACGAAAAGGAAAAGTTAAAATAGGTTATCAGCAGAAAATTAAATTAATGAGTCCCAAATACCCCTTCATTGTTCTATCACTGTTAAGGGGTTTTGAGATTTTAAACAGAACATACAATATAAATACACGTTATCATAAAAATATCAATAAAAAGGCATGCAATAGTACTCACATGTTTTTATTGGCGGTTCAATGAAGTTCTCCAACTCACTCATAAGTGTACCTACCAAATGTCTGAATAGCTTTATAATTTAAAAATAATAACAAATATTATGAAAAAAAAAAAGATACATACAATCAGAAATAGATTTCTAAATTTAAGTAATTTTTCAGTCTGAATTAAATTATTTTAGTTTTTGGCAAATATTAATACTTTCAATTTAAAAAATCTATACTTATCTAAATAGTGAAACAAAATATAACAATATCATAATGATATTTCCCTATTTATTTAATCATTTAATTGTAAAGAATTATTTTTTTAAAATATTTAATGAGAAAAATTGTGTGTAATGAGTAGAGTTGAGTTGGTAGCTGCAGACTAAAAATCCTGAAATCTGCCTAACCTCTCACATTGAAATAATAAATTTATTATGAAAACATCAAAAACATAATTAGATTTGTTAATACTAAATTTTTAACGAATTGGTGAGAAATAAAAATATCAATTGAAAAGTACTCAATAATAAAAATGAAACATCAACTAATAGCATGTTTATTTTATATATTAGAAATTAATTGAATTGTTTTACAAACACTAACCAGATTTGACAAAATAATTAAATAAATTTGATTAAAAATAAAATCTTAATGAAATTTTCTTAATTTTTTTTTAATGTTATATAGTGATAAATAAGCAATGTAATTAATTGTGAGAGGAGGCAGCCGCTGTATACATATAAAAATAAATAGCATGCACATGCTTCATGCAAAAAATCTGCCCACAATGGAAATAAAAAAAATTAACAACACTAAAAATAAAAATATATAGTACTCACATGGCTGTTTTTTTTTTTTGTCATCTGCAGTTCATTGAAGTTCCTCAACCCCCTCATGACGAGTACCTAACTAATCTAATTTCTGAATAATCCTTAAATTCTATTGAGTATTTAAAAAAAGTGAAATATACTTTAAAATTATTAACAGTAAGTTTATTAATATTTTCTATAAAAAGATAATTGAACTTTTGTTGTATCTAATATGTAAGTAAATAAATAAAAAGAAGACTAAAGTCAAGAGATAATAGCATAATGATATACAAGTATTATCGCATAATAAATTTATTTTATTTAACATTCTCTAAGAAAATTTGTTTGTGTAATGAGAGGGGTTTCCCGCTGCAGTGTGGAGATCCTGAAATTTGCCATCACCTCTCACATTCAAATAATTTAGTACTAAATAATCATAATTTAATTTTTAAAAAATAATAATGTGTTATTATTTAACGAACCGATGACAAATAAATTAATTCAATCATTTTCAATATACTCACAAAACAAGACCATAAAAACTAAATGAATTGATGGTTTGATAAATTCTGAATGAATTTTATTTAAAATATGCTAATTTTTAATTATTACAGTTTTGAAAGTTAATCTAATGAATAGTGAGAAGCAATAGCAACGAGGAACATATCAAAATAAACAACTATACACATCTACTGCACAACATGCACCATGAGCTTAGCCAGGGAAAGGAGAGTCGGGGTAGCTGACCATCTCTCCGATAAAGACATATAAACCATAAATAGCAACAAATATAATCCCAAATCTACTGAAAACTGATAGACAGTGACAGGTGGATTTTCTATTTAAACATTTTAAAAGAAACTGATTACGAAAAAAAGGACACCCTCCGCTTAAAATAAATTAAATTTAAAAACTTGCCCCCTCTTCCGTTTTGAGGCAAATTTTTTTTAGCTGGCTAAGCTCTTGCCTACTATATACATGCATGTAACACTACCAATTACCAGGTTTGTAAAGATGAAACCTAAATTTGGCTATAGTTGTTAACATATTTACCGACGATCAGTTCGAAATGACCGGAATGGAAAGCACTAGTAAATTCACTATGCTCCGGGAGGAGTCAATGTGACTGGCTCACCACAATACAGAAAGTTTTTTATTGCAAGCCGTTCATAAATTGACGGACAGATGGGAAAAAAGTATAGTAAATGTATATAAAAATATTTTTTTAAATATTTTGATACAATTGTTATGCGACTTGTATTCTCTATACAAAATCTTCAGTTTCATATTTACACACCTGGATTTGAAAAAAACATGCGTTTTCCAAAGTGGGCAGAGATTATGGACCATCTCAAACATAGTTGTTTTGTTTTATTTGGAATATGTAAAAATTAAGGATCCTATATGATTTATCTTTTCTATGTTTAGCTCAAGGCCATTGTAGTTATTTTAGTTAACTTAATTATGTTTGAGTAAAGGCCCATAAATACATGTTAAGAAAAAGTCCTAGCTTTTTTCTGCTTGAAGTTCGTCCCGTGTCCTGTTGATCCATGAGGGAAGCAGCTGTCCAGCAGGTAACTTGTAATCATCAAGAGGAGCATTTCTGTCAATGAGTGGCTTGGATACTGGATAACTCCTCAGTACAGCGACAACCCATGAAGAAGTTGAGAGGAGGTATGTCCTCACATTATACGTTCCTGAAAAATGAATAACAATGTAAATAATAATAAAATAACAATATAATCATTTCAACATAAAAAAAAGAAAAATATTATTATTTAATGAACCACATTTATTTAAAAATCAACACTAAATTACGAAAAGTGCTATCATAATCTGAATAGAAAATTTATTTTTGTCATTCCTTATACTAAAGAAACGATCAATTTTCATGTAATAGTACACATAAAAACGAACTTAAAAAAATATGTGAAAAAAATGTTTCCATAATTAATTTACCTAATTTAGCCATCAGACATGTGATGCCATCCACAGTGACCACGTCAACAACAGAATGCTTAAACTGCATTCATCTCCTTATTCTCTTATGTCTGGCTTGATAGCTGGAAAGAAGACAATTATAATCCAGAAGACCTAACGAAAGAAAGATAGTAATTAATTAGAGTAAAACTGCCTCCTCCTGGTTCGAAGGCTGGAAAAACTAAGACGATCTAGAAGACCTAAAGAGAGAAAAATAGTAATATATTAGAGTAGAACTGCAGCTTTGCCGGTTCTGTTGCTGGAACAACTGAGATGATCGATGAGACCTAAACAGAGAAAAATAGTGATTAATTAGAGTAAAACTGCCTCCTACGGGTTCAATGACTGGTACAACTAAGATTGTGGAAGACCTAAGGAGAGAAAAATATTAATTAATTAGTTAGTAATTAACTGGATACTGCTTATCTCAAGACGGCTTCTTCAGCATTTGAAATAAGTATAGTAATAGTTGGAGAAAGAGTGTTTCTGCAAGGGATATTTATGGATATATACAATCGGATGGTTGGGTCCTTATGCTTATTTAGTGGAAAGGATGTTAGTTCTTTCTTAGGGAGAAAGGATGAAATAGGAGTACCAGGCTCTGGAGTCGCTATCCTATCCAGTGTGGTTTCTAAG
The DNA here is from genome assembly GCA_928085145.1 of Nezara viridula. Classification (NCBI taxonomy): domain Eukaryota; kingdom Metazoa; phylum Arthropoda; class Insecta; order Hemiptera; family Pentatomidae; genus Nezara; species Nezara viridula. Next base: position 175,084,707 of record OV725079.1, on the reverse strand, counting down.
GAAATATAAATGCAGAGCTGTGTACTGTACATGTGCTCCTGTCAGTGTCTTTGATTTTTTTTTTTGTGTACTGTTGAGGCGAGTTTGCATGGTGTACTGAGCTGGGGTAACCCGTGGGGGCGCTGCTCCCCAAGAGCCTACATGCAACAGACACTCCTTGCGGGGTTAATATATAATGTACAATATTTATTTACAAGCAAATTATCAAAAATAAATTATTAAAATGCACCACAGGTGCTTTTACAGAATCGGTTAGCATTTCTTGATTCAGAGTATGATGTGTGTTTCACAACAAAACATTTTTATTGATTTTGCAGTTAATGAAGATATATTATAAGTATATATTAAAATTAGAGAGTCTCAAATACCCCTTCAATTGTCCTATGACTATTAAGGGGTTTTGAGAATAATAATACTAACAAAGCATTCTTAACAGTACCTATCCCCCTGTCTAAAACTAAATAAAATAAATTAAAGTTTTTATCTTTATTTAAACACAAAGTAATTATATATGCATTATCATAAAACAGCGTAGAGCAGTAAGTGGTATTTTGTACTACAAAAAGATCTAGTAGTTTCTTATAGCTAAAGAAATCGAACAAGATAGTTTTTAAAACAAGACAGAACCAGAACCCTACTGTAACAACAAAAAGACAGCTGCCGAAACTATTATCTAGAAATATTAAAAACATTTGAACTTAAATTATATTTGTACCGGTCCGTAACGAAAAGGAAAAGTTAAAATAGGTTATCAGCAGAAAATTAAATTAATGAGTCCCAAATACCCCTTCATTGTTCTATCACTGTTAAGGGGTTTTGAGATTTTAAACAGAACATACAATATAAATACACGTTATCATAAAAATATCAATAAAAAGGCATGCAATAGTACTCACATGTTTTTATTGGCGGTTCAATGAAGTTCTCCAACTCACTCATAAGTGTACCTACCAAATGTCTGAATAGCTTTATAATTTAAAAATAATAACAAATATTATGAAAAAAAAAAAGATACATACAATCAGAAATAGATTTCTAAATTTAAGTAATTTTTCAGTCTGAATTAAATTATTTTAGTTTTTGGCAAATATTAATACTTTCAATTTAAAAAATCTATACTTATCTAAATAGTGAAACAAAATATAACAATATCATAATGATATTTCCCTATTTATTTAATCATTTAATTGTAAAGAATTATTTTTTTAAAATATTTAATGAGAAAAATTGTGTGTAATGAGTAGAGTTGAGTTGGTAGCTGCAGACTAAAAATCCTGAAATCTGCCTAACCTCTCACATTGAAATAATAAATTTATTATGAAAACATCAAAAACATAATTAGATTTGTTAATACTAAATTTTTAACGAATTGGTGAGAAATAAAAATATCAATTGAAAAGTACTCAATAATAAAAATGAAACATCAACTAATAGCATGTTTATTTTATATATTAGAAATTAATTGAATTGTTTTACAAACACTAACCAGATTTGACAAAATAATTAAATAAATTTGATTAAAAATAAAATCTTAATGAAATTTTCTTAATTTTTTTTTAATGTTATATAGTGATAAATAAGCAATGTAATTAATTGTGAGAGGAGGCAGCCGCTGTATACATATAAAAATAAATAGCATGCACATGCTTCATGCAAAAAATCTGCCCACAATGGAAATAAAAAAAATTAACAACACTAAAAATAAAAATATATAGTACTCACATGACTGTTTTTTTTTTTTTGTCGTCTGCAGTTCATTGAAGTTCCTCAACCCCCTCATGACGAGTACTTAACTAATCTAATTTCTGAATAATCCTTAAATTCTATTGAGTATTTAAAAAAAGTGAAATATACTTTAAAATTATTAACAGTAAGTTTATTAATATTTTCTATAAAAAGATAATTGAACTTTTGTTGTATCTAATATGTAAGTAAATAAATAAAAAGAAGACTAAAGTCAAGAGATAATAGCATAATGATATACAAGTATTATCGCATAATAAATTTATTTTATTTAACATTCTCTAAGAAAATTTGTTTGTGTAATGAGAGGGGTTTCCCGCTGCAGTGTGGAGATCCTGAAATTTGCCATCACCTCTCACATTCAAATAATTTAGTACTAAATAATCATAATTTAATTTTTAAAAAATAATAATGTTTAATTCTTTAACGAACCGATGACAAATAAATTAATTCAATCATTTTCAATATACTCACAAAACAAGACCATAACAACTAAATGAATTGATGGTTTGATAAATTCTGAATGAATTTTATTTAAAATATGCTAATTTTTAATTATTACAGTTTTGAAAGTTAATCTAATGAATAGTGAGAAGCAATAGCAACGAGGAACATATAAAAATAAACAACTATACACATCTACTGCACAACATGCACCATGAGCTTAGCCAGGGGAAAGAGAGTCGGGGTAGCTGACCATCTCTCCGATAAAGACATATAAACCATAAATAGCAACAAATATAATCCCAAATCTACTGAAAACTGATAGACAGTGACAGGTGGATTTTCTATTTAAACATTTTAAAAGAAACTGATTACGAAAAAAAGGACACCCTCCATTTAAAATAAATTAAATTTAAAAACTTGCCCCCTCTTCCGTTTTGAGGCAAAATTTTTTTAGCTGGCTAAGCTCTTGCCTACTATATACATGCATGTAACACTACCAATTACCAGGTCTGTAAAGATGAAACCTAAATTTGGCTATAGTTGTTAACATATTTACCGACGATCAGTTCGAAATGACCGGAATGGAAAGCACTAGTAAATTCACTATGCTCCGGGAGGAGTCAATGTGACTGGCTCACCACAATACAGAAAGTTTTTTATTGCAAGCCGTTCATAAATTGACAGAGAGATGGGAAAAAAGTATAGTAAATGTATATAAAAATATTTTTTTAAATATTTTGATACAATTGTTATGCGACTTGTATTCTCTATACAAAATCTTCAGTTTCATATTTACACACCTGGATTTGAAAAAACATGCGTTTTCCAAAGTGGGCAGAGATTATGGACCATCTCAAACATAGTTGTTTTGTTTTATTTGGAATATGTAAAAATTAAGGATCCTATATGATTTATCTTTTCTATGTTTAGCTCAAGGCCATTGTAGTTATTTTAGTTAACTTAATTATGTTTGAGTAAAGGCCCATAAATACATGTTAAGAAAAAGTCCTAGCTTTTTTCTGCTTGAAGTTCGTCCCGTGTCCTGTTGATCCATGAGGGAAGCAGCTGTCCAGCAGGTAACTTGTAATCATCAAGAGGAGCATTTCTGTCAATGAGTGGCTTGGATACTGGATACCTCCTCAGTACAGCGACAACCCATGAAGAAGTTGAGAGGAGGTATGTCCTCACATTATACGTTCCTGAAAAATGAATAACAATGTAAATAATAATAAAATAACAATATAATCATTTCAACATAAAAAAAAGAAAAATATTATTATTTAATGAACCACATTTATTTAAAAATCAACACTAAATTATGAAAAGTGCTATCATAATCTGAATAGAAAATTTATTTTTGTCATTCCTTATACTAAAGAAACGATCAATTTTCATGTAATAGTACACATAAAAACGAACTTAAAAAAATATGTGAAAAAAAAAAGTTTCTATAATTTACCTAATTTAGCCATGAGACATGTGATGCCATCCACAGTGACCACGTCAACAACAGAATGCTTAAACTGCATTCATCTCCTTATTCTCTTATGTCTGGCTTGATAGCTGGAAAGAAGACAATTATAATCCAGAAGACCTAACGAAAGAAAGATAGTAATTAATTAGAGTAAAACTGCCTCCTCCTGGTTCGAAGGCTGGAAAAACTAAGACGATCTAGAAGACCTAAAGGGAGAAAAATAGTAATATATTAGAGTTAAACTACATCTTTGCTGGCACTGTGGCTGGGACAACTAAGATGATCGAGAAGTCCAAAAGAGAGAAAAATAGTGATTAATTAGAGTAGAACTGCAGCTTTGCCGGTTCTGTTGCTGGAACAACTGAGATGATCGATGAGACCTAAACAGAGAAAAATAGTAATTAATTAGAGTAAAACTGCCTCCTACGGGTTCAATGACTGGTACAACTAAGATTGTGGAAGACCTAAGGAGAGAAAAATAGTAATTAATTAGTTAGTAATTAACTGGATACTGCTTATCTCAAGACGGCTTCTTCAGCATTTGAAATAAGTATAGTAATAGTTGGAGAAAGAGTGTTTCTGCAAGGGATATTTATGGATATATACAATCGGATGGTTGGGTCCTTGTGCTTATTTAGTGGAAAGGATGTTAGTTCTTTCTTAGGGAGAAAGGATGAAATAGGAGTACCAGGCTCTGGAGTCGCTATCCTATCCAGGGTGGTTTCTAAGGAAATATAAATGCAAAGCTGTGTACTGTACATGTGCTCCTGTCAGTGTCTTTGATTTTTTTTTTTTGTGTACTGTTGAGGCGAGTTTGCATGGTGTACTGAGCTGGGGTAACCCGTGGGGGCGCTGCTCCCCAAGAGCCTACATGCAACAGACACTCCTTGCGGGATTAATATATAATGTACAATATTTATTTACAAGCAAATTATCGAAAATAAATTATTAAAATGCACCACAGGTGCTTTTACAGAATCGGTTAGCATTTCTTGATTCAGAGTATTATGTGTGTTTCACAACAAAACATTTTTATTGATTTTGCAGTTAATGAAGATATATTATAAGTATATATTAAAATTAGAGAGTCTCAAATACCCCTTCAATTGTCCTATGACTATTAAGGGGTTTTGAGAATAATAATACTAACAAAGCATTCTTAACAGTACCTATCCCCCTGTCTAAAACTAAATAAAATAAATTAAAGTTTTTATCTTTATTTAAACACAAAGTAATTATATATGCATTATCATAAAACAGCGTAGAGCAGTAAGTGGTATTTTGTACTACAGAAAGATCAAGTAGTTTCTGATAACTAAAGAAATCGGACAAGATAGTTTTTAAAACAGGACAGAACCAGAACCCTACTGTAGCAACAAAAAAGACAGCTGCCGAAACTATTATCTAGAAATAATAAAAACATTTAAACTGAAATTATATTTGTACCGGTCCGTAACGAAAAGGAAAAGTTAAAATAAGTTATCAGCAGAAAATTAAATTAATGAGTCCCAAATACCCCTTCATTGTTCTATCACTATTAAGGGGTTTTGAGATTTTAAACAGAACATACAATATAAATACACGTTATCATAAAAATATCAATAAAAAGGCATGCAATAGTACTCACATGTTTTTATTGGCGGTTCAATGAAGTTCTCCAACTCACTCATAAGTGTACCTACCAAATGTCTGAATAGCTTTATAATTTAAAAATAATAACAAATATTATGAAAAAAAAAAAGATACATACAATCAGAAATAGATTTCTAAATTTAAGTAATTTTTCAGTCTGAATTAAATTATTTTAGTTTTTGGCAAATATTAATATTTTCAATTTAAAAAATCTATACTTATCTAAATAGTGAAACAAAATATAACAATATCATAATGATATTTCCCTATTTATTTAATCATTTAATTGTAAAGAATTATTTTTTTTAAATATTTAATGAGAAAAATTGTGTGTAATGAGTAGAGTTGAGTTGGTAGCTGCAGACTAAAAATCCTGAAATCTGCCTAACCTCTCACATTGAAATAATAAATTTATTATGAAAACATTAAAAACATAATTAGATTTGTTAATACTAAATTTTTAACGAATTGGTGAGAAATAAAAATATCAATTGAAAAGTACTCAATAATAAAAATGAAACATCAACTAATAGCATGTTTATTTTATATATTAGAAATTAATTGAATTGTTTTACAAACACTAACCAGATTTGACAAAATAATTAAATAAATTTGATTAAAAATAAAATCTTAATGAAATTTTCTTAATTTTTTTCAATGTTATATAGTGATAAATAAGCAATGTAATTAATTGTGAGAGGAGGCAGCCGCTGTATACATATAAAAATAAATAGCATGCACATGCTTCATGCAAAAAATCTGCCCACAATGGAAATAAAAAAAATTAACAACACTAAAAATAAAAATATATAGTACTCACATGGCTGTTTTTTTTTTTGTCATCTGCAGTTCATTGAAGTTCCTCAACCCCCTCATGACGAGTACCTAACTAATCTAATTTCTGAATAATCCTTAAATTCTATTGAGTATTTAAAAAAAGTGAAATATACTTTAAAATTATTAACAGTAAGTTTATTAATATTTTCTATAAAAAGATAATTGAACTTTTGTTATATCTAATATGTAAGTAAATAAATAAAAAGAAGACTAAAGTCAAGAGATAATAGCATAATGATATACAAGTATTATCGCATAATAAATTTATTTTATTTAACATTCTCTAAGAAAATTTGTTTGTGTAATGAGAGGGGTTTCCCGCTGCAGTGTGGAGATCCTGAAATTTGCCATCACCTCTCACATTCAAATAATTTAGTACTAAATAATCATAATTTAATATTTAAAAAATAATAATGTTTAATTCTTTAACGAACCGATGACAAATAAATTAATTCAATCATTTTCAATATACTCACAAAACAAGACCATAACAACTAAATGAATTGATGGTTTGATAAATTCTGAATGAATTTTATTTAAAATATGCTAATTTTTAATTATTACAGTTTTGAAAGTTAATCTAATGAATAGTGAGAAGCAATAGCAACGAGGAACATATAAAAATAAACAACTATACACATCTACTGCACAACATGCACCATGAGCTTAGCCAGGGGAAAGAGAGTCGGGGTAGCTGACCATCTCTCCGATAAAGACATATAAACCATAAATAGCAACAAATATAATCCCAAATCTACTGAAAACTGATAGACAGTGACAGGTGGATTTTCTATTTAAACATTTTAAAAGAAACTGATTACGAAAAAAAGGACACCCTCCATTTAAAATAAATTAAATTTAAAAACTTGCCCCCTCTTCCGTTTTGAGGCAAAATTTTTTTAGCTGGCTAAGCTCTTGCCTACTATATACATGCATGTAACACTACCAATTACCAGGTCTGTAAAGATGAAACCTAAATTTGGCTATAGTTGTTAACATATTTACCGACGATCAGTTCGAAATGACCGGAATGGAAAGCACTAGTAAATTCACTATGCTCCGGGAGGAGTCAATGTGACTGGCTCACCACAATACAGAAAGTTTTTTATTGCAAGCCGTTCATAAATTGACAGAGAGATGGGAAAAAAGTATAGTAAATGTATATAAAAATATTTTTTTAAATATTTTGATACAATTGTTATGCGACTTGTATTCTCTATACAAAATCTTCAGTTTCATATTTACACACCTGGATTTGAAAAAACATGCGTTTTCCAAAGTGGGCAGAGATTATGGACCATCTCAAACATAGTTGTTTTGTTTTATTTGGAATATGTAAAAATTAAGGATCCTATATGATTTATCTTTTCTATGTTTAGCTCAAGGCCATTGTAGTTATTTTAGTTAACTTAATTATGTTTGAGTAAAGGCCCATAAATACATGTTAAGAAAAAGTCCTAGCTTTTTTCTGCTTGAAGTTCGTCCCGTGTCCTGTTGATCCATGAGGGAAGCAGCTCTCCAGCAGGTAACTTGTAATCATCAAGAGGAGCATTTCTGTCAATGAGTGGCTTGGATACTGGATACCTCCTCAGTACAGCGACAACCCATGAAGAAGTTGAGAGGAGGTATGTCCTCACATTATACGTTCCTGAAAAATGAATAACAATGTAAATAATAATAAAATAACAATATAATCATTTCAACATAAAAAAAAGAAAAATATTATTATTTAATGAACCACATTTATTTAAAAATCAACACTAAATTATGAAAAGTGCTATCATAATCTGAATAGAAAATTTATTTTTGTCATTCCTTATACTAAAGAAACGATCAATTTTCATGTAATAGTACACATAAAAACGAACTTAAAAAAATATGTGAAAAAAAAGTTTCTATAATTTACCTAATTTAGCCATGAGACATGTGATGCCATCCACAGTGACCACGTCAACAACAGAATGCTTAAACTGCATTCATCTCCTTATTCTCTTATGTCTGGCTTGATAGCTGGAAAGAAGACAATTATAATCCAGAAGACCTAACGAAAGAAAGATAGTAATTAATTAGAGTAAAACTGCCTCCTGCTGGTTCGAAGGCTGGAAAAACTAAGACGATCTAGAAGACCTAAAGAGAGAAAAATAGTAATATATTAGAGTTAAACTACATCTTTGCTGGCACTGTGGCTGGGACAACTAAGATGATCGAGAAGTCCAAAAGAGAGAAAAATAGTGATTAATTAGAGTAGAACTGCAGCTTTGCCGGTTCTGTTGCTGGAACAACTGAGATGATCGATGAGACCTAAACAGAGAAAAATAGTAATTAATTAGAGTAAAACTGCCTCCTACGGGTTCAATGACTGGTACAACTAAGATTGTGGAAGACCTAAGGAGAGAAAAATAGTAATTAATTAGTTAGTAATTAACTGGATACTGCTTATCTCAAGACGGCTTCTTCAGCATTTGAAATAAGTATAGTAATAGTTGGAGAAAGAGTGTTTCTGCAAGGGATATTTATGGATATATACAATCGGATGGTTGGGTCCTTGTGCTTATTTAGTGGAAAGGATGTTAGTTCTTTCTTAGGGAGAAAGGATGAAATAGGAGTACCAGGCTCTGGAGTCGCTATCCTATCCAGGGTGGTTTCTAAGGAAATATAAATGCAAAGCTGTGTACTGTACATGTGCTCCTGTCAGTGTCTTTGATTTTTTTTTTTTGTGTACTGTTGAGGCGAGTTTGCATGGTGTACTGAGCTGGGGTAACCCGTGGGGGCGCTGCTCCCCAAGAGCCTACATGCAACAGACACTCCTTGCGGGATTAATATATAATGTACAATATTTATTTACAAGCAAATTATCGAAAATAAATTATTAAAATGCACCACAGGTGCTTTTACAGAATCGGTTAGCATTTCTTGATTCAGAGTATGATGTGTGTTTCACAACAAAACATTTTTATTGATTTTGCAGTTAATGAAGATATATTATAAGTATATATTAAAATTAGAGAGTCTCAAATACCCCTTCAATTGTCCTATGACTATTAAGGGGTTTTGAGAATAATAATACTAACAAAGCATTCTTAACAGTACCTATCCCCCTGTCTAAAACTAAATAAAATAAATTAAAGTTTTTATCTTTATTTAAACACAAAGTAATTATATATGCATTATCATAAAACAGCGTAGAGCAGTAAGTGGTATTTTGTACTACAAAAAGATCTAGTAGTTTCTTATAGCTAAAGAAATCGAACAAGATAGTTTTTAAAACAAGACAGAACCAGAACCCTACTGTAACAACAAAAAGACAGCTGCCGAAACTATTATCTAGAAATATTAAAAACATTTAAACTTAAATTATATTTGTACCGGTCCGTAACGAAAAGGAAAAGTTAAAATAGGTTATCAGCAGAAAATTAAATTAATGAGTCCCAAATACCCCTTCATTGTTCTATCACTGTTAAGGGGTTTTGAGATTTTAAACAGAACATACAATATAAATACACGTTATCATAAAAATATCAATAAAAAGGCATGCAATAGTACTCACATGTTTTTATTGGCGGTTCAATGAAGTTCTCCAACTCACTCATAAGTGTACCTACCAAATGTCTGAATAGCTTTATAATTTAAAAATAATAACAAATATTATGAAAAAAAAAAAGATACATACAATCAGAAATAGATTTCTAAATTTAAGTAATTTTTCAGTCTGAATTAAATTATTTTAGTTTTTGGCAAATATTAATACTTTCAATTTAAAAAATCTATACTTATCTAAATAGTGAAACAAAATATAACAATATCATAATGATATTTCCCTATTTATTTAATCATTTAATTGTAAAGAATTATTTTTTTAAAATATTTAATGAGAAAAATTGTGTGTAATGAGTAGAGTTGAGTTGGTAGCTGCAGACTAAAAATCCTGAAATCTGCCTAACCTCTCACATTGAAATAATAAATTTATTATGAAAACATTAAAAACATAATTAGATTTGTTAATACTAAATTTTTAACGAATTGGTGAGAAATAAAAATATCAATTGAAAAGTACTCAATAATAAAAATGAAACATCAACTAATAGCATGTTTATTTTATATATTAGAAATTAATTGAATTGTTTTACAAACACTAACCAGATTTGACAAAATAATTAAATAAATTTGATTAAAAATAAAATCTTAATGAAATTTTCTTAATTTTTTTCAATGTTATATAGTGATAAATAAGCAATGTAATTAATTGTGAGAGGAGGCAGCCGCTGTATACATATAAAAATAAATAGCATGCACATGCTTCATGCAAAAAATCTGCCCACAATGGAAATAAAAAAAATTAACAACACTAAAAATAAAAATATATAGTACTCACATGGCTGTTTTTTTTTTGTCATCTGCAGTTCATTGAAGTTCCTCAACCCCCTCATGACGAGTACCTAACTAATCTAATTTCTGAATAATCCTTAAATTCTATTGAGTATTTAAAAAAAGTGAAATATACTTTAAAATTATTAACAGTAAGTTTATTAATATTTTCTATAAAAAGATAATTGAACTTTTGTTATATCTAATATGTAAGTAAATAAATAAAAAGAAGACTAAAGTCAAGAGATAATAGCATAATGATATACAAGTATTATCGCATAATAAATTTATTTTATTTAACATTCTCTAAGAAAATTTGTTTGTGTAATGAGAGGGGTTTCCCGCTGCAGTGTGGAGATCCTGAAATTTGCCATCACCTCTCACATTCAAATAATTTAGTACTAAATAATCATAATTTAATATTTAAAAAATAATAATGTTTAATTCTTTAACGAACCGATGACAAATAAATTAATTCAATCATTTTCAATATACTCACAAAACAAGACCATAACAACTAAATGAATTGATGGTTTGATAAATTCTGAATGAATTTTATTTAAAATATGCTAATTTTTAATTATTACAGTTTTGAAAGTTAATCTAATGAATAGTGAGAAGCAATAGCAACGAGGAACATATAAAAATAAACAACTATACACATCTACTGCACAACATGCACCATGAGCTTAGCCAGGGGAAAGAGAGTCGGGGTAGCTGACCATCTCTACGATAAAGACATATAAACCATAAATAGCAACAAATATAATCCCAAATCTACTGAAAACTGATAGACAGTGACAGGTGGATTTTCTATTTAAACATTTTAAAAGAAACTGATTACGAAAAAAAGGACACCCTCCCTTTAAAATAAATTAAATTTAAAAACTTGCCCCCTCTTCCGTTTTGAGGCAAATTTTTTTTAGCTGGCTAAGCTCTTGCCTATTATATACATGCATGTAACACTACCAATTACCAGGTCTGTAAAGATGAAACCTAAATTTGGCTATAGTTGTTAACATATTTACCGACGATCAGTTCGAAATGACCGGAATGGAAAGCACTAGTAAATTCACTATGCTCCGGGAGGAGTCAATGTGACTGGCTCACCACAATACAGAAAGTTTTTTATTGCAAGCCGTTCATAAATTGACAGAGAGATGGGAAAAAAGTATAGTAAATGTATATAAAAATATTTTTTTAAATATTTTGATACAATTGTTATGCGACTTGTATTCTCTATACAAAATCTTCAGTTTCATATTTACACACCTGGATTTGAAAAAACATGCGTTTTCCAAAGTGGGCAGAGATTATGGACCATCTCAAACATAGTTGTTTTGTTTTATTTGGAATATGTAAAAATTAAGGATCCTATATGATTTATCTTTTCTATGTTTAGCTCAAGGCCATTGTAGTTATTTTAGTTAACTTAATTATGTTTGAGTAAAGGCCCATAAATACATGTTAAGAAAAAGTCCTAGCTTTTTTCTGCTTGAAGTTCGTCCCGTGTCCTGTTGATCCATGAGGGAAGCAGCTCTCCAGCAGGTAACTTGTAATCATCAAGAGGAGCATTTCTGTCAATGAGTGGCTTGGATACTGGATACCTCCTCAGTACAGCGACAACCCATGAAGAAGTTGAGAGGAGGTATGTCCTCACATTATACGTTCCTGAAAAATGAATAACAATGTAAATAATAATAAAATAACAATATAATCATTTCAACATAAAAAAAAGAAAAATATTATTATTTAATGAACCACATTTATTTAAAAATCAACACTAAATTATGAAAAGTGCTATCATAATCTGAATAGAAAATTTATTTTTGTCATTCCTTATACTAAAGAAACGATCAATTTTCATGTAATAGTACACATAAAAACGAACTTAAAAAAATATGTGAAAAAAAAGTTTCTATAATTTACCTAATTTAGCCATGAGACATGTGATGCCATCCACAGTGACCACGTCAACAACAGAATGCTTAAACTGCATTCATCTCCTTATTCTCTTATGTCTGGCTTGATAGCTGGAAAGAAGACAATTATAATCCAGAAGACCTAACGAAAGAAAGATAGTAATTAATTAGAGTAAAACTGCCTCCTGCTGGTTCGAAGGCTGGAAAAACTGAGACGATCTAGAAGACCTAAAGAGAGAAAAATAGTAATATATTAGAGTTAAACTACATCTTTGCTGGCACTGTGGCTGGGACAACTAAGATGATCGAGAAGTCCAAAAGAGAGAAAAATAGTGATTAATTAGAGTAGAACTGCAGCTTTGCCGGTTCTGTTGCTGGAACAACTGAGATGATCGATGAGACCTAAACAGAGAAAAATAGTAATTAATTAGAGTAAAACTGCCTCCTACGGGTTCAATGACTGGTACAACTAAGATTGTGGAAGACCTAAGGAGAGAAAAATAGTAATTAATTAGTTAGTAATTAACTGGATACTGCTTATCTCAAGACGGCTTCTTCAGCATTTGAAATAAGTATAGTAATAGTTGGAGAAAGAGTGTTTCTGCAAGGGATATTTATGGATATATACAATCGGATGGTTGGGTCCTTGTGCTTATTTAGTGGAAAGGATGTTAGTTCTTTCTTAGGGAGAAAGGATGAAATAGGAGTACCAGGCTCTGGAGTCGCTATCCTATCCAGGGTGGTTTCTAAGGAAATATAAATGCAAAGCTGTGTACTGTACATGTGCTCCTGTCAGTGTCTTTGATTTTTTTTTTTTGTGTACTGTTGAGGCGAGTTTGCATGGTGTACTGAGCTGGGGTAACCCGTGGGGGCGCTGCTCCCCAAGAGCCTACATGCAACAGACACTCCTTGCGGGATTAATATATAATGTACAATATTTATTTACAAGCAAATTATCGAAAATAAATTATTAAAATGCACCACAGGTGCTTTTACAGAATCGGTTAGCATTTCTTGATTCAGAGTATGATGTGTGTTTCACAACAAAACATTTTTATTGATTTTGCAGTTAATGAAGATATATTATAAGTATATATTAAAATTAGAGAGTCTCAAATACCCCTTCAATTGTCCTATGACTATTAAGGGGTTTTGAGAATAATAATACTAACAAAGCATTCTTAACAGTACCTATCCCCCTGTCTAAAACTAAATAAAATAAATTAAAGTTTTTATCTTTATTTAAACACAAAGTAATTATATATGCATTATCATAAAACAGCGTAGAGCAGTAAGTGGTATTTTGTACTACAAAAAGATCTAGTAGTTTCTTATAGCTAAAGAAATCGAACAAGATAGTTTTTAAAACAAGACAGAACCAGAACCCTACTGTAACAACAAAAAGACAGCTGCCGAAACTATTATCTAGAAATATTAAAAACATTTAAACTTAAATTATATTTGTACCGGTCCGTAACGAAAAGGAAAAGTTAAAATAGGTTATCAGCAGAAAATTAAATTAATGAGTCCCAAATACCCCTTCATTGTTCTATCACTGTTAAGGGGTTTTGAGATTTTAAACAGAACATACAATATAAATACACGTTATCATAAAAATATCAATAAAAAGGCATGCAATAGTACTCACATGTTTTTATTGGCGGTTCAATGAAGTTCTCCAACTCACTCATAAGTGTACCTACCAAATGTCTGAATAGCTTTATAATTTAAAAATAATAACAAATATTATGAAAAAAAAAAAGATACATACAATCAGAAATAGATTTCTAAATTTAAGTAATTTTTCAGTCTGAATTAAATTATTTTAGTTTTTGGCAAATATTAATACTTTCAATTTAAAAAATCTATACTTATCTAAATAGTGAAACAAAATATAACAATATCATAATGATATTTCCCTATTTATTTAATCATTTAATTGTAAAGAATTATTTTTTTAAAATATTTAATGAGAAAAATTGTGTGTAATGAGTAGAGTTGAGTTGGTAGCTGCAGACTAAAAATCCTGAAATCTGCCTAACCTCTCACATTGAAATAATAAATTTATTATGAAAACATTAAAAACATAATTAGATTTGTTAATACTAAATTTTTAACGAATTGGTGAGAAATAAAAATATCAATTGAAAAGTACTCAATAATAAAAATGAAACATCAACTAATAGCATGTTTATTTTATATATTAGAAATTAATTGAATTGTTTTACAAACACTAACCAGATTTGACAAAATAATTAAATAAATTTGATTAAAAATAAAATCTTAATGAAATTTTCTTAATTTTTTTCAATGTTATATAGTGATAAATAAGCAATGTAATTAATTGTGAGAGGAGGCAGCCGCTGTATACATATAAAAATAAATAGCATGCACATGCTTCATGCAAAAAATCTGCCCACAATGGAAATAAAAAAAATTAACAACACTAAAAATAAAAATATATAGTACTCACATGGCTGTTTTTTTTTTTGTCATCTGCAGTTCATTGAAGTTCCTCAACCCCCTCATGACGAGTACCTAACTAATCTAATTTCTGAATAATCCTTAAATTCTATTGAGTATTTAAAAAAAGTGAAATATACTTTAAAATTATTAACAGTAAGTTTATTAATATTTTCTATAAAAAGATAATTGAACTTTTGTTGTATCTAATATGTAAGTAAATAAATAAAAAGAAGACTAAAGTCAAGAGATAATAGCATAATGATATACAAGTATTATCGCATAAGAAATTTATTTTATTTAACATTCTCTAAGAAAATTTGTTTGTGTAATGAGAGGGGTTTCCCGCTGCAGTGTGGAGATCCTGAAATTTGCCATCACCTCTCACATTCAAATAATTTAGTACTAAATAATCATAATTTAATTTTTAAAAAATAATAATGTTTAATTATTTAACGAACCGATGACAAATAAATTAATTCAATCATTTTCGATATACTCACAAAACAAGACCATAAAAACTAAATGAATTGATGGTTTGATAAATTCTGAATGAATTTTATTTAAAATATGCTAATTTTTAATTATTACAGTTTTGAAAGTTAATCTAATGAATAGTGAGAAGCAATAGCAACGAGGAACATATAAAAATAAACAACTATACACATCTACTGCACAACATGCACCATGAGCTTAGCCAGGGGAAAGAGAGTCGGGGTAGCTGACCATCTCTCCGATAAAGACATATAAACCATAAATAGCAACAAATATAATCCCAAATCTACTGAAAACTGATAGACAGTGACAGGTGGATTTTCTATTTAAACATTTTAAAAGAAACTGATTACGAAAAAAAGGACACCCTCCGCTTAAAATAAATTAAATTTAAAAACTTGCCCCCTCTTCCGTTTTGAGGCAAATTTTTTTTAGCTGGCTAAGCTCTTGCCTACTATATACATGCATGTAACACTACCAATTACCAGGTCTGTAAAGATGAAACCTAAATTTGGCTATAGTTGTTAACATATTTACCGACGATCAGTTCGAAATGACCGGAATGGAAAGCACTAGTAAATTCACTATGCTCCGGGAGGAGTCAATGTGACTGGCTCACCACAATACAGAAAGTTTTTTATTGCAAGCCGTTCATAAATTGACAGAGAGATGGGAAAAAAGTATAGTAAATGTATATAAAAATATTTTTTTAAATATTTTGATACAATTGTTATGCGACTTGTATTCTCTATACAAAATCTTCAGTTTCATATTTACACACCTGGATTTGAAAAAACATGCGTTT